>VMOF01000013.1:10543956-11143956 GCA_011764245.1 Trialeurodes vaporariorum
TGCATCAGTTGACCCCCCCCCCCTCCAACGAAATAATTACATATTTCGAAAAAATATGACTTGAAAAATATAATCCAGCCTTTGGAAAAAGTGCTCGTTGATTTTTATCGGCTCTACCTGTAAATGGAGGAAGAACTTGGAGCAAATGGCTGGATTTTGAGGTTTTTGCGCGCGCGAAATCACGAGTTCTATTGTTACATTTCTAAGCCCCACGAGCGGCCGGGCAAAATCGAGCATTTACTGGCGGTTGATCTAGGATCCCTGGGGTATAAGGAACATTTTGATCGGTCTGTGAACTGGAAATTCTCCAGAAATCATGTTCAAAACTCCACTTATATCCGTAAAAAGAGAAATTTTCGGCCATTTTTTAGAATCAACATTTCATGGTCAAAATTTCAGAAAAAAATACAAGAACAGCATTTTTGTAACATTAAACATCCCTTAAACATGAAGAAATAGCATTGATTTGAAATTGATGCGAGGTTTAGACGTGGAGCTACGGTAAATATGCGAAATTCACTTCGATATTTCACACACAAAATAATGAAGCGACAAACTTTTGCATTAACCTGTTTCCTGAGCCTCCAAAATCATTTCCTAGACCATTTCATGGCATTTTGCTAATGTAGGTACCCTAAATGAAAGAAAAATGCCCCAAAATATGCTATAGCAACACTCTGATTTTTGGCCCTATGTCCGCTGCTTATCATGGGGACGATCCACAGTGAACCATAAGAAGCAATGAGTGCGAGTGACAAACCCTTCCCTCGATAGAGGTCTCTCTCTCTCACTCGCGGTCGCTTACGGGAACAACTTGGAAAACGGACCGAACCGCCATAAGAAGCAATGAGTGCGAGTGAGAAACCCTTCCGTCGATAGAGGTCTCTCTCTCGCACTCGCGGTCGCTTACGGGAACAACTTGGAAAACGGACCGAACCGCCATAAGAAGCAATGAGTGCGAGTGAGAAACCCTTCCGTCGATAGAGGTCTCTCTCTCGCACTCGCGGTCGCTTACGGGAACAACTTGGAAAACGGACCGAACCGCCATAAGAAGCAATGAGTGCAAGTGAGAAACCCTTCCGTCGATAGAGGTCTCTCTCTCACACTCGCGGTCGCTTACGGGAACAACTTGGAAAACGGACCGAACCGCCATATGAAGCAATGAGTGCGAGTGAGAAATCCTTCCCTCGATATAGGTCTCTCACTCGCACTCGCACTCGCGGTCGCTTACGGGAACAACTTGGAAAACGGACCGATTAGCCATAAGAAGCAATGAGTGCGAGTGAGAAACCCTTCCCTCGATAGAGGTCTCTCTCTCGCACTCGTGGTCGCTCACGGAAACATCTTGGAAAACGGACCGAACCACCATAAGAAGCAATGAGTGCGAGTGAGAAACCCTTCCCTCGATAGAGGTCTCTCTCTCGCACTCGTGGTCGCTTACGGGAACAACTTGGAAAACGGACCGAACCGCCATAAGAAGCAATGAGTGCGAGTGAGAAACCCTTCCCTCGATAGAGGTCTCTCTCTCGCACTCGCGGTCGCTTACGGGAACAATTTGGAAAACGGACCGAACCGCCATATGAAGCAATGAGTGCGAGTGAGAAACCCTTCCCTCGATATAGGTCTCTCACTCGCACTCGCGGTCGCTTACGGGAACAACTTGGAAAACGGACCGAACCGCCATATGAAGCAATGAGTGCGAGTGAGAAACCCTTTCCTCGATATAGGTCTCTCACTCGCACTCGCGGTCGCTTACGGGAACAACTTGGAAAACGGACCGATTAGCCAAAAGAAGCAATGAGTGCGAGTGAGAAATCCTTCCCTCGATAGAGGTCTCTCTCTCGCACTCGTGGTCGCTTACGGGAACAACTTGGAAAACGGACCAAACCGCCATAAGAAGCAATGAGTGCGAGTGAGAAACCCTTCCATCGATATAGGTCTCTCTCTCGCACTCGTGGTCGCTTTCGGGAACATCTTGGAAAACGGACGGAACCGCCATAAGAAGCAATGAGTGCGAGTGAGAAACGCTTCCGTCGATAGAGGTCTCTCTCTCGCACTCGCGGTCGCTTACGGGAACAACTTGTAAAACGGACCGAACCGCCATAAGAAGCAATGAGTGCGAGTGAGAAACCCTTCCCTCGCTAGAGGTCTCTCTCTCGCACTCGTGGTCGCTTTCGGGAACATCTTGGAAAACGGACGGAACCGCCATAAGAAGCAATGAGTGCGAGTGAGAAACCCTTCCGTCGATAGAGGTCTCTCTCTCGCACTCGTGGTCGCTTACGGGAACAACTTGGAAAACGGACCGAACCGCCATAAGAAGCAATCAGTGCGAGTGAGAAACCCTTCCCTCGATATAGGTCTCTCTCTTGCACTCGTGGTCGCTTACGGGAACATCTTGGAAAACGGACCAAACCGCCATAAGAAGCAATGAGTGCGAGTGAGAAACCCTTCCGTCGATAGAGGTCTCTCTCTCGCACTCGCGGTCGCTTACGGGAACAACTTGGAAAACGGACCGAACCGCCGTAAGAAGCAATGAGTGCGAGTGAGAAACCCTTCCCTCGCTAGAGGTCTCTCTCTCGCACTCGTGGTCGCTTACGGGAACAACTTGGAAAACGGACCAAACCGCCATAAGAAGCAATGAGTGCGAGTGAGAAACCCTTCCCTCGATATAGGTCTCTCTCTCGCACTCGTGGTCGCTTACGGGAACAACTTGGAAAACGGACCAAACCGCCATAAGAAGCAATGAGTGCGAGTGAGAAACCCTTCCGTCGATAGAGGTCTCTCTCTCGCACTCGCGATCGCTTACGGGAACAACTTGGAAAACGGACCGAACCGCCATAAGAAGCAATGAGTGCGAGTGAGAAACCCTTCCCTCGATATAGGTCTCTCACTCGCACTCGCGGTCGCTTACGGGAACAACTTGGAAAACGGACCGATTAGCCATAAGAAGCAATGAGTGCGAGTGAGAAATCCTTCCCTCGATAGAGGTCTCTCTCTCGCACTCGTGGTCGCTTACGGGAACAACTTGGAAAACGGACCAAAACGCCATAAGAAGCAATGAGTGCGAGTGAGAAACCCTTCCCTCGATAGAGGTCTCTCTCTCGCACTCGTGGTCGCTTACGGGAACATCTTGAAAAACGGACCAAACCGCCATAAGAAGCAATGAGTGCGAGTGAGAAACCCTTCCCTTGATATAGGTCTCTCTCTCTCGCACTCGTGGTCGCTTACGGGAACATTTTGGAAAACGGACGGAACCGCCATAAGAAGCAATGAGTGCGACTGAGAAATCCTTCCGTCGATAGAGGTCTCTCTCTCGCACTCGCGGTCGCTTACGGGAACAACTTGGAAAACGGACCAAACCGCCATTAGAAGCAATGAGTGCGAGGGAGAAACCCTTCCCTCGATAAAGGTCTCTCTCTCGCACTCGTGGTCGCTTACGGGAACAACTTGGAAAACGGACCAAACCGCCATTAGAAGCAATGAGTGCGAGGGAGAAACCCTTCCCTCGATAGAGGTCTCTCTCTCGCACTCGTGGTCGCTTACGGGAACAACTTGGAAAACGGACCAAACCGCCATAAGAAGCAATCAGTGCGAGTGAGAAACCCTTCCCTCGATATAGGTCTCTCTCTTGCACTCGTGGTCGCTTACGGGAACATCTTGGAAAACGGACCAAACCGCCATAAGAAGCAATGAGTGCGAGTGAGAAACTCTTCCGTCGATAGAGGTCTCTCTCTCGCATTCGCGGTCGCTTACGGGAACAACTTGGAAAACGGACCGAACCGGCATAAGAAGCAATGAGTGCGAGTGAGAAACCCTTCCCTCGCTAGAGGTCTCTCTCTCGCACTCGTGGTCGCTTACGGGAACAACTTGGAAAACGGACCAAATCGCCATAAGAAGCAATGAGTGCGAGTGAGAAACCCTTACCTCGATATAGGTCTCTCTCTCGCACTCGCGGTCGCTTACGGGAACCACTTGGAAAACGGACCGAACCGCCATAAGAAGCAATGAGTGCGAGTGAGAAACCCTTCCGTCGATAGAGGTCTCTCTCTCGCACTCGCGGTCGCTTACGGGAACAACTTGGAAAACGGACCGAACCGCCATAAGAAGCAATGAGTGCGAGTGAGAAACCCTTCCGTCGATAGAGGTCTCTCTCTCGCACTCGCGGTCGCTTACGGGAACAACTTGGAAAACGGACCGAACCGCCATAAGAAGCAATGAGTGCGAGTGAGAAACCCTTCCCTCGCTAGAGGTCTCTCTCTCGCACTCGTGGTCGCTTACGGGAACAACTTGGAAAACGGACCGAACCGCCATATGAAGCAATGAGTGCGAGTGAGAAACCCTTCCCTCGCTAGAGGTCTCTCTCTCGCACTCGTGGTCGCTTACGGGAACAACTTGGAAAACGGACCAAACCGCCATAAGAAGCAATGAGTGCGACTGAGAAACCCTTCCGTCGATAGAGGTCTCTCTCTCGCACTCGCGGTCGCTTACGGGAACAACTTGGAAAACGGACCGAACCACCATAAGAAGCAATGAGTGCGAGTGAGAAACCCTTCCCTCGGTAGAGGTCTCTCTCTCGCACTCGTGGTCGCTTACGGGAACAACTTGGAAAACGGACCGAACCGCCATAAGAAGCAATGAGTGCGAGTGAGAAACCCTTCCTTCGATAGAGGTCTCTCTCTCGCACTCGCGGTCGCTTACGGGAACAATTTGGAAAACGGACCGAACCGCCATATGAAGCAATGAGTGCGAGTGAGAAACCCTTCCCTCGATATAGGTCTCTCACTCGCACTCGCGGTCGCTTACGGGAACAACTTGGAAAACGGACCGAACCGCCATATGAAGCAATGAGTGCGAGTGAGAAACCCTTTCCTCGATATAGGTCTCTCACTCGCACTCGCGGTCGCTTACGGGAACAACTTGGAAAACGGACCGATTAGCCAAAAGAAGCAATGAGTGCGAGTGAGAAATCCTTCCCTCGATAGAGGTCTCTCTCTCGCACTCGTGGTCGCTTACGGGAACAACTTGGAAAACGGACCAAACCGCCATAAGAAGCAATGAGTGCGAGTGAGAAACCCTTCCATCGATATAGGTCTCTCTCTCGCACTCGTGGTCGCTTTCGGGAACATCTTGGAAAACGGACGGAACCGCCATAAGAAGCAATGAGTGCGAGTGAGAAACGCTTCCGTCGATAGAGGTCTCTCTCTCGCACTCGCGGTCGCTTACGGGAACAACTTGTAAAACGGACCGAACCGCCATAAGAAGCAATGAGTGCGAGTGAGAAACCCTTCCCTCGCTAGAGGTCTCTCTCTCGCACTCGCGGTCGCTTTCGGGAACATCTTGGAAAACGGACGGAACCGCCATAAGAAGCAATGAGTGCGAGTGAGAAACCCTTCCGTCGATAGAGGTCTCTCTCTCGCACTCGTGGTCGCTTACGGGAACAACTTGGAAAACGGACCGAACCGCCATAAGAAGCAATCAGTGCGAGTGAGAAACCCTTCCCTCGATATAGGTCTCTCTCTTGCACTCGTGGTCGCTTACGGGAACATCTTGGAAAACGGACCAAACCGCCATAAGAAGCAATGAGTGCGAGTGAGAAACCCTTCCGTCGATAGAGGTCTCTCTCTCGCACTCGCGGTCGCTTACGGGAACAACTTGGAAAACGGACCGAACCGCCGTAAGAAGCAATGAGTGCGAGTGAGAAACCCTGTCCTCGCTAGAGGTCTCTCTCTCGCACTCGTGGTCGCTTACGGGAACAACTTGGAAAACGGACCAAACCGCCATAAGAAGCAATGAGTGCGAGTGAGAAACCCTTCCCTCGATATAGGTCTCTCTCTCGCACTCGTGGTCGCTTACGGGAACAACTTGGAAAACGGACCAAACCGCCATAAGAAGCAATGAGTGCGAGTGAGAAACCCTTCCGTCGATAGAGGTCTCTCTCTCGCACTCGCGATCGCTTACGGGAACAACTTGGAAAACGGACCGAACCGCCATAAGAAGCAATGAGTGCGAGTGAGAAACCCTTCCCTCGATATAGGTCTCTCACTCGCACTCGCGGTCGCTTACGGGAACAACTTGGAAAACGGACCGATTAGCCATAAGAAGCAATGAGTGCGAGTGAGAAACCCTTACCTCGATATAGGTCTCTCTCTCGCACTCGCGGTCGCTTACGGGAACCACTTGGAAAACGGACCGAACCGCCATAAGAAGCAATGAGTGCGAGTGAGAAACCCTTCTGTCGATAGAGGTCTCTCTCTCGCACTCGCGGTCGCTTACGGGAACAACTTGGAAAACGGACCGAACCGCCATAAGAAGCAATGAGTGCGAGTGAGAAACCCTTCCGTCGATAGAGGTCTCTCTCTCGCACTCGCGGTCGCTTACGGGAACAACTTGGAAAACGGACCGAACCGCCATAAGAAGCAATGAGTGCGAGTGAGAAACCCTTCCCTCGCTAGAGGTCTCTCTCTCGCACTCGTGGTCGCTTACGGGAACAACTTGGAAAACGGACCGAACCGCCATATGAAGCAATGAGTGCGAGTGAGAAACCCTTCCCTCGCTAGAGGTCTCTCTCTCGCACTCGTGGTCGCTTACGGGAACAACTTGGAAAACGGACCAAACCGCCATAAGAAGCAATGAGTGCGACTGAGAAACCCTTCCGTCGATAGAGGTCTCTCTCTCGCACTCGCGGTCGCTTACGGGAACAACTTGGAAAACGGACCGAACCGCCATAAGAAGCAATGAGTGCGAGTGAGAAACCCTTCCCTCGCTAGAGGTCTCTCTCTCGCACTCGTGGTCGCTTACGGGAACAACTTGGAAAACGGACCAAACCGCCATAAGAAGCAATGAGTGCGAGTGAGAAACCCTTCCGTCGATAGAGGTCTCTCTCTCGCACTCGCGGTCGCTTACGGGAACAACTTGGAAAACGGACCGAACCGCCATAAGAAGCAATGAGTGCGAGTGAGAAACCCTTCCGTCGATAGAGGTCTCTCTCTCGCACTCGCGGTCGCTTACGGGAACAACTTGGAAAACGGACCGAACCGCCATAAGAAGCAATGAGTGCGAGTGAGAAACCCTTCCCTCGCTAGAGGTCTTTCTCTCGCACTCGCGATCGCTTACGGGAACATCTTGGAAAACGGACCAAACCGCCATAAGAAGCAATGAGTGCGAGTGAGAAACCCTTCCGTCGATAGAGGTCTCTCTCTCGCACTCGCGGTCGCTTACGGGAACAACTTGGAAAACGGACCGAACCGCCATAAGAAGCAATGAGTGCGAGTGAGAAACCCTTCCCTCGCTAGAGGTCTCTCTCTCGCACTCGTGGTCGCTTACGGGAACAACTTGGAAAACGGACCAAACCGCCATAAGAAGCAATGAGTGCGAGTGAGAAACCCTTCCCTCGATATAGGTCTCTCTCTCGCACTCGTGGTCGCTTACGGGAACATCTTGGAAAACGGACCGAACCGCCATAAGAAGCAATGAGTGCGAGTGAGAAACCCTTCCGTCGATAGAGGTCTCTCTCTCGCACTCGCGGTCGCTTACGGGAACAACTTGGAAAACGGACCGAACCGCCATAAGAAGCAATGAGTGCGAGTGAGAAACCCTTCCGTCGATAGAGGTCTCTCTCTCGCACTCGCGGTCGCTTACGGGAACAACTTGGAAAACGGACCGAACCGCCATAAGAAGCAATGAGTGCGAGTGAGAAACCCTTCCCTCGCTAGAGGTCTCTCTCTCGCACTCGTGGTCGCTTACGGGAACAACTTGGAAAACGGACCAAACCGCCATAAGAAGCAATGAGTGCGAGTGAGAAACCCTTCCGTCGATAGAGGTCTCTCTCTCGCACTCGTGGTCGCTTACGGGAACAACTTGGAAAACGGACCGAACCGCCATAAGAAGCAATGAGTGCGAGTGAGAAACCCTTCCCTCGCTAGAGGTCTCTCTCTCGCACTCGTGGTCGCTTTCGGGAACATCTTGGAAAACGGACGGAACCGCCATAAGAAGCAATGAGTGCGAGTGAGAAACCCTTCCGTCGATAGAGGTCTCTCTCTCGCACTCGTGGTCGCTTACGGGAACAACTTGGAAAACGGACCGAACCGCCATAAGAAGCAATCAGTGCGAGTGAGAAACCCTTCCCTCGATATAGGTCTCTCTCTTGCACTCGTGGTCGCTTACGGGAACATCTTGGAAAACGGACCAAACCGCCATAAGAAGCAATGAGTGCGAGTGAGAAACCCTTCCGTCGATAGAGGTCTCTCTCTCGCACTCGCGGTCGCTTACGGGAACAACTTGGAAAACGGACCGAACCGCCGTAAGAAGCAATGAGTGCGAGTGAGAAACCCTGTCCTCGCTAGAGGTCTCTCTCTCGCACTCGTGGTCGCTAACGGGAACAACTTGGAAAACGGACCAAACCGCCATAAGAAGCAATGAGTGCGAGTGAGAAACCCTTCCCTCGATATAGGTCTCTCTCTCGCACTCGTGGTCGCTTACGGGAACAACTTGGAAAACGGACCAAACCGCCATAAGAAGCAATGAGTGCGAGTGAGAAACCCTTCCGTCGATAGAGGTCTCTCTCTCGCACTCGCGATCGCTTACGGGAACAACTTGGAAAACGGACCGAACCGCCATAAGAAGCAATGAGTGCGAGTGAGAAACCCTTCCCTCGATATAGGTCTCTCACTCGCACTCGCGGTCGCTTACGGGAACAACTTGGAAAACGGACCGATTAGCCATAAGAAGCAATGAGTGCGAGTGAGAAACCCTTACCTCGATATAGGTCTCTCTCTCGCACTCGCGGTCGCTTACGGGAACCACTTGGAAAACGGACCGAACCGCCATAAGAAGCAATGAGTGCGAGTGAGAAACCCTTCTGTCGATAGAGGTCTCTCTCTCGCACTCGCGGTCGCTTACGGGAACAACTTGGAAAACGGACCGAACCGCCATAAGAAGCAATGAGTGCGAGTGAGAAACCCTTCCCTCGCTAGAGGTCTCTCTCTCGCACTCGTGGTCGCTTACGGGAACAACTTGGAAAACGGACCAAACCGCCATAAGAAGCAATGAGTGCGACTGAGAAACCCTTCCGTCGATAGAGGTCTCTCTCTCGCACTCGCGGTCGCTTACGGGAACAACTTGGAAAACGGACCGAACCGCCATAAGAAGCAATGAGTGCGAGTGAGAAACCCTTCCCTCGCTAGAGGTCTCTCTCTCGCACTCGTGGTCGCTTACGGGAACAACTTGGAAAACGGACCAAACCGCCATAAGAAGCAATGAGTGCGAGTGAGAAACCCTTCCGTCTATAGAGGTCTCTCTCTCGCACTCGCGGTCGCTTACGGGAACAACTTGGAAAACGGACCGAACCGCCATAAGAAGCAATGAGTGCGAGTGAGAAACCCTTCCGTCGATAGAGGTCTCTCTCTCGCACTCGCGGTCGCTTACGGGAACAACTTGGAAAACGGACCGAACCGCCATAAGAAGCAATGAGTGCGAGTGAGAAACCCTTCCCTCGCTAGAGGTCTTTCTCTCGCACTCGCGATCGCTTACGGGAACATCTTGGAAAACGGACCAAACCGCCATAAGAAGCAATGAGTGCGAGTGAGAAACCCTTCCGTCGATAGAGGTCTCTCTCTCGCACTCGCGGTCGCTTACGGGAACAACTTGGAAAACGGACCGAACCGCCATAAGAAGCAATGAGTGCGAGTGAGAAACCCTTCCCTCGCTAGAGGTCTCTCTCTCGCACTCGTGGTCGCTTACGGGAACAACTTGGAAAACGGACCAAACCGCCATAAGAAGCAATGAGTGCGAGTGAGAAACCCTTCCCTCGATATAGGTCTCTCTCTCGCACTCGTGGTTTCTTACGGGAACATCTTGGAAAACGGACCGAACCGCCATAAGAAGCAATGAGTGCGAGTGAGAAACCCTTCCGTCGATAGAGGTCTCTCTCTCGCACTCGCGGTCGCTTACGGGAACAACTTGGAAAACGGACCGAACCGCCATAAGAAGCAATGAGTGCGAGTGAGAAACCCTTCCGTCGATAGAGGTCTCTCTCTCGCACTCGCGGTCGCTTACGGGAACAACTTGGAAAACGGACCGAACCGCCATAAGAAGCAATGAGTGCGAGTGAGAAACCCTTCCCTCGCTAGAGGTCTCTCTCTCGCACTCGTGGTCGCTTACGGGAACAACTTGGAAAACGGACCAAACCGCCATAAGAAGCAATGAGTGCGAGTGAGAAACCCTTCCCTCGATATAGGTCTCTCACTCGCACTCGCGGTCGCTTACGGTAACAACTTGGAAAACGGACCGATTAGCCATAAGAAGCAATGAGTGCGAGTGAGAAATCCTTCCCTCGATAGAGGTCTCTCTCTCGCACTCTTGGTCGCTTACGGGAACAACTTGGAAAACGGACCAAACCGCCATAAGAAGCAATGAGTGCGATGATATAGGTCTCTCTGTCGCACTTGTGGTCGCTTACGGGAACAACTTGGAAAACGGACCAAACCGCCATAAGAAGTAATGAGTGCGAGTGAGAAACCCTTCCCTCGATATAGGTCTCTCTCTCGCACTCGTGGTCGCTTAATCGCTTATCTTGGAAAACGGACCGAACCGCCATAAGAAGCAATGAGTGCGAGTGAGAAACCCTTCCCTCGCTAGAGGTCTCTCTCTCGCACTCGTGGTCGCTTACGGGAACAACTTGGAAAACGGACCAAACCGCCATTAGAAGCAATGAGTGCGAGTGAGAAACCCTTCTATCGATATAGGTCTCTCTGTCGCACTCGTGGTCGCTTACGGGAACAACTTGGAAACGGACCAAACCGCCATAAGAAGCAATGAGTGCGAGTGAGAAACCCTTCCGTCGATAGAGGTCTCTCTCTCGCACTCGCGGTCGCTTACGGGAACAACTTGGAAAACGGACCGAACCGCCATAAGAAGCAATGAGTGCGAGTGAGAAACCCTTCCCTCGATATAGGTCTCTCACTCGCACTCGCGGTCGCTTACGGGAACAACTTGGAAGACGGACCGAACCGCCATAAGAAGCAATGAGTGCGAGAGAGAAACCCTTCCGTCGATAGAGTTCTCTCTCTCGCACTCGTGGTCACTTACGGGAACAACTTGGAAAACGGACCGAACCGCCATATGAGGCAATGAGTGCAAGTGAGAAACCCTTCCCTCGATAGTGGTCTCTCTCTCGCACTCGTGGTCGCTTAGGGGAACAACTTGGAAAACGGACCAAACCGCCGTCGCATTCTGTGTCCGTTCGGCAGTGAAACGGCAAAAAATACGTAGAATCCCAACTATACATCCGATTGCAGCGAAATTGGACAGAAATACTACTGTGACCACCTCCTATGCCCTGATGAGGTCAAAAATTTTGAGCCCCCCTTTAGGAGCACCCTTTTTACCCCCTTGTGACCCAATTTTGTCGAAAAATTAGGGTAGTTTGAGATTCCCCATTTTTTATTGCAGAATTGGAAAGAACGCAAAATTCTAAGACTTTCAGCACAATCCGCATGTCAATATCAATTTTCATCTTCGATATATCGAACCTCAAAGTTCGATATCTGCCAATAATTTTCAAAAAACCATAACTCCTCCAAGAAAGGTCCGAATTAAAAAAACGAAGTGCCTAAAGTACTCTACAAAACGATTGCGTTTCAGGTTTAAATACATTTTTTAACTAAAATTTACACTGTTGCCATTTTTAGGCCCCTATTTTTTTTCAAAATTACCTCAAATTTATATCAAACAATGTCCTTGAAAAACGATCCAAATCCACAATTGTGGCTCAAAAACTATCTGACGATGGTGAGGAAGTGCTAATTTATGCTCAGAAGCCCACAAAAGTCTCACATTTTTCTTTAAAACCACAAATTTTGGCCCAAGTAATAGTCGATTTCAGAATTTAATTATAAATTTTTTTTAGGATTTAATACGACTTTTGAGAGATTCTGAGTGTGTTTCAGCACTTCCTCGCCCTCAGCGGACAGTTTCTGAGCCAAAATTGTAGATTTGAACGATTTAATGCGAAATTGGCGAGGCAGCTCTCCGATCGGTACCGGTCCGCTGGATCGGGAAAATGGCACAGCAGCCAAATGGGTTAAAATGGGTCAAAGATATTTCAAGGACGTCTTTTCAGTGCTATTACCTATCCTAAATTGGCATTCCGAGCGTGGAGCCTCGTGGAGCTTTTTTCATAGGCCTTTCCAAAAATTGAAATTTCATCATTCTGATGGAGAACTATGTTTAGGCCCTGTTATGCCCCCCCCAAAAAAAAAAGTTTTGCAAAAAACGTTTGTGCCACAAATTCAAGCTAACAGTACGAAAAGTGACTTAGAATAAACAGATCATCTTATATTTTACCCTGTACCGCAACTTTAAAGGAAGGTCGATTTTTGCCATTTTTGAAGAGTCGAACTATATGTATGATGATGATGATGAATTCGTTTATTTTTGAAAGAGGTGCCTTAACATCAACGGCCATTTACACCTCTTTTGAGGTTGGTTTTTTTTTTTTTTTTTTTTTTTTTTTTTTTACAGAAAGAAAATTAAGTAATTATTCTGACGGAAATATGGCAACATAGGAAGTTTTACGGCTTGTAAAGGACGCTCCGGTCCCTACGGAATGTAATAACCCCAAAAAAGTCCGAGGGGCAGACTTCGGTTTTAGGTATTTTTTGCCGCTGTAGGACACACTGTGCGTCGGCGTTGCGTCATGGAGTAGACCACCAAATTCCTTGAAATTGTCTACAGCAAACTCATTCTATTTAACTTATCCTATTGACCGATTCAGTGATGACGTCACGATCAAAATTGGATCCAAACAAATGTTATATCTCACTCACTCTCAAGAAAACTCATAAGAAATGAGATCCACATTTTCGAATGAAAATCCATGCTGCACTGGCGCAACCAGGATATCTTCCATCTCTCTCATTTCCCATTTGAATGTATGAGTAGGAAAAGGACAGAAGGAGGGGGTTTTATCCCCTTGTCCATCCTTGTCTAACATACGTTTCTTAATGGAGAAAAGAGAGAGATGAAGAAACTCTCGGTGCGCTACTGCCATGCTGTCGTTTCAGAAGTGCAAGCGCGTCTAGCTATACCGATACAATGGGGCTCTTGCAAACTTTCGCTGTGAGCAAATAAATAGTCCATTCTGATGTTAAAACCAGCAAAATTCACGAAAATCACACTGAGCAAGTTTAAAATTCAGTAATAAACCTACATAACTACTTAAATGGCAAGATCGTAATAGCGGTTTGACGCAGGCAGGGGTGCAAAATGTTCCAAAACCTCGGAAGTTTCACGCGATCCATGACTTATTTCCTCACAGGATTTTAAAAAATTTCCTCACAAAAATTTGAAAGTGACGACTTTTTTTTTGCTTATTTTAACATTTCAACACCGTATGTTTGCAAAACGACCGATATTTGCCCATTTTTTACACTATTTTCCTGGGAAATCCTATTTGCCATTATTTGAAAAAAAAAAAAAAAAAAAAAAAAAAAAAAAAAAAAATTGGACAAATTTCCTCACTTTTCCAGAAATTTCCTCACTTTCACGCGATCTGCGGATTGCTAGATCAGGCACATTTTGCACCCCTGGACGCAGGTATCATGGGAGATTCCTATCTAATATGCCACTTTCTCTTTGAAAACACAGAGGTATGTCTCAATTTAGATAGGAATCTCCCAAGATACCTGCCTCGAACCGCCATTAAGCTCGATTCTGAGAGCGAATTTCGTGATTTTTTAGTGTACTCATCGTCATTTTTTACAGGTTTTTATGCCAGAATCAAATCTTCAATCCCGTGTAGCAAAAGTTCGCAAGAGCCCCATTTGAAATTTACTGACGTTAATTCTAATGAATATACGTTCGGTAGTTTTCTGTGGTCTATTGTCTGACTTGCCGTGTGTGTTCTACCGAACGCTCAGATATTACATGGTAGAAAGGAATGAAAATGCATTTTGAGCGTTGATTTTTCATTGAGGAACGCTTTGAAATCAAAAGTTACTGTCGGAGGCAAACTTTGTTTTGATTGAAAGGAATAAAATTGAGAGAGGCAAATTGAATTCTTAACAACTTTTGGTTTAAGATTTGATTAAAAAAAAAAAAACACCGCAATACACAACAAACAATACACCGCATCGCACGGCCGTCATCTCTATTTGGGGGGGGGGGCTGTTGACCTGTTGACCTCCCTTTTTTTCTTACATATGTTTCTCACGATTCCGCGACAAACTATTGCGCGACATTTCACCGCCGAAAAAAAAAAAAAAAAAAAAAAAATAACAAAAAGAACACACGAAAAAAGGGGACTGGAAAAAACCTTCATGAAAATGAGGGAATGAAAGGGGGGGGGGGGGAGAATAAGAGAAGAATAAAAGAAGACGGAAAGAAGTTATATACAGTTAAGAATTTGGAGGTATGAAGACAAATGATGAATTAAATAGAATGTAAAAATGTGAGACACTTTTGACGATACTTCCTGTGGAAATACCGAGTCATTTTGTCAACAAGAAACAACAACAACAACAACCGCAACAGGAAAAGGGAAACAGGAAAACAGATAAACAGGAAAAGGTTATAAGGGTTGGTGTGGGGTTTGTTTTGTGTTTGCGGTGGGCTTTGAAAGGTACGGAAACCGACATTTGTGTCGACAAATTATCAAAATGAAACAATAACACACAGGAGTTCCAAGGATGATTTCAAATCATCATTCTTTTAACTCCTGGGTGTTCTTGTTTCTTATTGATAATTTTTCGACGCAAATGTCGGTTTCCGTATCTTTTGAGCCCAAAACGAGCAAAATTGGTTGAGAATGAAAGCCGTGAATTATGAAATTCATTTCGCACGCTTAGTGAGTGAGTGAGAGTAAGTGCGAGTGATAATACGTCTATCTGCCTCACTCGCACTCATTGCGGCTTACGGGAAGTTTCGTCTTTTATAATTTCCGGCTTTATTTTTGAGTGCTTCAGCTTGAAACTTTCAGGGTGTCTTCCTGAAGTTTGCTCGCAAGTGCTGAAGTTTCTTTAATTTGTGTTCTTAGTGTAAATTCGTCAATTTTAGCCAGAAACTGTTGACTTTTTGATCAGCGGGGCGCGATGTCTACGGTTGGAACTAATCAATTATCTTAAAACTGTAGAGATAAATTTTAATTACAGAAAACACTTTTGACTAGAAATTCATACCCAGAAATGTCACTAGAATGTTTTCAATGAAGTGTTAAATATTGAATACAATGATTTTTCATGACTTTCCCCCCTGATTTTATGCTATTTTTTTTTCTTTTCTAATCTGACTATTCCTTTTAAGCGTAGCTATTAGGTATCGCTTATCAAAAAAAAAAAAAAAAAAAAAATCATCAAAAATCTTTATCTTTTCAGATGTTGCGAGAATGTTTTCAATCTTACACCAAGTACTGCGAAAACAGTAAAACAGTTACGGTTCAAGAACTAACCAAGTTCTTGATTCAAGAGCAAGGCGAGAGGGGAGTCGACGAGAAAGAGGTTTCCAGGCATATGAGGGACTATCTGCAAGACACTCAGAGAAATGTTCAAGAACCTTATTTTACTATTTTAGAGGTACGTTTTTTTCCCTTTTCTTTTTATTTCAGGGAATAATCAGGCTGTTGCAAAATTTTGCTACTGGTAAATTAAAGTGATTCCAGGCAAAAATTTTCCAGATTTCAGTCTGATGGTAGCACTCCTAGTTACTTTTGGAGAAAGTTGCGTTTTTGGCATTTTAAAGTGAAAATAGAAAAAATGCAAAATTCAAGGACGTGGGCACTTTGCCAGAATGTTTTTTCACATGCTATTTCCCCGGAGATCAGTCAGTGTCGCTGTCACAAGGAAAAAAGTTGAACTAAGTAATCCTAACAATGCCCTATACCTAATACACAAGCTGTACCATCGACGCATTAAAGACTGTCGCGAGATTTTTACGAGCTAAGTAACGCCTTCAAGGTTCTCGTTCGGCCACTCTTCATACTCCTCCACCTTGCAGGTGAGAGACCAGTGCGGGTGGGACGGGGAAGCTGTTGCAGATCAGTCCCTCACTCACATACCCATAATTAAAAATGTGTAAAAATCTCGCGGCAATCTTTAATTCGTCGATAGTACATGTATGCAGAGCTGCAGTATGTTCACGATCAAGAAATCCTAAAATCGCGTATGAATTTTGGGGGCTCAGTAAAAATTTTGGAGGTTCCACAAAAATTAAAAACAAAAAAGCCTAAAATGAGATTGGCATCTTCCATGGGTACCGTTCTAGAATTCATCCCTTTATTGTCTCGATGCAGAAAAGATTATGAATAGCAGCACTTTCCAATGTACATAGATATACAGTATCACAGGATAATGTAATCTTTTTTGCACGGATGCAGTAAATGGTTGAATTCTAGAACGCTACCATGGTACCTGCATAGTTTTATCATTAAACCTTAAATTAAAAGTAATTTTTTGAGGCTGTGAGTGAATATTGTAATTTTTTTATGTGTTCATGGTAATTTTCCCTGGATTTCAATTGAAAATTAACTATTCAATCGCTTACAGCAAAAGTTAACAAGAGCCCCATTATTTCAAATCTATTAAGAGAGGAGCAAAATTTTGCAGTGTTTAAAATTCCTTTTGTTTGATTTTTAGTTTATGGATTTTTTATTTTCGAAACAAAATGAGTTATGGGACCAAAGATATGACACTGTTTACCAAGATATGACTCGGCCTCTTTCACACTACTGGATTGCATCATCTCATAATACGTAAGTATCAATCAATATTTTTCTACTTGAGGGCAGAAAGAAGTGGAATTTTGGCAATTCTGAAGATTTTTTTTTATTTTGTTGACTATTTTTTTCTCTGTAATCAATCTCAAGTTATTTTTAAATTACAATGATTAGCCTTGAAACTATGGCTAATTTAGCATTCATCATGGTTTTGGCAGCTACACCTATGGACTGTTTTAGTATAGCGATATGTAGTATCGATTGCTGTTCGAGGATCTCCGGTCCCAAACAAACTCTGATTCAATGCATTTTCACTCAAGTTGGAAGAGGGACTGATTAACAAATACCATGACACTTCTTACATAAAACAAATAGACCAGCTAAATTGTGTATTAAACAAGTGTTCTTTTTTTTTCGATTATTTTTCCGATTGAAAATGGTGCTGTAAGTGCATCGAAACGTCTTGGAAGTTTTATAATTTGTTGTTGACCTCGTTCCAATTTTAATCCTTTGTTTGTACTGTGTTTCTGGCCGTTTATTTTGTGATTGTTTCAATATTTAGTCCGATGTGAGGAAGAGTTCGTGGGGTATTCCCTACAGTCTATTTTACTGACCCTACCATGTTTCGTTAGAATACGAGGCGAAGGAAAAATAAAGATCTTATAATTATCGCTTACTTTTCAGATATTTGACGGGTGATCAGTTCTCTAGTGAGTCATCGGTGGAGGCTTATGTCCGTTGCCTGAAGCAAGGTTGTCGATGCATCGAATTAGATTGTTGGGACGGTCCAGATGGTATGCCGATAATATACCATGGTCACACGCTAACCACTCGTATCAAATTTCTGGATGTCATCAAAACGATCAAAGAATATGCGTTTGTTACCTCTGAGTAAGTGATTGTTTGCTGTGTTCTAAGAAAAAATAACCTTAACTCAATCATTCATTGCACTGTATTACACACTATTTAACCCTTTCCAGCAAGGTGGTACAGCATATGTACCATTTTCTGTAACATGGGTTTCAATGGAATTTAAATGGACATGTTGCAAAAACATGTGTGACCCATCAAAAGTCTTAGAAAATTGTCCTCTTTTGAAACGTCCAAAAAAATCTCAAAAAAAGTCAAATTCCAAAATGCGTGCTGGAAAGGGTTAGCATGGGCTCTTACTGGAGGGGAAAAAAGGAAAGAAAGGAAAAAAAAAATATGGGAATGAATTTTGTGTATCAGTATCTAAATTGATCAATTAGTTTGTTTTAGTGTGATGTCACAAAAAAAGTTGTATCCAAACAAATGTTCTGTCTCCCTCACTCTCAAGGTTTCCCAGTAAGAAATCAGAGCCAAATTTTCAAATAAAAATTCATGCTATTAAACAACCTGTGAATGAACAGCCAATTTCTTATCGGCTGAAGACAATGTTTATTTTAATGGATTCAAGAATTTTCTGGGGGTCTCCCCCCAGGAGAGGGGTGTATAAGGTCCCGGGGCTTCCTGATTAAGTTTGATGTGAGAAAGTGTTCATGGGGTATTCCCTACAGTTTATTTTTTCTGAAAATCTCATCAGTAATCCCTAATTAATCTGGATCAACCAAAGACAAATATGGAGCAGCATTCTCATGATAGCTAAATGTGCTATTCAAAACATTTGTTTTTACAACGTTTGGGAAATAAGTCTCAGAATACTTATTCATGGAAACAGTTCAATGATAGAATTTTGCATCAAGACAGTTTGGAAAGAAGACTAACATCTGAAGAATGGCTTAAGCGGTCAGAGTTCCATTCAGAAAAAGATGAAAACCAACGAGCCTTGAGATCATAGACTTATTACTTTAAGTAGTGTTAGATATAAGATTTACAGCTAATATCTTCTAGACTTCTACACAAATGAAGAAGTCAATGAAGGAGATCTCAGTAGATCAACCAGTGACTTAAGAGATGTTGAATGTTGACTTTGGTCAAAATAATTAACTGTAATTTACAGTGCGGCGTTTGAGACAGCAGTGAGCTACAAAATAACGCTACCGTAAGTTCCCAATCCTAACTTGCGGTAGGAAGTCCTTCCTATTCAGGGTGTCTCGCTGGAAGCGATATCCCGGTGTGTGTTCTTCATCCCCATACCTTCTTACATGTTCAGGCCTGCAGTTCGCTCTGAAAAATGAGCACAAGAGTTTTCCGATAGCTGGGGCTGCAGGTCTTTCTAATTCTAATTCTATTCTAATGCTAAAATCTATTCAACTAATGTTTTTAACTGCTTGTCACTATAGAAATTTTGAAAGTGGAAAGTGGAATTGAGAGACATGGTAATTTTTCTTTATTTTGACATTTGTTGTTCTTATGCTTCTGTGTTTCTTTGTTTGTTTTTTTTTTTTTACTGTAGATTTCCTGTGATATTATCTATAGAAGACAATTGTACTCTTCCACAACAACGGAATATGGCAAGCGCCATGATCGAAGTGTTCGGAGAACTTCTACTGACTCATCCTGTGGAAAAAAATGAATCAAAGTTACCATCGCCCGCTCAGCTGAGGCGAAAAATCATTCTGAAACATAAAAAACTTCCAGATGGAGCGGATGAATCCTCGTTTATGATAGCAAACGACGATGGTAAATAGCTGCATTGATTAGTCATGGCTCATAGAATACTTTAAAGTTCTAGTATACTTGAAATGCTTAAACTGAAATATCGGCGATAGAGAGCTTGTCAGGTTTTGCAGTGGGATAATGAACTATTAATGGGGCAGTTGCAAGGGTTTGAAATGTTGTTTTTTTAAAAAGACATTATATCTTATAGACAGAGTGCATAACAAGATCCTTGAGGCAAACTTGCGGTACTTCGCATGTTCAACAAAAATGCTTTTCAGTCATCAGCCTGCTCAACGGTTGCATCAAAACTTAAATTGTAATCTTTTTTAGGTATAATCTTTGGTAAAACTGGTGACAAACAAACCGACGCCATTATTCCTACTATTCAACATTCTTCATTATATGTCGACTCTTTCCTTCAAAATCCCTTAGTTTGTTTTCCATGACCCAGTCTATTGCTTCCAAGTCGTCTTGAAGGGTCTCAAGACGTGAAACGGTGTTAGTTTCTTCCTTCTTTATTCTTTTCCACTCATTATCATCGAATCTACACACTAAACCACCTTAACATACCCCCCTTCCCCCTACTTATATTTTTCTTGATTCACTACATTCTATAGTCTATAGTTGGCTGTAGGCTCCTTAACTGGGGTAGAAGCCATAAAACAAACAAACAAAAAAAAAAAAAAAACCGACGCCATTTTGATAGTGAATGAATGTTGCACACTATTTCCAATTTTGTAAGTTATTTGAAGCTTTTCTGGTCTTATATCATACTGTTGTCTAAATGATGGTCTTTAAATAGTGTGTCATCCATCTTCGATCTCGATTTTTATTAAGTAGTAAGTTTGGATTAAGAGGTTATGTTCGTTTGTTTGTCACCAGTTGAAGGTTCCTCCCCCAATTTCGAACATTGGACTCGCCCGTCTGCCTACTGTAGTGTACGCTAAGTTTGCCTCACCCAGCTCAATGTTACGGTATAGGATGCACTCTGTCTATATGATATAATGTCTTTAGTTTTTTATAAAGAAAACAAAAGTTCACGATGAGCTGAGAACAAAGATGCCTTCGGAAACACTTTGGAAAAAACCAAAGGCACTTTTGTTCTCAGCTCAAGTACCATCATTTTCTTTATAAAAAACACATAATTTCAAACCCTTGCAACTGCCCCATTTGGATGTGAAATGCTCATAAATTCTGGTTGTAATGTCGTATCGAAAAAATGCAAGAGACCTCAAATCTCTGTAAGGGCTTTTTCCAATTGATTTCAATAATTATTTTTCAATTGTTTAACCTTAACTGAAAATTCCTGCTGTTACAAGATTGCCTGGAACAAAGTATAAGGTGTAGGAGACAAAATTGCCTAGAAAGTGCAGTCAGACTTAATTTCTGAATTTTCCGAGGTCATTAATGCGGTTTACATGTAAAAAAACATTGGGTCACCAAGTTTCATGACATTTGGTTCACAATGGGGCTCTTGCAAACTTTTGCCATAGGGGATTGAAGAGTTGATTCTTGCATAAAAACCTGTAAAAATGACACCAGAAATCAGGACATTCACTCTCAGATTCGGGCTTACTGGCGGAGAGACGTAGGCGCAGGTGTAATGGGAGATTCCTATCTAAATCGAGACATATCTCTGTGTTTCCGTAGAGAAAGTGACATAATAGACAGGAATCTCTCATGATACCTGCGTTGAATCGCCTTTACAAAGTTGCCGTTACAGCAGTTATGTGAGTTTATTACTGAATTTTTAGTCTTACTTTGTGTGATTTTTGTGATTTTCGCTGGTTTTTACATCAATTGAAGTATTCATTTGCTCACAGCAAAAGTTTGCAAGAGCCCCATTGTGGGCGCTGTTCCAAAAAAACCTTACATTTTTCAAAACTTTGAAGGGCTCTAGCTCAAAAGGGGGGCATTTTCAGACCCATGTTCTTATGAAAAAAAAAGGATTATTTTGACTTCAAATATATGCTCCTTAAGTTAAGCACATAAGTTTTGTTGTATTCTGTCAGATTCAGAGTTCAAAATTGAAGTAAAAAATTAAAATTTCTTTAATGCAAAAAATATTGCCTTCTGTCTCAGTCGAAAGAGAGAGTCCTTCTTTCGGAACTATTTTATTGCCTGCTTAGGTCTCAACTTGTAGACTGTTCAAGTGACACGCAAGAAATTTAAAATCGAGAAATTTGATTGCCTTTGATGCTTTTTTTAAATTGTGAAACGGACATCTGATTGGTCAGTTTTGAATGGGGCTGTTGCACACTTTTGTTATATGCAATTTAATAGTCAATTCAGGTGTAAAATCTCCAAAAATAACAATAACAGCATTAAAAACTTCTGAAATCCACTCCTAAACTCGATAACCGTTTTTATTTGCGCGGGCGTAATGGTGGCTGAGGGTAGCAACAATGGGAGATTCCCATCTAACAATACTGTAACTCCATCAAGAAGTGACCAATAAGAGACAACTTTCATTTGACACCGGTGTCACTAGGTGTTGCGGTACCATTCATCGGATGTGGATCATCACTCTGATGACTAATTACTGTGTGAATCATCCTTGTCAGCATAGAAAGAGTGACGCAATTAAGATAGGAATCTCCCATTGTTTGCCCTCGGCCACCATTATTCCCTCGTAAATAATGGCGTTTATTGAGTTTAAGAGTGGTTTTCGGAAGTTTTTAGTGCTACCATTGTTACTTTTCAAGGTTTTCACACCAGAATCGACTGTTAAATCGCTTATAGCAAAAGTGTGCAACAGCCCCATTTGAAAACCAACAATTATTATTCATCAATTGACCATGATTGTTTTCTTTTCATAAGGAAGGGAAATGGATCTTCGGAACACTGTAAAAAATGGTGTCATGTATTTAGAAGACCCGGTAGACAAAAATTGGAATCCTCATTTCTTCGTTTTAACATGTAATAAGCTATCGTATACTGACTGCGTCCAAGGAGATGCAGAAACGGAGGATGAAAACGATGAAGAAATGGAAGAAGACGAAGCCAAAGATTTGGCTGGTTTCCAAAGGCCGAAAGAAGTGAGTTTGCTCTCTTCAGTTTTTGACTTTAATTCCATTTCAACTCGAGTCCCTATTTAAAGAGAGTTGAGACAAGAGGATAGTTAACCTGTGATAGACCTATTTAGTGCAATGTCGCGAAAATATTTGGACCCAAACAAATGTTCTGTCTCATGTGCTCTTGTGCAATTTCCCTTACAAAATCAGTCAGTGGCTATTCGTGCTACTTGGCAAGTCTTCACTCCATTTGATTACATGTGAAACAATCGATTCGAAAGTGAAGCAGCAATCGATTGTTGGACATAGATTCAAATGGAGTGATGGCATTGTTGCCAAGTAGCACGAAAAAATCAGCCATTGAAATCAGTTCCAAATTTTCAAATGCAAATTCGTACTAGTAAACAACAAGTTCTTTCAGATTTTATCACACCACACAGTGCAGTAAGAAAAATATTCCAAAATCGCTTAAGGCAGCTTTACTCAGCAAATTAACGAGTCATTTAAAAACTGAAAAAAACACTTTTCTCTCTTGTGGAAAGGAAGAGATTGCCTTTTCAAAGTCGTACGTAACTTCATTTTTGACCGAGGAATCCTGCCCTGAATAATTTTTCTCGGTCAAAAATTGAGATATATAGAGCTCGTTTCAGAAGTGTAAGCGGACCTAGACGGATAATCTTTGGAATTTGTCAACATTATTTCTGATATTACTCAATGAAAATGATTAAAAATGAAATTGAGTGTTCACTTTTCAATGAAGAAAACTTTAAACACAAAAGAATAAAGTCAGGGGCAAATTCGGTACTGATTTGAAGGAATAAAAGTTGAAAATTCGCCAAAGATTATGGTTTTGGTCCACCTATACTTCTGAAACAAGCTCAAAGAACTTATGAAGGCAATCTCTTCCTATTCACAAAGGAAAAAGGTGTTTTCTTCAGTTTTTAAATGACTCGTGAATTTGCTGAGTAAAGCTGCCTAAAGCAATTTTGAAGCTTTTTTTCACTGCACTGTGCACCATTAGATTCCATGCTCTTTAAAGTATCATCATGTTTCAACAACATTTTTAAAACATCACGCATTAATTTACAACCACAGTTATATCATGATTCATGCAAAGAACATTTCACTAAACGTAAAATCATGACTGTTGCATATTTTTATATTCTTGAAATGGTAAATCTAGTAAAGAATACTGAAAATGTTTTTTTTTTTTTTTTTTTTGGAGGGTTATTTGGCTTATGTTCAGTATAACACTTTGAACCTACAGCCACCTATAGAAACAGAAAGGATTAAATTAGATTACTGGAAACATGTGCGGTATACATATAAGAAAAATAAAGATGGGAAAGGAAATGGGGGTTTAACATTAACTACCAACACCGATTCACGCTTTGAGACTCACCAAAGCGACTTCCTAGACCAAAATACTGAGTCATGGACAACATTCCATGGGGAACATGAGGATATAGATTAAAGGAAACAACAAAAAAAAAATAAGAAAAAGTAAAGGGTAGTTTAAGGTATCTTGAAAAAGGTTAGGAGCAATATTTAAATTCGTTTTGACTTTTTATTAATTATTTTTTTTATAAACTGATTTTATTATGTTTGAAAAATTTTAAAATTATTTTATAAACAGTAAAATTTTCACTATGAAGTATATAGGGTATATTATAAGGAGGGAACAGGTTATTTTTCATGAGGCCATCGAATAAACAATTTCGATGAGTTAATTTAGTGCATTGAAAGAGAATATGATTGAGATCTCCGAAAAGACCACAATCACATAGACTATTATTTTTTAAATTGATTCTATTTAGATGGGAAGGAAAAAGACCATGACCTATCCTGAGGCGAATTATATTTTTGATAGACATTCGACTCCATTGTAAGTTATGGAACCAAGGTTTTGGTGTAAGATTGGGGGAAATAAGTTTAAGTTTTTTACCTTTCCAGTCACATTTGGACCACTCAGTATTCCAGTCCAGAAAGGTTTGTTTTTTAATCATAGGAATTAATTGTTTGTGGTATAATTTAAAATCGTCTACTTTGTGAGCTACATGGACTACTTTTGTTAGAGTATCAGCTTTTTCATTGCCGGGAATCCCACAATGACTGGGCACCCATAGGAATTTGATGTTAAGTTCTTGATGTAGATACAGGGTTTCTTTAAGGGTCATTATTAAGGGATGTAAATCTACAGCTTGACAGTTATTAAGGTTTTTTAAGACACTTGCAGAATCGGTACATACAACTACATTAGAGAGGTTATTACTTATGATATGTTGTATAGCTTGAAGAATAGCATAGCCTTCAGCTTCAAAGACTGTACGAAGAGAAGGTAGACTAAAAACTTTAAAAAAATTATTAATAACAAAAACCGCTGTAACGTACTTTTCAGTTTTGGATCCATCAGTGAAATAATGAGTAAAACCAGGGTATTTACTGTGTATTAGATGATGATATTCATTCAGAATCAGTGCTGTATCAACGTTTTTCTTATTTATGATGTTTAAAAAGGTAGTTTCTGGTCTATAATATTGTAATTTAGGATTCTTAATAAGATTGGCAGGTAGGCTTAGTTTATAGATTTTATATTCAAAGTGTTTTATAGAGATCCATCTGTAAAGAAAAAGAGGATATTGTTTGTTGCTCCAGTATGTACTGTCTACTACAGATTGATAGAGCATTTTGACATCGCTGATTATTGAATTTTGGGTATAACTTAACGCTTTAATAAAAAATTTATCCGTAAGAAAGTGAAGTCTAAAAGTGATAGGAGGGATAGCTACCTCAGAATTTAGGTTGTTAAGTGGAGTCGAATTGAGCACACTTAACACTTTCCTTAAACACATATTTTGCAATTTGTTAGTTTTATCCATCATATTGTTATTATTACAGTATAGAATTAGACCATAGTCCAATATTGGTCTGATCATAGATTGGAAGAGCATACGAGAAATATTTTGGTTTATGCCCCAAGAGGCACCTTGCAAAAAAGATATCAGGTTCAGTTTTTTCTCAACTTTTATTTTTACCTCATTGAAGTGAGCATTCCAATTCATCCTGTTGTTAAGAATAAGACCTAAATATTTTACATTTTTTTCAATGGGGATGATAGTGTCATTCAAGATGGTAATATGACTATACCGTACTCTTCTGTTTGAAAATATTATCAATTTAATTTTACTAGGGGCTAAATCTAAACCCAGAGCCTTTAGAGCCTGGTGTATCTTATTAAGTTCCAAAATGATGTCGTTTAGAGATTGGTCAAGTGAATCGTCCATAGTGAAGATTGCTATATCGTCTGCAAATTCTGACATCATAGCCTTATTAAGGCACTTGTAAAGGTCAGCTGTATATATTAAGTATAAAATAGGACTAAGTATACCTCCTTGAGTGAGACCACATGATTGAATTCTGGGATCTGAAGTTTTGAGATTATAGCTGATAAAGATCTTGTTATTGGTAATGAGATTGTATATTATTTTAGCCATATCAGGGTTTATGCCTATGGCAATTAGCCTATCTAGTAAGATGTTATATTTAACATTATTATATGCGTTTTTAATGTCTAATAATATTGTAGGCATATATTTTTTTTCTCCTATGGCTTTATAGGCATGACTGGAGAGGTGGAATAAATTGTTATAAATTGATTTGCCTTTCCGAAACCCGAATTGGGCCGGTGAGAGTTTATTATTTTTTTCTAGAGTAAATTCTAGGCGATTTAGCAGAATTCGTTCAAAT
This sequence comes from Trialeurodes vaporariorum, assembly GCA_011764245.1. Classification (NCBI taxonomy): domain Eukaryota; kingdom Metazoa; phylum Arthropoda; class Insecta; order Hemiptera; family Aleyrodidae; genus Trialeurodes; species Trialeurodes vaporariorum. The sequence goes on from VMOF01000013.1 coordinate 10,570,006, forward strand.
AATTTTCTATAAACTGAGATTATCCCTATAGGTCTATAAGAAGTATGTAGATTAGGATTTAGGTCCTTCTTTTTAAGGGCGAATATTTTTATGTCTTTCCAGCTGTTGGGTATTTCTTTAGTTAGCAAAATATGATTAAAAATATCTAATAGTAACTTAGTGGCTTTAGGTGTGGCCTCAGTTAAAAATTCTACAGGAGCATTATCTAAACCGGGACTTTTCTTTTTTAGTTTATTTAATGATAACCGAAATTCTTCTTCTGAAATTTTTTCAAAAGACTCCGTAAAAAGAGAGTGATTATCCCATTGCTGATTAAATTGTGCGTCGGGAGTAAGAGTCTGGTGGAAATCCGAAACCCAATCATGGTTAACATTTTCAAATGGGATCCTGGCTCTATTAAGTATTCTTACTTTTTCAAAAATTACTTTAGAAGGGGTATTATAGTTGAGGTTGTCAGTAAAGGATCGCCAATTTTTTTTTTGTTTTTCTTCACCAGAAGTTTAAATTCTGCGGCTGTTTTTTGTATTCTAAGAAAGTTTGGAGATTACTTGAAATTTTATATTCTCTGGCTAAGGCATCGCGTTTGTTTTTTAATGATTGGCATTCGTCATCCCACCAGGGAATTTTTTTAAATTTCTTTTTATTTCTGTCTTTGTTATTTACATTAAGAGCGTCTCTTTCTTTTTCTAAACTTAGTGAATAGGCTTTGTTAATTATCTCGATAAATTCGTCATGAGTATAACTATTACGATTTAGTAATGAATCCAGGAAAGATCTAAAATATGCCCAATTTTTCAACTTGACTCTAACAGGATCTACAGCCAATTCTTGAGGTACTTGATTTGGGAATGCCGTTTGATTGAGTAAATAACAGCAAGGGAGATGGTCACTACCTCCTGTGCATAAAACTTCCCAACTAAATAGGTGACCTAAATCATTGGAAGTAAATGCAATGTCAGTGTAACTTAGACTTTGGTTGGGAGGAGTTTTCCTAGTGGGTTGTGGATTAAGTGAATTAATATTAAAAAAGTTTAATTCTTGTGCAATGTTGAAAATTATTTCACCTCGTGTGTCGCTAACCTCGTAACCCCATAAAGGGTGTTTTGCATTACAATCACCAGCCCAGAAGATGTTTTTATTCAATAAATTGTTTTGTGAGAGAAAGTTACTGAGATTATTATTTGTAAATTTGCTATCAGGATTAATGTACATATTGATAAAGTATAAATCACCAATGTGCTTAAAGGATATTTTAAAAACTTGTGCTTCTATATTAGTATTCGAGAGCGGAGTGTAATTTATATCTATATGATATGAGTTATATCTAATTTTGACTAAGGATAGAAGACCGCCATAGCCATCCTGTCTATCCACTCTATAAATATTATATCCAGGAAATTTAAATGTTTTATTCTCGTTCAACCAAGTTTCTGAAAGCATTATGACATCTGGTTTATGATCATTAATTATAAGACGTAAATCAGTTTCGTTACTAGATAGAGATCTAATGTTCCAATTCATAATATTAAAATTTTTTAGAGATGAAAAAGATTTTGTAAATGACATTATAACTGAAAGTGAAAAAGAAATTAGAGAGTAAATATTATTAGATACAAAGAGGTGAGTTACAAAAGGTAGAATTGGAAAAAGGGCAGAGTTAAAAAAAGTTAGAGAAAGATTAAGAGAGAGGTAGAGAGGTTTGGGCGTTAGAAGGATTTTGACTGCTAGTTGTGATAGTAATTTCATGAGATACAATATTTAAATCAGCGTTATCTGTGTTATTATTATTCTTTACGTTTATTTTATCAGTAGGAGGTTTAGAGGTTGCTAGGTTAGATGTTTGTTGTGATGTAGATGTAGATGAAGAGATTGGGTTTACTTTTCCTGACGTAGGAGGGGCATTTAATTTAATTTGATTTTTAGGATTTACTGTTGTAGGAATCTGTTTAGGCCAAAATCCCTTCAGTGTTTCTAGATTTGGTTTTAATGGTAAATTTTTTGGTAAATGTTTCAAATAATTTTGAAACCACTCATCGCTAGGCATTTCTGGGTCAGATGTATGAGTTTTGGCTTTTTTCCTAGTGGGAGAGGGGGAGGAAAGAACTTCAGAATATGGCCGTCTCAGATCTTCTAACGTATAGCGGAAGTTTTGTTCTTCCACTTCCATCACTTCTGCTTCATTTGTTATTGTTGAAAATCTATTTTTAATAGGAGGAAAATTTGACAACTGTAACTCTTCTAGGTTGATAGGCTCTCCTGTTCTTATTTTGTGTTGAATAGTATTTATCCTCTCACCTAAGTCTAATTTTAATTGGTCTTCTTTCCTGTTATTAAGAAATTTGACAGCTTCATGATAATTTAGGTTAGCTTCCGCTTGGATTTGTTTTATCATTTTTTGATTATTTAACTCCGGACAAATTGGGCTGAAAGTAGAATGGTCCGCATTGCAATGGTAACATTGGGTTGGGTGAGGACATATGTCTTGAGCTGCATGTAACCCACCGCAGTTGTGACACCTTGGTTTACTTTTGCAATTTAGTTGACCATGAAATTCAGCTCGGTGGCCGTAATTAAGACAGTTAAAGCACTTGATTACACTATATATATAAGGTGACACTCTACATTTTGAATAGAAGATAAACAAATGATCCGGAGTAATATTCCCTTCCCAGAGAAGATCTAATTTGGAAGTGGGAATCAGAACATTGTCCTCACTTTTTCTAAAAATACGGCGAACACTGATAATATTAGAGTATTTGTCGTTTAAATAGTTACCAATACTATTGATACTTAATTCTGAATGAACATCATTAACTATCAATCTCCTTGTAATATATTTAAGTGGGATAAAACACTTGCAACCTTCATAGGTCAGTTGGGTCTTGTAATTAGCTAAAAATTGTTAGCACATTCCTTATTGATTAGTTCAATGTTAATTAGGTTTTTATTAATTTTTTTAATGACTTTAATTCCCACAACGTTATGACGATACAATGATTCTCCAATTAAAGTTGGGTGTTTATTGCCAATCCCATCATGTGCCAGGGCAATGATATATGGGCCTAGCGCATCTTTTGGATAAATGATTTCATTTTTATTTTTTAGGATATAAGTTTTCCTAGCATCAGTGTTAATTTGATTGGTGAGAGCATTGTCAATAGGAGATAAATTATCATCTTTAGGTAGATTACTTGGGTTTGCGGTAACAGGGATTTCAGTGACAGGGATTTCAGTGACAGGGATTTCGGACGGAGGGTTCAAATTATTTATATTTAAACTGGGAGTATTTAAATCAGCAGAATCAAGGACCTTTGAAGTACCCCCTGGATCAGGAGGTGCTTCTGGATCTGTCATAATTACGAAATTCAGGAGTTAGGGCCCTTAGTCACATAGATGATGTTATTAGGGACAGCCTATAGGAAATAAAAGAAGGGAAGACAGTAAGAAAGAAAAAATACTTATGAGCTTACGATCATACAGGAAACTGTAAAAGCAAGAACTTTTTGATGGTTAAACACATAAAAGGAAAACTAGAAAGAAAGGATTAAGAATTCACATTGTGAAACAAAAACTGAATATTTAGGTTAGGAAACAAACAAAGAGATTAACAGTTAGCTAAAGACACGGAGGATTTCCTCAGCACACCTAGTCGCTTCGCCTTTGAGATTAGAACGCTGAAAATGTTTTTGTACAGTTCAAAAATGCACACTCAAACTCCGCTAGAAATTGAAATGATATTCAGCTGACTTCTATAACCAATGAGACTTATAGTAGGGCAACCTGTGAATTAGCTGCCAAACTGTTTAATAAATTTCCCAACTCCATCAAGGAAATAGAATGTGGCTCACATTTTCTAGAAGAGCGAAAGTACTTATGTTAAGTAAAGCGTACTACAATGTTAGTGAATTTTTGAATGATTTTTGACTTGTACTGTAACGTTTGTAATGTTACATGTACCAAATTTCAAATACAATAGACGAATTTTTGCGACGAGTATATTCAACGAAATTATACAAAATCATTGCCAACCTACGCATGACAACAGTGGATGACATGAAAATGGATCGTGTTTTTCGAACTTTTTCGGTGTTTTCAGTCATTGATGGCATCAATTTGATTTTGAATTCAAGTCCGGAGGTGAATTCGAAATCGAATTGATGCCATCGATGCCCCGAAAACACATCTAAAAACACAATTGAGTTTCCTCGAATATGTAGTTAGGTTGGTATTGTTTATGATATTCGATGGCAAAAATTCGACTAAATACAATACAATACAAATGAGAAATGTAAACCTATTCCTAGAATGTTCTATTAATGAATTTCAGGGTGTGCCAAACGACGAACTTCATTACGGTGAAAAGTGGTTTCATGGTAAATTGAGTGGAGGCCGAGCTGAAGCTGAAGATCTCTTACGGTCTTACTCTCATCTTGGTGACGGTACATTCCTGGTCCGAGAAAGTGAGACTTTTGTCGGCGACTATACCCTTTCATTTTGGTTTGTTTTCTTTTCTTTCTTAAGTTTTGAATTCTTTTTTTTGTACTTAATAATTTATTCTACTTATTAATTATCTACTTATCTCTTGCTAACTTTTGCTATTTGAAAATGAATAGTTAATGCTTGGGTGCATTACCAGTCAGAATAGCTCAAATAAGAGGCTAACCTGGAATAAATTGCAACAGAAGCTTTTATGGCTGGAAGTTGCTTATTGGTACTATCTAAAGAACATACAAAAAGTTCGCAAAAATCCGAACAATAGCTCTGGCTCCAAATCCTTGCGTGCAAGTGCTCCATTTGCAAAATTTTTTTGGAGCTGTCTTCAATGAATTAGGAAAATTTCCGAATCAGCGTCAAATTGGGAAAAGAGAAAAAACAGCGAAATGGGTCTGTTGCAAACTTTTGCTACAACAATTAAGCGTATTTAATCCAATGTAAATTCGCTTGAAAAGTCTGAAAAGTTCTGTGTCCAGATAGCCACTCTAAAACACTTGTCTTTTTGCTAAAATACCAATTTTTACTGGATTAATGGGTCTGTTGCAAACTTTTGCTACAACGATTAAGAGTGTACAATCTTTTGTAAAATCGCCTGCAAAGTCCATTGGTGGCATCAGTAAGTCATAAAATGCATTAATAAACTCACTAGAGACGTTTAATGAAATCCAAGATGGTGGATAAATATCGAGCAATTTGTATGCATGCACCACGAACATCCAAGGAAAGCCAACCTCACAATATCGATCACAACTAATCACAATGTAAACAAACACATAACCTCTACCTCCAGTGAGGTTGTCAAAGTTGGCCATCCTTGGATGTTCTTGGTGCATGCATGCAGATTGCTCGATATTTATCCGCCATCTTGGATTTCATTAAACGCCTCTTGTGAGTTTATTATTGCATTTTATGACTTTCTGATGCCACCAATGGACTTTTCAGGCGATTTTACATTAGATTAAACACTCTTGATCGTTGTAGCAAAAGTTTGCAACAGACCCATTGACACAACTTTAGAAGAAACAAAACATTCTCACCCTTTAATTTTTATTTTTCTTGCTGTTCCTAGGCGGAAGGGTAGAGTCAATCATTGCCGCATCAAGTCAAAACAAGACAAAGGACAGACAAAGTACTTTTTAATTGATAGTAATTGCTTCAATAGTTTGTACTGTTTAATTACTCATTATCGTAATCTCCCTCTCCGTAGTCAAGTAAGTATAAATGTAATTTCTAATAAACTAGTAGCAAGTTAAGTTCAACTTCTGCCAAAGTGATTCTAGACAAAATTTGTCCAAATTTCAATCCGACGGATAAAGTTACTCGTAGCTTCTCTGGAATGTTAAGTTTTCGGCATATTAAATATAAACCAAAGAAAAAACGCAAAATCGTTTATTTGTTATCCCTCCATCATTTAACACCTGAAGGCTTTGATCAGTTATTCCTAGAATCTCTGATCTGGCTAATAATAATTGTTCTGAGTGGATTGCATTTTTTGGCATACCCATTTCAATGTTTAAATTTCTTATCAAAGAACACATTTTTGTTTTTTAATTTTTGTATCCTAATTTAATCTTTCTTGTCTGTGCCACTTGTTAAGTTGCTAATTTCTTTGTTATTTTTTTTTGTTTTGTAATTGGGACTTGTTCCGTTGATAGTTAATTAATAAATAAATAAATAAATAAATCCAAGAACGTACTAGAGTCCCTGTGTATAAAAGTGTCTTGCCATATGAGGTTCCAGCCCTGATTGGCTTCTGGAAACTGAAGAAGAAGAAGGGGTCTGTGAAGCTTGGAGGCCCGCCTTTTGTTTACATTTTCATGTAACCATCTTCCTCGCTGCGCAGCTTTGAGGAAACTTTAGGCATTTTTAGCTTTAACTTTTGTGTTTTTTCTTTCTTTTTCTCAGGAATTTGTTATTAAGTTAAAAGAACCAGTTCCTCAACCTAGCAAGCATGAAGGTAAAGAGTGGTATAATCCTCACGTGACGCGGCAACAGGCAGAAGATCTTCTGCGCAAAGTACCGCACGATGGTGCTTTCTTAGTCCGACCGAGTGACTATGACCACAATTCATTTGCAATATCCTTCAGGTATTTAAATGTTTATGTATTTTATTTATTTCCTTTTGGTGTATTTAGCCACAAGAAGTTAGCGTTTTAGAGCTTAGACACTTGTCAATGGGTCTGTTGCATACTTTTGCTGCAGAAATATGGAGGGTAGATTCTGGTGTAAAATCCTGTGAAAATCCCATTGAGAGCATCAAATAGTCTCAAAATCCACTCATAAACCCACTAAAGGCATTTTAAGGAAAGCCTAAGATGGCGGTTGAAAGGGGGAATCAACCCTGAATGCATGCACCATGGGCACCAAAGATGGTCGATGACCAAGGTTATAGATTAAAGAGGTATGCTCATCTGAATCGCGTCACGAAGTCAGTAGCGCGCAGTTCAAAATCCAGATCCAAGATGGCCGACAAAAGCAGAAAACATGGATGCAGGGTTGATTCGCCCTTTCAACTGCCATTTTAGGCTTTCCTTAAAATGTCTTTTGCGGGTTCATGAGTGGATTTTGAGACTATTTGATGTGTTCAATGTGATTTTCATGCAATTTTACACCCAAACTTTCCCTCTATAATGCTGTAGCAAAAGTATGTAACAGACCCATTTACATATTACATTACAATACACAAGACACAAGAATTTGTAAGAAATGTTTTTAGTCCAAAAGGAATAACAAAATATTTTGAGTTTTAAGATTGAGAAATTCATTCAGATCATGAATAGGATTTTCGGTAAAGAATTCTTTTAGCTCAGTGATAGAAAAGGTGGAGGATTCTGATTCCATAAAAATTTGTTCAAGGATCATTGGTAATTTATTGTAGCACTGAGATCCTTGATTTTCAAGATCATCCCAGTCCATCATCATTCCTTTTTCCTTTGTGGCTTTTGCAACTACATTGGGAGAATACATTGAATCAGAGTGTTTTTGGAACCAGAGGTCCTTGGGCTTTGGACAGCAATCTATGTGATATATCGCTCTACTAAAACAGTCTATAGCTTGTTGGACTTGTTTCACTTCCATAGCAGGGGAAGCATAGCATATGCTTTTTTGCCGTTTGCAACATCCCATCTCCCCCCCTTCCTCCAAAAAAAGAGGAAAAGACAATTAAGCCTAGTATTAATATTTGGTTGTTGAAAAATTTCAGAGCCGAGAAAAAAATCAAGCATTGCCGAATAAAAATGGAAGGAAGACTATACACAATTGGAAATATCCAGTTTGAGAGCTTAATAGAGTTAATTAGTTACTACGAGCGTCATCCGCTTTATCGCAAAATCAAGCTTTGGTATCCTGTCAATGAAAGTATCGTCCAGAGAATGGGTTTGGTAAGTAACGTTTCAAAAATATGTTTGTTTCAATCCATTTCTGTTTTCTATTTCAATCCAGAAAGACGGCCTTGTTGGTTAGTGTCTGGTTGCTCACCGGAATTCGTAAAAGCTTTCGAGTCGTGTTCGGTTTTTGTTCGTCTGTAGTCAGCCACTACTTCAATGAATCTCATATCCATAATACTTATTATTAAGACTTTTGATTTTGTATTATCAGGGTGTCACGCTTGGTGCGGTTCTGAAAAACTGAAGAATCATAAATGTTAACCCTTTCTGTCACGAATTATGAAAGAAGTGTCACTGTAACCTGAAATCTATACCATTAAATTGAACGAACTTTTCTCATATGGTTTCATGTGTGAGTGAATTTTTCCGAATTTCCATAAGAATGCATGTAAAATGGTCGTCTATTATAATGGAGTCTGTGACGGAAAGGGTTCAGCTATGAAGGTTATTTAGAACCATTTCACAGCAATGTCCTTAAAAAATATTCCTAGAATTTCAAATTTATCGCAAAAAAAACAAAAGGTAAAAATGAGTCACGTCCTCCGTAACAGACTGTTTTTTTTTTGCAATAAATCTGAAATTCTAGGAATATTTTTTAAGGCCATTGCTGTGAAATGGTTCTAAATAACCTTCATAGCTTAACATTTATGATTCTTCAGTTTTTCAGAACTGCACCAAGCGTGACACCCTAATAATACAAAGTTAAGGACGTGACTCATTTTTACCTTTAACTTTTACTGTGTTTTCTGACTGAAATTTACTCAAAAGTTTATTTTATTGTTTGAAATTTTGAGGAATAACAGAGCAACAGAGTACTAAGACTTTTAATTTTGTATTATTAGGGTGTCACGCAGGGTGCAGTTCTGGAAAACTGAAGAATCATAAATGTTAGGCTATGAAGGTTATTTAGCACCATTTCACAGCAATGGCCTTAAAAAATATTCCTAGAATTTCAGATTTATTGCAAAAAAAACAAAAGGTAAAAATGAGTCACGTCCTCTATAACAGACTGTTTTTTTTTTTGCAATAAATCTGAAATTCTAGGAATATTTTTTAAGGCCATTGCTGTGAAATGGTTTTAAATAACCTTCATAGCTTAACATTTTTGATTCTTCAGTTTTTCAGAACTGCACCAAGCGTGACACCCTTACAGTATGAAATGAAGGACGTGACTCATTTTTACCTTTAACTTTTACTCTGTTTTCTGACTGAAACGTACTCAAAAGTTTATTTTATTGTTTGAAATTTTGAGGAATAACAGAGCGATCTCTAAAATTTTAGACTTTGTATTTTCCCAATTATTCAGGTTTAGTAGTGAAACTATTGAGCAGTATTAATATGGAAAAATGCTCTGTGATGAGCATAGCTGGATCCAGGATATTGTCCCTCTCTCTCTTTGCCCATTTGAATGCAAGTGTTAGAAAAGGATGGATATAGGGCTGTCACGTGACTTCAGCCCCTCTATATCCTGGCTATGGCTAGGTAATGACTAATGAGGTCCTTCTTTTACTATGACTTTAATGACAGTGGTTTTAGTGTGTGTGTATTATTTTGGGGGTCTTTTGAGCTTTAAACCCAAGGGTTTTATTTTTTCTTTCGTGGTCATTTCTTGGTGATACTAGTACAGGTCAGGGTTTTATTCGCGTCTCAAACTCTTAAATCGCATCCTGTTTTATTTCCATCTCTTCTTGTGTCGGCTATTTTTTACCTCAAATGTACTCTGAAGTTCTCTAAAAAACTTACAGGTATCACAGGCAAATAGGTTAGCTACTTTCACCTGGTATCCACTCTGAACTCGCGTCTTAAACACTTAAATCGCATTCTGTTTTATTTCCACTTTTTGTGCTGGCTATTTTTACCTGATACCTATTCTGAAGTTCTCTAAAAAACTTACAGGTATCACAGGTAAATAGTTAAGTTACTTTCACCCAGTACTCACTCTGAATGTCTTTAAAGAACTAACGGATATCACAGGCAAATAGGTTAGTTTCGTGTCTTTTCACGGAATTTTGTCCTTAATTTTTTTTTTTTACTGAAACATTGTGCTGAGCACCTTATTCACACTAATCAATAATTAAAGCTACTTACCATTTGAGCATCAATTATAATTTATTTAATAATTTAATTACAGATTAAAAAATTGGTAATGAAAAACTAAATTTTATTTATCACTTATCAGTCTTTAAAATTCATTTTTTACATGGCACTCGAAAATTCACACCTTTTGAAGGTGACGGCTCCTTCTCGTTTCACTGTTTTACTTCACGTTTCTTCTTTTTTTTTTTCTTTTGATGAAATTTTTTTTTTTTCAATTGCCTCAGTTGACTATAATCGGCTGAACAGGCGGGTCTTGCGCGGGCTGCAATGGTAACAGAATGAAAGCTATTGCGGGGTTGATTGCTACCGGTCCAGTTGGCCAAGTGTACGCGGGAATTGGGTTGATGGCTGCGGGTTGTATCACAGGAAGTTGCTTGATAACTCCACTTGGTGGCGGAACTTTTATGACCTCCATCTGGTACGGGAATGGTACTGCTTGAAGCGATTCTAAATATTTCTGAGTTAGGTTTTGTTTGGAGGAACCCCCTCCATCTCGGACCGGTTCGGGATTTGCCGACTTCTCTTGCTCTTTTTTAAAGTACATCGGGATTTGCTGATCATGTTTTGGTGAGTTATCCGCATTGATGACTTGCTGGTTTCGTGTGATCGGTAACGGAAGTGGAACCGGAGCGTTTTTCTGGTCCATGACGTTCGGTTCTTTGATGGTGGATGCTGCCGGCGTTTGATCGACGTTCGGTTTGATCGGTTCCGAATGCGGTTTTGGTTTGTTTTTCGTTAACCAGTTGTGAAAATATGTATTGTGGAAAGTGGGTTTGTGGGGTAGAGTCGGTTGCGGTATTCCAAAAAGTGTTTTGCCACCGGTGGAATACGAGGAATAATCCGGATCCATAATTATGTAGCTCTCTCCGTTGTTTGTATTGACCATTCGTGGATTCATCTTAATCCATTCGTACCCGATCGCATATTGTTGGGACTCCGCTGGATATTGGTCGTATATTTGCGGTTTGAGCGAATTACTGTTTATATGCGTTATACCTGGTTGATTCCCGTAAAAATTACCAACTGTTGCTGCCAGTGTAGGATCATAGTAAAAGTTATTATTACCATTGGTATTATAATAACCGTTACTGTTACTGTTAGTATTATAGTAACCATCATTGTTACCTTGGGTATTATAGTTGTAACTATTACTATTACCATTGGTATTGTAGTTGTAACCGTTACTGTTTTCACTTGGAGTCATACTAGCAGTAGGCTCAGTCAGTGTTTGTAACTGATAATTTCCAACTGGTACTTGCTCGACCAGTCGTAATGGTCTCGGGAGAGTTGAGTATTTTTTTTGTGCTCTGTTTTTCGCTGCCTCGTCTATTCTTGTGTTTTGATGGACCGATATGTGCAACTCCTCTTTGCTCTCGGTGTTTGATGTGTCCGTGTTTAAAGCCGTGTTACTTCGTCCTTCTCCATTGTTCATGATATTTGTGTTTTGGATTCCTCTCAAATCTTTATCCGCAAGTGCAGCCTCTTTTTTTAATTCTTCGTGAACGGAAGAGGAGCTGGTCGGCGCATGCAACCTGTCCATGATAATCTGCTCTACCTCAACTTTGATTCTGTCATGTGCAGCTTTTTCAACAGCCTTGGTTGCTTCAGGTCTCATTTCTTCTTCCATTCCAACAACTCTGGTTGCTTCCGGTTTAATTTCTTCTGACATACCAGCAACTTTGGTTGCTTCAGGTTTAAGCAAATCTGACTCGCCAACAATTTTGGTTGCTTCAGGTTTAAGCATTTCTGACATGCCAACAACTTTGGTGAAGTTTGGGACTCCGTCGAGTTTACTTTCTTCTGTCATTCCTACAACTTTTGTTGAGTTTTGCGCTTTCATTTCTTCTGCTATTTTCGGAATTTCAATGGGCATCGGGATTGGTACGCTCATAGCATTCTCGATAGTTTTTGTCGTAATTTCCGGTGCTACTTTCATTATGTCCTGAAGCGCTGGGTTCTTGTTGCTTTCTGGCTCGATTGTTGGTTGTTTTACATTTTTTTCGATGTTTGGTGGAACTTCCGGTGATTTTTCATCCGACGAGCTGCCATCATTCAAGTGCATTTCTATAACGACAGAATCTTTCTCCGTGCGAGGCTCCTTGTTTTCGATATGTTTGCTTTCTTGTCTTATTGTTGACCAGTTAGGCTGTAGTTCAAGAGTTTTTAAACTGCCATGGTTTTTGACGGACTCGAAATGAGCTGGCGGAACACCTCGCCTGCTTGGTGCTGTGTTTGTCAATCGAACCGGTGAGCTTGGGGTTACTGCGTTTACGTATCGTGGTTTCGAAGGGGTGAATGGTGTGAAATTACTGCGGTAGTTATGATTGCGGAGATGATTGACTGTTCGGTTAACTTTTGCTTGAGGTTTGGTTGTAGGTGAGCCATCTCGGTGGAAGTGGACATCTGCCCTGAATCCATTTTTGATGTCTGCTGTGTAGTTAACAATTCGAAGATAACCGTCAGGGTCGGCGACTCGATATGATCCTATTACTCGCTCGCCATCATGTGATTCTTCTTGTGACTTGTAGTCGCCTGAATTACTGTCGTGGATGTGATATTCATAGTGATATAGGGATATCTGTAACAAAACGAAAATTTCAAAGTTTAAATTCTTTTTTTTTTAAAAATGCAAGGTCAAAACAAACTCACTGAAATACAGTAAATTCTTGCCAATAAAAGTTAAATTAAAATAAAAAAAAAAAAAAAAAAAAAAAAAAAAAAAAAACCACCCAGAAATAAAATTAAATAAAAACCCAGAAATAAAATTAAATAAAATTCATAGTAAAAAGCCTATGAATGGGTCTGTTGCAAACTTTTGCTACAACGATTGAGAGAGATGAATCTAATGTAAAATCGCCTGAAAAGTCCATTGGTGGCATCAGAAAGTCATAAAATGCAAAAATAAACTCTCAAGAAGCGTTTAATGAAATCCAAGATGACAGAGAAATATCGAGCAATCTGTATGCATGCACTGTGAACATCCAAGGATAGCCAACCTCACAATATCGATCACAACCAATCACAACGTAAACAAACACATAACCTCCACCTCCAGTGAGGTTGTCAAAGTTGGCCATCCTTGGATGTTCGTGGTGCATGCATACAAATCGCTCGATATTTATCTGCCATCTAGGATTTCATTAAACGCCTCTTGTGAGTTTATTATTGCATTTTATGCCTTTCTGATGCCACCAATAGACGTTTCAGGCGATTTTACATTAGATTAAATACTCTTAATTGTTGTAGGAAAAGTTTGCATATCAATTTTTTGCGTTTAAAGAAGCAATTGAGGGGAAATTTGATCTTTGACCTTTTAATTTCAAAGCTGTACACTCAGTGGAGAGCCAATGCTTGGTTTCATTTTCTTTTATTTTTATTTTCAATATTTTTTATTTAATTTTTTTTTTTTCTGTGTCTAGATAGCCACTCTATAACAGTTGCACTTTTGTTTAAAACCGATTTCCTCTAAATTCATCACAATTTTTGATTTTAGGTTTAAAAAAATGATGCAAACAAATTGAGTCTGTGTGAAAATGTTCATAAGAGAATCCCATTTTAGCTAAAGATTGTATCAGAAGTGAAGGCACATCTGGACCAAAAATCCCTGGAATTTTTCAACATTATTTAATATTTCTCATGTTACAAAATGAATATTAATCTGAGTGTTAGCTTCTCATTGAGAAACACTTTAAAATCAAAAGTTTACAGTGGGAGGCAAGTTTTGATTTGATTTGAAGGAATGAAAATTGAAAATTCGCCAAAGATTATGGTCTAGGTGTGCCTACTTTTTTCAAACGAGCTCTACCTCCTTGGTGTTTCAAAATCACGTCCCATAAATCCTCTTCATTGGTATACCTTGTCGGAGCTATGCACCGCTAAGCCAAAGAAGTCTTCAAATGAGGATGGAGCTCATTTCCTTTTAACTTACTGTGGCTTTGCTTTTTTATGTGCTCCATAAAAATCTTTATTCCTAATGAGATAATTTTCAGTAATAATGTGCAATCAAAACATAATCAGTGGAATGATAGATAAATTCCAAATTACCGGCGCCGGAGTTTTTGTGACCTCTGACTTCTCTAAGGATTTTTCAAGCAGCGCTGATTTTTCAGGCTGCGCCAATTTTTCTGGCAGCGACAACTTTCTAGGCAGTGCCGATGATTCTGCTAATACATTGCTTATAATCTCAAATAGAACAGGAACTATCACCAAGTAAAGCTGAAATCAAACCAAATAACCAATTTTATTAATTCATACATCCCTGGAACTTTCTGGAGTCAATTCAAATATGCACGAAAACAAATTGAAAAGGCTGAATAGTTAACGAAAGATCGATAAACATCAGATGAGCTCTTTTCAACAAATCAGTATCAAGATTAAATTAGATGTTATCCTGAAGAACACAACCGACTTTCTATGGGGCCTCTCGATTGATTAACTGATAGTACAAGGGTCAGTGACGGGCAAATAACCGAATAACCACGAATAATTGACTAAAATTATTCGCATTATTCTTGTGTTATTCCTATTAGTAAATCAAAGTTTTGACACTACCAGCATATTCAGCTGTCATAAGATGAAGGACTGGTAGTGTTAAAACTTTGATTTACTATTAGGAATAACATGAGAATAATGCAAATAATTTTAGTTAATTATTCGTGATTATTCGTTATTCGGTTATTTGCCCATCACTGACAAGGGTTGTAAAGAAAGTAAGGTTTTTCTCAACCCTTAATTAAGATTAATTCGATCGGGTCGGGTTTTATGTGATTTTTGAAGGAGGAACCCCTCTACAGGAGCTTTAAGTTGTGTCTTGATTTTCTACACGGTGTTTCATAAAATTGTTTTCTAAATACAATTTTTGAATGGTTGCAGCTCAAAAAAATGACATTTATGGGTTATAATTAAATTTTAAAAAAATAATTTTAACTTAAATCATAGCATAAATTACATAAAATTGAGTATATACAGCTATGTTGGTTGTATGGGGTACCGAAACAGTGGAACATCCCGTAGAAATGAGAAAAATTTACCCAACTTTGAGCCTCTGTAGAATATTCAAGATCAAGAAATCAGTATAAAAACCGGCCCGAACCAAAATCTGCATATCATGAGCTTTCAATTGGTACCAAGTTTGATAAAAAAAAAAAAAAAAAAAATATTTGTTTAGTTTTTTTTTTTTTTTTTTTTTTTTTTTTTTTTTTTTTTTTTTTTTTTTTAAGTAATTTTCCCATTTACTTCAATGTATTCCGAAAATCTTGACACATACTGTAATCGTGGTTGCCTACCGATCGTCGGGCAGGCGTTATGTGCAGTCGAGATAGTATTAGAAGTCTTTGTCTTGATCGATAAGTGTTCCCCGGCGAGGAGTGCACAGATGATTCTGTTGTTTTCGGAGTCACGGAGGTGACGGGAAATTTTCCGAGGTGGGTTCGGAAAAATATAATTTCTTAGCGACCATTTGCTTTAATTTGATGACAGTTAATTGACATAAAACTAAAGACTATGACGCGTTTAACGTCGTTTTTCGATTGAATTTATTTCAATTAGGGGCTGAGAAAAGAAATAGATAATCTTACTTTCTGAACCATGGGCGTCATTTCAAGTTCGGCTTGGGGGGGGGGGCAAAAAATCGGATAATCTTTTTTTTGCTCATCAATATAATTTTAGAGCCAAAGAGCCGTCTTTTGGGGGCAATAATCGGATGACCTTTTTTTTGCTCATCAATATAATTCGTGCCAGTTTTTGAGCCTGACTTCAAATCCTTGGGGGGGGGGGGCAATTGCCCCCCCAGCCCCCCCTAAATGACGCCCATGTTCTGAACGACCCTCATACACACACATACCCTTAAAATGTCCTGTCTTTAAACAAGACCCGACTTTGGACCCCCCCCCCCCACAGGGAGTTACAGTTTTGTCTTGCTTATGGTTACTAAACTGAAACTCCATCGTGGTTCATTGGCAGGCCCAGGAATCTGTCCTTCTCCCTCTTCTTCCACTAGAACGTGTGTGTTAGAAAAGGACAGATTAGGGGGATTCACGTGATTTTTGCCCCCTCTTCTATCCTTTTCGAACACATGCATTCTTATGGGAAAAGAGAGAGAAAGATAATTTACTGGATCCTTTAGTGCCGTAGTGTCCAAAGTGAGGGCACTTTACGGTACACACAATCGCCAAATTTGAAAATTTTAAATATTCAGACACCCTGAAAAAGCAAAGTATAAGTACTTACACTTCGTAAGTTTTTATTTTAAGGGCATACTCAAAGGCATTACATCAAGGCTCATGGCTCTTTGAGCCAAACCCAAAACTTTCAACCGAACAGATTTATTGTATCCAAAAGTTGAACTTTTCGTTTTGATTTTAAAATGCCAATACGCGCGGAGTTGGCGTAAATTTCGTCAAATCTAATTTGGAGCGTACTTTAAGGCTTCCTTCCAAAGACCATGCAATTCTAAACGGAGGAACAATACTTTTGTAAAAGTACTACTGAAAAGTTCTACCATCCTTAATTTGAAGTTTTTATCTTGATTTTAAAGTGCCAAACAAGGGTTGTCAGATTGGTAAAAAAAAAAAAAAAAAAAAAAAAAAAAAAAAAAAAAAAAAAAAAAAAATCAACGAATGAAGTTCAATAAAACTCAACGAATTTTTTTCTTTTTCGGCGATTAATTGGTGGATTAATGGATTATGTTACGAGGCTAGATATATATTTCTCGCATTACGTCAATATGAAATCAATCAGATTTATATGCAATTCTTTTCCAGCATTTTTTATAGTAAATAGTAAATCAATAGAGGTGGAAGAGTTTTTGTCCGTTTGGTTAAGAAATCTTAGAAAAGTACGATGATAAAAAATTGAATCTTGTAGACATTCTGGTTGAGCACTTCCCCCCTCCCCCCACCAATCTGAAATGTAAGAAACGGAAATAATTTAAATTAATTTAAAACCGAAGTTTTTGCTTGAGTAAAGGGCGAAAACATTTTTTGTCGGTAAAATTCTCTTGTCAAGATCGCGTGAAAATGTTTAGGTCAAATGGACAGGGGGAAAAAAAAAAAAAGAAGAGTTTTCGCTCGAATGAAGGACGTAGACATTTTTGTGTGAGCGAAATTAACCTGTCATGATCGCGTGAAAATTTTAGGGGACACTAAAAATCAAAAAGCACACACGCACAAAATTAAAAATTAAACGGCAAAAGAAGAAAGCAATTATTTACGAACGTAAGCAAGATTTTGCTTGAGTAAAGGACATGCTAACTGATGTGTAGGTGAAATTCATTTGTCAAGATCGCTGTAAAATTTCAGATCGAGGTTACCAAAAAAAAAAAAAAATGAAATTGTAATAGCAATGGACGAGTTTTTGCTCAAATATTAGTCGTAGTAATTCTTGTGTAGGCGAAATTAACTTGTCACAATCGCGTAAAAATTTTAGGTTGAGGGGACGAAAAAAAAACACAGCAAAACCACAAAAAAATTTAAAAAAACACACACATACACAAATAAGGATCAAAAAATAAATATTTAATGGGGAAATAGAAGATCGTTCGAACGAAAAGAAGCTTAAGCTTGAGTAAAATACTTAAAATTCATGTATGAACGACATTAACTTTGCTGAACGACATTAACTTTGCTGAACGCGTAAATTTTTTTTTTTTTTTTTTTTTTTTAATTTTATAAATATTTAATGGGAAAATAGAAGATCGTTTGAACGAAAAGAAGCTTAAGCTTGAGTAAAATACTTAAAATTCATGTATGAACGACGTTAACTTTGTAGGACGCGTAAAATTTTTAGTATTTTTTTTTTTTTTTTTTTTTTTTTAAATTTTTTTGAGTCCGTTCATTTCTGCGGTTACTCAATCCTATCCGCGGAGAAACGTGAAAAAAAAAGCTCTCACCTTTGTTAATCTGTGGTATCCAAAGAGCATTTTGACTATCCTTCCGATTGACAGAGAGCGGAAGAGAATTATGAAGATTAAGAGAGAGAAAATTATCCTGTGAGCACCACTTTCATCACATCACTCAGCATCGCGTTTTCATCCACGACTGACTTCGGCCGAGTGGCTGAGTGGCTGAGAGTGGCTGCAACCCCGGGATGGCCGGGACTCAGAATCAGGAGTCGTAGGATCTCGGCCCGAGATCCGCAGGATCAACTCAACTGTGTATCTCTAAACAAGCTATACCAAATAGAGAGGCTGTGCTTTGTTACAGTACAAGTCCTATTCCAAAGTGAGGCAGCATTCATGAGCAGTGGCGTAGCGTGCAATTTGGCAACCTTGTATTGTGTCCATTTAAAATCATTTGAAAAGTCAAATGCGAAGGTGTTCACCGAACGCCCAATAGTTCGATCTTTTTCATGGGTTTTAATGGACGAACTGCAGCGTTGCCAAATTGCAAGCTACGCCACTGTTCATGAGGTACAGTAGCGGCTCGTGCAATGGGTCTGTTGCATACTTTTACTACAACAATATAGAACCTTGATTCTTTTTTGATTCTTGATTCTTTCTTGTAAAATTTGGCGGAAATAACGATGCACACATTAAAAACGTTCAAAATCCACTCATTAACTCAGGAAATCGCTTCAATTTCAAACAGCCCGCGCTACACTAGACACTATTTGCACCGGTATAGACTGTTTTAGTAGAGCGATATATCGTATCGATTGCCGTCCGAGGGCCTCTGGTTCCAAACAAACTCTGGTTCAATGTAATTTCCCCATAAGCGAACTTTTGAACGGAGATTTAGGGTATTAAATCAAACAATTAATGCGACCTTGTTGCGATTATGAATTCTACGTCCTCAAAAATGCTTAATTATGCCTGGTTCCTTGACTAAAACTGCCGAATTCAATAAGATATTACAGATTAAATGTTGCATTTGTAGGTTAGAATAGCCTGAAATCCCGCCAATTCCACAACAACAATAATAACATTTGGGTGATTCCAACCTCCAAACGCATCGTTTTATCTGTAATATCTTGTTGATTCCGGCAGTTTTACGGGTGGAACCAGACAAAATTAAGCATTTTCGAGGACGTAGAATTCATAATCGCAAAAAGGTCGCATAAATTGTTTGATTTAATACCCTAAATTTCCGTTCAAAAATCCGCTTATGGGGAAATTACATTGAACCAAAGTTTGTTTGGAACCAGAGGCCCTCGGACGGCAATCGATACGATATATCGCTCTACTAAAACAGTACGGAACCACCGTGCATAAGTAAACAACAGCGTAACTACAAAAAGATGGAATTTCTTTTTTAATGCGTGAAATATAAGCTGCATTTGCTGTCTGGTATTTTCGGTTTATCAAAGATTACAAAATAATATAAGAAATGTACGCATGTAAATGAAACATTCCAATGTTTGTAAGTTCTGTTCATGTTTACGTAAACGAGATGGTTCCATTTATGTCGTTATAAGTCGGTGATATAGTGTCTAGTGTAGCGCGGGTTGTTTGAAATGGAAGGTATTTTCTGAGTTAATGAGTGGATTTTGAAAGTTTTTAAAGTGCACATCGTTATTTTCGTCGAATTTTACGTTAAAAACAATGAGTTATATTGTTGTAGCAAAAGTACGCAACAGACCCATTTGTCAACAATGTTTTCTCTCCATTTGATTATATATATGTTAAACAATCATTCTATAGTGAAGCGCTGCTTCATCAAAATTCGATTTTTTTACATAGACACAAATGGAGGCTACTCATTGTTGCCAAATGGGGCTGTTGCACACCTTTGCCATAAGCGATTTAACAGTCGATTTTGGTGTAAAAAAACTCGACAAATAATAATGGCAGCACTAAATACTTCCAAAATCCACTCTTAAACCCAATAAACGCTTTTATTTGCGAGGGCGTAATATGGTGGCCGAGGGCAGTAACAATGGGAGATTCCTATCTTAATTTCGTCTCTCTCTATGCTGACAAGGATGAATCACAGAGTAATTAGTAATTAGAGTAGTGATCCACATCCAATGAATGGTACCGCAACATCTAGTGACACCGGTGTCAAATGTAAGTCGTCTCTTATTGGTCACTTCTTGATGGAGTTACGGTATTGTTCGATGGGAATCTCCCATTGCTACTACCCTCAGCCACCATTCCGCCCGCGCAATTAAAAGCGTTTATTGAGTTTCAGAGTGGATTTTGGAAGTTTTTAGTATTTTTGGAGGTTTTTACAACAGAATCGACTTTTGCTTAAGTAGCTTATTATAGCAAAAGTGTGTAACAGTCCCATTATTCTGCGAATCTTCCTTGCCAGTATACAGAAAGTGACGAAATTAAGATAGGAATCTCCCATTATTACTGCCTTACGCCATCACTACGCTCACGCAAATAATAGCGGTTATTGAGTTTAGGAGTTGATTTCAGAAGTTTTTACGAGGGTGGATTTTAAAGTAAGATTACCTATTTTTTTTTCTCAGAAACTGCCAATTTTAGAAAACAAACCCCATGTTATTGGAACGTACTTACTGTCAGCTTTCTAACGAGCTATAGTTTTTAAAATTTGGTCAACGCGTTACGGAGATATCGTGGATTTTCCACACCCACCTCTCCTTCAAACGTGCCCATCTTTTCGCTCGCTGCGGAGCTTCCAGAAAACATGAGTCTAAGACTTTGAAAAAGCAAAATAGAGCTATTATTTTATGGAAACAAGTTATAATATTGTTATGAGGCATCTGACATCTTTTTTTGATGCAGTCACCCGCCAGATTCTTGAATTTTTCTTATCGGTTCAACAATTTCTGTATATAGCCGTCGTAAAATTCTTTCTCCACTCTCCTGAACCAGGTTTTGACGGAAGCTGTTGATCCAGCTTCAATCCATGATGATTGCACTTTCAGTACTGACCAAAAGTTTGAAGATCGATACAAATTGGATCATTTTATCAGTATAGAAGAGTAGTCTATTTAGTAAACAACATGCATTCAGGTGTTCTTGAGATATCTGATCCGGATATAAGCGCATCGCCTGCCAAAACTCGCAGCCTCTGTAGCGCGTAAAAAGGTGGGCACGATTGAAGAAGAGACGAATGTGGAAAATTAATGATATCTCCGAAACCTGTTATAGCCAAATTTAAAAAACTATAGCTAGTTAGAAAGCTGAAAGTACGTACGTTTCAACGCTGGGTTTGTTTTTTATTTTTCTGGCATTGATAGTTGCCGAGAAAAAAAAATAGGTAAACTTACTTTAAAATCCACCCTCGTATCATAGTGCAGCCATCGTTATTTCTGGAGGTTTTAACACCGGAATCTACTATTAAATCGCTTATAGGAAAAATGTGCAACGACCCCATTTCCACTGAAATAATTAACATTTTTGATGGAAGGTAAAAAAAAACAAACAAAAAAAAAAAACAAAAACAAAAAAAGGGGGCAAAGAAATTAAATTAAAACCGTCTTTGCTGTCACACTTTGGGATAGGACTTATAACCCAACATAGCTTCTATATTTCTATAGCATCGTTGTCTGCTATGAACTTTTCCCCATTTCCATTTTTTTTCCATTTCGGTATCAATGAATTTCGATGTATAACATGTCTACCTCAAGTTCAACCACCTTTACTTTAAATTGACAACACTGGTAGACTATTTATACTCTCGGTATAGATAATCGTAGCCCCCCCCCCCCCACCCCCCATTCCTCCTCCTCGTCCTTCGTGAGACAAGGGATGGGTGAGAGAGGTAGAGAAAATCAAATCCACCCCCTCCCTTGCTATCATCTCATCTCACTGATATCCCCAGCTCTGACGATGCGCAGTGGGGACGGGGGGGGGGGGGGGTTGTCGGGAAGGGTGAAAGAGCGATCTATAGCGAGTGAGAGTCAGACACTGAGCCTGCGGTCTTCGTATTTACCACGGGGTCCATGGGTCTGCCCTGCCGAGTGCCGGTCCTCTCTATGCAAGGCGAAGACGGGCGGCAACAACCCTTTGCCTCGGGTGTCGGGTCGACTCGGCTTGTCTCGGCTACGGGCTTTTATTCGAACGCGATTCACTGATAGTATGTGATACAGCGCCAGCGTGCAGAGCAAGATCTCACAATCGTAGGAATGCATATAAATAATAAGACTAAAAGACACGTGAGATGAGGCACGAATATAGAATCGGGGGTGAGTTTGACTCAAAGGGTAACTTTCACGCTTTCTCGATTCTCGGCTCGTCTCCTTATTAGAGGCGTCAAATGCTGACTAACTGAATGCTGGTTGAATGCGATTCACTAATGGGGCTGTTGCACACTTTTGCTATAAGCGATTTAATAGCCGATTCTGGTGTAAAAACCTCGAAAAATAACAAAGGCAGCACTAAAAACTTCCGAAATCCACTCTTAAACTCAATAAATGCTTTCATGTACGAGGGCGTTATGGTGGCCGAGGGCAGTAACAATGAGAGATTTCTATCTTAATTTCGTCACCCTTTCTTTGCTGACAAGGATGATTCACAGAGTAATTAGCCATCAGAGTGATGATCCACATCCGATGAGTGGTACCGCAACACCTAGTGACACCGGTGTCAAATGAAAGTCGTCTCTTATTGGTCACTTCTTGATGGAGCTACAGTAATGTTAGATGAGAATCCCTCATTGTTACTACCCTCAGCCACCATTACGCTCGCGCAAATAAAACCGTTTATCGAGTTTAGGAGTGGATTTCGGACGTTTCTAGTGCTGCCATCGTTATTTTTGGAGGTTTTTACACCACAATCGACTATCAAATCGCTTATAGCAAAAGTATGCAACAGCCCTATTCTGAACTTACTGATACCGCGTGCCGTGCATACAGCAAGAGCAAGAAGCATGCCCCCTCCCCCTGAAATTCAGAACAGTCAAAATTTCACGATAAAAAAATGAAAGGAACGAAAGAAGAAAAAATGTTAATCGACGGACTGAAAGTTGACGAACTTTATTATTAGTTTACTGCGTGAGTAATTTTAACTAATTTGTTTGCAAGGAATAGAAGCAGCATGCTTTTTCTTTACTATCATTATCACCCGTTGTCACTTTATTCATAATATCTAAATCTAACACGTGAATACTATTATTATTAGATATTATTATCATTATTTGATACTCCTACAGTCCTACAATAGCTTGAAAGTGTACCAATCGGAAGGTGTCTCCTTCTTTTAGGGGGGGGGGGGGGTGTCCTCCAGACCTTCCATCGGGATTCAGCAATTTCGCCCCGTTTGGAAATTTTTCTGCGGGCGCCTCGCCTATGGCAAGAAGATCTTAAAGGAAGGCGTATAAATAATACGTCACGTGCGTGGGTCGTGGGATGCATGGAGACGCGAAGATGGAATCAAGATGAGTTTGAAACAGTGGAGGCTCGTGCAATTTGGCAACAATGTCTTCGCTCCATTTGAATATATGTTTAACAATCGATTGTTGGTGAAGCGCTGCTTCACTTTCGAATCAATTATTTTACATACAATCAAATGGAGGGATGACATTGATGCCAAATTGCACGAGCCGCCCCTGGTTTGAAAGGGTAATTTTCATGTTCTCTCGATTTGCCGCTTTTCAGGCTTCGAATACTTAGCTATCAAGGTGTATTTTTAGCTACGCTACATAGTGAGAGACAGTGGCGTACGCAGGATTTTTCTTGGGAGGGGCTCGCACTGATGAGCATTTGACTGAAAATTTCCCCCCCCCTTCCCCTCCACCCCCAAAAATCAGAGGTCTGAGGGGGCTTTAGCCCCCTTAGCCCCCCCCCCCCTGCGTACGCCACTGGTGAGAGAGGACGAAAAGTGAAAAATTGATAATCGACGACTACGGGGAACGAACTTCTGATTTGATTGCTGCTTTAAAACTCCCCCGAAATGTGCCTGCCCGTGCGTTCGAGTCTCTTCAATCTCGTTTTCTCCCTCTCAACGAGCTATGCCAACCAACGAGCTATAGAGAGACTGATACATGTTAAAAGCCCCATCTCAAAGTGTGACAGCATAGGCGATCGAAATCAGCGGGCCGATCATTTACTTCATCGTTAAACCGATCGTTAAGACTTTGTATGAGTGATTCCATTGGTCGAATATTGTAAAACTTAGCCGTTGCTATGGTAACCATCGTTATAGTGTCCGTTTTTTAAAGGTTACTCATGAATAGCCTTTATAAAACGGGCCTCTTAACGATGGTTACCATAGCAACAGCCAAGTTTTACTATTTTCGACCAATAGCATCACTCGTAGACAGTTTTAACGATCGGTTTGACGATAAAGTAAATGATCGGCTCGCTGGTTTGTTTGCCTCACTTTTTTTTATCCTTAAATCAAAAATTGTAATTAATCAAGTGGAAAGTGGTTTTAAACGAAAGTGCTAGTGTTTCAGAGTGGCTATCTGGACACAGAATTTTAATGCAACTATCCAGGTGAGAAAAGTTTGCATATTTCTGTTAAGTGTCAGTTTCTTTATCGAGCAAATCCTTCCAGAAGAAACAGTTACATCGATTACTGTGTTCAGATAGTCATTCTGAAACACTTGCACTTTTGTTTATAACCAATTTCAAATGTATTTGTCACAATTTATTTTTTAAAACTTTAAAGGTAAAAAAAAAAAAATGAGGCAAACAAACCGAGCCTGTGTGAAAAACGTCATAAGAGTTTTCGATCATAGCTGCCTCCGTGCTGCCTCCGTGCTGCCTCAACACAACGTCCCACAAATCCTCTCTATCGAGATATAGCTCGTTGGTCCTTCTAATACAGAAATTCATCAGTGAGGTCGATGCTAGAAAAAATACAGTTTATTAAAGGACCCTATAACGAACGGAGCAGCGCTCCTTGTTCGATGTTCGCCTCCTCCGTTCGGGGATCGGGACGCATGAGCGCGCGCCGAATCAATTTCCTATACAGCTCTCTATCTCTCTCGCTCTCAACTGTTAACCCTTTCGAGGGGATGAAAAATCAATTGAGTCATCGAATCTCGTAAATAATGATTGATTTGATCAGCGTGAAGCTTACGCTCATCACGCGGCTCAAACTAATCAATTTCAACTTGCTCGTCTGCGCATGCGCGGTCGCGGTCTGCTTTTTGAATTGTATCTCCGCTGGCGCTCGCTGCTCAAGGCTTAACTTTTAAACGAAACAAGGCGGTGCCATGAAATTAACCCCCCTCCTTACACCCCCGCCATTCGAACAAAAGCGATAGAAATAGACTGTTTCCAGTGTTTACGTCACGATCAAAATGGGTCTGTTGCATGCTTTTGCTACAGCGTTATGGAGGGTGGATTCTGGTGTAAAATCGCTTGAAAATTACATTGGTGGCATCAGAAAGTCATAAAATTCAGTAATAAACTCACAAGAGGCGTTTAACTGTAATCCAATATGGCTGTAAAATGTCGAGACAACCTGTATGCATGCACCATGAACATCACGAGATTTTACACCAGAATCAACCCTCCATAAAGCTGTAGCAAAAGTATGCAACAGACCCATTGGATCCTAACCATGGGCGGAGCCAGCAATTTGGCAACTGTGGATTCTAGCAATTTAAATGTATGAGAAACAATCGATTCTTGAAGAGGCCATGGCCCAATTTCTAATCGATTGTTTCTCATACATTCAAATAGGAAGAATCTACAGTTGCCTAATTGCTGCCTATTTTTATTCCTTTATGTCTATCTGGACACAGAAATCGCCAAAACTGTTTCCTCTTGAAGAATTTGCACGATAAAAGAAGCGGGCACATAAAAGAAACATGCATAATGTTCTCACCTGAGGGCCGATCATTTACTTCATCGTTAAACCGATCGATAAAACTGTCTATGAGTGATGCTATTGGTCGAAAATTGTAAAACTTGGCTGTTGCTATGGTAACCATCGTTAAGAGTCTCGTTTTATAAAGGCTACTCATGAGTAACCTTTAAAAAACGGACACTATAACGATGGTTACCATAGCAACAGCCAAGTTTTACAATTTTCGACCAATAGCATCACTCATAGACAGTCTTATCGATCGGTTTAACGATGAAGTAAATGATCGGCCCTCTGGATAGTTGTGTTAAAATTCTGTGTCCAAAGCCACTCTTAAATACTTGCATTTTCGTTTGAAACCAATTTCCACTGGATTAATTACAATTTTTGATTTAAGAATAAAAAAAAAAGTGAGGCAAACAAACCAGATTCAGATCGCCCATGCTGTCACACTATGAGATGGGGCTTTTAACAAGTATCAGCCTCTCTATAGCTGTAGCCAGTGGCGTCGCGTGCAATTTGGCAACAATGTGATCTATCCATTTAAACTCATGTAAAAGGTCGAATTCAGTGGGTGCACAGTGCACAAGGAAAATTCGATATATTTAATGAGTTTAAATGGAGCAGTTGCATTGTTGCCAGATGGCACGCGACGCCACTGGCTGTAGCCCGTTGATTGGTAGGTATAGTTCGTTGAGAGGGAGGAAACGAGATAGAAGAGACTCGAACGCACGGGCAGGAACATTTCGGGGGAGTTTTAAAGCAGCAATCAAGTCAGAAGTTCTTTCCCCGTAGTCGTCGATTATCAATTTTTCACTTTTCGCCCTCTCTCACTTTGTAGCGTAGCTAAAAATACACTTCTACAGCTAATTGTAAGTATTCGACGCCTCAAAGTCAATGGTGGCGAATCGAGAGAAAGTGAAAATTATATCCTTTCAAACTCATGTTGATTCCATCTTCGCGTCTCCATGCATCACTGGCGGATCGTGCTATTTGGCAACTATGTCTTCGCTCCATTTGAATGTATGTTTAACAATCGATTGTTGGTGAAGCACTGCTTCACTTTCGAATCGATTGTTTTACGTACAATCAAATGGAGGGATGACATTGTTGCCAAATTGCACGAGCCGCCCCTACCATGCATACCACAACCCACGCACGTGGCGTATTATTTATATGCCTTCCCTTGAGATCTTCCTGCCATAGGCGCCCGCAGAAAAATTTCCAAACGGGGCGAAATCGTCGAATCCCGATGGAAGGTTTGAGGTACACCGGACACCCCCCCCCCCCAAAAAGAAGGAGACAAAAATCAATTTGCCTTTCGATTGGTACACTTTCAAGCTATTTGTAAGTGTATCAAATAATGATAATAATATTTACGCGTCAGATATTATGAATAAAGTGACAACGGATGAGAATGATATTAAAGAAAAAGCATGCTGCTGCTATTCCTCGCAAAAAATTAGTTAAAATTACGCAGTAAACTAATAATAAAGTTCGTCAACTTTCAGTCCGTCGATTAACATTTTATCTTCTTTCGTTCCTTTCTTTTTTTTATCGCGAAATTTTGACTGTCCTGAATTTCAGGGGGGGGGGGGCTGCTTCTTGTTCTCGCTATATGCACGGCACGCGGTATCAGTATATTCAGAATGGGACTGTTGCACACTTTGCTATAAGCGATTTGACAATCGATTGTGGTGTGAAAACCTCCAAAAATAACGATGGCACCACTAAAAACTTCCAAAATCCACTCTTAAACTCGATAAACGCTTTTTTTCCGCGGGCGTAATGGTGGCTGAGGGTCGTAACAATGGGAGATTCCCATCTAGCAATACTGCAACTCCATCAAAAAGTAACCAATGAGAGTCGACTTTCATTTGACACCGGTGTCACTAGGTGTTGCGGTACCATTCATCGGATGTGGATCACCACTCTGATGACTAATTATTCTGTGAATCATCCTTGTCAGCATAGAAAGAGTGACGAAATTAAGATGGGAATCTCCCATTGTTACTGCCCTCGGCCACCATTACGCCCTCGCAAATAAAAGCGTTTATTGAGATTAAGAGTGGATTTTGGAATTTTATAGTGCTGCCATTTTTATTTTTTGTGGTTTTTACACCAGAATCGACTGTTAAATCGCTTATACCAAAAGTGTGCAACAGCCCCATTCTCCCTGTGTCAATACTTCTCCGTGCAGTTTCTTTAATACAAACGAAATACACTTTGGATTTAAAAACGAACAAAAAATCTCTCGGTGTATGCTTTTTTTTATTAATAATTTTTATAGCTCATCTGGCAACAAGGTAGAAGGGATTTAAGGTCCCTCCACCGGCCACCCCGCCCCCCCTTCTACATGCCCGCGGCCCGAATCCGTCGTCTTTTCTTATCGAAATTCGGATTATAATCGGGTAGTTCCGCCGTCGCCATTGTTGCCAGATTGGGGCGAAAAAGCCGTACGTTTTACATTGATTTAAATGGGTCCGATACGGTTTTTTATCCTCGATCTGGCAACACTGGCCGTCGCGTCGGACGGCCGCCGCTTTGCTCGTCTTTATTTAATGATGGGGTGGTTTTGAGCAAGGGTTGGTTGAGCCGACGACGAAGTCATGAGACTGGCAGAGACGAAGAAAGAGCTTTGTTTTCTCATGTTTTGTTAAACTTTTATGAGAACTGTAGTAGAGTGTAAAGTGAGGATTCATAGGCCATCGGCGTCGCGTTCCGTGGAATCTGGCTGCACTTCATTTTTCCCATTCGAACTCTCATGAGGTCCCATTAAAAAAATATGAATGTTTTTTTGACCTGTTAAACTACGAGGGTGGATTTTAAAATAAGTTTACCTATTTTTTTTCTCAGGAACTATCGATGCTAGAAAAAAACAAACCCAGCGTTGAAACATGCGTACTTTCAGCTTTCTAAAAAGCTTTAGTTTTTTAAATTTGGCCAACGCGTTGCGGAGATATCGTGGATTTTCCCCACCCGTCTCTCCTTCAAACGTGCCCGCACCGTTTCATGCGCTATAGAAAACTGCGAGTTTCGGCAGGCGATGCGCTTATCTCCGGATCAGACACCTCAATAACACCTGAATGCATCTTATTTTACTAAATAGACTACTCTTCTACTGATAAAATGATCCAATTTGTATCGATTTTCAAACTTCTAATCAGTACTGAAAGTGCAATCATCATGAATTGAAACTGGGTTAACAACTTGCGTCAAAACCTGGTTGAGGAGTATGGGGAAAGAATTTTACGACGGCTGTATACAGAAATTTTTGCACCGATGAAAAAAATTCAAGAATCTAGCGGGTGACCTTGTAAAAAAATTAGGTGAGATGCACAACAATGTTAAAACTTGTTTCAATCAAATAATAGCTCTATTTTACTTTTTCAAAGTCTTAAACTCATGTTTTCTGTGAGGCTAAAAAGGTGGGCACGTTTGAAGGAGAGACGGGTGTCTAAAATCCACGATATCTCCGCAACGCGTAATCAAAACTTTAAAAACTGTAGTTCGTTAAAAAGCTGAGAGTACGTACGTTTCAATTCTGGGTTTGTTTTTTTTTCTAACATTAATAATTTCTGAGAAAAAAAATAGGTAAACTTACTTTAAAATCCACCCTCGTATGATGGTCAACAAGCTGTACCAACCTACCAATAGACCTGTTTAGTGTGACGTCACGAAACAAAAAATGGTTCCAAAAAAATGCTCCATCTCACTCGCTCTCGTGGGTTTTCTCATAAGAAAGACGATCCAAATTTTCAAATACAAATTTGTGCTAGTAAACAACAAGTTCTCTCAGATTTTACTACACCATCGGATTCCACGTACCTTAAAATATGAGCACGCTATACAACAATTTTTTTTAAACATCGCGCATTAATGTACAATCACAGTTATATCGAAGAAAGTCCTTTGTTTTGTCCTTGTCACACTCACAGTTTCTTATGGGCACAAAATTCTAGGATTTAGGCTCATCGGCACCATCACACCATGTGTTATATACCTCGAACAAGCTTCGATACGAAGAGAGGTTAGGATTATTGAGTGGCATGACGCGGTGATACTCCCATAAGATACCGTGAGTAAGACAAGGACAAAACATAGAACACCTTTCGGTATAACTGTAATGGTAAATTGCGTTCGAAAATTTGGATCTGATTTCTTTTGGGTAAATCCACGAGAGTGAGCGAGATAGAGCATTTGTTTGGAACCAATTTTGATCGTGACGTCATCACTGAACAGCAGAGTTGGGCAAATAGGAGTGTAATCGATTACACGATTACTGGGTAATCGTTAATCGTCAAACCTTCCGACGGTAATTACATGTATTCTTTACATATAAATAGTAAACTTTAGGGTCTTTTCGATTAGATTTAATTCTTCTGCAACTAATTTGATGGGTGGCTTGTAAAAAATAAGCCCCGATTACCATGAAATCACCCTTTGAAAAAACGACGATTACGATTACTCGGTAATCGTGTAATCGACTACCACCCCCATTTGCCCAACTCTGCTGAACGGGTCTATTTATAGGCTGATACATGTTATAAGTCTTATCCCGATGTGAGGCTGTATTGGGGGATTTGATTCCTGAAATAGACTTACGACCGCAGACCTGTTCAACTAGCAGTCCTAGAATGCAAAAAATTGCGGGAGGCTCTCAAAACATCTCGTCCGCTCTTCGGGGGCATTGCCAATGTTTTTTTAAATGCAAAAATAGAGTTATGAGCATCTATTTTTCGATTTGAAATAATGTTTGCAGAGGTGGGGAGGTTTTGAGAACTGTTTGTTATATGTTGGTGTTAGGAAGCCCGCGAGATGAACTGGTCTGCTCGTAAGTCTATTTCCCCACTTAATATAACATTGAGGATGTCCTGGAAGAGCAGAGGGGAAGTTTTGAAAGCCCTTTGCTTTGTGGGCGTTAGGAAGCCCGCGAGATGAACAGATCTGATCGTAAGTCTGTTTCTCCATTTAAAATAACATTGAGGATGCCCTGGAACAGAGTTGGGCAACCGAATAATCAGAAATAATGAAATGACTCCGGCAACACTGAAAACTGGGTTTGCTACCTGAGTTGAGGAAAGGGAAACACACGGAAGGTATAGGTCAATTGTAGAATTATTCGTCGAATAATTCGATTGGCTCGGCGTTGCCGGACACATACCGAATAATTTCCGAATAATTTTTTGCCCAACTCTGCCCTGGAAGAGTGTATGGGATGTTTAGAGATCCTTCCGCCATTTTTGCCTTTTAAAGACTGCTAGTTGAAGAGGTCTGCTCATAAGTCTGTTTTCCCATTGAAATTAGCATCGGCGGCGTAGCGTGAAAAGTGCGAACATGATGTTTTGAGAGCGCTCTTAGCTCTCACCTCATACAGTGACTGGATAAACCACAGTGCGGCCATTTCGGTCGTCTTTCTGATTGGTCGGATTTCTTAGATCGCGAATTTGAGCATTTAAAAGTATTTTTACAGTTTTATAGGGTTCTCATAGGCAAGTTAGACACGACTGAAGAGCTTCTGTCACATTTGAAACATATTGGTGCGCAAAATTAAGAGAAATCAACGATTCCCCGTAACTGAACCCCCGCGGATGCGCACCCAACTTAACACGGGCGCCATAGGGAGAAAGTGTGTTCCTGAGTTACTCGCAAAAAATATCGCAACCCCCCGCCCTAAAACTGGTTTATACATAGCATTAATGACTTTTTTCAGACAGGGGGTAGAGAAATCTTCATTCCGAAACCCAAGAACAATCATACTCCCCATGCTGCCAATGCTAAAGTGGGTGCACTCTTGAGGGGTGGAGGGCAAATGGCCGCACTGTGGTTTATCTAGTCACTGTATCACCTCACCCCATAATTTCGGCGACTGCTATATACAGTTAACAGATTAGGAACATTTGTTGAAACTTCTCTTCTGAAATCGAAAAATGTATGAGAAAGTGGCATTGTCATTCGATTTGTTTCATCGATGGCTGTTAAACTGAACTAAATCCCAAGTGTTGTTCGTTCGCGTCTACAAAATTATGGTGGCACTGCATTCTTATTTTTTTTACTAATGCTCCTAAAAATGCTATAAATTAATGAACGAAATTTGGACAATCTTCGGGGGGGGGGGGGGGGGCAAAAGCGTCGATTTCGACTCTACCTTTCACAATCAGTTGGCATTCCCCGTTTGTAGTTTGGTGGTTTTTGGAGTAAAGCATTCAGACTGTTTTTAGCTTTGTATTCAAACAACTATTCAAGTGACTTGACTCCATGGGGGCGGAGCCTGATTCTTTGCACTGTAGCTGATGCGAACGACCAATTTAGTTCCCGCGAATGGAGGCTTCTCATTGGTCGGGCATTATGACTCTGGTGATTATCTCTGGTCGGTCGAAAAGTGGGAGGCGCCATTTTTTTCTGTTTATCCGCTTTATATTTCGTCAATCAATCTTGCCATTTTTCGTCAAAGTGAATCGTCAACTGTCAGTTCAAATGGTTTAGTGATAAATAAGTCGGTATAAAGTCACGTTGTTAGAGAGGGCATTATACAAACGTGCACTTGCCTATATGTAATATCGCACGATGGACTGAAATAAAGTGTTTCGTGGTCATCTCATCATAGACTGCTTCAATAGAGCGATTTATCGTATCGATTGCCGTCCGAGGGCCTCTTGGTCCCAAACAAACTCTGATTCAATGCATTTTCCCCATAAGCGCATTTTTTAACAGAAATTTAGGTCATTGAATCAAACAATTACTGAGACCTTTTTGCGATTATGAATTCTACGTCCTCGAAAATGCTTAGGTATGCCTGGATCCTCTTTCTCTACTAGTACTGCCGAAATCAACAAGATATTACAGATTAAACGATGCATTTGGAGGTTGGAATCACCCCAAATGTTGTTGTTGTTGTTGTTATTGTTGTGGATTGGTTGTCGAATTGGCTGGATTTCGGGCGATTCTAACCTTCAAATGCAACGTTTAAGGTGATTCCAGGCGAAACTTTTCCAGATTTCAATCCGATGGATAGCGCCACTAGTCGCTTTTTGGAAAAGTCGTGTTTTTGGCGTTTTAAACTGAAACCATCGATAAAACGCAAAATCCAATAACGTCAGCACCTGCAAAAATTTTTTATGGATTTTTTGAGCCCAATATGAGCAAAATTGGTTCAAAATTAAAGCCGCAAATTATGAAATTCGTTTCGCCATAAGCTTAGTGAGTGAGAGTGAGCGCGAGTGATGATATGTCTATCTGCCTCACTCGCACTCATTGCGGCTTACGGGAAGTTTCGTTTTTCATAATTTCCGGCTTTATTATTGAGTGTTTCAGCCTGAAACTTTCAGGGTATCTTCCTGAAGTATGCTCGCAGGTGCTGACGTTCCTGAAATTCGTGTTTTTAGCGTGAATTCGTCAATTTTAGCCAAAAACTGTTGACTTTTCGAGCAGCGCGACGTGGTGTCCAAAGTTGGAACTAATCGACCCTGGAATCATCTTAATCCGTAATATCTTATTGAAATTGGCAGTTTGAGTCAAGGAACCATGCATAATTAAGCATTTTCGAGGACGTAGAATTCATAATCGCAAAAAATTCGCATTAATTTCTTGATTTAATAGTCAAAAATTTCTGTTCAAAAATGCGCTTATGGGGAAATTACATTGAACCAGAGGCCCTCGGACGGCAATCATTACGATATATCGCTCTACAAAATCAGTCTATTAGGTAAAATTATCCGTGCCTTGTCCAAATAATTTGATTTTTTGATTCTGTGTCCGTCGAAGGTATTTTG
This sequence comes from Trialeurodes vaporariorum, assembly GCA_011764245.1. NCBI lineage: Eukaryota > Metazoa > Arthropoda > Insecta > Hemiptera > Aleyrodidae > Trialeurodes > Trialeurodes vaporariorum. Next base: position 10,603,422 of record VMOF01000013.1, read on the forward strand.
ATGACTTCGGGGCCAACGGCCATGTATGAGTATGTGCCTTTAAATGTCCTACAGTTTCGCGTTCAAAGCCGTATGGTCCATTTAGAAGTTCGGAAGTACAATTTAATTTATTTATCGCCCTAATGAATAACTGTCGAAAAGTAATGTTGTAACCGTGCGAAAATTGTGTGCTTTTCTCGAAAATGTCGATTTATGTCAAAATGGTTCTTGTTCGGTTCCCGATCCTCGTTTTCGCCCGTCGTCTAATTTTCCCTTCGGTGAAACTGGAATGCGATTGATTATTGGCTGACTTTACTCAAGCTTTTTTTCGGCCTCAGAGTGTCCGCTGTCAGCGAATTAGGGACCCTGTTGCCACATCTAATTGGATGTTTCTAAGATGAGAGCGCGTGAAAAAGGTGATGTCACAGAAACCCTCCGTGTGAACCCTCTATCGGGTTAGCTTGGTAAATGGAGTGGATCGCCCTCAAGGGTTTTCATTTCTTTTGCAACTTGGGCCGTTTCACTCCTGCGGGCCGATCCTTGAAATTCACGACTTTTGGGTCGACTGGATAAGAATGGAAAACGGTGATTGGTGGAGACGAGTCACGTGGTCGCCCAGTCTAATCAAAATACGGAATGGATTAGACTTGGCAACCACGTGACTCGTCTCCACCAATCACCGTTTTCCATTCTTATCCAGTATACCCAAAAGTCGTGAATTTCAAGGATCGGCCCGCTGGCATCTCATGACCGCCTTTAACATAAGCAAAAAAGTGATGTCACAGAAACCGCCCGTGTGACCCCTCTATCGATTCAGCTTGTAAAATGGAGTCGATCGCCCTCAAGGGTTTACATTTCTTTTGCAACTCGGGCCGTTTCATTCATAGCATCTTATGACTCTTTAACACGGGCAAAAAGGTGATGTCTCCAAAACCCCCCTTGTGACCCCTCTATCGATTCAGCTTGTAAAATGGAGTCGATCGCCCTCAAGGGTTTACATTTCTTTTGCAACTGTGGCTCTTTCACTCCTGATGGCATCTCATGACTCCTTAACATGGGCAAAAATGTGATGTCACAGAAACCCCCCGTGTGACCCCTCTATCGATTTAGCTTGGCAAATGGAGTCGATCGCCCTCAAGGGTTTCCGTATCTTTTGAAGCTGTGGCTCTTTCACTCATGCATGTCAACTCATGACTCTAAAACATTGGCAAAAAGGTGATGTCTCCAAAACCCCCCGTGTGACCCTACTATCGAATCAGCTTGGCAAATGGAGTCGATCGCCCTCAAGGGTTTCCATACCTTTTGCAACTGTGGCTCTTTCACTCATTGCATCTCATGACTCTTAAACATGGACAAGAAAAAGTTTCCTGAAAGTTTCAAACTAAAACACCCAAAAAAAAGCAGGAAATTATGAAATACGAATTAAAATTTCCACGAACCTCAATGAGTGCGAGTGAGGCAGATAGACATATCATCACTCGCAATCGCTCTCACTTTATTTACGGTTATTTACTTGTGAATGGAAAATCCGGCAACTGTGACCGCAATAAGCTAACAAAAACTGTTTTTTTTCTTTCTTCTTCTTCTTCTTCTTCTTCTTCTTCTTCTTCTTCTTCTTTTTCTTCACTCTTGAGGAATTTGGCGGACCATCGAAAACGTTTGCGATTTATGACGAGTAGGTATACTTGGTAGTAAGGTGTGAGAGAGTAATTAGCTCGGAAGCCGTGACTTTTTTGTTCAATGACCCACGTGATAAGAAATGTGCTGTCTTCGCCGTCTTCGGCTCTGTGAGCCAGGTTCAATAGCCGCAATGGGTCTTTTTGCGAACTTTTTCTATAGTTCAATAAACGAGGTATACCGGCCGGTGGCGGCTCGTGCAATATGGCAACAATGTCACCCCTCCATTTGATTGTATGTAAAACAATCGATTCGAAATGGAAGCAGCGCTTCACCAGCAATCGATTGCTAAACATAGATTCAAATGGAGCGAAGACAATGTTGCCAGTTGGCACGAGCCGCCACTGAAGTATACCAGTAGAGAGTCTGATTCATGTTATAAGCCCTATCTTAAAGTGAGGCAGCATGGATGATCTGACTCTGGTTTGTTTGCCTCATTTTTTTTTTTTAAAAATCTTAGATGAAAAATTGTAATTAATTTAGTAGAAATTGGTTTTAAAACTAAAGTGCAAGTGTTACGGAGTGGCTTTCTGAACACATAATTTTATTACAATGGGGCTCTTGCAAACTTTTGCTACGCGGGATTGAAGAGTTGATTCTTGCATAAAAATCTGTAAAAATGACGATGAGTACACTAAAAAATCACGAAATATTCACTCTCAGAATCGAGCTTGATGGCGGTTCGACGCAGGTATCATCGGAGATTCCTATATCTAAATTGAGACGAAGTGATGCGTTTTTTTATTCTCCGGAGCGCGCACCGGTGCAGCTCCAGTGCTCCGGAGTGTTTTTTTATTCCGGGGCTCCAGCACCGGTGTGCACCGAAGTGTTGTTTTATTAGCGGTGCGATGCGCCCGGAGCTGCTCCGGTGCAAGCTCCTGTGTATCGGAGTTGAAGACCGATGCACCGGAGCTGGAGCTCCGGAGCTTCAACACGTGACCGGTGCTGCACCAGACAGCTTCGGAGCAGCTCCGAAAACTCCGGGTTATTGCACCGGTGCGGATTCCGGAGAATAAAAAAACGCAGCATATCTCTGTGTTTCCGTATAGAAAGTGACATATAATAGACAGGAATCTCCCATGATACCTGCGTCGAACCGCCATTACCATCTTGCCATTTAAGTAGTTATGTAGGTTTATTACTTAATTGTAGACTTTTTCGGTGTGATTTTCGTGATTTTCGCTGGTTTTTACATCAGAATGCTGTGAATTGCTGGGCGCAATTGAATAGTTATTCAATTGCTTTTTAGAAAAAGTTTGCAAGAGCCCCATTCTGTGTTCTAGCAACTATGAAACACTTGCACTTTCATTTAAAACCAATTTTCGCTGGATTGAACATAAGTTTTGATTTAAGGTTAAAAGAAAATGAAATAGAACAAACCAGAATTAGATCGCGGCTATGCTGTCACCAACCAGGTATACCAACCAAGAGGCTGATACATGTTGTAATTCTTATCTTAAAGTGTGACGACGTGGACAGACTTACTCTGGTTTCTGTTTGCGTCAGTTTTTTCAAACCTTGAATCAAAAATTGTAATTATAATTCAGTGGAAATTGGCTTTAAAAGTGCTTAAGTGTGGCTTTCTGTACACCTAATTTTAAAAAACAATCCAGGGTGAGAAAATTTTGCTTATTGCTGTCATTTGTCAGTTTCTTATCGTGCAAATCCTTCCAAAAGAAACAGGTTCTTCGATTTCTGTGTCCAGATAGCCATATACTCGAACACTTTCGTTTAAAACCAATTTCAAATGAATTTGTCTCAATTTTTTTTTTTTTTTTTTTTTTTTTTTTTGACATTTTAACTTCAAAGGTCGTATAAAAATTTTTCAAGAAGAAAAGGAAAAAAAAAAAAAAAAAAACCGATCCCGTATGAAATTGTCTGCAGAAGATTTTTTTATCATGACTGTTTTCTTGGTGACTCAAAATCACGTCCCATAAAACCCCTCTATGAATTGACATCGCTTGTTGGAGACTTCGCTTCTACGTTGTCCCACTAAAATCGGCTACAATGTTTTATTAAAATTCATCCTTTCGAGACTATGAAATGGGAGAGTCAACGATGCTTCCATCAAATCCATTAAAAAAAATCAACCGATTTTTCGAAAAAATTCCGGTGACCTGGCTGCCCCAACTCCCCCCCCCCTTCCGTATGGATTCACATGAAACAGCGCAGCGGGTGGTTCAAGAACGCCACGCCACAAGTCTGAATAAACTCGTAAAAAAAAAAAAAAAAAAAAAAAAAAAAAAAAAAAAAAAAAACCCTCGTAAAAAGAAAACAAGTTAATGACCGAAGAACCCTATTTAGTATTCGTAGTATCTTTTGTGTTGTGCTGTAGAGACCTCGTGGAACAGAAAAAAAACTTATTTTGTACAGAGGCACTCAGCACAGGGCTGCCTTTCTGCGTTTCTGTAATGGCATTTTTTCAATGTACCGATGATTCCACCGGTTGAGAAAAGATTAATAAATAGTTCAGTTCCGCTTATGACTCTTAAGGAGATTCCCAACTAGCTGCAGCGATAGAGTTAGGGTGCCATTCATGTTCATGTTTTAACTCCTATCTCACAGTGCGATAGCATATATGGGCGATCTGAATTTGGTTTGTTTGCCTCACTTTTTTTAATTCTTAAATCAAAAGTTGTAATTAATTCTAAGGAAATTGGTTTTAAACGAAAGTGCAAGTGTTTAACCCAGCGGTTCCCAACCGGTGGTCCGCGGACCGAGTTTTGGTGGTCCGCGGACCGAGTTTTGGTGGTCCGCGAAGACCTTTCCAAATTTTTCCCTTTTTTTTTTTGCCCGAAAGTGGCAACGTTGAATTTGTGACTAATATTTTTTTTATGTAGCAGGAAAAATAAAAGTTTGTCGTTGCTTTGGAAGTAAGTGATCATTTGAACGAGTCATAACCTAAATTTTTATAAGTTTACAAAATTCCTCGTTCGAAGTTTTCGTTTTTCGTTTTTTTAAATTCAAAATTAATTTCAAAATTGAAAGTTTTCAATTATTGTTTTTGTTATTGTTCAATTATCTCAGCGATTCCCAACCGGTGGCTGTATTTAAGAAAGAAATTGTACTTTCAAATTTCAAAATGCTTCAGTGGCTAAAGCTGCCCCCTGCCTTTATTTCCCCCTCCATTGTCCAAAAAAAAAAAAAAAAAAAAAAAAAAGTCATCGATTTTTCATTTTTTCTAATGGTGGTCCGCGACCTCCACCGATTGTCCGATTTGTGGTCCGCGACCAAAAAAAGTTGGGAACCGCTGGTTTAACCCTTTCAAAACTGAAAATACTTTTTTTTCAGGAACGGAATTTCTACCATCGTAGCTGATCTGGGCGCGATTTTCTCATATAAAACGATGTGCATATCATATTTTCATTTTCTCCATAAGATTCTATGTTATGCAGGTGTACGTTGAAATGTACACCAGCGGGCCGATCATTTACTTTATCGCTAAACCGATCGTTAAGAATGTGTATGCGTGATTCTATTGGTCGAAAATTTTAAAACTTTGCCGTTGCTATGGTAACCATCGTTATAGTGCCAGTTTTTTAAAGGTTACCCATGGATAACCTTTAAATAACGAGACTCTTAACGATGGTTACCACAGCAACGGCCAAGTTTTACAATTCTCAACCAATAGAATCACTCATACACAGTCTTAACGATCGGTTGAACGATAAAGTAAATAATCGGCCCGCAGGTAGGAAGGGGTTAAGAGTGGCTATGTAGACACAGAATTATAATACAACTAGCCAGGTGAGAAAATTCGGCTTGTTTCTGTCATGCGTCAGTTTTCGTATTTTGCAAATCCTCCCATAAGAAACATGCAGCTCTTTCGATTTCTGTGTCCATAGATGGCCACTCTAAAACACTTGCAATTTTTTTTTCAAACCAATTTCAAATATCATCATTTTTCTAGTAAACCTATTTTTCAACGCAGTCATAAACTTAACCCAACTATGTAATATTTGTCAACCGGTTGAATCATCGGTGAATTGAAAAACGCCAGCTCTAACTCGGCAGATGCACTTGTATGTTTGTACAAGTTGCTTTTGGACGCCGGACGGCCAAAGTTGGAATAAAAATATTTCTCTTTTTCGTGAACAACACTTATGCTAGTTACTTCTTCGTCGGCAGCATTGTTGATCGATTTACATGAGAAATTCTTCGAATCCCGATTAAACGAGCGTACCTGCTGTTTATCGAATTGAGCTGCGCAGTGCGCGGTGTTGTTCGGCTGGATTTAACTTATGCTGCGTGCTTCTCATTCCTTTGGACAAATGAATACGGGAGCTGACTGCGCATGAGCAGATGCGCTCGCGAATTGGCCTGCAACTGATTTACGCGAAGAGATAATGGGAGAAGATGCTTTGGGCTCGGCAAACAGTGGGAATAATGGGTCTCTCTGCAAACTTTAATCTTCAGTGTTAAGTGTTAAGTTCGGACATAGATTTTTGGATTTTGGATGGATGGCATGGATTTTGGTTGGGTTTTTTTTTTTTTTTTATTTCGGTCAAAATTTTTAAAATTGCACAGAGAATAATCCGTAGGAAATACCCCCCCCCCCCCCCGAACACTTTCTTTCATCAAATTTAATCTGGGGGAGACCCTTAGACCCTCCTTCAATTTTCTGGGGTGGACCTTCGCAGGCCCCCTTTGACATTCTAGGAGAGACCCCCCAGACCTCCCTTTGATAGTTTTATCCAAATCCAAAGATCCATTTTTGAAATATTTCAATTTTTCCTTTTTTTTTTTTACCTATTTTCCCATTGATTTTAACCCTTTACTGCATGATTTTTTTTTTTCAGTACAATTTTGATCCTTGAGACAGGGAAAAATAGTGAAAAAATTCTTTTCATTATATTTCAATGGTAAAGAGCCTGAATATTAATTGTTCCAAATATGACCTTACCCGCATTTAGGTATCCATGCAACTGAAAATAAAGTTTTCAGGCTAAAAAAAAAAAAAAAAAAATTAAAGTAGTAAAAAATAAGTTAGTAAGTTTCAATAGTTGTTTTTTTTGTATATGGTACCCCTGCGTTACTCCCAAACATAACAATGAAAATCGGAAAATCTCCATCAGATTTTCAGTGAGCTATTTTCAACCACTCTGCACTTTCTCTATCCTATGCTGCGCGCTCTAGGACAAAATCGACAATTCTTACTCGTTTAGTATCTGTTCCACATGTGACCCACCATGCAGCGACAGCACAACTCAAGTCCCCTACTTTTAGACAAGGCTTCAAAGTAATTGTTCCAGATCTGGGCTCATCTGCAGTTAAGGGTTAATGGAAACCATTTTTCATCAATTACTTACCTAAAAATTAAAAATTTCAAAAAAAAAAAAAAAAAAAAAAAAAAAAAAAAAAAACCCAGGGCTTTGGAGCCGGAGTCGCGGTCAGATCTGAATTTATGTTCTCCTCGGCAGAAAACAGTTGGAATTCTAAAATGAGTTACAATTTATCATTCAAATACTGAATCCAAAGGCTTTTGCACCAACAGAACTTTATTTCAAAGATTCAGTTTCTAGTTATTGCGTTGGGAGCTCTTTAGGGAGCACTTTTTGGGAGCCGTGCTCCCAAAGAGCTCTCAACGCAACAACTTGCTACCGAATCTTTGAAATCAAGTTCTGTTGGTGCAAGAGCCTTTGGATTCAGTATTGGAATGATAAATTGTAATTCATTTTAGTATTTCCACAGTTTTCTGCCGAGAGGAGAACATACAGTGGCGAGGCGTGCGATTTGGCAACGTTCCTTCCCCCCCCCCCATTTAACCCTTCACTGCATGATTTTTTTTTTCTCAAGCAAATGTGGATTTTTCAATGTATTAGGTGGTCAAATACATGGGAAAAATAGTGAAAAAAATAATTTGGCGGTTTTTCGGTCAAAATTCTCTTTTTTCTATTTTTTACTCGTTTTTTACAAGTGATATAACACCATAAGAAATGGCGGAAATTTCTTTGATTTTTTTTTTTTAAATTTTCATTTTTTTTTTTTTTTTTACTTTAATTGGATTTTTCAAAAAGCCAATGCCGGAAACTTTATAAAAATAATCAAAATGGGGTCAGTTTGGATACGGGGGCAAATTTTCCCCCTGACATGATTTCGATCACGAACCCTTCACTGCATGATGTTTTCTTTCAGCCAATTTTTTCTTTTTTTTGTGTGAGCTCAAAACATACCTTCTCCCGCGTTGACACACCATGCGCCGAAGGCATATCTCAAAACCTGTATTTTATATGAGCGTTTGAAGAATTTGTTCCACCGGTGGAACCCCATGCAGTGAAGGGTTAAACACATTAAAGGTCGAAATGCCTGGTCATCGCCGATGACTGAAGCGTTCGACCTTTTTGGTGAATTTAAACGGAGAAAATACATGGTTGCCAAATTTCACGCCTCGCCTCTAAGAACATAAATTTCAGATCTGACCGCGGCTCCGGCTCCAAATCCCTGGTTAAAACCAACATCTCTGCAAAATAATTGGATGCATATGGATCAATAGTTAAAAAGTTATGCCGGCTTTCACGATTTATGGCTACAAACAGACAGACAGACAGACAGAAACAAAGTTTGTGCATTTACACCTCTAAGCCATTTTATGGTTAAGTAATATTGAAACTTCATGGATAGTTATTCTCTTTAGGATAGTATTAGGCATGAAGAGAGCCAATAATTTTGTAATCAGTGGCGTCGCGTGCCATCTGACAACAATGCAACTGCTCCATAAAAACTCATTAAATACATCGAATTTTCCTTGTGCACTGTGCACCCCCTGAATTCGATCTTTTACATGAGTTTAAATGGATAGAACACATTGTTGCCAGATTGCACGCGACGCCACTGTTTGTAATTATCACAATTCACTTAGTCGTAGAGGGCCAATTATCGAAACAAAATACCTTGAAAATCTTTGCGCCTTTGCAATAATTTCTCTGTTTCTAATTTTGTTTGAAGTGATAAAGTAAAAATACTTCGGTAATTTTTGATCACAGAAGTTTTCGGCTGCAGGAACCAAAATATTCGGTCGTGATTACCGAATACTTCATTGGTATTGTACCGAAGACTTTATTATAATTATAATAATAATAATAATAAGCTGATGTAATAAGGCAATGTAGGCCCGTTCTCAGAAGCAGGATTCGATGTAGACAAATAATTGTAAGCTGCTGAGCTTATTTAAAAAAAAAAAAAAAAAAAAAAAAATTGCTCAGCAGCAAGATTAGATATAAGAATAGACAGTAAGGACCAAACTATTACGGAGTGATCCACCCTATGGACAGAGCAACTGCGATTGCATAAACCTGTCCCTGGTGGAGGCTTAATAACTCCATCCCCAAAGTGAGGGGAACCATTTAGCAAAAATAAGAAATTTTATACATCACTGTAAGGAAGCCGCATGGCTTAGGACCAAGGTTTGGTCCTGCCGTGTGGACAACAGCAACACCTCGCCAAGCGAGTGATAAGGAAGAACAACAATAATAATAATAACCGAAAAAACTATTCCGCAGCTTTGATATGCACAAGCTTAGGACGAAACTGTACCAACAACTACAGAAAGCTGCTCTTCTCGGAAGCTGTAGAATTATCCGTCGGGTTCTCGGAGACGAACATCAATCGTAAATTTTATTTTTTTTAAAAAAAACAGGCCTCTCCTTTGTATTAAGCTACCGGGAGAGGGCTAAAAGCCCAGCCTTTTGAAAGACTGTGTCAAACAAGCACGAAAACATAATAATAATAATTCTTTATTCATAATTCAGATGTGCTTGAACATGGTATAGTGTCAAAGGGTATACACAAATAAAGTAAAAAAAAAAAAAAAAAAAAGAGGGGGGGGGGAAGGGATCGTACATTTTCTTTCACAGATCAAACAGAAAGTTAGTTAGAAATCATCTATTGAATAAAGGGATTTGGAAATTAAGATATTTTTACATTCTCTTTTGAATAAATCTAACGAGGTCTCAATTTGAAGGCTTATTAGGGCGGAATTTGGGTTGAAATACCGAAGTCTTCGGTACTTCCAATGAAGTATTCGTTTCTTACGACCGAACACATTGGTTTTTGCAAACAAAAACTTCAGCTATAAAATCTTTCGAATCTTCGAAAATCATAATAAAATGGGGCAGTTGCAAGAGTCTGAAATGTTGCGTTTTATATAAGGAAAATGAAAGTACTTGATGAGCTGAGAACAAAGACGCCTTTGTTTTCTAATTCAGACCCATTGTTCCGGAGATGAGATTTTAGCCCAAAATACATTGTTTTAAACGGGGATTCCGCGTAGTGACGTCACTACACCCACGATTTTTTCAAACTTCACACGGGTGTATCTCCAAAACCAGGGCACTTGGGAGAAAACCAAAGGCACCATGGTTCTTAGGTCATCAAGTACTATAATTTTCCACATAAAAAACACAACATTTCAGACCCTTGCAACTGCCCTATTCGATTTATTGTTCGGAAAAAGTCTTGTTTTCGACCCGCTGTTTGTCGGTGGCGGGTGGAAGGTGACCTTGATGGAATCGGTGGCAATCCAATGCAATGCAGTGCAGAGAGTGTGGTGGTTGGTGGTGGTGATCGGTGGATAGTTGGTGGTGGTGATCGGTGGATAGTTGGTGGTGGTGATCGGTGGATAGTTGGTGGTGGTGATCGGTGGATAGTTGGTGGTGGTGATCGGTGGATGGTTGAGGAATTCTATTGAAATGGAAGCCCCAGCAGTCTGGACTCTGGGATATTGTCGCACAGTCAAACGGAACATGGATTTTTCCAGACTCGGTTTTTTTTTTTTTTTTTTTTTGTTTTTTTTTTACCTCAAAACTTTCGCCATGTTGATATTTCTCAAAAAAAATCATGGAATCTGATTCATTTTATAAGGATTCCAGCGGGCCGATCCTTGAAATTCACGACTTTTGGGTAGACTGGATAAGAATGGAAAACGGTGATTGGTGGAGACGAGTCACGTGGTTGCCCAGTCTAATCAAAATAAGGAATGGATTAGATAATTTATCGGGCAGTCTTGGAGCACCCGATAACTTATCTAATCCATTCGGTATTTTGATTAGACTGGGCAACCACGTGACTCGTCTCCACCAATCACCGTTTTCCATTCTTATCCAGTCTACCCAAAAGTCGTGAATTTCAAGGATCGGCCCGCAGGCAGTGGCGCAGCGTGCAATTTGGCAACGTTGTAATGTGTCCATTTAAACCCATGAAAATGATCGAACTATTCGGTGTTCGGTGAACACCTTTTATTTTATTTATTTTATTTTTTTATTTTATTTATTTGGTACAGTTTAGCCTTAGAAAAGGCTTGGTACAAGTCATTCCAGAAATAAAGTAAACATTACGCAATACAACAAAAACAAAGAGTTAACACGATCATAGTAAATAGATTAATTAAGGATAACATATATTGCAAGTTTTAAGATTCAAAATATTCCTTGACGTGGTAAAATGCATGTTCGATGAAAAACTGCTTGAGATTTTTCAAGAAGACTCTGTTTCCTGAGTCTAATAATGCTAGTTTTAGGCCTTCAGGGAGTTTATTAAAGAATTTAATGCCTGTTTCTCTTATGTCGTTTTTTTTTACATACCTTATGGGGACATTGGTTTTTAAGAAAATTTTCCTGGTTTTTGACTTCTCTTTACTTTCTTTGACCATCCCTTGATCAATGAATCCTAGTAAAATTGATTGTTTTATTGTAGAAAAGATGTATAATGAAAAAACCGTCATAATTTTAAACTCAGGGAACAGATTCTTGCATGATTGCACCTTTGCATTCGATTTTTTACATGGGTTTAAATGGACACCATCCATCGTTGCCAAATTGCACGCTACGCCACTGATTCCAGGGTGGATTTGTCCAAACCGTAGACACCGCTGCACGCAAGCGCTGCTCAGATATAGTCAACAGGTTCAGTCTAAAGTTGACGAATTTAACGCTAAAAGTTCAAATTAGAGGAATATCGGCACTTTCGAGCACACTTCAGTCAGATACCGTGAAAGTGGCTGAAAGTTGCAAGCTGAAACACTCAAAAATATAGCCGGAATATTGAAAATACCAAAATTCCCATAAGCCTCAATGAGTGCGAGTGAGGCAGATAGAAATAGTATCATTCGCACTCACTTACTCTCACTAAGCTTATGGCGAAATGAATAGATATTCTAAATTACGACTTCCATTCTCAACTAATTTTGCTCGTTTTTGAGATTAAATAATTCATGAAAAAATGTGTGACAAATCCAATTGAAATTGGTTTTAAATAAAAGTGCAACTGTTTTAGAGTGGCTATCTGGACACAGAAATCGATGCAGCTGTTTCTTATGGAAGGATTTGCACGATAAAGAAACTGACACATAATAAGAAGAAGCTAAATTTCAGTGGCGAGGCGTGCAATTTGGCAACGTTCCTTTTCCCCCTTTAAACACATTAAAAAGGTCGAAACATCTGGTCATCGCCGATGACCGAAGCATTCGATTCTTTCAGTAAGTTTAAATGGAGAAAATACATAGTTGTCAAATGTCACGCCTCGCAACTGCCAAATTTTCTCACCTGGGTAGTTGTGTTGGAATTCTGTGTCCAGATAGCCACCCTTAAACACTTTTACTTTCGTTTGAAACCATTTTAACCGAATTATTTACAATTTTTGATATAAGGTTAAAAAAAGTGAGGCAAACAAACCAGATTCAGATCGACCATGCTGGCACTTTTTGAGATAGGACCAGTGGCGGCGCGTGCAATTTGGCAACAACGTCTTATCTCCATTTAAACCTATGTAAAACAATCGATTTTCAGGAGGTGCAAATGTACCCCCAAGATATCGATACTTTTGCATAGGGTTCAACGGAAAAATTGCATGGTTGCCAAATTGCACGAGCCGCTACTGGATAGGACTTATAACATGTATCAGCCTCTCTATTGCTACATAACGCCCATAGTTCTTTGAATGAAACTCATTTTTTCAGTCATCATGTCATTTAGTGCTCGTAATATTTTTTGTTTGATTGCAAAATGAATAAAATGATGTCCGAGAAATTTGACGATCTCAGATCTAGTCATCTTATAGCGAATTTTCGCGACGAATATATTCGACAAAACCATATTGCCAACCTACGCATGACAACAGTGGATGACACGAAACTGGATCGTGTTTTTCGAACTTTTTCGGTGTTTTCAGTCATCGATGGCATCAATTCGATTTTCAATTCAAGTCCGGAGGTGAATTCGAAATCGAATTGATGCCATCGATGCCCCGAAAACACATCTAGAAACACAATTGAGTTTCCTCGGTATAGTTAGGTTGGTATTGTTTATGAAATTCGATCGTGAAAATTCGCTATTAGAAAGACATGGATATTTCTCTTCTCTCTTTCATCTTTCCTTCTTCTTCTCTCTTCCATTTCGTCTGTTGGGCCCTGGTTGGCGAAAAATAACACTTAGACTTCCGGGGGGGATGCCCGAGAAATACCACTTTTCGATGTACTGTGCGTCGGGGAGGACGAGAAAAAGATACTTCGAATCGAACTCCGACCCGACTTCCTCAACACATTGCTGAATGCTCCATCGCGCTGCTGCATCAGCAGTCAGCAAGGCGGTCAGCGCGGCGCGCGGCGGCTGCATGCATGCTTCAGCATCGTCAGCGGCCAAGTCAGCAGGACCATGATTTATCCATGCATGCATCCCTTCTCACCGATGGAGCCCTCGGGCATGAAACGAGAAGTCCAACGAATTATAACTACATATATCTAAAGTCTACTCCTTGTTAACAGTCTTATCTGAAATTAAAGCATAGATGCCAACGAGACATAACCATAGGCAAGTCCTTACAAGTCCTATCCTAAAGTGAGGCAAAACAATTTAAGGGGAGACAGCCGTCAAATTCGAATTTTTGATTTTTTTTTTTTTTTTTTTTTAGTCTTTTCTTATTCTACACCTTCTTGCGAGTATTTTGGTATATTATATTACATCATTTATTTACTTTAATGCTTAGAAATTTGAGATAATGTGTGAAGAAACGAAAAATTTCCACATTTTTTTTTTTTTTTTTTTTTTTTTTTTTTTTTTTTTTTCAAAATTGTGTTTTTTTAACTTCCGGTACCCTTTTCTCAGGATCTATTATACTTAGAAGGCTCATTTTTTTTTAAAATGAAGACCTTAAAAAGATCTACAATGTTAACTAACTTTTAATGCAAAAGTTTAAACTCTATTATTTATAAAATCAAAATATCACCTAAAAAATGACCAAAGTTATTACCAAATTAGAAAAATTCACAAAGTTTTCAAAAAATTAAGGAAAAAAAAAAAAAGAGTTAGTTAACTTTGTTAAGAAGGTACTATGACACAATCATGCAAAATCTCAGCTTTCTAGGTGCAATAGGAGAGGAGAAAAGTGTACCCAAGTGTGATACCTTTTACATGGGTTAGCATACCCTGGCTGTCTCCCCTTAACCCATTTCTTTAAAAAGAAGGAAACACGTTTACTTGTGACAGTTTTCCTAGAGCGAAGTAAAGTTCTGTTGCATGAAGTAGAATCATCACAAGGAATCTTTTACTCGTAGCACTGCGGCAGCAGGCATTTTCCTTAATGGGTTGAAGGAATTCGACCTTAGGCAATATTTCACTGTCCATTTTCCATAACACAAACGAATTACACCTTGGAACCCTTAACTGCACCGTGCCCCCTATGAGGCACAAAATACATTTCCTCCATTTTGAACTCTTAAAGTTAAAATATAATTTTTTTCCATGTCGTCATCCCTCCGGCACATATCGAGGAAAATTTTCGATTTTTCACCGAAGTCTGAAAAAGCAAGGCCCCCGTTCGGCTCCATCTGAGCATTAGAAACATATGTAAGGGGTTTTTTGACCCTGTTAAAAGTCCAGTGGCGAGGCGTTTGCGGTTTGTTAACTTCTTTTTTCCCCTTTCATTTAAAAGGTCGAAATACAATTAAAATCATGTCGAACGGGGGGGAAATAAATGGAGAACAGATTGTTGCCAAATTTCTCGCCTCCCCCTATTTTGGATTAGTCTTATCCCAAAGCAGAGCTGGACAAATATTATTCGACGAATTATTTGTCCAGTTTGGCAACACAATAAAATCATATTAATCGGCAGACTATTTGGTCATTAGGGCAGTTGCAAGGGTCTAAAATGGTGCATTTTTTATAAAGAAAGTGAAAGTACTTGATGAGGTAAGAACAAAGATGCCTTTGGTTTCTAATAAGCCTATTTTTCCCTGGAGATGAGATTTTTCCCCGAAATGCTTTGGGTTTTAAATGGGGATTCCGCGTAGTGACGTCACATACGTACACGATTTTTTAGAACTTTACACGTGTGTATCTCCAAAACCTGGGACACTTAGGAAAAACCCGAAGGCTTCATTGTTCTCATAGCTCATGAAGTATACTATAATTTTCTTTTTAAAAAAACACAATTTCAGACCCTTAAGACAGGGTCTCTTCCATCTCTCTGATTTTCCCTTTGAATGTGTGAGTGAAAAATGATAGAAAGAGAGGGTTTTATCCCCTTGCCTATCTTTGTCTAACATACGTGTTCCAATGGAGAAGAAGAGATGAGAGAGAGAGAGAGAGAGAGAGAGAGAGAGAGAGAGAGAGAGAGAGAGAGAGAGAGAGAGAGAGAGGAGGGAGAGAGAGAGAGAGAGAGAGAGAGAGAGAGAGAGAGAGAGAGAGAGAGAGAGAATTTCAGTAAACGTAACCAGGATCTCCTCCATCTCTCTCTTTTTCCCTTTGAATGAGTAAGTAGAAAAAGGATAGAAAGGGGGATTTTGTACCCTTGTTTATCCTCGTCTAACGTTAGATTTTCAATGGAGGTTAGTGAGAGATAAAGAATTTCTCGTGGCGGTACGGTTTTAGTTAACTGGCAAAAAAGGATTGTAAATCACTCAAGATTGGTTTTCTTTCTTCTACCATCGTTGAAGTCTCAAATTGGCCAGTTTCAAACTTGTGCGTTTTACTGTAGCGAAATCGAGTTTTAGAGACCATAAAATCTTTTGCACTTGCCTAGAGCACGCTCCCTCTAATCAACCCATCCTATTCATTAAGGCTGATTGGCTCAATCAACGAATCAGTCGCACAGTGGGTCGATAGTTCGATACCAATGGATCGAATATAGTTTTGATCCCGATTGAACGAATGCAAAAATATCGATTACTTGAAGGCTCCATTGAATCCATTCGGAATCGGTTATTTTCTATGTGTTCTTACGAAAGAAAAATCGATACATCGCAATATATTTATAGCTTGTATAGCTCGTTGCATTTTACTTAATGAAAATTTATTTAAGCACTGGCGATTTTGTTTCATAGAGGAACGCCTTAAAATCAAATGGTCAAAGTAGCTGTTAAGTTTTGATTTGATTAGAAGGAATGAAAATTGAACATTTGCAATCACCAAAGACTATTTTTGATGAGCTGTGACTGCACTTCTAGAAGAGTTTGATCAGAAATGTAGGCGCAGCCTACCGATAATAATCTTTGGTGAATTGTCATTCGTTCAAATAAAAGAGAAAACTTGTGGCAACTGTGGCTCTTTCACTCATTGCAACTCATGACTCATCATGTGGGCAAAACGGTGATGTCTCCAAGACCCTCCTTGTGACCCCTCTATCGATTAAGCTTGGCAAATGGAGTCGATCGCCCTCAAGGGTTTCCATATCTTCTGCAACTGTGGCTCTTTCGCTCATTCAAACTCACGACTCATCATATGGGCAAAAAGGTGATGTCTCCAAAACCCCCCCTTGGGACCTCTCTATCGATTCTGCTTGGCAAATAGAGTCGATCGCCCTCAAGGGTTTCCATATCTTTCGCAACTGTGGCTCTTTCACTCATTATTGCAACTCATGACGTATCATATGGGCAAAAAGGTGTTGCCTCCAAAACCCTGCTTGTGACCCGTCTATTGATTTGGGGGGGGGGGGCTAAAAAAAAGTCAAAGATTCTTGTTCAATTGTTTATCATCACATAATTCAAAGTGCGGCGTTTATTCATAGACCAGCCCGGAAATTTACTCTCGTTTTAAGGGGGGGGGGGGGCTTTAGCCCGATAGCCCCTCCCCCATGGGTGCGCCACTGGTCCAAACTGAAGTATTAACCAGCGAAAAACACGAAAATCACACTATCAAAGTCTAAAATTCAGTAATAAGAAACCCACTTAAATGCTGTAACGGCAAGTTCGTAATGGAATGGCATTCCACGCAGGTAGGATGGGTGATTCCTGTGTATTATGTCTCTTTCTCTACGGAAACACAGTGATATGTCTCAATTGAGGCGTTTTTTGTAAAAAGGGGTTCTTTGCAGTTTTGTAATTGGAAGAAAAACGCATTCAAAGTTTTGTAACTTGATCTCTACCAATTTGGCCGTCTAGATGGCTAATGTAAATTTTTTTCCTAAGACTAGGTTTATTTACGGACATAATGGCTTAAATTTTATTAAAATCCGTATAATTCTGTTTTACACAATATTTTGAAGTTGACTCCTAGGAACCCCTTTTTACGTAAAACGGGTCTCGCCGCCTTAAAGATACCCACCAAATAGCAGGAAAAAATAAACATTAGCTGATTTTCGGCAGAGATGGTCCTTATGGCATGTACTTTCACCCAAAAAAAGTACTTTAAGATATCTTGCTGGCGTTGCCAGATATATCCAAAAATGTAGCCAAAAATGCCTTTATATCGAAATATATCGAGAACTATCGATTGTATCGAAAAATTGATACGCTTTCCATGTATCATGGCTTTCCATGTATTCCAACATGACAGATACTTTGCGTTTTTACGCTCCGACGACCCCTAAGCCCTCAAAACCGCGATCTAGGTTTTCGGCGATTTTTGGAGAACTTGAAACTCGCATCACAACGCCCATTTAACGAAGTCTCGATTCACGAAAACACCTCGTAATCGCTGAGTTTTCAAGTGATTGAGCTGAGATTTTGGTGAGAGACTATTATTGATATGACAAATCGATTGATGTGTTTTACGCAAAAAGGGGTTCTTCGCGAAGAAAACATAAAACATAAAACGCCTCAATTTAGATACGAATTTCCCATGATACCTGCGTCTCTTTGCTCTCTAAGCTCGATTCTGAGAGTGAATTTCGTAAGCTTTTAGTGTACTCATCTTTTCAATCCCCTACAGCAAAAGTTTGCAAGAGCCCCATTTAACATAAAATTAAAACAAAAAATGAGGCAAGCAAACCAGAATCAGATTGCCCATGCTGCCTTACTTTTGGAAAGGACTTGTATTGTGTACATGTATCAGCCTCTCTATTGCTACCAGGGCTGCCGTTTTGCGTAGAATCAATGCTATTTTTCTAGTCACCGATGATTCCACCGGTTGAGAAAAGATTACACAGTTCAGTTCAGTGTATGACTGTAATGCACGAAAATACTCTGATCTGGTAAATCTTTCCTTAATCGGTGGAAACTCCGTTGATTAATTAAAATATCCGCAAGGGTTTTTTTAAAGTCATCGACGACTCCTTCGGTTGAGAAAAGATTACAGTTGCGAGTATTTTAGTTTATTACAGTTAGAGTCCCTATGTGTAGAGAGTTAAGACAAGTGAAACCATGGGCGCCGCCATTTGATGCGATTTTGCACATTTGTTTACATTCTGAGGCCGCTTTTGTGTTTTGTTCCACTGCAAAGATTACAGTTCCGCTAAGTTTGTAACGATGTAATCTTTCCCTGCTTTTGTTGATCGACATGTATTAACGTTTTTAATGATTCTTTTGAGATTTATAGACATTCTTGTGGTGCATCATGATTAAAATTATTAGATTCATCGCAAATTAACTCTTTTATCTGTAAAAGACCGTTGGTAAACAAAATAAAAGTGCAAAATCGCATCCTATGGCGGCGTCCATAGAGCCTAAAATTCATCGACCAATCAGAAGTTGACTACCCTCTTGTCTTAACTGTCTACATAATGGGACTCTAATGGGTCTGTTGCAAACTTTTGCTACAACGATTAAGAGTGATTAATCTAATGTAAACTCACGTGAAAAGTTCATTGGTGGCATCAGAAAGTCATCAAATGCAATAATAAACTCACAAGAGGCGTTTAATGAAATCCAAGATGGCGGAGAAATATCGAGCAATTTGTATGCATGCACCACGAACATCCAAGGATAGCCAACCTCACAATATCGATCACAACCAATCACAACGTATACAAACACATAACCTCTACCTCCAGTGTGGTTGTCAAAGTTGGCCATCCTTGGATGTTCACGGTGCATGCGTATAGATTGCTCGATATTTTTTCGCCATCTTGGATTTCATTAAACGCCTCTTGTGAGTTTATTATTGCATTTTATGACTTTCTGACGCCACCAATGGACTTATCAGGTGATTTTACATTTGCTTATACACTCTAAATCATTGTAGCAAAAGTTTGCAACAGACCCATTACAGTCATGCACTGAACTGAACTGTGTAATCTTTTCTCAACCGGTGGAATCATCGGTGAATGAAAAAATAGCATTGATTATACGCAAAACGGCAGCCCTGATTGCTACACCTCCTTGTTTCTACCCTCTGACCGCGATCTTGACCCGATGTAACGCTTCTTGGAAGCTGAGGGTAGGAGAATTGGAGAGTGAAAGCGCATATGAAAGGATCAAAAGGCTTTTAAAAACCGCCCGCCAGCGAGGATGAGTGAGGGCGTCAGGTAGCTTTTTTATAGACACCCGAGTATTACGAGACTGGGCAGTGGCTGGGACACAGTGCGCGGGGACTGAGGGCAGCTCCGAGCACCCCCATCGCTCCAAGGGGGCGGAGGCCGGGTCGCGGGGCTGAGCCGCCGCCCATTGGATTGAAACATAAACTCTTTAAGATTTCAATTTTATTCAATTTGTCTGCATCAGATTATATCCATTTAAACCCGTGTTCATAACAATGGGTCTGTTGCATACTTTTGCTACAAAAATATAGAAACTTGATTCTTATGTAAAATTCGGCGAAAATAACGATGCGCACATTAAAAACGTTCAAAATCCACTCATTAACTCAGAAAGTCACTTCAATTCCAAACAGCCCGCCCTACACTAGACTCTATTTGCACTGGTATACTACTACATCGACGGAACCACCGTGCATAAGTAAACAACATCGTAACTACAAAATTATGGAATTTCTTTTTTAATACGTGAAATATAAGCTGCATTTGCTGTCTGGTCTTTTCAGTTCATCAAAGATTACAAAATAATATAAGAAATACACGCATCTAAACGAAACATTATAATGTTTGTAAATTCTGTTCATGTTTACATAAACGAGATGGTTCCATCTATGTAGTTATAAGTCGGTGATATAGTGTCTAGTGTAGCGCGGGTTGTTTGAAATGGAAGGTATTTTCTAATTTGATGAGTGGATTTGGAAAGTTTTTAATATGCATATCGTTATTTTCGCAGAATTTTACGTGAGAAACAATGAGTTATATCGATGTAGCAAAAGGACGCAACAGACCCATTGAATCATTTACATCATGGATTCAAGTGGCAACACCACTAGTGGGGCTCTTGCAAACTTTTGCTATTGGGGATTGAATAGTTGATTCTTGTATGAATACCCGTAGACATGACGATGAATACACTGAATAGTCACGAAATTCACTCTCAGAATCGGGCTGAATGGTGGAGACACGCAGGTAATATGGGAGATTCCTATCTAAATTGAGACATATCTCTGTGTTTCTGCAGAGAAAGTGACATATTAGCACAGAATAATACAATCAGAACGGAAACTCCTATAAGAGTCAATGGAAGCAAGTTTGGAATTTAACGGCACCAATAGGCAACGCTGCGTGGTCCTATTTCCCAACATGGCGGACGTGTGTGATTTGTGTTGAAACTCATTTATTTCTGTGAATTCTGGAAGGAAATCTTAAGTTTCCAGCCTAACTTTTATTCTAGTGGCATTTCAGAATGAAAATTTCGCGGATCATGCCCTATATTTCTTTTTTCGCAAGCGAATCCAGATGTAAACATCCTATATCCCAACATGGCGGACGCGAAATGAATTTGCTTCAAAATCCGACAGAGTTTCCGTTCTGATTGTATTATTCCGTGATATTAGACAGGAATCTCCCATGATACCTGCGTTAAAGCGCCATTACGAACTTGCCGTTATAGCAGTTATGTGAGTTTACTACTGAATTTTAGACTTTTGTAGTGTGATTTTTGTGATTTTAGCTGGTTTTTACATGAGATTGGTCAATTCATTTGCTCATAGCAAAAGTTAGCAGCAAAAGTCCCCATTGTGTATTTAGTTGTGCCTTGGTTTTTTTCCAAAGTGTCTCGGTTTTGAAGATACAGTATACACACGTGTAAAGTTGTGAAAATGTGTGCGTAGTGACGTCACTACGAGAAATTCCCATTTAAAACAGTGTATTTTGGGCAAAAATCTCATCTCCGGAACTATAGGGCTTATTATTAGAAACCAACTGGATGTTTGTTCTCAGCTCTTCAAGTACTTTCATTTCCTTCCAGTGCAGTGGCGAGGCGTGCGATTTGGCACCGTTCTTTTTTCCCCACTTAAACTCATTAGAAAGATCGAAATGCCTGGTCATCGCCGATGACTGAAGCGTTCGACGTTTTTGGTGAATTTAAATGGAGAAAATACATGGTTGCCAAATTTCACGCCTCGCCACTGTTTCCTTCATAAAAGATGCAACATTTTAGACCCTTGCAACTGCCCCATTGTGATTGTAAATTCACTTGTGATCTTTCGTTAATTATGTCGGAGTGAAAAGATACTTTAAGGCTTTCGATGACCTTATTGTGCTTAAATTTGAGAAAATAGTGTCAATTTGCATTCGAGATTTTTGGGTCTGTGTTTATAGGTAAATCTTGTGTGAAATGAAGTACAATGATCCCACATTATTAACGAACTTTGGATTAGTTTATTCCGGAACTTTAATCATGTTTTAAACCAAAGTATTTTATTCTAGCTTTTTCTATTTTTCACAATCATTATCACCTGACACTTTATTTCATATTTCAAACCCGTATAATTGTAATTACTTTATTTTCATAATATGGCGGAATAATTGTATACTTTTGAATGAAAAAAAAAAATGTTTTACAAATTTTGAGAATAGGGGGGGAGTTCCATTAAAACTTCCATTGTTTCAGAGTTATCCACGTTGAAAATTTTTCTGCGGGCGCCATAATAGTTGGTTCCGAACTACCGTGCGTCAGGATCCAGTCTGCCAATTTTAACAAAAAATGTACTTATTTAATTAATTAATTGTAATTATTTTCATGGAATAGTGTATCTTTTCACCAAATCTGCACCACCCTCTAAGGCGCTTTGTAGCTTGAGAACCCCCGGTTTAGGGGAGGCGTACTTCGAGGGTTTAAGACCCGGAAGTTTAACGAGTTAATTTGCCTTATATCTTCAAGTCAGTGTAGAGTTTCAGTATAAGGGTTTTCATTAGAATTTTTAAAACTGTATTACAATGTGAAATAGATAATAGATGAAAAAGTAAAGCGAGCTTCGGGCCCATTCAGTCCAAGAGCCTCGTCCCAAAAACTCTGATTCAGTGTAAATTCCCATATGAGTTTTGAACGGAACGTTGACTAATAAATCAAGAAGTGAAAATCTTCCTGCAAAGGGGTGGGTGCACTTGCTAGAAGCGATTCAATGAAAATTTGATGTAACACCTCCTAATAAAGACGACGACAGCGGGAAAAGTTCCGAAATCCACGCCTGTCGATAACGCTTTAGCGCAGGCGTAATGGTGGCCGTAAGGGGTAAAGGGAGATTCCTGTCTTAATTTCGTCATTCTTTCTATGCTGAAAATGATTCACAAGTATTAGTCATCAGAGTGATGATCCATCCGATGAATGGTACCTCCACACTTAGTGACGGTGTCATGAAAGTCGTCTCGTATTGGTCACTTCTTGATGGAAGATGGGAATCTCCCATTGTAACTACCCTCAGCCACCATTACGCCCGCGCAATAAAGCGTTTATCGATTTAGGAGTGGATTTCGGAAGTTTTTAGTGCTGCCATCGTTAATTTGGAGGTTCTTACACCAGATTCGACTATAAAATCGCTTATAGGAAAAGTGTGCTATACAGCCCATTTATGCCTCTGGACTGCCGAAATCAAGGGATACAGATTAAAGGAGGCTTGACCGCGAGGGTTGAATGCCATCCGAAGAGGTCAACGAGTTTTTATTTTTTATTTTTTATCTTCAAGTCAGTCGGAGAGTTTGTAGTATACAGGGTTGTCGAGATAGATTTAAGACTGTTTTACACTTTGAGCTATAACAATAGACTGTTTTAGTAAAGCGATGTATCGCATCGATTGCCGTCCGAGGGCCTCTGGCTCCAAACAAACTCTGGTTTAATGTAATTTCCCCGTAAGTGGATTTTTGAACGGAAATTTTGACTATTAAATCAAAAAAATTATTGCGATCTTTTTGCTATTAATTATGAATTCTCCGTCCTTATAAATGCTTAATTATGCCTGGTTCCTTGATTACATGGGCGCCCGTAGAAAAATTTCCAAGGGCAAAATTGTTGAACCCCAATGGAAGGTCTAGGGAGACCACCCCCCCCCCCAGGAAAAAGGGAAGACTTTTTTTTCTTTTTTCCTTTCTTTATACAAATAGTGTACAATATTTATTAAGCCATTTTAGGTGTATCCAAATAATAATAATAATTTTGACGTGTTTGATGTTATGACAAACGGACAACGGATGATAATAATGGTAAGTAAATGTATAATTCTACTATATTTCTTGCAAAAAGTGAGTTAAAATTACAACATAAACTAATAATAAAGTTCGTCAACTGTATTATTACTCCTTAGATTCACTTTTCACTTTCTTTTGGTCCTTTTATTTTTCTTCGTGAAATGTTGACTGTTTTGAATTCCAGGGGGGGGGGAGGAGGAGGGGGATTGCCGAAATCAAAAAGATATTACAGATTAAACGTTGCCTTTGTAGGTTAGAATCGCCCGAAATCCCGTGAATTCCACAGCAATAACAATAACATTTGGGTGATTATTCCAACCTCCAAATGCATCGTTGAATCCGTGTTATCTTGTTGATCTCGGCAGTTTTAGCCATATATAAACATTTTCGAGGATGAAGTACTTATAATTGCTGTAAAAGGTTGCATTAATTGTTTCATTTAATAGCCTAAATTTCCGTTCAAAAATGCGCTTATGGGAAAAATACATTTGAACCGGAGTTTGTTTGGAACCAGAAGTTCTCCAACGGCAATTGATACGATATATCGCTCGACTAATTCAGTCTATAGAAGGACTGTGTGCGCCATGCTATGTTATAAGTGCTATCCCAAAATGAGGCAGCATGGATGATTCAAATTTGGTAATTTCGCCTCACTTTTTTTTTTTTTTTTTTTTTTTTTTTAACCTTAAATCAAAAATTAATTCAAATGGAAATTGGTTCCCAACGAAAGTGCAAGTGTTTCAGAGTCCCAATTTTCCTAAACAAATGCATCTCAAACCCGAAGATTCTTAAAGATCACGCAATCAACCCGCATTCCAATCGCCAAAACGCAGCTTCTCGCGACCTCACTTAAATTGAACTCGGTCGAAGTCCAATCAAAGCGTTGCCAAATCTATCTAATAAACGAATACTAAACCCTTATTTGGGTATCGGATGATCCGTATTGCACTCAGGAGTCAGCACTGCCGGACAGTCTAGTCTGTGGTCACTATACTATGTCCTGCATATCTGCAAATTATCGGAACTAAACTGAACCTGTTTTTCCCGTAAAAAGAACGCTAGAGAAGGGTCTGGAAGCAAGAAGCAAGGAAGGAAAGAATGGCGCAGAGAGAGAGAGAGAGATTCAGTGAGTGAGTGAGAGAGAGAGAGAGAGAGAGAGAGAGAGAGAGAGAGAGAGAGAGAGAGAGAGAGAGAGAGAGAGAGACTCAGTGAGTGAGTGAGAAAGAGAAAGAGAGAGAGAGAGAGAGAGAGAGAGAGAGAGAGAGAGAGAGAGAGAGAGATTAAGGCTGTTGGCGGAAGGAGGGGGAAGGAAGGGCCCATACTCATAAACCAAGAGGTTTGCTTCTTTCAAGAAATCGACATCTTCTTAACATTGGGACTGTCGCGTAAGAGCGCGCCTCTTCTTCCGGAGAAAGACAACAAGTCGCGTTCGGGGAAAGCTAAACGACCAGGAGGAAGCTGATTGAAGCTGATCAGTGATCAGCAACCGAGTGATCACTGATTGCGGCTGATCGTAGCGCACAGTGAGTTGTTTTAGTCATTATTAGTTCATTTACCAACAGTGGCGTCGTGTGCCATCTGGCAACAATGCAACTGCTCCATTTAAACTAATTAAATATATCGAATTTTCCTTGTGCACTGTGCACCCCCTGATTTCGATCTTTTACATGAGTTTAAATGGATAGAATACATTGTTGCCAAATTGCACGCGACGCCACTGTTTACCAACGATCCGTAACCATAGAGGGGCCTTCTGGAACGTGATTTTCATAACTCCGCACGCGGAAGAGACATCCACCATGATGGAAATCTCTCATGAACATTTTCACTCGGGCTCGGTTTGGTTGTCTCTTATTTTTTAACCTTAAAAGTTTTAAAAAAAAAGTTATGACAAATCCATTCGAAATTATTGGTTTGAGATGAGGGTGGAAGTGTTTTTAACTGGCTGTCAGAGCAGGCTGATTATGGACAGTTGTATCATGATGCTATCGAGTCGATGATTGAATACGTGTTAATCTTATGGGTGGTGTCATTACGATAGGTTTCAATCCGATAGAAACCCTCCCATCTCTGTGGACATTCGCCGATGACTCCTGAGCTATCGGAGAATTTCCGCAGATATATGGGAGGGTTTTTTTTTATCGAAATGAAACCTA
This sequence comes from Trialeurodes vaporariorum, assembly GCA_011764245.1. NCBI lineage: Eukaryota > Metazoa > Arthropoda > Insecta > Hemiptera > Aleyrodidae > Trialeurodes > Trialeurodes vaporariorum. Next base: position 10,628,939 of record VMOF01000013.1, read on the forward strand.
TCGTAATAACACCACACATAAGAATAGCACGTAATCGATCATCGACTCGATAGCATTACGATACGAATGTTCATAATCAGCTTGCAGCTGGACAGAGAAATCGATTCGTCAATTTCTTTTGGAACATATCCCAAAAAATGTCCGTCTGTCTGTCCGTCCGCCACGGATGTTATTTCCTCAACAATTGATCTGTTAGCATTCAAAATTTTGCATGAAGAATGGAGCTCTTGCAAGGTTTTGCTGTATACAAATGGCCTATCAATTCCAATGTAAAATGCTGCGAAAATAACGATGAGACCAGTAAAAAAGTATAAAACTCACTCCTCGGAGAGAAAACTTAACTTGAAATTTCGGGTGACCACCCTTGTCCCTTTCATGTATGCACCAACCTTGGATTCGGACCCCAAACAAAAGAGCAGGATATGAAATCCAGTGCCGTCTTCCTCGTTTACTACGCAACGTAGAACTTTTCTGTAGTTAACACCGTGCTCCTAGTGACAAAATGTGTATAAATGGACCTTTAATTCCTTTTAATTTACTTTTAAAAAGCAAATTCATTAATCTCATTGTTCAAACTCGTTGGTTACGTTCTTTTGTTTGGGGGTCCGAATCCGAGGTTGGTGCATACATGCAAGGGTAGTCACCCGAAATTTCAAGTTAAGGGGTCATTATTTTGTAACGGGTGGGACATTCAGACGACTTTGAGGTAATTTTTTTAAACTTCTTAAGTAATCATTTAAATGAAAAAACTATCCCACCAACAGAAAGGTCTTAACTTCTAGATAGTGATAGGATTTTCAAAATTTAAAAAAAAGTCTATCCAAAGCTGAGAAAAGAGCAAAATAAGGGTGTAACGGGTGGGATAGAAAATGGACAAGGTTTTTGAATCACTTCAGAAAAAGATGAAACTCTGTGAGTTTTGAAGAGATAATTTGGAAAAAATATGTGTTAAAGGTGAGGGTATAAGCTTTGATCCTACTTAAAGTTTTTTCATTTACTAAATTATTTTTCTCTAAAAAAATTAAAAAGTAGCATAACGGGTGGGACAGCTTGGTTTTGTAACGGGTGGGACGCGTGTGATTTGGTCATTGAAAATACACATCAAATCTGCTGTAGCATCAACACGTTTGACCTTATTAGATATTTTACGTAACATTTTCGTCTCTGGTTGCATTTCAATGCAAAACTAGACTGCTAGGCTCTAATTTTTAAATTTCAAATTTTGCATAGCATGTCCACTTTATTGTAGAATGACCCTTAAGTTTTCTCTGCGAGGAGTGAGTTTTAGACTTTTTTAATGGTATCTACGTTATTTTCGCAGCATTTTACGTAGGGATTGTTACTCCATTTGCCTACAATACAACCGTGCAAGAGCTCCATTGTTTCCTACTTTCCAAGCGGACTTTTTTTTTATTTTTATTTTTTCACTATAGGGGTAAGTGTAGCTTGTTAGTTAGCCCACTGAGCGACAGGAGCGCGGTGGAATGAGATTGCGGCTGTGGCAAAGGGCTGCTGGCAGAGGTCAAGAAACGACCTTCCTCCCCCTTCTTCTGCCCTCTCCCCTTTCAGATCCTGACCTTCCCTTATTCCCCGTCACAGTCTGAGCCGCCGTCGGCGTCGGGTCGCGTTGCGTTGGTCGGCCAGTTGAGTAGACAGTGAAGAGGATGAGTTGATGAGTCGATGAGTCAGTGGAATGTTAGAAAACAGTGGAAGAGGGAGGGCGGTTTAGGGGGGGGGGGACGAGGGGGATTATGGAAATCGATCGATCGATTTATCCTGACTCGGGAACTGGATCTTGTTATCTTGTTCTGTTCGGTGGTAACCAATACCGGTGGAGGGGGGAGTGTGTGTGTGTGTTTGTGTGTTTGTGTGTTTGTGTGTGTGGGGGATGTAATTGCAACCGCAGCGTTAAAAGACAACGATTGTTGCTTATTTTCTTGTCACCGTGTGTAGTTTGCAAAAATGCGATGAAGCCACACTTGCAACAAAGAAATGCTAAAGAAACGGACTCAACAGTCCAACAGATACAAGCAGAATTTTCTCACCTGCCGGATAGTTGTTTCAAAAGTCTGTTTTCAAATAGTCACTCCGAAACACTTGGCTTTTCATTCACCGAAACACTTGGCTTTTCATTCAAAACCAACCATTCAATTGAGTTGTATTTACATTTTTTGTTTTATCATGGTGAACAAATGAGAGGCAAACAACTGACCCGTCTTTGTGCTACGTGGTTCTTTGGAAAAGTTTCATTTGAAAATGGAGGCTATTTCGAACTTATCATTTCTTTCTCCTCGTGATAGAAGTGAATCTGTAGTACCCTGGAGTACCTGACCCTTACATTAAGAGCATACAGCTTTACAGTGGTGTACCAAGGAATAAGGAGGGGAGCGGGGGGGGGGGGGGGCTAAAAAAGTGACAGATTCTTGATCAATTTTTTTAGCATAGCATCATATGGGCAAAAAGGTGATGTCTCCAAAACCCCCCTTGCGACCCCTCTATCGATTAAGCTTGGCAAATGAAGTCGATCGCCCTCAAGGGTTTCCATATCTTTTGCGACTGTGGCTCTTTCACTCATTGCAACTAATGACTGATCATATGGGCAGAAAGCTGATGTCTCCAAAACCCCCCTTGCGACCCCTCTATCGATTCAGCTTGGCAAATGAAATCGATCGCCCTCAAGGGTTTCCATATCTTTTGCGACTGTGGCTCTTTCACTCATTGCAACTAATGACTGATCATATGGGCAGAAAGGTGATGTCTCCAAAACCCCCCTTGCGACCCCTCTATCGATTCAGCTTGGCAAATGAAATCGATCGCCCTCAAGGGTTTCCATATCTTTTGCGACTGTGGCTCTTTCACTCATTCCAACTAATGACTGATCATATGGGCAGAAAGGTGATGTCTCCAAAACCCCCCTTGCGACCCCTCTATCGATACAGCTTGGCAAATGAAGTCGATCGCCCTCAAGGGTTTCCACATCTTTTGCGACTGTGGCTCTTTCACTCATTGCAACTAATGACTGATCATATGGGCAAAAAGGTGATGTCTCCAAAACCCCCCTTGCGACCTCTCTATCGATTCAGCTTGGCAAATGAAATCGATCGCCCTCAAGGGTTTCCATATCTTTTGCGACTGTGGCTCTTTCACTCATTGCAACTAATGACTGATCATATGGGCAGAAAGGTGATGTCTCCAAAACCCCCCTTGCGACCCCTCTATCGATTCAGCTTGGCAAATGAAGTCGATCGCCCTCAAGGGTTTCCATATCTTTTGCGACTGTGGCTCTTTCACTCATTGCATCTCATGACTCATCATATGGGCAAAAAAGTGATGTTTTCAAAACCCCCCTCGCGACCCCTCTATCGATTCAGCCTGGCAAATGAAGTCGATCGCCCTCAAGGGTTTTCATATCTTTTGCGACAGTGGCTCTTTCACTCATTGCAACTAATGACTGATCATATGGGCAGAAAGGTGATGTCTCCAAAACCCCCCTTGCGACCCCTCTTTCGATTCAGCTTGGCAAATTAAGTCAATCGCCCTCAAGGGTTTCCATATCTTTTGCGACAGTGGCTCTTTCACTCATTGCAACTAATGACTGATCATATGGGCAGAAAGGTGATGTCTCCAAACCCCCCCGTGCGACCCCTCTATCGATACAGCTTGGCAAATGAAGTCGATCGCCCTCAAGGGTTTCCATATCTTTTGCGACTGTGGCTCTTTCACTCATTGCATCTCATGACTCATCATATGGGCAAAAAAGTGATGTTTTCAAAACCCCCCTCGCGACCCCTCTATCGATTCAGCCTGGCAAATGAAGTCGATCGCCCTCAAGGGTTTTCATATCTTTTGCGACAGTGGCTCTTTCACTCATTGCAACTAATGACTGATCATATGGGCAGAAAGGTGATGTCTCCAAAACCCACCTTGCGACCCCTCTATCGACTCAGCTTGGCAAATTAAGTCAATCGCCCTCAAGGGTTTCCATATCTTTTGCGACAGTGGCTCTTTCACTCATAACAACTAATGACTGATCATATGGGCAAAAAGGTGATGTCTCCAAAACCCCCCTTGCTACCCCTCTATCGATTCAGCTTGGCAAATGAAGTCGATCGCCCTCAAGGGTTTTCATGTCTTTTGCGACTGTTGCAACTAATGACTGATCATATGAGCAGAAAGGTGATGTCTCCAAAACCCCCCTTGAAACCCCTCTATCGATTCAGCTTGGCAAATGAAGTCGATCGTCCTCAAGGGTTTTCATGTCTTTTGCGACTGTTGCAACTAATGACTGATCATATGGGCAGAAAGGTGATGTCTCCAAAACCCCCCTTGCGACCCCTCTATCGATTCAGCTTGGCAAATGAAGTCGATCGCCCTCAAGGGTTTCCATATCTTTTGCGACTGTGGCTCTTTCACTCATTGCATCTCATGACTCATCATATGGGCAAAAAGGTGATGTCTCCAAAACCCCCCTTGCGACCCCTCTATCGATTCAGCTTGGCAAATGAAGTCGATCGCCCTCAAGGGTTTTCATATCTTTTGCGACTGTGGCTCTTTCGCTCATTGCAACTAATGACTGATCATATGGGCAGAAAGGCGATGTCTCCAAAACCCCCCTTGCGACCCCTCTTTCGATTCAGCTTGGCAAATTAAGTCGATCGCCCTCAAGGGTTTCCATATCTTTTGCGACGGTGGCTCTTTCACTCATAACAACTAATGACTGATCATATGGGCAAAAAGGTGATGTCTCCAAAACCCCCCGTGCGACCCCTCTATCGATTCAGCTTGGCAAATGAAGTCGATCGCCCTCAAGGGTTTTCATATCTTTTGCGACTGTGGCTCTTTCGCTCATTGCAACTAATGACTGATCTTATGGGCAGAAAGGCGATGTCTCCCAAAACCCCCCTTGCGACCCCTCTTTCGATTCAGCTTGGCAAATTAAGTCGATCGCTCTCAAGGGTTTCCATATCTTTTGCGACGGTGGCTCTTTCACTCATAACAACTAATGACTGATCATATGGGCAAAAAGGTGATGTCTCCAAAACCCCCCGTGCGACCCCTCTATCGATTCAGCTTGGCAAATGAAGTCGATCGCCCTCAAGGGTTTTCATGTCTTTTGCGACTGTGGCTCCTTCACTCATTGCAACTAATGACTGATCATATGGGCAGAAAGGTGATGTCTCCAAAACCCCCCTTGCGACCCCTCTATCGATTCAGCTTGGCAAATGAAGTCGATCGCCCTCAAGGGTTTCCATATCTTTTGCGACTGTGGCTCTTTCACTCATTGCATCTCATGACTCATCATATGGGTAAAAATAGATGTTTTCAAAACCCCCCTCGCGACCCCTCTATCGATTCAGCCTGGCAAATGAAGTCGATCGCCCGCAAGGGTTTTCATATCTTTTGCGACAGTGGCTCTTTCACTCATTGCAACAAATGACTGATCATATGGGCAGAAAGGTGATGTCTCCAAAACCCCCCTTGCGACCCCTCTATCGATTCAGCTTGGCAAATGAAGTCGATCGCCCTCAAGGGTTTTCATGTCTTTTGCGACTGTTGCAACTAATGACTGATCATATGGGCAGAAAGGTGATGTCTCCAAAACCCCCCTTGCGACACCTCTATCGATTCAGCTTGGCAAATGAAGTCGATCGCCCTCAAGGCTTTTCATATCTTTTGGGACTGTGCCTCTTTCACTCATTGCAACTAATGACTGATCATATGGGCAGAAAGGTGATGTCTCCAAAACCCCCCTTGCGACCCCTCTATCGATTCAGCTTGGCAAATGAAGTCGATCGCCCTCAAGGGTTTCCATATCTTTTGCGACTGTGGCTCTTTCACTCATTGCATCTCATGACTCATCATATGGGTAAAAATAGATGTTTTCAAAACCCCCCTCGCGACCCCTCTATCGATTCAGCCTGGCAAATGAAGTCGATCGCCCTCAAGGGTTTTCATATCTTTTGCGACTGTGGCTCTTTCACTCATTGCAACTAATGACTGATCATATGGGCAGAAAGGTGATGTCTCCAAAACCCCCCGTGCGACCCCTCTATCGATTCAGCTTGGCAAATGAAGTCGATCGCCCTCAAGGGTTTCCATATCTTTTGCGACTGTGGCTCTTTCACTCATTGCATCTCATGACTCATCATATGGGCAAAAAAGTGATGTTTTCAAAACCCTCCTCGCGACCCCTCTATCGATTCAGCCTGGCAAATGAAGTCGATCGCCCTCAAGGGTTTTCATATCTTTTGCGACAGTGGCTCTTACACTCATTGCAACTAATGACTGATCATATGGGCAGAAAGGTGATGTCTCCAAAACCCCCCTTGCGACCCCTCTATCGATTCAGCTTGGCAAATGAAGTCGATCGCCCTCAAGGGTTTGCATGTCTTTTGCGACTGTGGCTCTTTCACTCATTGCAACTAATGACTGATCATATGGGCAAAATGGTGATGTCTCCAAAACCCCCCTTGCGACCCCTCTATCGATTCAGCTTGGCAAATGAAGTCGATCGCCCTCAAGGGTTTTCATATCTTTTGCGACTGTGGCTCTTTCACTCATTGCAACTAATGACTGATCATATGGGCAGAAAGGTGATGTTTTCAAAACCCCCCTTGCGACCCCTCTATCGATTCAGCTTGGCAAATGAAGTCGATCGCCCTCAAGGGTTTCCATATCTTTTGCGACTCTGGCTCTTTCACTCATTGCATCTCATGACTCATCATATGGGCAAAAAAGTGATGTTTTCAAAACCCCCCTTGCGACCCCTCTATCGATTCAGCTTGGCAAATGAAATCGATCGCCCTCAAGGGTTTCCATATCTTTTGCGACTGTGGCTCTTTCACTCATTGCATCTCATGACTCATCATATGGGCAAAAAAGTGATGTTTTCAAAACCGCCCTTGCAGTGGCGCGTCGAGGATTTGGGGGGGGGGGGGGGGGGGGGGGGCTGAAAATTTCAAAGCTTCTCGATCAATTTTTCTCGCATCAGAAAATAAATTCAAAGCGCATCGTTTATACAGGGTGTCAATTAAAAAAGGAGCCAGGCTTAATATCTCGAAAACGGCTCCGAATTTCGAAAAACGCTGAAACACGTGTTCGATTATTTCGAGGGGGACATCTTTTGAGGGGGTCCACAATTTCGGGGCCCCCCTCTGGGGGGCCCCAGGGGGGCCAAGTCCCATATTTCAAACGGGGACCCCCATTTTTTATTTGATAATCGGAAAGAGGGTGAAATTTTAAGACTTTTGGCGCAAACCGAAAGTCGATATCGTTTTTCGTGTTCGATATATCGAAGGTCAAAGTTCGATATGGACCCATCTTCAGAAATTCGTAACTTTCCTTTAAATAGTCCAAATTTCAAAAACTTTGGGTCTAAAATGCTCTACAGAGCAAGCACTTTTCAGAAAAAAATTCAATTTTAACATAAATTTAGTCAAAATTTGGTTTTAAAGCCCCCAAACATTCTTAACGTTTTTGGCCCCCACGGGGGCTATCAGAAAAATTCCAAGTGACGACCCCTATCGAGTGATACATCAATCAAAAATGCGTAACAAACTGAGCATTTTGGCGCAAACCGGAGGTCCATATCGTTTTTCATGTTCGAGATATCGCATTCTGTAAATCGACATTTGACATTCGATTCGGCCAAAAACGTTAAAAATGTTTGGGGGCTTTAAAACCAAATTTTGACTAAATTTATGTTAAAATTGAATTTTTTTCTGAAAAGTGCTTGCTCTGTAGAGCATTTTAGACCCAAAGTTTTTGAAATTTGGACTATTTAAAGGAAAGTTACGAATTTCTGAAGATGGGTCCATATCGAACTTTGACCTTCGATATATCGAACACGAAAAACGATATCGACTTTCGGTTTGCGCCAAAAGTCTTAAAATTTCACCCTCTTTCCGATTATCAAATAAAAAATGGGGGTCCCCATTTGAAATATGGGACTTGACCCCCCTGGGGCCCCCCAGAGGGGGGCCCCGAAATTGTGGACCCCCTCAAAAGATGTCCCCCTCGAAATAATCGAACACGTGTTTCAGCGTTTTTCGAAATTCGGAGCCGTTTTCGAGATATTAAGCCTGGCTCCTTTTTTAATTGACACCCTGTATATAGGCCAGCGCGGAAGAGGCGACGTTACGAAGGGCAACCAAAGGCCCGAAGCGGACCCGGGTCTGAAAGGCCGTCTCCTCTACCAAGGCATCAGAAACGTTATTTCCATAGGAAAAAGACCGTATTAATACGAAAAAAGATTGACGAGTAGACAAATTCATCTTGAAAACTTAAAAGCACGAACAAGAGGAAGGGCTCTCAAAACATCCCCGCTACTCTTCCGGGGTCTCGCCAGCGCTATTTTAAATGGGAAATTAGAGTTACGAGCAGACTTGTTCATTTCGTGGCCTTCCAATCGCCAACGTGGCGCAGGGCTCTCCAAACACCCCCTCTGCTCTTCCGGGGTCACGCCAATGCTATTTTAAATAGGAAATTAGACTTACGAGCACACCTGTTCGTTTCGTGGCCTTCCTTTCGCGAACGTGGCGCAGGGCTCTCCCAACACCCCCTCTGCTCTTCCGGGGTCTTGCCAACGCTATATTAAATGGGAAATCAGACTTACGAGCAGACCTGTTCATTTCGTGGCCTTTCAATCGCCAACTTGGCGCAGGGCTCTCCAAACACCCCCTCTGCTCTTCCGGGGTCTCGCCAACGCTATTTTAAATGGGAAATCAGACTTATGAGCAGACCTGTTCATTTCGTGGCCTTTCAATCGCCAACGTGGCGCAGGGCTCTCCAAACACCCCCTCTGCTCTTCCGGGGTCTCGCCAACGCTATTTTAAATGGGAAATTATACTTACGAGCAGACCTGTTCATTTTGTGGCCCTCCTTTTGCCAACGTGGCGCAGGGCTCTCCAAACACCCCCTCTGCTCTTCCGGGGTCTCGCCAACGCTATTTTAAATGAGAAATTAGACTTACGAGCAGACCTGTTGATTTCGTGGCCTTCCAATCTCCAACGTGGCGCAAGGCTCTCCTAATACCCCCTCTGCTCTTCCGGGGTCTAGCCAACGCTGTTTCAATGGGGCAGTTGCAAGGGTCTGAAAAGTAGCATTTTTTATACAGAAAATGAAAGTCCTTGATGAGCTGAGAACAAAAATGCCTTTGGTTTCTAGTTGTCCCATTGTTCCGGAGACGAGATGTTGGTACAAAATACATTGTTTTAAATGGGAATTCCGCGTATTGACGTCACTACGCCCACGATTTTCTTCAACTTTGAACGTTTGTATCTCCAAAATCGGGACTTATACGAAAAAACCAAAGGCACATTTGTTCTCAGCTCAACAAGTCCTATCATTTTCTCTATAAAAACCATATCATTTCAGACCCTTGCAACTGCCCCATCGGGAAATTAGACTTACGAGCAGACCTGTTCAGCTTGCGAATGAACTTGAAAACACGAATAGGGCAGTGCACAGTGGACCAAGACATTGTGGGAGGGCTCGGACTTGGATTACATGAAAAATGCAAATTTGAATGTTTTTATGGTCAAAAGACAAAGTGTTAAGGGTGATTCTTGTTGAGAATTTTCTAATAAAACCGATGAAACTACTTTTAAACTTCTTAGTTGCGTATTCAAAAAGATATATCCGTATTTAAAGTTGCGACGCCCTGTCCGACCTCACTGGCGGATCCAGGAATCTATCCTTCTCTCTCTTTTCCCATTAGAATTCATGTGTTAGAGAAGAACAGATCAGGGGCAGTCACGTGATTTTCGCCCCCTCTTACATCCTTTTCTAACACATGCATTCTAAAGGGACACGAGAGAGAAGGACAATTTCCTGGATCCGCTAGTGTCCGACCTCTCCCATTGATTCGCTCTGCTGTGTGGTGGAGTTCTTTCACAATCCTTCATTCTCATTATGGGTATCGCCTATGGTGTCTTTTTGAAATGAAGGAGCTTCCTAAAGAAATGAACTCCTTCATAAAAATTATTAGATTTATCTTATTTGAAACTCTTCGTGCGACTCATTTCTGAGACCAAATTACGTTAGGTCCCGAGCATTGAATTGCGTGCATCTTGCGTCCTGTTTCGACCAATCCGAGAGCTCACGCACGGTCACATGATCGTGCGTAATAAGTTACGCTCGGGACCGAACATTATTTGGTCCCTGGAATCCGTCTTTCCTACGCTCTAGTGTTGCTTTCGGTATCTACTCGGAATGAAGGAACTTCCTCGAGAACGGAACTGCATGCTATTTACGGATTACCGCATTCGTTACAATTTCATTTCCTTTTATATTTTAATTTTTATGAATCTCTCGTTCTCTTTTGTTCACAGGAAGCTGACGATGGATCTGTTTCAGGCACACCTGGATACATGGATCCAAGCAGCTTCACGTCTAAAGTAAGTTCGTTTTTTATTTGTAATTTCCAGCAAGTTTGCTCTGAAAGTACTCGTAGTTACGAGTAATAATCCCTCGTGACCAAACTTCAGAGCTGTTTTCATAGGAAGAGGAGATTGATTAACCACCCCCCACCCCTCTGCCACCGCTTCCACTCTTTTTAGGGAGTACACCTACCAAGTTTTAAGATTATTATTATTATTATTTTTTATTATTATCATTATTTTTCATTATTATTATTATTATTGTTATGTGTTTAATTGTTCACTGCCAATCTATGGTTGGCAGGTGTTAAGGTGTTACCCCTGGGGCGGGGCCAAACAATGGCCCTAAGCCTCAGGGCTTAGCGCGATATATGTCGCACAACGTGCGAGGTGAGTTTACTACTGTAAATTTACATTTATTTTTACGCACATAAAAAAAGGGTTTGTGACCCTTCAAAGGCAGAATTTGCGCAACTTTGTTTGCACTGCCCTAGGGAAGGGACCCTTAGTATAATTGAAAAAAAAAAAAAAAAAAAAGTGTGTGTTCGTGTCTATTCTAAGTCAATACTTTCCGGAGGATGGTGGCAGTTCCTAGGATGGCGGTTTTCTGAATACTGGCGAAGGGTGTCCTGCCAGGGACGCGTTTAAGATGTGACGTCATCGCGGTCGTGACTACACCGGTGGCTCCGATTACTATCGGGACTTATTATTATTATTTTTATTTTTATTATTATTATTTTTTTTTTGAAGAGTTGGTCTGTAGATTCTTGAGATGGGTCTAATTCAAAGGATCTGAAAATATCTCACGTTTTTCGCCCTGAGAGTAATACGTGAGATATTTTCAGGGTGGATAAAGGACCATCTGAGGTGTCTAAATCTGGGTCGTCTTTTGTCTGAGGCCTCAAGGAAGCGGCGTTGCCAATTTCCAAAATCACAATCATTGTCTGCTCTTAACTTTCTTATTACTTTACTGATTTAACTGTCTTTTAGCTCAATCGATAGAACATTAAAATCCCTTTCATTTTATGTTCTGTTTTTTGTATTTTGGATAATTTTTATGGTAATTACAGCTGTTTTCCTTCTATCACTAGGTTTACAGAATAAGTTTTTGGGAAATTTGGCAACTGTGAAAGGTTTAAATTTGAATGTAAACCTGTTTTTTAAAAAGTTGATTTTACGCTCTCTCTAATGGCGCAAACGGTGATTCCTAATTTTCGATTTATGCATTGTTATTTTTTAGATTATGGTCAAAGCTGTCTATGACTATCAGGCTCGTCATGATGATGAGTTATCATTCTGTAAACACGCGATCATCACGAATGTCGACAAAAAGGACGAAGGCTGGTGGCGAGGAGATTACGGCGGCAAGAGGCAGCATTGGTTCCCGTCGAATTACGTCGAAGAAATTGAACCTCAGCAGGAGAGAGATGAAACTGTAAGCTGTCAGACTTTTAATTTCTTTAAACAAACTCACTTTTATTTAATTTATTTAATTTATTTAATGTTACAATTAGATTTGGAAGTTAAAGAAATCAGGGGGATTAGGGATGTATTAACGAGAACATACATTTGTACATACAACAGAATGTATTTAAAGTAGAACATCATGGCGGTGATACGCCCATAAGAGACCGTGAGTTAGACAAGGACAGAATAAAGGACACAGTTCCCTATTTTTTTTTTCCTTTTTTTTAAGGTTTATTTAATATTGTTCTGTACAAGCAGCGCCATTAGTCCTGCGTCGACAATTCGACGCAACCCGCACTACACGTAGCCGGAACCTCTCTCGGTCTTGAGAGAACAAAAGAAAAGAAAGATAAGAGAGCGTGAACTGCACATGTAATGCGGGTTGCGTCGAATCGCCGACGCATTATGGCTCTGCTTGTACATCAGAAATAAGATATTTACATGTATAAGTGACATATATGTACAACAATGTAATGGTATGATTGTTTTTACATTAAATATTTGAATTGGAGTTAGGTTAAGATGGGAAGAGGAGGGGAAAAAAAAAAAAAAATTGAACAAATGAAAGAAAATAAAAATAAAAAAATACATACAAGGTGAATAAATGACAGGAAAGAAACTCAAGACTTTAAAGCCTCACAACTTGAGCCCTAAATTTTATAAAATTATTCTGAAGACAATTCAAACAGCTTGCGCCGCCTCAGCCTCCTCAATGTATCACTGTTGTCCTAAAGGGCAACAGCAAAATTATTAGGAAGGGCGAGTAATCGTTGTTCATCCACATAATTGTGATTGTAAATTCACTTGTGATCTTTCATCAACTACTTATGTCAGTGTTAAATGATACTTTAAGGTACGTGGAATCCATTGGTGCAATAAAATTTGAGAAAACTGGTTGTTTACTAGCATGAATTTGCCTTCGAAAATTTGGATCTGATTCCTTTTGAGCAAATCCTCCAGAGTAAGCGAGATAGATCATTTGTTTGGATCCAATTTCGATATAAACGTTATCATTAAACAGGTCTGTAGAAGTTCAAGGATACCAACTAAGCCTCTCAAAAGAAAAAAGAAGAATGTCTGAGCACTAAATTCAATTATTTTTGTTCTTATTTCCAGTCGGCAGATTCTTTGCTCCTCGGAAGTTTACAGAAAGGCAGTCTGGATGTGAACGGAGCCGTCGTTGAACTTCACGTGAATCCGTCCCGAACGAATCTCGAATGGACACTGAGGATCCAGAATCCAAACATGTGCACAACGTTTGAAGTTGCTGCGCCAACACAAGAACTGGCCTTAGAGTGGCTTCATGCAATCAAAGAAACTGCACAATCTGCCAGTGCGCGGGTAAGAACGATTTTTTTGTTTTTCATTCTATCCATTCGATTGTAAATCCTAGTAAGAAGAGCTATGCAGATATGAAGAGAGTTCAGGAAAAAGAATTGAGAAAAGAGTTATACATAGAGTTCAGGAAAAAGAATTGAGAAAAGAGTTAAACATTAAAAAAAAAAAACAGATTTAAGGAAAAAAAAGCAAAAAAAGTGAAGTTAAACAGATTTATAGAGAATTGAAGACCAGCATTGAAAGTGGAGTAATATCCTAAAATATGATGATATTTTACGTGAGGGAGTAAAAAAAAAAATATATATCTAGAGCACTCTGTGCTTTCTGATTTTTGCCACCAGAGCGCAACTGTTCGATTGATGTCAAATTACAGGCCAAAAGTAATTTATATTTCAGAAAACGGAGTGTCAGTTACTGGGTAATCATCTGAAGAACGTCTCTGCAAAATATCTTGTCCATAACTTAAAAAAAAAAGGCTGAAAGTACCAAAAAATGAAATATCACAAATCGATTCTTGTTTCAAAATGCGATATTTCATTTTTTGATACTTTTAGCTTTCTTTTTGAAGTTATTGACAAATATTTTGCTGAGACGTTCTTCAGATGATTATCTAGTAACTCACACCTCGTTTAAAGTTAAAAGTTTAAAATTAAATATGAATTACCTTCGGCCTGTTTTCTTACATTAATCGAACGGTAGCACTCTGGTGGCAGAAATCGGCACTAAACGCTGAAAAATCACCTTAAACCTTCTGTGAACTTACCCTGAATTATTTTAATTTGTTTCGATTGATTCGTTTTGTTTTTTCGATGATGTAAGTTGTGGAAACCAGATGAGGAACGTTTTTGTTTCCGTTTGTTTATCATGTTGTCAAATGAATATTTGTTGAGAATTTTATTTCGATTGTAACATCCTAAAATTCCTTTCAGGAGAATCAACATAAAGAGATGGAAAGGGCTTGGAGGATCGCCAAAGAAATGTCGAACTTGATCGTCTACTGTCGCTCCGTGACTTTCAACATCGATAGGCTGAAACAGCGCGGTCATGTATACCATGAAATGTCCTCTTTCCCTGAAACCAAAGCTGAAAAAATCATGTGCCAGCAAGAGAACAAATTTTTCCTCAAGTATCATCAGGTTAACATTTGCTTTTCGTCTACTATTACTCTTTTCGTTCACATTTTCAATTTCAATTTTCAATGTGGCTCTTGCAAACTTTTGCTGTGAGCAAATAAATGGTCTAATCTGATGTAAAAACCAGCAAAAATCACAAAAATCTTATTAAGAAAGTTTAAAATTTAGTTGTAAACTCATTTAACTGTTTTAATGGCAAGATTGTAATGATGGTTCAACGCAGGTATTATGGGAGATCCATGTCTAATATGTCACTTTCTCTGCGGAAACACAGAGATATATCCCAATTTAGATAGGAATCTCCCAGGATACCTGCATCACTCCTCCAATACGTCCGATTCTGCGAGTGACTTTTGTAATTTTTTAGCGTAGGTACTCATCGACATTTTTACAGGTTTTTATGCAAGCATCAACTCTTCAGTCCCCCGTTGTAAATTAAAAGTTTGCAAGAGACCCATTATTTATTTCCAAATCACAGTAACATATTTACAATTCTATTATAATGTACCCTTGTTTAAATATTCAGGCTTTTTTTATGTCAGCCCTAAAAGAGATGTTTGTTTTATGTCTGCAGAGTATTAACATCAAAAACTGATACCATAATTTTTCAAATAAATGGTTTATTTTTGTAGTGTAGTATTTCCGAGAATCAACGCATTATCAATTAATATTGATTTTTCTCCCATCTCTCCTTTCAGCATCAATTTAGTCGTGTCTATCCTAAAGGCCAAAGAATTGATTCCTCAAATTATAATCCGGTCCCGATTTGGAACACAGGTTGTCAAATGGTTGCCTTGAATTATCAAACTCCAGGTATTTGTCGACTTTATATTTTTTTTAATTTTCTTGTGGTTTTCAAATGGTAAATAAGACTCTTGGAGTTTTCCTAGGAAAGTATACAAGTTGAAAATTTTGATAAGTTTCATTGAAAAAAAAAAAAAAAAAAAAAAAAAAAAAAAAATATCAGTAAATAAATTGGAACAAACCATGGAACGTAGAGATAAACGTAATATTGCAAAGATGATACAGTCAGATTACATGAACCCATCTGATTTACATGAACTAATTTACATCTCCGTCATTTTTCGTTGTTGAAAAACAATTGGTAGTTTTATCATCTCAGCTCTAGTTCCAGTCATTTGCTGTGAAATACCAGAAGTACAAACCTCACACGTAGGAGTATTTACCCCCAAAAACCTGCCCAAAAATATTTGTGTCTTTTTGAATGGTTACAAAATCAATTTTGGTTAGTTTTCCAATTTCAACTCAAAACTCCTTTCATTCATTTCATGGTTGGAAAAGGTGCAAACCTGAGGTCGATATAGTATTTTGTTGCTGAGTTATTGAAACTTATTTTATAAGAAATTCTTTACTTCAAAAATTTGCTAAATAAAAATATTCAACATAGTGCAAGTTTTTATTGCCGAAGCTATCTCCCAAGAAAGTCTTTTTCAACTCCCTTTTGTTGGTGGTGCAAGGTTTTCCCGGGTATATAATTAAAATTACCTTCTTTTAAAAAAATACCTTCTTCTGAAATTAGAGATTTTTTTCGATCACTTTTTGAGTTTTTAAATGGTTGTAAATGCATGAGAAAAAAAAAATTGTTGGCGTGAAAGTGAAGTGCAGACCTTCAAAAACATCACTCAAAATTGTCAAAATGATTTGATGCACCAACGCTTGACTGTGATAGCAAATGTATACGTATCAATAATACAGCATGGAGCTGTGAAAAACAGGGGGTAACTTTGGATGCTCACTTTCATAATGACCTCTTGACAATATATAAACATTGAGGGTTCAGACACATTTATTATGCAATTGGACGGTTACCAACCACTAGAAAACTGTGAATATTTTTGTTTTTTGATGACATTTTCATCTTGGGTTTTTGGCCAGGTTTATGGGACAAATACTCCTACGTGCATCAGCCTAAACAACCCATTGCTTAAAAATATATTTTTCTGTTCATTTTTTGTACCTGTTATTTATAATTCATATCAATACCATCTGTTTTTATTTTATTTTTTAGACAAAGCAATGCAACTGAATCAAGCCAAATTTCGGTTAAACGGACAGTGTGGTTATTTATTAAGGCCCGAATCCATGTTCCGCGATGATGGTCTTGCAAGTGTTGAGCCGAAAACGGTATCGATCCGTGTCATAGCTGCTCGGCACCTCGGTAGATCCGGTCGTGGCACAGCTAGTCCTTTCGTTGAAGTTGAAGTCCTAGGGGCAGACTATGATACCGGCGTAAAACTTACCACCAAAACTATTTGTAAGTAACTCATTTGTCTAGTTTAGAAAATTGTCAATGCCGATACGGATCAAGATGTCAAAAAGATACGGCATTATTTACTGATAGGATCAGCAAAAAATGTTACGATTCAGTCTCGATAATTATTTCCTCCTAAGGTGAAAGCACTGGTAGAGTTCATTGCAGAAGTTTAGGCGCACCCAGACCATAATCTTTGGTGAATTTTCAATTTTCATTCCTTCAAATCAAAAGAAAACTTGCCTCTGAATTAAAACTTTTGATATCTAAGCATTCCTGAATGAAGAGCAAACTTTCTAACTTGTTTGCATCAATGGTCATTTTGTAACATGAGAAATAATGTTGAGAATTCCAAAGGGGGAGGGGGATGTATCTTTAAAAAGAAAAAGAAAGACGGGGAAGAAATGGTTTTAAAAAAAAACTTAGCCTTAAAATTATGAATCGCAACTGAATGCTGCTAAGCTATAAACAGAGCTCACTCTGTTATTTCTTTCTTTCTCTCTCTGAAGTGTCACTAAGAGGTAAATGTCTAAACTTTATTGTTTTCAGCCGATAATGGATTCAACCCGATATGGAATGATAATTGCGATTTTGATATTTTGAATCCTCATTTTGCTCTCCTGCGGTTCGTTGTCCAAGATGAAGATATGTTTGGCGATTCAAATTTCATTGGTCAAGCGACTTATCCGGTAAGCAGAACTTATTATTTATCTTCTTTTAACTTTCTCACCACTAGCAAAGTTAGAAATAGAGAAAGTATTGCAATGGTGCAGAGATTTCCAAGGTATTTAGTTTCTATACTTGGCCCTCTACGACTAAGTAAATCATGATAACTACAAAATAATTGGCTCTCATCATGCATAATACTATCCTAAAGAATATTCATCTGTGAAGTTTCAATATTATTTAACCATATGTGGCTTGGAGGTGTAAATACACATACTCTCTGTGGCGTCTGTCAGTCCTTCTGTCGGTAGCCATAATACGTGAAACCCAGCAAAACTTTTGAACTATCTATCCATATGCATCCAAATTTTGCATACATGTTGCTTTTAACATTCCCTAGGCGGATTTTTTGTTTTTTGGTTAATTTTTAAGTTAGTTATGGATGAAAAATGGTTTCCATTAAAATCATAGGAAAATGGGTCAAAAAAAAGGAAAAATTCAAATGTTTCAAAGATGGATCTTTGGATCTGAATAAAAATATCAAAGGGGGGTCTGGGGGTCTCCCCCAGATTAAATTTGATGTGAGGAAGTGTTCATAGGGTATTTCCTACAGTTTATTTTGTACCAGTTCAGTAATACAAACCCAGATAAATATCTCCATTACATACCACTGTGTTTGGGCGGCTAGACTTTATTTCTACTACTTCTACTTTTCTTTTCTGTTCTAAAATTGTGATAATTTTTCTTTCAGGTCTTGGCATTAAGGACAGGCTATCGTAGTGTACCTCTCAAAAATGGCTACTCGGAAGATTTCGAGCTGGCCACACTTCTAGTCCATATTTCTATTCGCAATAATCTGGTAACTAACTTGTGACTGATATCTGGGAAAGTAGTTGTCTTCTGTTTACCCTTGATAATGGATCTGCACGCTACTCTCGGGAGCTGGTGTTTAATGATTATTAATAGGTGCAGAATTTTCCAAAGTGTTGATTTCCTCTTGCAATTTGGCTCTTTGCCTTCAACTACTTACTAAAAAAACCCTGCATGATCCTTAAGGCCTTCATAACTACTCAAACTAGAGTCCCTATATGTAGAGAGTTAAGACAAGAGGGTAGTCAACTTCTGATTGGTCGATGAATTTTAGGCTCTACGGACGCCGCCATTGGATGCGATTTTGCACTTTTGTTTTGTTTACCAACGGTCTTTTACAGATAAAAGAGTTAATTTGCGACGAATCTATTAATTTTAATCATAATGCACCACAAGAATGTCCATAAATCTCAAAAGAATCATTAAAAAGCGTTAATACATGTCGATCAACAAAAGCAGGGAAAGATTACATCGTTTCAAACTTAGCGGAACTGTAATCTTTGCTGTGTAGCAAAACACAACAACGGCCTCAGAATGTAAACAAATGTGCAAAATCGCATCCAATGGCGGCGCCCATGATTTCTCTTGTCTTAACTCTCTACATATAGGGACTCTAGCTCAAACTACAATCGTCAAACTGGCATCGATGAGCCGAGATCCACCACAAAACGGCAGGTGAGCCAACAGTTGCATTTTTGGTTGATTTTTTGGTTTGTCAAACATCTGTGCAATTTGACGGCCGGTCAAACTGCAGAGTTAAATGAGGATGGATGGTGTGTCATCTGTTCACCAATCTTCTGTCAACAAAACCAATGAGGCAATGAACAAGTTTAGGAGGTGTTTTGGTCAAGGTTGTGTTTGAATTTTAGAAATGTCAGATTGGCAATTCTACAGTTTGCGGTGGATTTCAGCTCACTGATGCCATTTTGACGATCCTACTTTGAGTGTGTACAGCATAGTTTTGCCTGAATGTTATGGCATCATCGTTCTGCCAACCGTAGCAAAAGTGCTGACTTCTCCTTGTTGCGCAGCAATTATCTCTCTTACAACGCACCATATCGAAAAAATGCAAAAGTTCAAAAATCTTTCTGAGAGTTTTTCCATGATGGTATATATTTTGCGTTTTTCACATCTGATTTTAGTATATAATTTTCAAATTTCTAACTCATTACATAAAATGTGTACTGCAAAAGGCAGAATACTGCCTGAGAAGTACACTTGGACTTAATTTCTGAATATTTCAAGGTCAGTAATGAATTTCACTCGTAAAAATACCTCAGAACACCATTTTTTCATGAAATTTGGCTCATTATGGGGTAGTTGCAACTTGCAAGGGTCTGAAATTTTGTGTTTTTTGTAAAGAAAGTGATAGTCCTTGATGAGCTGAGAACAATGGTGCCTTTAGTTTTTTCCTTAGTGTCCCAGTGTTGGAGATACATATGTGTAAAGTTGTAAAAAATTGTGTGCGTAGTGATGTCACTACGCGGAATTCTACATTTTACCTCTTGGAACCTCTGTTTGAGCCTAAATCTGAGAGCCAATCAGAAACAGATTCCGACATGGCGCAACTCTCATAGTATATAGAAACTCTAGATTGTACCTGGAGTTCAGTTACACCCTGTAAATTCACCCTGATGGTAAATTCAGCAAGGAATTGTTAGTAAACAGTTTCTTACAGGGAGAATTAGAAGGTCTGTTTAAAATGATCCTGACAACCTTTTCTTTGTGTCTTTGCAGGAGAAGCGAAGCGATTTAGCCCGATGGAGCAGCACCCTAGCAAATTTCAATAACCCTGGTGACTTCCATTGACAGAGGGTGACCTTGAGTGCCGAATCTACTTTACCAAAGATTATCTCTCTTCAGAATGTACAATTGTATTTTTGTCAACCGTCTACCATTGAAGTTTCAGTTTCCAAATAGATTTTGCAGTTGCTGATCACTGATTATTCTCCCGTTAGTTTTGAAGAATATGGAAAACCAGCATGGCTGCCAAATATATGTCTGTGAATTTTAACCCTTTCAGTGCCGAATTGAAGCCGGAAAAAGGGCCCATAAAATAAAATAATGGGTGTGCTCTTCAGCTAAAAATATCCATTTGCTCTCAATGCACAATTTTCGGAAAGAACACACCCATTGTTTTATTAGCCATTTTTCCGTAGACGGCCTCAATGGGTCTGTTGCGTACTTTTGCTACATCAATATAACTCATTGTTTCTAACGTAAAATCCGGCAAAAATAACGATTCGCACATTAAAAATTTTAAAAATCCACTCATTAATTCAGAAAATACCTTCCATTTCAAACAACCCGCGCTACACTAGACACTATATCACCGACTTATAACTACATAAATGGAACCATCTCGTTTATGTAAACATGAACAGAACTTACAAACATTGGAATGTTTCGTTTAGATGCGTACATTTCTTATACTATTTTGTAATCTTTGATAAAAACTGAAAAGACCAGACAGCGAATGCAGCTTATATTTCACACATTAAAAAAGAAATTCCATCATTTTGTAGTTACGATGTTGTTTACTTATGCACGGTGGTTCCGTCTATGTAGTAGTATACTGGTGCAAATAGTGTCTAGTGTAGCGCGGGCTATTTGAAATTGAAGTGATTTCCTGAGTAAATGAGTGGATTTTGAACGTTTTTAATGTGCGCATCGTTATTTTCGCTGAATTTTACATAAGAATCAAGGTACTATATTGTTGTAGCAAAAGTATGCAACAGACCCATTATGAAAAAGTAGTTCCATAAATCTTGGGCCTTTACTAGTGAACCAATAATTTTTTCTCAAATTATGGGTCTGTTGAAAACGTCCGGTCCAACGGGGTATAGTAACGGAGCGGCTGATAGGATGTTGTAAGTCCTATCTCAAAGTGTGACAGCATGAGCGATCTGATTATGGTTCGTTTGCCTCGTATTTTTAAACCTTAAATCAATAATTGTAATTAATCTAGTGGAAATAGGTTTTAAACAAAAGTGCAAACATTTTAGAGTAGCTATCTGGACACCGAATTCCAATACAACTATCCAGGTGAGAAAATTTTGCATATTTCTGTTCTGCGTCAGTTTTTTTATCGTGCAAATCCTTCCAGAAGGAACAGTTGTATCGATTTCTGTGTCCTGGCAGCCACTCTCAAACACTTGCATTTTTGTTTAAAATCAATTTCATGTGGATTTGTCACAAATTTCTTTTTTAGGTTGAAAAAAATTAGGCAAACTAGCGTTTAAGGTGGATCTTCAGCGTTTAGTTCCAACGATCTTTAAATGGAAAAAAATAATGGTAAACGCAAAAAAATGAAAAAAATGGGCTTTGATGGAGCCTCGGAAGCAATCTAAGGAACATTTTAGTACAAACCGTTTGCTAAAATGTTACAAAATTCAATAGTTTCTCGCTTATTTTGTAACATTTTAGCATACGGTTTGTACTAAAATGTTCCTTAGATTGCTTTCAAGGCTCCATCGAAGCCCTTTTTTTGTTTTTTTTTGCGTTTACCATTAATTTTTTCCATTTAAAGATCGTATCTTTCTCTGGTGGTAGAATATGGAACTAAACGCTGAGGATCCACCTTAAATGTCCATATGAGATTTTCATTATGGCTGCCTCCTTGAAGTTTCAAAATCACTTCCCATAAATACTCTCAATTGCTGTAGCTCGTTGGATGGAGACCGAGAGACCGTCTGGCCCAAACATGTGTAGTGTCCTGGTATCATGGAAAAAATATCCATAAAACCTACTGATCAATAAGTCAATGACTCAGCAACTGGTGTCTTGCATCCGGAAATTGATAAGAAGAAGAAACATGTAGTATTATGAACGAATTTCATACAAATTTAACGCTGCATTTTTTTTCTTCTTTTTACTAGTCTAAGTAGTAAGTCTGCAGCTATTTCCTGTCAGTCTCAAGATTTTTTGAGCTGATATCAAGTATTTTGTTTTTGTGAATGTTAGGATAGTGTCGATCAACTTTTAATCAACGCAAGTTTCTTGTTGCGTTTTTCTTGTTTTCTAACTATTTAATGGTGCGAGTCTTCTTGTTTTTTCAACACTCTGGATAGGTCCCAGTCATTAACTCTTTCCACTCCTAAGTCGAATACATTTGACAAAATGATAGTCGAGTTCCACTCAGATTTAGATCTATCCAACAAGTCAAGCACAAGGGATTTGTTTTTTTGTTTTTTGTTTGTTTTGTTTTTTTTTTTAAATTTTTTAAAAAATAAAAAAAAATGTTCTCAAAAAAATTGAAAAGAAAGAAAAAACAGATCGATTCTGATTTTCATTTTTCCATGACTGATTCAAACTGATTTCAACTTCATAATTTTCTGTTGCATGAACTCTGGAGTCCTCTCTTGAAAGTTAAGCTTTTTTCATGTTCCAATAAACTTATTTCAGAAACTATTGCACTTTGAAAGCTCAATTTTTTTAAAATGTTCTTCTAGATATGTTTAACTCAGTGTACCTATTTTTGAATCAGCAAGTATGACTATTTTTTTTTTTTTTTTTTTTTTTTTTTTTTTTAAATTAGCAAGAGAACTGAAATTTAGGTTTTTTAATACTTTTTTTTATAATAAGCTCACTAACAAAAAGTTTTGTTGAGAAAAAATAAAAATTTAGTGGACTTTGTTAAGATACATACAAAGACTATCTCTATCAAATTTGAAGTTTCTAGCTCTAAAACTTAGGCAGAAAATGATATCTGAAGCAGGGGTCGCATTGGTGAGATAGGCACTACTTTCTCCCTTTACAGGAATCCGGAGTGTTGTAAAAGCAAGGAAATTGTTTATAATAAACTGTAAAATTGTCTATCAAGCCTTATATTTAAATCCTGAATCAAATCAGGAAAGTGTCTTAAATTTCAAGAAACTTAAAGCTGTGAAACTTAATTTTTCTTCTCTGTTGGTGTCTTGTTCGAATCAGAACAAATTCTCTATGTCAGTTGTGTCAAAAACTTAAATCGTAAGTTTATTTAAAAGGCAAAATATTACTTCTTCTTGTAAATATCAATCGAACTTGTGTAAGATTAGATGTTTTGTCGCTTAAGTCTTCCTCTTACGCTTTTTTGTTAACATAGTTTGTATTATAAGTCAATTATCTTTTTGGTAGTATTATCTTGATTATTGATTATCAGTTTCTATTTCATATTATCGCCTTTCTAGTTTTTAATGTCTTTGTTTGTTTTTGTTTGGGGCTCTTGCTAACTTTTACTACGAGCGATTGAATAGCTGATTCTAGAGTATAATCCAGCGAACATTTCGATGAGCACATTGAAAAATCACAAAATTCACTCACAAACTCACAAAACGACCTTAAAGTTTGTAGGCGTAATGGCAGAGCTATGTAGGTACAGTAGAATTTCGATTATCCGGATTTTGCAGGACCGAAAATTTTGTCCGGTTATTCGAATATTCGAAATTCGCCGAAAAATTCGATCTATACGCTCTGAAATATAGTTAGCGAAGATTTCTTTAAAACGCCCCTTCAAAGGCAAAGTTATGCAACCGGAGTACGGTTATTCCTGCCGCGTAAATACGGAGCTACCCATTTTATAGGACATCGTGTTTTCTGGCTATTTTTTTTCTTTTTCAGCAATATTAAGGAGAAATTCGGTTAAATTTGTTGCCGGACTGCAAATTCTGTCCGGATAATCGACATTTTCGGACAACCGAAATCCGGATAATCAGAAAAAAAAACACATTGAAAGTATGGGAATTTCGCCGGGACCGGCCAGAAAATCCGGATAACCGAAATATCCGGATAATCAAGATTCTACTATACCATGGAAAATTCCTTTCTAATGAGTCTGTTGCACACTTCGGCTCGAGCGTTTTAAAGTATCAATTCTTGTATAACTCAGTTAAATTCAAAAGAGATTGATCAGCCTGCTGGTAATTTAGATTGTGACTGGATTTGTTTGTTAGTCACTCTTATTTTTTGTGTACAGGATCGCTACGGTCTGGTCAACGACTCAAATACAACCGAAGACTATGATATTGTGCTTGTTGATAGTGACGGTGATAATTCCTGGAAAGACGCTAAAGCTATATTTACCGAAGATTATGTTACAGAGTGTTTGAAGCAGGGCAAGCTTTTGGATGTCTCTCTTTTTCAGACAAGGGTAAAAACATTATAGAAGAAGACTATCCCCTTGCGGCGAGAATTGAAGCCGGTTACTGTCATAGGCTGGGCTTTCCCGCTCGGGGGTATGAACCAAATTATCATTGCGGCTTATGGAGTGATTGTTTCATTGTTTATACAAAGATTTTTTTTTTTTATTTGCACATATTTAAATTTATGAGCTACATGTTGAGACTAATCCTATGGGATTATTTTACAATTTATTTCTATTTATACATTTATTATTCTATTTACACTCCGTTGCCGGATTTCTTTTTATTTGCTTTTCAGCCTTTCAGAAAGCAGCCCAGAGGCAACTTATACAAAGATATGTGGATATTTTGCAATGGGTCTGTTGCACACTTTGGCATTTATATGGCTTTTAAAATATGAAACGATACTTTAAAACAGTCTAGCCGAAGTGTGCAACAGACCCATTTGAGGCTCTCCTTCGTTTATCTCTTTAGAGAGAGTGTCAAATTAGATAGAAGTCTTCCATAAAAATTGCATAGCTCTGCCATTGAAGAGCAAAGATGGAGGAGCTAAGCAGGCATCCTAGGAAATTAGTTTCTAATTTGTCTCTCTCTCTCTTTCTCTCTCTCAATAGAAACACAGTGAGGGAAGACTCAAATTAGATAGCACCTGTTAAGCTCTGCCACTTTGCCTTAAATTTCAGTCATTTTGTGAGTCTGAGTGAATTTCATAATTACTTTCTCAGTATTGCGATGCCGCAGACGTCTGTCTGTCTGAAAGTGTTCTTGGGGTATAGTATCCCTCTTGTCCTCTTTCCTCGCAGTGAGGTACTATCGACGAGTTAAAGATTGTCGCGAGATTTTCACACATTTTCAGTTATGAGTGTGAGTATGTGGGGCTGATCTGCAACGGCTTTTCCGACTCACCCGCACTGGCCTCTCACCTGTAAGGTGTGAGGAGTATGAAGAGTGGCCGAACCAGAACCTTGAAGGCGAAACTTAGCTCGTGAAAATCTCGCGACAATCTTTAATTCGTCGATAGTACCTTGGTAGGTATCTCACTTCCTTCCTATTCCCTTTTTGTATTCTCAGTCCAGTCGTTTGCTTTGAAATACAAACATAACGAACGAAGGTTTGGGCGGCTGGACTTTACTACTACTACTACTAGAGAAAGTGTTCGTGGGGTATTTCCTACAGTTTATTTTTTAATGTGCTCATTGATATTTTCCACTGGTTTTTACCCTAGCATGAACCACTCAATGGGGCTATTGCACACTTTTGCTATAGGCGATTTAATAGTCGATTATGGCGTAAAAACCTCAAAAAATAACGATGGCGGCACTAAAAACTTCCAAAATCCACTCCTAAATTCAATAAACGCAGTTATTTGCGTGAGCATAATGGTGGCCAAAGGCACTAACAATGGGAGATTCCTATCTTAATTTCGTCACTCTTTCTATGCCGACAAGGATGATTCACAGAGTAATTAGTCATCAGAGTGATGATCCACATCCGATGAATTGTACCGCAACACCAAGTGACACCGGTGTCAAATGAAAGTAGTCTCTTATTGGTCACTTCTTGATGGAGTTTCAGAATTGTTAGATGGGAATCTCCCATTGTTAGTGCCTTCGGCCACCATTACGCTCCCGCAAATAACTGCGTTTATTGAGTTTAGGAGTGGATTTTGCAAGTTTTTAGTGCCACCATCGTTATTTTTTGAGGTTTTTACGCCATAATCGACTATTAAATCGCTTATAGCAAAAGTGTACAATAGCCCCATTGCATGAAGGAGAATTAGTAAAAGCCGCATTGTTTAAAAGTTTTTCAGAACTATTGTTTCTGTCTCCATGCTTTGAGTAATACTGTAATGGTATACCAATGGATCAGATTTTCAAATCCTCAATCCCCCTCCCTATGAAAAAAACCAAGTTTTATGAAGCGTCAGAGAGAGAATCAAGAAACATACGTAATAGTTATTGATGTACCAAACTAATGAAAAATGGTACATAGATGCATGTAAAATTTATGGTCTGTTATTGTTAAAACTTGTAGAAACTTTTGTCTTGGAATGAAATATTTATTTGATTCAACGAGCTGTACCAATAAAGAGGCTATGCTATTTCATAAGTCCTATCCCAAAGTATGACAGCATGGATGATCTAATTCTGGTTTGTTTGCTTCTTTTTTTTAAACCTTAAATCAAAAGTTTAAATTAATCCAGTGGAAATAGGTTTTAAACAAAAGTGCAAGTCTTTTAGAAGGCTATCTGGACACAGAATTTTAATATAGCTAGCCAGATGAGACAATTTGCTTGTTTCAGTTATGTGTCAGTTTCTTCGTCGAGCAAATCCTTCCAGAAGAAACAGTTGTATCAATTTCTGTGTCCAGATAGCCACTCTAAAACACTTGCACTTTCGTTTAAAACCAATGGGGCTTTTGCACACTTTTGCTATAAGCGATTTGTTAGTCAATTCTGGTGTAAAAACCTCCAAAAATAACGATGGCAGCACTTAAAACTTCCGAAACCCACTCTTAAACTCGATAAACACTTTTATTTGTGTTAGCGTAATGGTGGCTGAAGTTAGTAACAATGGGAGATTCCCATCTAACAATACTGCAACTCCATTAAGAAGTGACCAGTTAAGAGACGACTTTCATTTGACACCGGTGTCACTTGGTGTTGCGGTACCATTCATCGGATGTGGATCATCACTCTGATGACTAATTACTCTGTGAATCATCCTTGTCAGCATAGAAAGAGTGACGAAATTAAGATAGGAATCTCTCATTGTTACTTACCTTGGCAACCATTACGCCTTCGTTAATAAAAGCGTTTATTGAGTTTAAGAGTGGATTTCGGAAGTTTTTAGTTCTGCCATTGTTACTTTTCGAGGTTTTTACACCAGAGTCGACTGTTAAATCGCTTATAGCAAAAGTGTGCAACAGCCCCATTGCAAATGGATTTGTTTGACACTATTTTTTTTCAAATCGTGAGTCTGAGGTGGTTGATGAATTCAACTACATGGATATTATAGTTTATCACAAAGAGTTTTCCTGGAAAACTATCCCTAGAAAAAGTATGTTAGTCATGATTCAGACTCTGCTACAACGTTGCTCCAACAAGCTATTTGTTTTTATTTTTTTTTTTTTTTATTTTTTATTTTATTTTTTTTTTTTTCACTTTCTCATAACTGACAAAGTTAGAAATAGAGGAAGTATTGTCTGTCTGTTTGTTTCCTACAGTATTTGTCTCTCTTTTAAAACCACATCCCACAAAACCCCTCTATTGGTATAGTGCGCTGACTTTATCTCTAGCGTTACATGTTTCATTAATTCCCATGAAAAACCCTTGTGACAGCGAAAAGTCTTGTTACCAAAGATTCACCCCTATGAATTAATGGAAGCGAAGGATTATTTGTATTCATAAATTTTTCCAATTTTATCTTTAAAACTTTTGACCATTTTTTTTTTAGTCTTTTAAGGAAATCTATTAGTGTCGGTTCTACTGTGTAGCCAATTTTGACCAATCATAAACAAAGTGCCTTTCGGTTGTTTTTTTTTTTTAATTTATTCTGTTGGGTTTCTCTCCAGTTAGGAAATAACTGCAGCACAGAAACTACAATCATAGAATAGTACTATTAGAATAGGAATTCCCATAAGAGCAGATAGAAACATTTTTGATGTTTTGTTCTGGTCTTACTCACGGTGTCTTATGGGCATATCACTGCCGTGACACTCAATCATCCTAACCTGTCTTCGTATCGTAGCTTGCTCGAGGTAGAACACATAGTGTGATGGTGCCAATGAGCCCATATCCTAGAATAGGGCTCTTGCAAACTTTTGTTGTAGAGGATTGAAGAGTTGATTCTTGCATAAAAACCTGTAAAAATGACTATGAATACACTAAAAAATCAGGAAATTCACTCTCAGAATCGGGCTCAATGGCGGTTTAACGCAGGTATCATAGAAGATTCTTATCTAAATTGAGACTCACCTCTGTAATTCTGTAGAGAAAGCGACATAGTAGACAGGAATCTCCCATGATACCTGCGTTGAACCGCCATGACCAACTTGCCATTATAACAGTTATGTGAGTTTATTACTAAAAGTTAGACTTTCTTAGTGCGATTTTCGAGATTTTTGCTGGTTTTTACAACAGATTGGACTGTTCATTTGCTCACAGCATAAGTTTGCAAAAGCCCCATTTTGTGCCCATAAGAAACTGCAAGTGGAGACAAAGACAAAACATAGGACTTTTATAGACATAACTGTGATTGTAAATTAATGCGTGATGTTTCTAAAATGTTGTTGTAACGCGATTATACTTTTAAGGTATGTGGACTCCAATGATGTAATCAAATCTGAGAGAACTTGTTGTTTACTAGAACAAATTTGCTTTTGAAAATTTGGATCCTGTCTCTTATGTAGGAAAACCCACGAGAGCGAGTGAGATGGAGCATTTATTTAGATCTAATTTTTTTGTGACTTTGCATTAAATACTTCTATCACAATCTGGCCAGTTGCCATAAGTTGCCGGAAATGCGTACTTTCTAACATGGCGGACCTGAAGATAACCAAAGTAAAAAACGTTTTTTAATGAATTTAAGTTCCCGCTCTGATTGTAGTTTTCTGTGCCTGCAGTATGAAAGCATGAAGTTATCATACACCTTTTGAATTCCCAAAAGATGGAAGATGGATTATTTTCAACTAAAAATTTTCTTGTGTATTTATTTTATAATTTTTATACCGTGTTTTTGTTCGTATTTTTGACTCATAAATGAATGGACCAATGTTTATTATTGTTTTTTTTTTTTGTACAGATTTTATTCTTTTTCTTTTTTCTTCAATAGTCATGAAATCAATCATTGTCAAATACTCGTATTAGTCATAAATGTGTTTTATTTTTTCTAATTTTCCTTATTTTTTATTCAATTTTTATAGGTATTTAAAAATTTTAATAAATATGTTTGAGGTATTTGGATGTGTTTTCATTTATTTTTTTGTCACTGAGGAGTGTTGATTTCCTGTCAGAAATTTTTCCTACCCGGTTGTGGTAAGGTTCTGAATGTTGATGTTTTATATTAAGAAAACGAAAGTACTCGATGGGTTGAAAACAATGATGCCTTTGGTTTCTAACTAGAGCTTGTTTCAGAAGTGTAGGCGCACCTAGACCATAATCTTTGGCGAATTTTCAATCTTCATTCCTTCTAATCAAAACCAAACTTGCCTCGGACTTTAAAATTTTGAAATTTACCTCCGACTTTAAACTTTTAATTTTAAAGCGTTCCTCAATGCAAATCTAAAAATCAAAATACTTGACAAGACTTTAATGAGACTGGTAAGTCTCAACAATGATCGGAACGTGTGTTTTCCTTAAAATACAACAATTTTCACTAGTGGAATTTGTCATTCCATTTGAACGAAAACAAAACCATACAGAACAAACAATCAAACCGCTCTTTTATCTACCGGTGGTGCCTCGGTTTTGGCAGAAATGAATTTCTCGAGTCATGCTATTGCGATGTTGAGAAGTAAATAATGTGAAACAGCGCCTCATTCAAGGAATTCTACATTAGAAAGAGATAGCTGTGCCTGAGGATCATGGGAGAGTGGGAGAGATATAGGCTGTCCCAATAATGATTGAACTTGACAATGGGGCTCTAGCAAACTTTCGCTGTGAGCAAATGAATAGTCCATTCCTTATGTAAAAACCAACGAAAATCACACTGAGAAAGTTTAAAATTCAGTATTAAACCTACATAATTACATAAATGGCAAGATCGTAATGGCGGTTCGACGCAGGTATCATGAGAGATTCCTATCTAATATGCCACTTTCTCTTCGGAAACTCAGAGGTATGTCTCAATTTAGATAGGAATCTCTCATGATACCTCCGTCAAAACGCCATTAAGCTCGATTCTGAGAGTGAATTTCGTGATTTTTTAGTGTACTCATCGTCATTTTTACAGGCTTTTATGCAAGTATCAGCTCTTCAATCCTGTGTAGCAAAAGTTCGCAAGAGCCCCATTAAAGGTTTGAATGAAAGCAGATGGAACAACCTGTTTGGTTAGGAGCAGTAAGAAGCTGATGTTTTCATGAAAACCAGAGAAGTGTCAAATCCAATCTTTTCTGGGACAAGCTATAGTTTGGAATACTTTCCTTGAGTTCAGTCGCAGCTGATTTTGACCGATGAGTGGCCTTGTTGACAAAAGGTTGACTTCTGTAACGCCGCTGTAAAACTGTTTAATAAAATCTAAGGGGTTTCATGAGAATTTCTGTTGATCTTGTGAAAATTGGACTGAGATCTGTTTGCTGAATAATATTCCCTTCCGCTCCAATGTTGAATATATTCGACAACTATCAGCATTAAAAAAAAAAAAAAAAACTGAAGAAAAAAAAGTAGACAAAATTAAAAAAACGAAAAGAAAAACTAAGAAAAATTTAAAAATTTGAAAGGTAAAGCCTCGAGAGTGGAAAAGGCTTAAGATCAACCTCAATCCCGTTGACCCATCTTCAAATCTGAATTTACCTTTTCCCGCGCATTTTTGATAAGCGCCTTCAAAAAATTACACGCAACACACAATACGTTGTAACTCTTGAGCGACTGTACTGCTACAAGCGGAGAGCTTTGCAACTACTACGCCAAATTCGCTTCCTGCTGGTGTTCCCCTCTCCCACCTACATTTCAAGTCCATGTTTCGTGGCCATTTTCGATTGTGTCAGCCCTAAATACACGTGTTTTCTGTAATTATCTTTAGTTTTCCTATTAAAAATGGAAAAGCCCGTCGTTTCTGCCCGTGTTTTGAAAGTCCTTGGACGAACTGGCTCTCAGGGACAGTGTACCCAAGTCAAAGTTGAATTTTTAGGAGAACAAAATCGTCAAATCATCAGGAATGTCAAAGGTCCGGTGCGAGAAGGAGACATCCTCACTCTCCTGGAATCAGAAAGAGAAGCTAGAAGATTAAGATAGTGTGAGTATTTGCTAGTGAATCCTCTCTCTTTATCGATAGTTCCTTTCAGGCTCAAGTTTTCTTGAATATTCACTGGAGCCCTCTGATGGTAGCATGCTCAGCCTGTTTCCTAACCTCAACACATTGATAGCATGGTTTTCTCTTTGTTGGAGAAGAGTCGTCCTATATTTTGACAGATGTTGGATTAGGATGGCATCCGACGGATGTTTGTTTGCTTCACGACCCTAGAAATTACGCCCAACTACGACTCGGCACTGAATTTCGCCTAGATGTCTGTTTGGAACGCTAGCGTGCTCGACATCCTGCTCAGGAGCACGATGCCGTCCGACAGATGTTTGGCCTGTTTGTGCAAGTTACGGTACTCCAACATCTGAATGAAGCCATGCCCATGATCTGTCAACGTAAGAAGCCTGTCAGTTGTCATCGAAATCCGACATCTGTTGAAATAAAGTTTAACTGAGCTGCTAAAGATGTCAACGTCTTCGTGGTTGAGCAGTCGCACTCACAGACAATTAGAGATACAGCACACTGCATGCTTCCTGTGATAGCAAAGTGAAGGAAGTTTAATCGCACAGTTCTGTTTGAGAGTCACCAGCTGCAACGAGAAGTATAGCCTACTACGCCGAGTGGTGAGCTCAACAAAAGGCTGTGATTAGTCCGTGACCCCAGAAACAGAAACATGTTTGGCTTGGTGTATGCAAACCACGCGCTCATCAGTCAACAGTAGGCTAAAGTTACCTGTTTTTATGATGAGCTCCTTCCAAAATTGAACGCTGAAAAGTGGACACCTGCCGCAAGCTTTGTGCTGGGTCTCTAACTGTCTTTGGTCGCACTCTGGTAACGGGGTTCTGAAGCTCGTGTAAGAAATGATTGCACTGGACAGTTTTATGGCTTCATGATAACATCAACTTCTAACTGCTGATCGCCCAACTTGATTGGTTGGGAGCAGGGAGCAGCTGACGTTTTCATTCCAACTGTACAGCTGTCCAATCATTCTCGGGGTAACCATAAAACATGAAACCCAGAATAACTTTTGAACTATTGATCCATATGCATCCAAATTTTGCAGAAATGTTGCTTTTAACATTCCACAGAGGGGCTTTTTTTGTTGTTTTGAAATTTTAATTCTTTAGGGTAGGTATGGACCATTAAATGGTTACCAATGGTCTGATGGTTACCATTAAAATCAGTGGGAAAATGGGTGAAAAAAAGGAAAAATTTAAATATTTCAAAAATGGATCTTTAGATAGGGATAAAAATGTCAAAGTGGGGTCTAGGGGTCTCCCCCAGATAATTAAAGGAGGTCTGAGGGTCTCCCCCAGCAGGGGTGCAAAATGTTCCAAAACTTTGGAAGTTCCACGCGATCCATGACTTATTTCCTCATAGGATTTTAAAAAATTTCCTCACCAAAATTTGGAAGTGATGACTTTTTTTTTTTGCTTAATTTAACGTTTAAAAACCGTATGTTTGCAAAATGACCGATATTTTCTCATTTTTTACACTATTTTCCTGGGAAACCCTTATTGCCATTATTTGAAAGAAAAAAGAAAAGAAGAAAGAAAAAGAAAAAATTCGTCAAATTTCCTAACTTTCACGCGATCCGCGGATCGCTAGATAGGGTACATTTTGCACCCCTGTCCTCCAGATTAAATTTGATGTGAGAAAGTGTTTGTAGGGTATTACCTACATTTTATTTTTAATTGTTTGAGCGTGTACAAAGACTTTTCTTAATTTAATTTGCTTTGTCTGACAACACTTGAGTTTTCTAACTGTCTCTTTTTTATTGTTTACAGGCATTTCATTAGCTGTTGGTGACAGACCAGATCTCCTGCCTCTGTTCCCGCTCCTTCAAGTGGCAGAAGCTGTACAATGACCATCATGACAGCTTTTTTTCAATTCAGTCACAACAATTTTGTACCCTTTTCCAGACAACTTCAGTCAACTCATGGTTTTTTTTGTTTTTTTTTTTTTTACGTTAATGGATGTTTATATAATACTTTTACTTCTTAGCTCCTGATTTTCAGGGCTGACATCAACTGCTAATTTCTTACTTAAAAAAAATGTAAAAAATAAAAAAAAAAAAATCAAAAACGTTCAGTTGCTCTCTTTATTTCTTGAAAAAGTTAAAATAGTTTTCTTTAGCGCCGATTTCTGCCACCAAGAGCGCTACCGTTTGAATAATGTCAAATTACAGGCCAAAAGTAATTTACACCTAGAAAACGAAGTTTCAGTTACGAGATCATCTTCTGAAGAACGTTTCTGCAAGAAATCTCGTCAATAACTTCAAAATTAAGTCTGAAAGTACCAAAAAATGAAGTGGGTATCGCAGATCGATTCTTCTTTCGAATTGCGATATTTTATTTTTTGGTACTTTCAGCCTTAATTTTGAAGTTATTGATGAGATATTTTGCAGAGATGTTCTTCAGCTAATTATCTAGCAACTGACACTCCGTTTTCTTAAATATAAATGACTTTCGACCTGTAACTTGACATTAATCGAATGGTAGTGCTCTGGTGGCAGAAATCGGCACTAAACGCTGAAGAATCACTTTATATTGTCTGTAACCGAAGTGTTCCAACATCCCCATTGACTTGAACCTTTTAGTAATAGTTTTGGAAATAATTTTTTTTTTCATCACAATTTTCTAGGTATGAATGATGAAAGTAAATGAACCCATCAATTATCAAAAAAGTAATTTTATTAAAATTAATTCAAATTTACAATTCATAAGCAGTAAGAAAATTAATTCAAATTTATCTAGTTCCTCATTCAGAACATGAACAGGTGGAGGAGAGGATATAACACAGTGTAGAGAAAAAAGAAACCGAAATGGGTGAATCAAAAAACAAACTCCACCAAAAGCAAATGGGAATGAACCAATTTAAAAGTGTTACTGACAAATAAAAACACATTGTGCGTATGAAACAATCGAATGTCAATTTATTAAGGGTAGAATGGACTGCACAGGATACATCAATTCAATTTAGGCGCCCTTAGACCTCCATCTTGTGAAATCCAAAAGATAAAGTTTTGTAAATTATTAAATTTTCCACTGGATCACAGACCCCAACAAACAAATTGCACACAAAAGAATTGCACTATCTTCCTAAGAATCATCTATGAAGATTGTTTTCAGTTAACCCACTGCGAGGAAAGAAAATACACAAGTCTGGCAATAAATACTGTGAATCGGTTTTTTTGCATCCAGCCAAATAGTTTTTGAAAAAAAGTCTATACTACTGTATATGCTCTAAAAATTAAATGCAATAATCATTAAATTAATATCGAGAAATTGAAAATACGTTGAAATAAAGGGGCACAGGATGTGGAGAAAGGCAGCAGCTTTGAAACTCCAGTGGATGCACATAATTTTAAGAAGTGCAGCTCTAAATTTTAGTTGTTTCGGGGGGAGGGGGGGGCAACCATGTTTTCGTAAAATATTGTTTTACTTGCGTCAAACAGAATGACTTCAGAGACTTTTTTCAGAGGTTTTAGAAGGGACAAGATTTTACTAGGGCTATGGTTACTGTAAAGCAGCGTGACAACCGCTACGCAATTGTGGAAATCCGACAAATCCATCGAAATTGCAATGAATTGACTGATTCGATTTAAACGCATGACAAGAGTTATCTACATTAACTGACCAATTAATTGGTAAACATGCATGTCAAGCATTCTGTTTAGGGTATTTTGATAACAATATTGTTAACAAGGTTGCATGATAACTTGATATGGGACCATTCTGGGGTCAAGTAAAGCGATCAGTCATTGCCGCCTCCTTACAAAATCAGTGCGTCCATCGTACAATCAAAGTTCCTGTCTTTCTCCACATCCTGTGGCTGTCGGCCTCGACTGATTTTCAATTTCTTGGTATTATTTTAAAGCTTATTGCATCTAGTTTTAGAGTATAAGAACAGGGAACTAAGCCAAAAAGGGAAATAAAAACCCAAAACGTTTCGATCAATCACAGAATCATCATCAGTCGGATATAAAATATTTTTTATAACCAACTGATGATGGTGATTTTGTGATTGATCGTAACTTTTCAGGTTTTTACTACCCTTTTTGGCTTAGTTCCCATTTCTGTCTCGTCCTTATAGTTATTTGGCCAATTTAGTTTTAATATTCTTGTTTCAGATTATATATAGTAGCATAGACTTTTTTTTTCAATATCTATTTGGCTAGATGCCAGAAGACAGATTTGCAGTATTTGCAGCCAGACTGTGTACAAAGAGGATGAAAATAAAAGATAGCTAAGCTTAAAATATGTAAAGAAAAATATAGTCCGGTATAAAGCAAACTGGGAATATTTTAAGTACTTTAGTTAAACTTTTCAATAATCACAGGTGAACCTTTCAAAATTCAAGATCAAGAAAAAAAAGAAGCCTCACGGATATTTATGATACACAGTCAAATAGAAAGAGGAAAAATATGAATGCATGGCTTCATAAAATCGGATTTTTTATCAAATCATAATTAGGTACTATCGACAAATTAAAGATTGTCGCGATATTTTCACGAGCTAAGTTTGGCCTTGAAACTTAAACAATTTATAGGAACCCCCCTCCCCCAATATCCTCCCCGGACCTGTCGGGGGCTTCTAAAAATATCAAGAATGAAAAATTTGGGGTCAATTCCCTTCCTGACTTTCTTTTTTCTTTCAAATTATTTGGTTTAGTAGTTTTCAAGAAAAATGCCCTATATCCTGCCAGTCTGGTAGTTATGCGTACGAGTGTGGGACTGATTTAATGGCTCTCCAAGTATGGTGAGTGGCCGAAGCAAAACCTTGAAGGCCAAACTTGGCTCGTGAAAATCTCGCGACAACCTATAATTTGTCGATAGTACTGCCAAACACAAAAGTTTTGCATTTGATAGTACTTTAGGCCTCTTTAAATTTTTAAGGCCAATCGGGCTAGAACTTAACTTATTGTTAGACAGGAACAAGTATAAATTTACTTAACATGCAATGACCTTTTGTAAAGATCATGACCTCCCGAGGAACAAAGTCAATTGAACAAATTTACAAAACCAACAAGAAAAGTAAACCCTTGCCAAGAAAGATTCACAACCCCCCCTCCCCACCATCACCTCATCCAACATAAAATATACACATAAGAAAGATGAAAAAAAAAAAATAAATAAACCCTGTGTCCATTTATCATTTTAGTACCTAACATGAAAGCTAGAATGCTAAAACACTGATTGATAGTTACAAAAATAAAAAAAAAAATAAAAAAAACTCAATAATGCACTAGTATAAATCTGAAAAAAACCTGGAATGGGTCTGTTGCATACTTTTGATACAGCAATAAGACATATTGAATCCAATATTAAAACAATTTGTAACTAAACGGCCAAAAACATGTTATAAATATAAGATTAAAATGGGCACCAGGCCAACAACGAATAAAAATCTCAAGAAACGTTTTGGTGCACTCACAGCACCATTTTCAATTGGAAATAATGAAGAATAAAAATGACACTAGATCGAGGAGCATACTCCACTCAAGTTGGAAGAGGGACTCAAAGGAGGTTTTTAAAAACTTTCAAAATCCACTCATTAACTCAGGAAATCAGTTAAATTATTTCAAACAGTCCGCACTACACTAGACACTATTGGCACCGGTATTCAACTACATAGATGAAACCATTGCGTTCATGTAAACATCAACATAACTTACAAACATTGGATGCTTTGTTTAGATGCATACAATGCTTGTATTATTTTGTAATCTTTGATAAACCAGAAAAGACCTGACAGAAAATGGAGCCAATATTTCATGTATCTAAAAGGAAATTCCAAAATTTTGAAGTAACGCTTGTTTACACACACACGGTGGTTCTGTCAACGTAGTAGTACGCCAGGGCAAATAGAGTCTAGTTTAGCGCGGGCTGTTTGAAATTGATGTGATTTTCTCAGTTAACGAGTCATTTAAGAACGTTTTCATTGTGCTTATCGTTATTTTTGCCAAATTTTACATAAGATAAGAAATAAAGGTTTTATATTGCTGTAGCAAAGGTATACAACAGATTCATTGAAAAAAAAAAAAAAATTGTGCATCTGATACTGATAAAGAAGGGCCATAAAACAATGGGTGTGCTCATTCTGAGAATTGTGCATTGTGAGCAAATTGAGGTTTGCTGCTGAAGAGCACACCTCTTGTTTAATGGGAGTTTCCAATGGAAACGTCCAAAAACATCTAGTTAACAACCTTGACAATGAGTGAAATAATACTTGCAAATTCGAGTTCTAGCTGCTGTACAGACTTTCTAAATTAGCAATATAGAGGATTTGCGGGACCTGATTTTGAGGCAGCCATGATGGAAATCTCTTAAAGGTATTAAGGTTTGTTAAGGTATTAAGGTCTTTAAGGTTTGTTTGCCTTATTTTTTTCAACCTATAAAGTTTTAAAAAAAGTTGTGCCAAATCCATTTGAAATTGGTTTTGAGGTGATTCCATGGCAAACTTTCAAAAATTTTAATCCGATAGACGGCGTTACTTGTTGCTACCTCCAAAAATAGCCGTTTTTTGGCTGATTTCTCTGAACATACAAATAATAGACAAAAAATCGGAATGTCAGCACCTGCTTAATTTTTTGCTTGATTTTTTGAGCCATAAAGGGTCATTCCACTGAAAATGTGACACCCGTAACACTTTAAAGTAATATTTCTCAGGTACCAATAAAATTTGTTGCATTTTTGAGGCTAAGAAAGAAATGAGCTTTAGTAGAATAATTTTGATTGAATGACATTATTTTTCTTCAAACCAAAAGATGTCGATCAATAGTGTTACGGGTGTCACATGTACTGTGGAATGACCCTAAACAGGCCAAATTGGTTCTAAAATAAAGGCGTAATTATGCAAAGAAAAAATCATGTGTAATTTGGAGTTTGTATCAGTAAAGATTACAGGTGAAACAGAAACCTGTAATCTTTACTGATACAACTCCAAATTACAAATGATTTTTTCTTTGCATAGATACGCCTTTATTTTAGAACCACTTTGGCCCGTTTATGGCTCAAAAAATCCAGCAAAAAATTAAGCAGGTGCTGACATTCCGATTTTTTGTCTACTATTCGTCTCTTCAGAGAACACAGCCAAAAACCGTAAAAAAATGGCTATTTTTGGAGCCAGCGACAAGTAACGCCATCTATCGGATTAAAATTTCTGGGAGTTTGCCGTGGAATCACCTTAAACAAAAGTGCAAGTGTTTTAGAGTGGCTATCTAGACACAGAAATCGATTTGACTGTTTCTTTTGCAGGAAGGATTTGCACCATGGAGAAACCGGCACATGACAGAAACAAGCAAAATTTTCTCACCTGAATACATAAATGTATTGAAATTCTGTGTTCAGATAGCCACTCTAAAACACTTGCACTTTCGTTTGAAACCAATTTCCTCTGAATTAATAACAATTTTCGATTTAAGGTTAAAACATAAAGAGGCAAACTAACCAGAATCAGATCATCACATGAATCAGCCCCTCTACCGCTATAGCTTTTTGAAAAGAACAGTGTTGCCAGATGGAGGGTAAAAAGCCTTATCGCCCCTGTTTAAATCAATTAAAACGTACGGCTTTTTCACCCCAATCTGGCAACACTGAAAGAACATTACACAGATTCTAAGTATTCAAAAGTCGTTGAAAGAAAATAATTATCTTCTTCTCAACTTTGACAGTTTAATCAGAACAACCTGTTTTTGATAGATGAAACACCCGCACTTTTCCAGTTTAAACTAAAATAATTCAGAAAATGATGAATGAATAAGATAATTAAAATAGTCAAAGAAATTGAATTAAAGTAAATTAAGGATAAGAGGATGACAATTTTAATTACACGGGCACTAATGTGGAGCAATTGAGAATGTGGCCAAAAAATGAGATTGAAACTGAAATCTTAAATCTCAGCGAAAACATTTTTGTAGTGAGAGAAAATTGACTTGTTTGCTGCTGAGATTTATGATAGACTTTAGCAGAGGAGTACAACATTTTTACACAGTAGAGGATTACTTTTTAAGCACGGAACACGATGGAATAAAAAGAAACGAGACACTCTAAATTAAGCATGGTTCCTCTAGCGTTCCGATGCACCCACCACAAGACCTAGCCTTCGAGGGTGAGACAGTTAGATAGTTCATCATCCGTCGTTTTCATATTTTTTTCTACCACTTCTTGTAAATTATTTCAAAATTTTGTATAATGGGGCTATTGCACACTTTTGCTTTAGTCGATTCTGGAGTAAAAACCTCAAGAGATAACGATTGGATCACTAAAAACTCCCGAAATCCACTCATAAACTCAATAAACACTTTTATTTGCGCGAGAGTAATGGTGGCATAGGGCAGTAATAATGGGAGATTCCTATCTTAATTTTGTCACTCTCTCTATGCTGACAAGGATGATTCATAGAGTAATTAGTCATCAGAGAAATTCTTGTCAGAATAGAGAAAGTGACGAAATTAATAGGAATCTCCTATTATTACTGCCTTACGCCACCATTGCGCATGCGCAAATAAAAGCGTTTGTTGAGTTAATGAGTGGATTTTGGGAGTTATTAATGCTGCCATCGTTATTTTTGGAGGGTTTTTTTACATTAAAATTGACCATTAAATGCTTAGAGCAAAGTGCGCAACAGCCCCATTCTGGCGTTCCATTCTTCCAGTTTCCTTTTTGGAACTGCCCTATTTATAAGTTTCTTGAGTCAATTTTTGCAGCAAGGGTCTTCCGATTTGTTTTCTAAAAGGGAACTTGTGCCGTGCAAAATATCAACGAACTCAAGATTCGAGTGGAATGGACGGAGGATTTGGGGTTGCGTCTCTGTGAACCACAAGTAACTGTGATCGGTGGACCAACTAGTCAAAGTGGTTGTTGTGTCCCATTCCTCCGGTTCGACAAAACACTTGGACTGCACTAGCTAACTGCAGTAACAAAATTTAATGTTCCATCGCGTTCCGAAGAAAAAAAAATTAAGTCTCAGAAAGCAGACGATAAAAAAAAAATAAAATAAAACTTGTAGAGTTGGAGGCAAAACAAGGAAAAGGGAAACGATAGTCTTTGTTTCTTCACGCTGGGAAAGGAGGTCCTACTTGGAATCGCTACTCTAGCGGCAAGTTACTCCATGAACCTCGTTCACCAGTTTAACAAGAGTCAACTGAACCCTTCACTGCATGAGATTTTTTTTTTTCAACGCAGTTACACATCGACGCCACACACGTTAGTCCCCCAACTCATCGTTTAACCTCCTTGACTCTTTGAACTAAAAGTTACAAATAAACAGTAGAAAAATAAATAATTCATTTCATTGATCTTAAAACTATATAAAGCAAGATTTACAACCTTAACATTAAAGAGGTGGATTAACGTTTGAGATTTCAAGAAGAAACCCAAAAATTCAAATTGACGAAATGATATCAAATTTCATTTAAATTTGATCAACCAATTGTCCACAAATATCAAATTTGATGTTTGTAGCATTCAAAGCTTCAAAAACCGGCAAAGCTTACAATGAGCACATTAATAAATTACAGAACTCTCTCACGGACAGTGCAGTATTCGGTATTCTTGGATCCGCTAGTGAAGTTTTGTAACAGTTAAGTTGAAAAAAAGGAATTAATAGGGACTTTTTATGGGAATTGAGACTTTAGAAAATTGATAGGGAAAAGAGGGAATTTAAAAAAAAAAAAAAAATTATACTAAAAAAAAATCGAAAAAAGATTTGAAAAAAAAAAAAAAAAAAAAAAAAAAAAAAGCTTA
This sequence comes from Trialeurodes vaporariorum, assembly GCA_011764245.1. Classification (NCBI taxonomy): domain Eukaryota; kingdom Metazoa; phylum Arthropoda; class Insecta; order Hemiptera; family Aleyrodidae; genus Trialeurodes; species Trialeurodes vaporariorum. The sequence continues at coordinate 10,669,890 of VMOF01000013.1, forward strand.
CAACCTCCCCTTGAAGTTATTTTGTGAGTCTGTGAGTGAATTTCGTAATAATGTAATGACCTCATTGTAATTTTTGCTGGATTTCAATCAAGAATGAAGTATTCAATTGCCTACAGCATGGGTTAGCAAAAACCCAATTCCCAAGAAGGGAATTTACAATCAGGAATTCACTATCATTCTGCAGGAAAAATTGATATTTGCCCTCTAATTTCTGTACAAGATCATCTAGACAAGACTAAATGTGAGTAAAAACGACTTCTGAGAGAGAAAAATTAAAGGGAATGTTCTCTTCAAGGAAAATTCCCGTTTAACCAGTAGCTTGAAGCATTCGTGAAAATTAACTTTTTAAACAAATAAATCTACAAACACAGTAAAAGATTAAACACAAATAAAAACTAGAACATTTCAGCCCTAATTTTTTGCAGCGAGCCAGTGTAGGAGAGAAACAACTAATCCCTCTTGTTCATAGTAAAAATGCAGAAAAGGCGGCGAGTGCTTGAAAAAAATAAAAAAAATAAATAAATAAAAAATAATTAATTAATTAACTATTTATTTGAATTAATTAATTATTATTGATTAAAAAAATATACAAAAGTATAAAATGAATTTTTCAATAAGAGCTATTCATGTTGAAGGCTAAAGAAGAAACATCCGTACTCAGAACTAAAAACTAGACTGGTGTGGTTCGAAAACAAGGGCTGTGAAGTTCTTGATAACTTACAAATTGAAAAAACAAGATTCAATGCATAGTTAGAAAGTTTTGATTTATGCTGGAGATATTAAACCTCTGTGAGCCTAGAGACAATATATAATAGAGACCATGCACTGTCTTTCTTGCCCATGTTTGCGCGCGGAGGCAACTTTTTTTTTTTTGGGGTCTCAACAGAACACCGCAAACAGGGACCATACATTGACTGATGAGAAAAGTCGTTGAGATTTTTGCCCAGCGAATTCAAAGCACTGAAATTGCATCAGTCAACGTATGGTCCATGTTGGATGGTGCTCCTTCATGCTCCCTGTGTTAATTCCTGTTGAGTTCCGAAAAATAAGTCAGCCACCGCGCACACGGCTAGTGCGTGGTCTCTGTTATATATTGTCTCTATGAGAGCCCGATGGGTTTGACCAATGTACCGTACCAAAGGGGATCAAAAAAGACTCTTCATCGTAGAGACTTGGTTTTTTTTTGGTTTTTTGTTCTGCATTTAACTTTAAGGTGAACGCATCGGTAGCAGACACTTTTCTTTTTCATCCAGAAATAATAAGAAATTGAAGCTAACTTTGCTTGAGTTGTTATTTTTAGTTCAATTTTCAGGTATAGGAAACATACATTTTGGATTCCATTACATCTACGAAGTTAAGAGCAAAGATGGCAGTGCTATGCAGATATTATCAGAGATTCCTATCCAATTTGTCATTCTTTCTAAAAAAAAAAAAAAAAAAAAAAAAAAACAAAGCGAAGTCTCAAAATAGCTGAGAATCTCTCGTGGTACGTGCGGAGCTCTGCAGGTAAGCCTCAGACTTAAAATTCATTTCGTGAGTCTAAGAATGAATTTCATAAAATTTTAATGTGCTTATCACAATTTTTGCTGGCTTCTACGCAACAGTTAACAATTCAGATGCTCATGGCAAAAGTTAGCAAGCGTCACATTGTTTTCCAAAAAAAAAATGGAAATTTGCAATGAAGTCGGATATTTCAGATACCTTCAATGAAATCTCAAAAGTTAATACAGCAAAACAAAACTAACAAGGGGTGGTTTTTGAACCCCTCCCTTTCCGGCTCACAAGGGTAAAAAAAGAAGAAAAAAAATTTAAATCCTGTCACAACTTAAAATGATGATCAGGTCACTTGGAAAGAATTTTTGCCAAAACTGGAGAACGAACCTTCCTCATAGTGAGTGCAAGCTTTAGTTGAAATATTCATGGAGGAAAAATAATTAATGAGTCAGTTTAAAGGGTCTGAAATGTTGTGTTTTTCATAAACAAAATGAAAGTACTTGATGAGCTGAGAACAAAGATGCCTTTCGTTTGTAATTAAGAACCATTGTTCCAGAGATGAGATTTTGGCCCAAAATACATTGTTTTAAATGGGAATTCCACGTAGTGACATCACAATTTTTTACAACTTTACACGTGTTTATCTCCAAAATCTGATCACTTCAGATAAAACCTAAGGCACCATTGTTTTCAGCCCATCAAGAACTATATCATTTTCTTTAAAAAAAAAAAAAAAAAAAAAAAAAAAAAAATTCAGACCCTTACAACTGCCCCAAAAGCAGCACGGAAAAAGCAAATCGTAACAATAAAATAAAAAATCATGAAACAATTTAAAAAACTAGAGTAGAAAATCAATTTGCTCCCTTAAACCTTTAAAACTAACAGATCAAAAAAACAGGAAAAATTAAACTTCTAATCTTAAACAGGCGGGAGTCAAAACAACATTTTATAACTTTCCGACACACCTTTTGAGGTGTGTATCATACAAAGCATAATATGATAATGGAACAATGGTTTTTTGTGCGCATTCTTACGTTCACAAACTATTGAACAAATCTTCAGAATTTCTAGGAAATTTTTCGGCTTTAGCAAAAAGTCCTGTTATTGTGAAATTACCAAAATATCTAGATTACAAAATTAAATCAATAAAAGTAAAAACTGAGAACACGAAAACAAAGGAGTTGATGTAGGAGGAGGAACTTGGCTCCAAAATCGAAGCCAAAATCTGACTCGCTGAAGTGAAAGTTAAAAACTCGGCAGAAGCAACAACAGACCTGTTTAGTGCGACGTCACAAAACAAATTGGATCCATCTCAATTGCTCTTGTGGGTTGTCCCATAAGCAACAGGATCCAAATTTTTGATTGCAAATTCGTGCTAATAAACAACAAGTTCTCTCAAATTTCATTACACCATTGGATTCCACCTAACTTAAAATATAACCACGTTACAACAACATTTTTGAAAAATCACGCATTAATTTACAATCACAGTTATATCAAAGAAAGTCCTATGTTTTGTCCTTGTCTCACTCTCAGTTTCTTATGGGCACACAATTCTAGAATATGGGCTCATTAGCACCATCACATCTTGTGTTTTAACTCGAGCAAGCTTCGATACGCAGAGAGGTTGGGATGATTGAGAGTGATGGCGGTGATTACGCCAATCAGTGACCGTGAGTAAGACAAGGACAAAACACAGGACATCTTTCGATTTAATTGTGATTGTAAATTCACATGTGATCTTTCATGAATTATATGGGAGTGAGTAGATACTTTAAGGTAAGTGGAATCTAATGGTACAGTAAAATTAAAGAAAACTGGTAGTTTACTAGAGCTTGTTTCAGAAGTGTAGGCGGACCTAGACCGATAATCTTTGGAATTTGTCAACATTATTTCTGATATTACTCGATGAAAATGAATAAAAATGAAATTGAGTGTTCACTTTTCAATGAGAAAAACTTTAAACACAAAAGAATAAAGTCAGGGGCCAATTCGGTATTGATTTGAAGGAATAAAAGTTGAAAATTCGCCAAAGATTATAGTTTTGGTCCGCCTACACTTCTGAAACGAGCTCTAACATGAATATACATTCAAAAATTTGGATTTGATTTCTTATGGGTAAATCGACAAGAGTGAGCAAGATAGAGCATATGTTTGGATCCAATTTTGATCATGACATTATCATTAAACAGGTCTATCAGAAAAAGGAGAGAAAAACAGCATTGTCAGATGTAAATATGAGGCTTTCGGCCACATATTTTTAAAATAATCTACCTAAAATACACAGCTTTTAACCTCAAATCTGGCAACACAGGAGAAGAGGTAGGCAGAGAAAAGAAAAAAGAAAAGAAAGGGGGGAAAAAAATAGAGTTAATATTTACAAATGGGTGGTTTCGATATGATCACAAAGTTCAGTGCCGTCTTCCGTCGATGCGGAAGAGCTGTAGGACGCAGAGGGAGATTCGGAGGTGTAGATAGAGTCATTGAAGTAAATGCTACTGCAGAACGACGATCGAAGCGACGGACTCAAATCATCGAGAGATGCTAGAGGCGCGCGGCGACGGAAACGGTCGGCGTTCGACACCGAACGACCGAGACGAGGCACTGACGACTGTTTTGATAGGCTTGCATTAAAATTTGATTTGACTCTGAAAAAAGAAAGAAGATATAAAAAATTAGAAGGAAGCATAATCTTCAAATCAGAAAATTTGGATCGACTATCTTCGTCATTCAAAGAATCAAAATTTACTGAAAGAAGGATAGCAGATTCTGAGAACATGGTGGTCATAACTAGTTATATTACTTGTCTTTATTAATTTACTTATTAATTTATTTGAGGCCTTACCCTGGGCTATGGCGCTGTTAGAAATTAATTTATTTATTTATTTATTTATCTATTTATCTATCTATTTATTTATTTATTTAATTACTAATTTGCTAAGCAAAACAGAAACCACAATCAAGGTAATTATATGTACAGTTTCGATTGTAGTCCTCAAAAAGGTAAAACATCATCAGCATGAGTAGTTATAAGGTTTGATCAGAGAGATTCTAATTCTTTCCTTCCCAGGAGATGCATTCTAGATTTCATTGGACTGATCACTGGCTTTCAGTCACTGGCCATGTTGAACTAATAGACTGTACTATTACATTAAATTTGCATGACACAGGAGCCTATTGCAGGAGATGGTTTTGACAGAAATAAGGTTGGGAGAAAAGAAATCAATGTCATTTAATTTATTGGCGGTAGCACAAAGATGGTTTATAATTTGATTATGACCCCAGACATCATTAGTACAGCCTGTCATAAAGGTGGAGAAAGACAGTTTATAATTTGATTACGACCCCTGACATCATTAGTACAGCATGTAATAAAGGTGGAGAAAGACGGTTTAAAATTTGATTATGACCCCAGACATCACCAGTGCAGCCTGTCATAAAGGTGGAGGATAGGCCTCTAAGAAAGACGACCCTGAACCCTAAAGCAGACTCTACTATGGATGTCGGGCGCATCAACAACATTACTTAGAATTTTAAATAAAAAGATAACATTATCTGAGGAACGGAGTGACTAGAGAGAGGAGATTTTAAATTTGAGACTAACATTAGAGTAGTCGTGATCTAAATAACTTATAGGTTGGCCAATCTTAAATGATAAAAGTCTTAGAAATCCATGTTGGATCGATTCAATTTTATTGATTTGGTAATTTTGATTTCCTCGAATTTAAATTACTTTCGGAATATAATTTGACATTAATCAAACCGTAGCGCTCTGGTGATAGGAATCGGCACTAAACGCTCAAGAATCACCTTAACACCAAATCTGACATCTGACGTGGTGTCTACGGCTTGTAATAATCGACCTTGGAACCAAATTATCAACAGCTAAACAGGATAGTGAAGGATATGAAAATGCAATTAACTATGAGCGTCTTCTTTTATCCACCGATTATTTTTCCATCGGTAAGTCTCCGTTCTATTCGATGATGTCATCGACCATGAACCACCGGTGGATAAAAGAACGAGTTGGTTGCAGTTGGTTGTTTGTTCCGTTGGGTTTTGTTTTTGTTCAAATGAAACAACAAGCAGTAACAAATGAAAGAACAAATTATTTTCAGCAAAAATTGTTGTATTGTACGGAAAACACATGATACAATTACTATTGAGACTTGAGATTCACGATTCGATCAGTAACAGCTAACCAAATGAAACACTTACTTTACATTCATAATCTCTCGGGTGATTTAGCACGAACAACTGGGATTCCCGGTAGTTACCAGTTGTCACTTGGTGGATAAAAGAACGAGTTGGTTTACAAACACGATTGCTATTATGAAACCACCGGTGGATAAAAGAACGGGTTGGTTGCAAGTTGGTTGTTATAATAGCAAATAATAGAACAACCGGAGGATAAAAGAAGACGCTCCATTTCTCTGACTATGGTTTCACTAAAGATAAAAAGAAGGAGAGATGAGAAAGGTGCTTACAATTTATAACTAGGAGTTTCAGGCTTCATCCGTTTTACTCAGAGGACGGAGAACTATTCTTGGATCCGTTTCAAGCATATGCTCATGTTCATCGATACTGAATGGAACAAACATGCAGGTTAGTAATCACACAAAACAAGAAAACAAAACAAAATGTAAAAGCGGGGAGCATGGACAAACGCAAAAAGAAAAAGGGATCTTAAGGTGATTCTTCAGCATTTAGTGCCGATTTCTGCCACCAGAGCGATACCGTTCGATTAACGTCAAATTATAGACCGAAAGTAATTTATTTTTAAGAAAACAGAGTGTCAGTCACTAGATAATCATCTGAAGAGTGTCTCTGTAAAAAATCTTGTAAAAAACTTCAAAAATAAGGCTGAAAGTACCAAAGAATGAAACATTGCAAATCGATTCTTGTATCGAAATGAGATATTTCATTTTTTGGTACTTTCAGCCTTATTTTTGAATTTATTGACAAGATTTTTAACAGAGACACTCTTCAGATGATTATCTAGTAACTGACACTCCGTTTTCTTAAAAATAAATTACTTTCGGCCTGTAATTTGACTTTAATCAAACAGTAGCGCTCTGGTGGCAGAAATCGGCATTAACGCTGAAGATTCACTTTAACTTCACCTAGGTCAAGATAAAGTTATCGGGTAGTACTGGTAACTAAGCTAGCGGAGACAAAGATACCTCACCTGGAGGCCGATCATTTACTTCATTGGTAAACCCATTGTTAAAACTGTCTAGGAGTGATGCTATTGGTTCAAAATGGGGCTGTTGCACACTTTCGATGTAATCGATTTAATAGTTGATTCTGGTGTAAAAACCTCCAAAATCAGCTCCTAAACTCGACAAACGCTTTCATTTGTGCAAGTGTAATGGTGGTGTAGGGCAGTAATAGTGGGAGATTCCTATCTTAATTTCGTCACTCTCTCTATGCTGACAAGGATGATTCGGAGTAATTAAGGCAAATTTTTGCGATCCAATATCATAAACAATACCAACTGAACTACATATTCGAGGAAACTCAATTGTGTTTTTAGATGTGTTTTCGGTGCATCGATGACATCGATTCGATTTCAAATTCACCTCCGGACTTGAATTCAAAATCGAATTGATGCCATCGATGACTGAAAACACCAAAAAAGTTCGAAAAACACGATCCAGTTTAATGTCATTCACTGTTGTCATGCGTAGGTTGGCAATGTTGTTGTCGAATATATTTGTCGCGAAAATTCGCCTTTAGTCATCAGAGTAGTGATCCGAATCCGATGAATGGTACCATGACATCTAGTGAAACCGGTGTCAAATGAAGGTCGTCTGTCATTGGTCACTTCTTGATAAAGTGACAGTATTATTAGATGGGAATCTTCCATTATTAGTGCTATGCGCCGCCATCATGCTTTTATCATAAACACGCTATCAAATGCATTTAATGAATTTTGGAGTGAATTTCGTGAGTTTTTAGAGCAACCCAGTTATTTTTACAAGTTTTTGCATCTGAAGCAACCCTTAATACACTTACAGCAAAAGTGTGCAACAGCCCCATTTGGCACTTGTATCAGGTGCGTTGCATATTGCATATCCTGCTGAGAGTATGCAACCCAACCCAAGGGTCCCCTCCAGACCCCCCTCAAAAATAATCATAATTTTACGCCTCTGAACGGATTACATTAACTGTAAAAATTAGGAGTTAAAATGCTCTTTTAACATTTCCAAGTGACTTCCAATTGTGAGGAGCAGTTTCCCCACGCCTCACTAACCTTTAGCAAAGGCAGAAATATCAAGCTTCATCAAGTTGAAATTCTAAAATGAACTATTCCCTTTAGGTCTGGGAAATGAAGAAATAAATACATTGAGCCCATTATTAAGTAACTTTTGTAAATTCGGTGCAATATTCGCACGATGAAATCGCTCGAAACATCGTCTGAGAGAACCGAGTTTTTCACATTTTCCCGGGGGAGGATTCCCGGCGATTGGACTTTGCAACTTCACAATACTCTAGAAGGATCTATTTTTCCAGAATAGTGCTCGGTTGAGCCATTCATTTTCTGACTCTTCGAACGACTCATTTTTTGGTCTATGGTTTTAAAACAATATTATTCCTCTGGAAATAGAACCTGATCAATTGAGTCGTTCTCGTTCTGTAACACAAGTTTTAGCAGACACAATGAATCAAACAAACTATTCAACATGATGGGAAGTCTCGAGAGTCAAACATGATATGCATTGATTCTTTTCGAAAACTTTCACAACAAACTTCTTTTCATAATATCTCCATAAAATTCTTTAATAGCTTATCTGTCCCCTTAAAAACAGTCTTTCGTAAAGAAAGCTCCACACAATTCTGCTTTAAACTCAAGCAGAGACTAATTAACACACCTTGTTACTCTATTAAGGAATTTGTAGAAAATAATATTTAAACTGAGATTCTAGTGAATATACTATATGCTCCACCGTTACATATATGTATGACTTGTATGACAGCCTCACGGCTTTTAAATACCTACAAATAAAAAAAAATTAAATATTATAAAATTAAATTAAATTATTAAATTATTTTCAATTAACGACTCTTCTGAGCACTATTCCAGAATGATTTGACACACAAGCTCTTATTTTATTCGTTTAGAGTAGAAAATGGCAACGAGCACATTCTGCAGGCAAAAAAGACGATAAACTACAATTAAAAAAAGACTTACACTTCTTTGTGATCGTTGGACATGAGTTGATGCGTTTCTTCCTCCGTAACTGCAGGCGGATTCTCCGAAGCTGGTCCGTACTGGGTGGAAGAGACAACCAACAAATCCGTAGAAGGGTTAAGAGTCATAATCTACACGCAATAATAACATGCATAAGGATAAGGAGGGTCAAACAAAAACAAAAACTACAGGTATAATATAATGATGAAACAAACCAAAATAAAAAGTTCTAAATGTAAGAAACAAAAGAGAGAGAAAAAACGACAATAATGATAAGAGATGAAAGAGAAGAAAAAAATCAAGAAGGAAAAGAGAGTGAATATTTTCAAGTATTTATTAATTTAATTATCAATCTATTTATTCATTTATTCCTTTATATTATAGTAGTTGACCCTTCAGTTGATGCGTACCATACAACGAGCTATAGCGATAGAGAGGCTAATACAATTTATAAGTCCTATCTCAAAAAGAGGCAGCATGGGCGATCTGATTTTGGTTTGTTTGCCTTGCATTTTTGAAACCTTAAATCAAAAATTGTGATTAATCCGCTGGAAATTGGTTATAAACGAAAGAGCAAATGTTTTAAGAGTGGCTATCTGGACATAGTGAGAAAACTTTACTTATTTCTGTTGTGTGTCAGTTTCTTCATCGTGCAAATCCTTCCAAAAGAAAAGTCATCTCGACTTCTGTGTCCCGAAAGCCACTCGAAAACACTTACACTTTCGTTCATCACCAATTTCAAATGAATTTGTCAGAATTTTTTTTTTTCAATTTAAAGGTTAAAAAAAGTGAGGCGAACAAATCGAGCCTGTGAGAAAAACGTCCACAAGAGATTTCGATCATGGCTACCTCCGCGTGCTGCGTCAACATAATGTCCGACAAATCCTTTCTATCGCTATAGGTTGTTGGTACCATAGCAAAAAGCCAAGACAACATGTTTTTTTCTTTCAAAGTCTAAAACATGTCTCTCTAACCCGCCCTAGTTTACGATCTCTCTCTTACAATCGTTTACTTTGTTGCTTTGTACTTAGAAGTGATCTTTCAGGTAAGACCGATTCAGCTTGGAATTTCCATTTCGGTAATCCATGATAAAAATGGGCTTTACTCAAAATGATGTTTTCAAGTATGAGATGTCTTACTGAATAAAATCTGCAGACATTTAAAAAAATAAAATTAAATAAAAAAACTAAAAACTAAAAAAAAAAAAAAAACTAGAAAGTAAAGAAACAAGATGTTCTAACATGCTTGAAAATAGTAAAAATGTCAAGCAAAAATGCACCAAGGAAGTTTTTCAAATATTTTGTTTCCCCGCTTTCTTTTTTAACTCTGTGGTGGCTAACCTTCGGCAAACTGGGTGTTTGTAAAGCTCAAAGTAAAGCTCACAAATATAACCTGAAAAAGCATGTCCGCCATCTTGAGAAGGGAGCAAAACAGTGTTGCCAGTTTGCGCTGGTAAATTCCAAATCTTGTTCCCATTGGCACCTATAGGAGTTTCCGTTCTGACTGTAGTATTCTGTGCTACAGGAACACCATGAGTACACAAACAATGGCTTCTTAATTGAGATTTATAAGCTTTTTGAGCAAGAAAAAATTTGTATATAAGTAGTAAACCTAGCCCAGTCAACCTACGTACCCTTACAGCGCTTGAGAACTTTCTTGAGCCAAGCACTAACGATTCACCCCATAGAGCGAGTAACAGTCGTGAAATGCGATATATCGATTTCCACTCCATTTAAAACTATAGAAAAGTATCGATTGCTCGGGGGTTCAATTGCACCCCCTGACGATCGATACTTTTCTATAGTTTTAAATGGAGAAGACATCGATACATCGCAATTCACGAGCCGCCTTTGGCGAGTAAGCAAAAAGGTTAAGAATTACCTGTCCATTTCCCGTCTGGCCATGCAGATCTCGGGCTAACCTTCGTTCTTTCGGAGGGAAACATAGGCAGCCCTTCCTCCTTCGAATGAGTTGAATATAGACGGCAACCATCAGTACACCAAAAACAAAGATAAGGGCACCGCAGACGGCCACAATGATACTGCCCGTATTTGACACAGCATTCTGATTGTCGACATTTTCCACGGCTGCTTCTGACTTGAAAAGCCCAGCGGCAATCATCATCAGCCCGACAAACATGGACACTAAACCGAACACCAATAGGAACCACTGGATACATCTCGGAGATCTAATGGTGTGCATAACTTCCGAGAGGTAACCACTTGGTCTGGACCAGTCATTCTGTTGCTCGTAACCGACTGTGGTCGGTTGATACACAGGTCCGGAAGCAGGCATTGTCCAAGTTCTTTTCAAACCTTTACGGGAAAACATCGTAGAGTAAATTAATAACTGTACAAATACAAACACAGAGATGATTATAAGCAATTATATGCAACAATCTACTCTAAACCTATAATACAGCTCGACTGAAGATCCTTGAGCAATCAGTTCTGCAGACATTCGCTAACAAAATTACACCCAAAACCACACTCTATACATCTTCATTTGTGGACTGAGGATGTTGAGGTTCTGCACTGTATCAACTTTTTCAGGGCCCTGAATCCACATCCACATTTACATATAATTTTACTTTGAAAAAAGAAATAATCAACGCCTTACCTCAAAATGATGAGCAATAAAAACTAAGAAAATAATGGAAAAACCGTGCAGGCTGGAGGACAATTGATTGAGAATTTGGATTCTACAACTTAAACTGTTGAAGAAAAACCGCAGGCGACGCCATAGTACGGTGGCTTTTGGGTATTTTGTTCAACTTCCTCCAGAAGGTGGCTCTGAAAGCGAATGTCTGCAGTTCATTAAAATCAAGATCTTCACTTCCTTGATTATATGAAGATTGGTTTTATGTACTTCGAATACTAATTAGGCAAAGCACCAGAATAAGCTGACGGAGGGGCAGCCCAGAATCAGTGTTTAGAGACGGCGGGTAATGATATTCTTTCATTCAAGATTAATAATGACAACCAATAACATTTGCAGGTATAAAGCTGGCCGTGAAAAAAGGACCATCTGCTACGAGAAACTTGAATGGACAAGTACGAGTGGAATTGGATTCATTGATTCATTTCCTGTTTTGGGCTGTGTCAAGGTCGGTGAATGGTCGGTAGACAAATAGACTGATTCACCGGAATGAATGATAGGTTCGACCGTTCGACACTGATTTGAGCCGATCGATTGACAGAAATTGAAACGTGATAAGAGATTCCCTGGAAGCGGTCAACTTTCAAAGCTCGGGACGTGGGGAGGATTCATAAAGAAAAGTTTCGAAAGTTTCATCACACGAGTCTTGGTCACTGGTTCGGATAAATACAAGAAAATGTGACTATCTAATGTAATGAAAGAGGGCAGATAATCAGATATTAACCTGGTGATGAGGAGCTGTTTAAAATGAAACTTTCACGTCACAAAACTAACAGACGTAAATAATGACGTTCACGAAAGCTCTGCTGCTGTGTAAAGCTTCACCTGAACTTCCGCTGATGATTACATTTACATCGACGAGCAACGACTGTGATGAAGCATTTTGTTGTTGTTGTTGTGCGTCTCTAAATTCCAAAGATTATTTATCCTACTTCCACCGCAACGCGAAACTAGAGTTCCTATATGATGCGTTTTTTTATTCTCCGGAATCCGCACCGGTGCAATAACCCGGAGTTTTCGGAGCTGCTCCGAAGCTGTTTGGTGCAGCACCGGTCACGTGTTGAAGCTCCGGAGCTCCAGCTCCGGTGCATCGGTCTTCATCCGATAACTGGAGCTTGCACCGGAGCAGCTCCGGGCGCATCGCACCGCTAATAAAACACCTTCGGTGCGCACCGGTGCTGGAGCCCCGGAATAAAAACACTCTGGAGCACTGGAGCTGCACCGGTGCGCGCTCCGGAGAATAAAACAACGCATCAATATTTAGTTCCTCTAAATATAGGAACTCTACGCGAAACTTGAAAAAATTTGGCGCGAACCGCGATAACCTCAATTTAAAAATTGTAAACATTAGTCATAAACAAAGCGGTGCTTCGTTCAATTGAGTTACCTTATCAAAACTTTTCTGTTCTGCGGTAAGTGTTGTGCTTTTTACAATTCTACAGAAAATGAATTAGAAACCACGCAGTTGGCTCTCGTTTGTGAAAGTTAAGATAAACTCTCGAGTCTTTCGATTATTGCTCAGCTTTCTTCGAAACTGCGACTGAGCATTTCATCCCAAAAATGGAGGAAGAAATGGAAATCACTTCAAGGGGAAGGCGGAAAAGGAGTTTTTTTCGGAAATCAGTTGGCGGTAAGTTGTACAAAAATCTCTTCATTACCATAGACTGTAGACCTGTTTAATGGGGCATCACACAAAAAAAATCTATCCAAACTAATGCTCCATCTCACTCCCTCTTGTGGGTTTTCCCAAGATCCATTAATACCAGGTCAGTCCAGTAGCAAGTAGGTGGGGCTAACGCGTTCTGTTGCACAACGTCTCCTTGGGTTATTAGAAATCCATCCCCCCGTTGCTGGGCACTATCAACCCTGTCTTGCGGTTCACTTGGTGAAATCAACAGCTGTCATGCGGAATACGATGGTGAAGGGACTCGCAATGCGGAGAAACGTTGGTATGGACCGCCTACTCGACTGACATGGGCCCTGTTCCACCAAAAGTACAAGTCCGAGTACAAGTAGTAGTTAATAAAGTAGCAGTTACAAGCTTTAAAAACGCTTGTAACTACTACATTATTTTATTTTTATTTTAAAATAAATAAAAATAAAATAAAGTAGTAGTTACAAGCGTTTTTAAAGCTAGTAACGCTTGTAACTACAACTTGTACTCGGACTTGTACTTTTGGTGGAACAGGGCCGAGGTATCAATAGATCTTGGGTTTTCCCATACAGAACAGGATCCTAATTTGTACTTGTGAACATTTTCTGGGTTTTTACGATACGCAGAGAGCCGTGAAAAAAAGTTGGGATGACACTGATGACAGAAACTTCGGCGATGTGTGATGTCTTGCTCAACGGTGGTCCTAAACAGGCGTGACACCTAGCAGCGGAAGTCTGAACTACCAAGTGCCATTGTGTTGCCCTATATATATTATATTTTCGTCTCACAGCTGCATGTGTCGGCGTGGCGCGTGCGATAGCACGCAGGAGGTATCCTTATAGTTTTGATTTTGAGGTCAGGAGTTCGAATCTCGCAGACACATTTTAATTTTGACAATCTTCAAGATTTTACTTAAGATTTAGTGAGATTTTTTTAGGGATGACAAACAACCCGTAAATTCTCAAATCGTCGTGTAATTATTTTCCTTTCTAATGTATGTTGGGAAAATTTACAAACGATCGCTATCGCCACTGAATTCACAATGGAATTTACACATGTAAATTTGAAAATATATGCACTTCCTAACAGTATTTTCAATGTTTTCATCCATGATTGACAGCAGTAGCTAGATGTAAAATAACACAAAATAATCATCGTATTTTATTAGTTCGAGTATACTCAAGACTAGAGTCCCTATATGTCCCTGTATCTACATGTAGGGACTCTACTCAAGACAAGTAGGATTACTATTTTAGTAATCCGGAGTCAGAAGAAACATAAAGTCGTAACAAAACGTAGACACCGTAGAAAACGCAAGGTAGATTAAAGATTTAAAGATTCAAAAATTTAATCTACCTTGTAGAGAACGTCTACTTTGCCAGCAAAATGCGGTTTTCGTCGAGTTCTGTCTTCTGTCATCCTGTGTCATCCCAAAAAAATCTCACGGCTCTTTAAGGCATCAGAAACACTGGAGCTCCGAATTTGCAGCAGCGGTTTACGGTTTCTTTGTCATCCCTAAAAAAATCTCACGGCTCTCTGCAGAGGAGTCTACCTCATTTCCTGTCGGGTATTTCACCATTGAATTCCTTGTATCTTCAAGTATAAGCACGTTCCAACTACTTTTTCCGAAATCGTGAAAATTCCCATAAGCCTCAATGAGTGCGAGTGAGACAGATAGACATAGTATCAAAAGCACTCACTTGCACTCGCTAAGCTCATGACGAAATGAATCATAAATTTCCCCTTAATACTTGAAACCAATTATAGTTATTTATGTATTTCGAAACAAACCGGCAAAGCCCATTATAAATTTACCTACTAGTAAAATGAAAATGAAACGAAAGAGAGTGACAGATCCGTAAAATTAATTTACCCCTTATAAAATAATTTAAATAGATGTAAATAGAAAAATTTATTTAAAGGGGAAAAAAAAAAAAGTTAAGAAAAATTTAACTGAAAAGAAACTTTATATACTAATAGAGAGGTGGGATTAGGTTATTAAAACATAGGAACTTACTACGGGAGATGGTGGTAAATGATACAGATTTAGGAGAAAAGACATCAAAGTCATTTATCTCAATTTTGCTCCTTTAGGCCTAAATAAATCCATAAATCAATTATGCAGGTGCTGAAATTCTTGGATTTTGCTTTTGGATTCATTATCTCAATTTTTTTTCCGAGTATCACATTTTTATTGTTTGTTTTTGTTTGTTTCATGGTTACTTTAGCTTCTGAGTTTGGTGATCAATCCAATGTAGCACCCTCAGATTTTGGACTCAGCACATTTTGTTCGGCTCAGAGTGTTGAGGGATCAGAGATCTCTTGTCGTGATAGTGAAATAGCAAGCGGGTAATTACTATCAAGATTTCAGCTCAACCCTTTATCTCCCTGTGTCCTTGTTCCATAGCCGTCAGATTTTGAGGAAAATTTATTAGATTTTAGATTCATTTAAAATTGATTGATTGATTTCTTTTATTTTTTTATTTTTTTTCTAGTTTGGTTTTCTGTGGATGAGGCAATTTATCACCTCTAGGAAAATTTTATTCAGTATTTAATTGGGTTCTGTAACTTTATTGTTGTACAATCGAATGGTTATCTTTCGTTTCAAACAGTGTTGCCAGATTGGGGTGAAGGAGCCGTATGTTTTACATTGATTTAAATGGGGGATGATACGGCTTTTTACCCTCGATCTGGCAACACTGGTTTCAAATGCTGTAACCAGCAACGAGCTATACAAATGGAGGGGCTAGAGGCAATGTGCTATACATTTATCTAGAGTGGCGGTTTAATGGGTAACCTGCATAACCACCATGGGGGATTTTTAGGTTAGGTTTAAGCGAGTAATTTGTCCATTTGATTCCGTGTATTTTGGTGCGGCGCCACCGCACAGTGGATAGGAGCATGCTTTGATCCCCTGTGCGCCGCGCCACACCAAAATACATGGAAATAAATGGACAAATTACTCGCTTAAACCTAACCTAAAAATCCCCCATGGTGGTTACGCAGATTACCCATTAAACCGCCACTCTAGATAAATGTATAGCTCGTTGGCTAGAGGTAGTTTCAGAAGTGTAGGCGCACCTAGACCGATAATCTTTGGAATTTGTCAACATTATTTCTGATATTACTCAATAAAAATGAATTCAAATGAAATTGAGAGTTCTCTTTTCAACGAGGAATACTTTAAAAGCCAAAGAATAAATTCAGAGGCAAGTTCGGTTTTGATTTGAAGGAATTAATGTTGAAAATTCACCAAAGATTTTGTGTGTACCTGTTTATGTGTAGGTGTGCCTACACTTCTGAAACGAGCTCTATTACATATTCTAAGTCCTATCCATTGGCGAAAATAAGGGGGGGAGGCTTAGCCCCCTGGAAAATTTTGGAAACCCAAAAACGTTTAGCCATTTGACCGTATGATTTGGCACATCCAAAAATTTTGGAAGTTGAGAAAGTATTGCGATGGCGCAGATGTCTGTGTGTTTGTATCCTACCATAATTTTTGAACCAATCGTCCGTATGCATCAAAATTTTGCAGAGAAGTTGCTTTTGCCATTCCTCAGAGGGCCTTCCTTTGTTTTTTTGAAATTTTAAATTGTAGGCAAGTTATGGATGATAAAAGGTTTCCTTTAAAATCAATTGGGAAATGGGTATAATGCGTGAACGATGGAAAAAACTGGTATGTTTCAAATGAAGCTGTTTGAATTTTGATGGAAATTTGCTGAAACATTCTGCAACCAGCCTACTGTAAAATTAAGCCCTTGAGGGGGGTCTTAGGGTCTTCCCCCAGAATATTGTAGGGAGGTCTGGGGGTCACCTCCTGATTAATAAAGGGGGGTCTGAGGGGGGGTCCCCCAGAATAATTTTGATGTGAGAAAGTGTTCGTGAGGTATTTCCCACAGTTTTTTTTTTAATGAGCTCATGGTCATTTCCGCTGATTTTTATACCAGAATGAACTATTCAATCGCATGTAGCAAAAGGTTTCTAGAGCCCCATTCTCAAGTCAAGACTGACTGACCGGCGCATAGTGCAGTGAGAAAAACGCTCCGAAATCGCTTTAGGCAGCATTACTTGGCAAATCATCGAGCTATTTAAAAACTGAAAAAAAAGCACCTTTTTCTTTTGTGGAAAGGAAGAGATTGCCTTTTCAAATTCTTACGCAACTTAATTTTTGACCGAGAAATCCTGCCCTGAATAATTTTCCACAGGTGCAGCATTTCTCAGTCAAAAATTGAGATACATAAGAACTTAAAAAAAACAATCTCTTCCTATCCACAAAAGAATTTTTTTTTTTTTTTTTAGTTTTTAAATAACTCGATAATTTGCATAGTAAAGTTGCCTAAAGCGATTTTGGAGCTTTTTTTTTCACTGCACTGTGCGATGGAGGTTTTTTTGTTGAGTCACTGATTTCCACCCTTTCTTTAGAATAGAATAGAATAGAATAGAATAAATTTACTGTCTCATTTCATAATTACACAAAATGATAACAAAGTCACAAAGAAAAACAACACTAGATTACAACACTTTTTGTCTTACATCAGATGAAAAAAGAAAATGAAAAAAAGAAACATAGCTACACCTTATTCTACAAACTTATCATTAAGATATTCACAGACTGTATAATATACCTTATTCCGAAAAAAATTTTTAACCACATTTTTAAACTGACCTACTTCTTGTATCTTCTTAATTTCTGGCGGAAGTTTGTTATATATTTTAATACAATTTTGTTTCACAGATTTCTTATTTTCTTTCTTCTCAATTCTAATATCATTTACCTTTCTATTCCGATACCTTGCAATATTTCCATTGAACATGAACAGAGGTCTATTCTTGTTTACAAATAAGATACATTCTTGTATGTAGAGAGTTGCAGATGTTATGATTCCTACTTTTACAAAAAGCTCTCTGCAAAAGCTTCTAAAACCTAACCCATACTTTACTCATTACTGATTTTTTACTAATTTTGTCCCAAATGTCGGGTCACTCATTGAATTAATTTATGATTTCAGAGTATTCAGTGCATTGAAAGAAGAAAACAAACAGTGGAAAGAATTGTATGGAGAAATGAAAACTGATTATGAGGTCACTAAGTAAGTAGCCATTATTACAGAACGCCACAATCAGAATGGAAATATCTTGGAAATTTCTGGCTAAAAAACTCAAAAACAAAGCCCGAAATTATGAGAAACAAAAATTCCCGAAAGCCTCAATGAGTGCGAGGGAGGCAGGTAGACATATCATCACTTGCACACCCTCGTGAAATGAATTTCATAATTTCCGGTTTTAATTCTCAACCAGTTTTGCTCGTTTTTGCTCAAAAAATTAGGTTTATTATTTCTTTTTACAACATTTTTTTTTGTACAGAATAATTAAGTAAGTAATTTAATGTTAACTCGACATGTTCTTCAAACTGCCATTAATTTTTTTTAATTTAAGTTCTCTTTTATTTAAAATTTTATAATATCAGACTTTAATTTATTTGTATAAAAATTATGGAGTTTACTAAAATCCATAAAAAAATTTTGCAGGTCTGATGGTCTTAGATTTTGTGCTTTTTCTTTGCTTTCAATTTAAAATGCCAAAAACATAACTTTTCCTGAAGCGACTAGTGACGCTGCCATCGGATTGAAATCTGAATAAGTTTCGTGTGGAGTCACCTTGAAGCATTCTATATGTACTATCGACGTCATGAAGATTGTCGCAGATGACTTTTTTTTTTGGATGACCATTGAGCGATGGACTGCGAGTTCACTCACAAATAGACACGAGATGATAACAGTGCACACAGGCGTCCGGCCAGCGTTGCGCGTATGTGACTTTTCTCGAAACCCGGCGCACAATGAACTCAAATGTACGGCGACAATCTTCTTGATGTCGATAGTACCTAAATTTCACAAATAATAACAACATGAGCACAATGAGCTTCGATTTCTTATTATTCCTGGATGAAAAAGAAAAGTGTCTGTTACTCTTGCGTTCATCTTAGGGTCTTTTTTCTGGGTATTAATAATTTATTTATTTTTATTTATTTATTTATTTATTTATTTATTTATTAATCTGCCAATTTTGTTTCAGAGCCGACTCGCAATCTTTTCTCAGATGGATTCGCGAAGGAGATTGTATCACGGATGCCGACAAACAGTTCCTGAATAGCGCCCCAGACTACAACGGGATTTTCGCAAAGTTTGAGAATCTCAAAGAACTTATGCTACTCAAAGCAAAAGATCAGACCGAGGTGGTAAAGGCCTCGGCTGCATTGAAGGAAATTGTTGAGTTCAAATTACTCGAACAAAAAACTGCTCTATTGGAAAAGATTGACCATGAAAAACTGGTCGACATGGATGAGTGTCTGCAATCTCTCAATATGGACTGTGATGATTCCGGCTGCGTTATGGAGCCTGTTTTAGATAGTTTGGAAGATAGTTTGGTTGTCTGAAGGATAAATTTATGCCTCTTTTTTGATTTCCTACCATCAAACATTACCAATAGAGGGGCTGATGCATGATATAAGTCCCCAAAGTGTGACAGCATGGACTATCTGATTCTGGTTTGTTTGCCTCATTTTTTTCAACCTAAAATCAAAAGCTGTAATTAATTCAGTGGAAATCGATTTTAAAAGAAAGCGTACGTGTTTTAGAGCGGCTATCTGGACTCAGAATTCTAATACAGTTATCCAGGTGAGAAAATTTGGCTTGTTTCTGTCATGTGTCAATTTAATTATTGAGCTAATCATTCCAAAAGAAACTGTTTTATCGATTTCTATGTTCAGACAGCCATTCTCAAACACTTGCACTTTCGTTTAAAACCAATTTCAAATGTATTTGTCACAATTTTTTTTTTAAATTTTTAAGTTTTATTATATAAGAGTGAAGCAAACAAACAAAACTCGAGTGAAAATGTCAATACGAGATGTCCTTTGTGTTTTAAAATCACATCCCATAAATCCTCTCTATTGGTAATGCTCATTGTCTCTTTTATGACTTTGTAATTTTGAGAATGGATTTTGGCTGTCTCTTCATTGGGTTTGAGTGAGACGGAGTATATCTCATTGATTTCATTGAATGGTTGATTTTTAGTGAAAATGCAAGTGTTTTAGAGCGGTTATCTGGACACAGAGTTTTAGAACAACCATCCAGGTGAGAAAATTTTAGTAGCATCCATGGTGTGTCAGTCTCTCCATGGCATGAAGCCATCCAAAATAAATAGTAATATCAATTGCTACATCCAGATAGCCCCTCTAAAACACTCTCTTCTTCATTTCCGGAGGAATCACCTTATATTCAGATTTTTTTTTTTTTTTAACTTTGTATATTACTTTGTACATTATCTACGTTAAATGTTATTTAATCTAGTTGTACGTTAGTTACATTAAGAAATCTATTTCAGAAATTTTTTTTTTGCAGTCATGTTAATAAAATAGACGGAGAAGAAATTAACGCTAGTTGTTCGACATTTTCTTTCCTTCTGAAGTGATTCTTTTTATTTATTCATTTATTTTCAACGGTACAAGTCCCAATTACATGACAAAAGTTACAGAAAATGAACTACTTGGCAAAGCTGGTAAGAAGAAGAAGATTACATTAAGAAATAAAAACATGGTCTTTAACAAGAGATTTAAAAATAATTTCAAACAAAAAATTAAAACTAAAAAAAAAAAAAAAAAAAAAAAAAATGATACCTATATTGAAAAATTTAACAAATTAAAATGTAATTTTCTAAATAAGGAAAATCAGGTTTTGCAAGAGAGGGTTTAAAATCAAAATCTCAGAATGACTACAGAGTCAATTAGTTTGAACTGTTGACACGGCTCAAAAAGTCAGCAGTTTTTGGATAATATAGATGAATTTACGCAGAAAGTACAAATTTGAGGAATGTCGGCACCTGCGAGCGTCCTCTGGAAGATACCCTGAAAGTCTCAAGCTGAAACACTCAAAAATAGACGGGATATTGGTTTGAGGCAGATAGACATAGTATCAGAGCTGCAAGTTTGCGTTTAATTAATTTTTTTTTTCATTTCAACGATGATTCCATCGGTTGAGAAAAGATTACACAGTTCAGGTCAGTGTATGACTGCCCTGTAGGAAAATACTCTGATCTGTGATCTTTTCTCAATCGATGGAAACGCTGTTAGTTAATTAAAGTATCCGCAAGTTTGTTAAAGTCATTGAAGGCTCCATAGTGGTTGAGAAAATATGACCGATGCTAGTACCTATATTCGTGCAATACAGTCGTACTCTGAACGGAACTGTGTATAAACTTTTCTCAACCGGCGAAATCATTTTTGAATTGAAAAATACCATTCTATGCAAAACGGCAGCTCTTTATAGTATCACTGGCACTCACTAAGCTCACGACAAAATGAATTTCCAATTTTACGGCTGTAATTCTCAAGCAATTTTGCTTGTTGTGGGCTCAAACAATCCATTCTAAATTTATGCAAGTGCCAACAATTTTGGATTTTGCCTTTTTTGGGGTGCCAATACCCCTTCTTCGCTGTGATTATTATAATGTAACAAGTCCCATGTCTCATTCATCCAATCTTTAATCGTTGCGATAATAGGGATCTGCTCTATTGGGGGTAATACCAAAATAAAATTATAATAGATTACTTAATGTCAATAAGATTAGAGATTAATCAATTTATGATACTACTTCTGTGAAAACTCATTATTGTTTACACAAGAAAAAAAAACAAAAAACAAAGAGACGAGGTAGATCTGGTTCGATGACTCTATCAATCATATTTTGCCGCTTCTAGCTATCGACCAATCAGAGCAAAGAATATTTTACAGGATGGAGAAAAGATTACACACGTTCTTTTGGCGCTTTTTTTTCCCTGACTTGGCAACGTGTATTCAAATGTTATGACTTGTACACTGTGCAGCATGGTGTCGAATTACGGAAGCTTTTCAGTAAATTTCTCGTAAGTTAATAGTTATTGACGTATTGAATCCAGATTCCAGTGCATTTTTGTAGTTTTTCAGCCGAATGCGCGCGAGTTTCCTCAAAAATTGATAGCACATGATAACAGGAAACGAACTATCCTCGTCCAACCAAAACTCTTTCCGCTGACCTAACATAACCTATAAGTACGTACCGCTCGACAGAATACCCTTGTTCTACTACATAGTTGATGTTGAAGTTATTGAAATATCTTCCTCAGATAGTTAGATACAAACAATCTACAGCCGCAGGAAGCCGCAATACTTTACCTCGCTGCACATTCCACAGTCATTTTTGTGATTTCCAAATTTCTACCATGGATAAAGATGGAGCCGAAGGTACTACCACCTCTGAAACGGTAACCACTGCAGGTATTTGCTTGTTTTATTTTCTTGCTACAATTGCGTTGTTCAGAAATCTATTCGCAGTGTCCACAGCCTTATGTTGTATTCATATTGTTTAGAACTGTTCATTGGAGCACCAACTTAGTGCGTTTGACCTGAAGTAATTGTAATGGTAGCGTTCTAGAATTCTCGGGAGCATTACAACGGTGTAAGAAAAATTATGATTTATGATCATTTCCAACATTTGTAGTTATTCTACAATACAGGGTACTAGAATCTTTTCTGCACCGGTGCAGTAATCCGGAGAATTCTGGAACACTCACAAAGTGTCAGTGATAGCGGGTCTTAACAGGATGGTCCTCTGTGTAGGTACTGTGGTTCTATAGGTCCCTATCTCATTCTTCAGACTTCATCATTTTTTTCCCATTGAGAGATAATTGAAATGCATTGATCCTAGTTTTGAGTGCTCAAGTCCTATCGGACTCCTTGTCTGAAGAATCAAAGGTTTCTTTACTTATCAATTCCAATGTTGGTATACCTAACCTCATTTTAACGAAATTTCAAAATTTACTGATAAGCCATAAAGCAAATTTATTTGGTAACCAGGTCACGTTGTCAGTGTCCAGATTTCGAAAATCAGTTGGTGACCGGAATTTTCTTACTTTGGTCACTTAAACGTGGGAGGAGCCAAGCCACAGACAGTTATGTACGCCACGGAAACTAAAAGTGATTGGGAACTGCTTGGTTGCGATTTTCGAGACCTACCTCCCGAGGTGGGTTACATGAAACCAGAGACAATATATAATAGAGACCACACACTAGCCGTGCGCGCGGTGGCTGACTTACTTTTCGGGACTCAACAGGAATTAACACAGGGAGCATGAGGGGGCACCATCCAACACGGTCCATACGTTGACTGATGCAATTTCGGTGCTTTGGTTTCACTAGCCAAAAATCTCAACTACGTTTCTCATTAGTCAACGTATGGACCATGTATGCGGTGTTCTGTTGAGACCCCGAAAAAAAAAGTTGCTACCGCTCGGAAACATGGACAAGATAGATAGTGCGTGGTCTCTATTATATATTGTCTAGCTTCGTGAAACGTGACTGGAGGGAACATTTTAATTTTGAATCGCCTTGTCTGTGATTGGCTCCTGTAAGTAACTGTGGTTATGTGAGTTTTCCAACTGTAGAATCCCATTGACTGTTCCAGATACTGAGCCCAAGGAAATAGAAGAAATGGACATTTCTGATGTTGCTGATGTAGTCACTTTTTCTGAGTCAAGTTCGAGCAATCATTCATCATCATTGTCTCAAGACTCTTTTGACGATGACAACATGTCGCAAAGCAGCGATATAAGAGTGATCAACGAGGTTTCTGGTCGTCAAGTCCCCGTCACAAACTTCGATGAGGGGAAGGCCAAAATTCAAGTTCCTATCTCATACAATGTCTTCTTCAATCCTGTCCAAGAATTCAATCGTGATATGAGGTAAGTCTTTAGCTTATAAACGAGCTCTAGTAATAGATAGGATTTATGGGATATGATTTTGAAACTTCAAGGAGGCAGTCATGATGAAAATTTCTTATGGAAATTTTACAGATGTTCAAATACAGAAAGATTGGGTTAAATTTAGAAAAGAAAGGTCCACATAATATCAAACGGTATCATTATTTAGAAACAAATGGGGCTATTGCACACTTTTGCTCTAAGCGATTTATTAGTCAATTCCGGTGTAAATACCTCGAAAACTAACGATGGCAGCACTAGAAACTTCCGAAATCCACTCTTAAACTCAATAAATACTGTTATTTGTGCGAGCATAATGGTTGCTGAGGGCAGTAATAATGGGAGATTCCTATCTCAATTTTGTCACTCTCTCTACGCTGACGATGATAATTCACAGAGTAATTAGTCACCAGAGTAGTGATCCACATCTGATGAATGGTACTGTAACACCTAGTGACACCGGTGTCACATGAAAGTCGTCTCTTATTAGTCACTTCTTGATGGAGTTACAGTACTGTTAGATGGGAATCTCCCATTATTGCTGCCCTCAGCCACCATTACTCCTTTGCAAATTAAAGCGTTTATTGAGTCTAGAAGTGGATTTCGGAAGTTATTAGTGCTGCAATCAATATTTTTGAGGGCTTTTACACCGGAATCGACTATTAAATCACTTACAGCAAAAGTGTGCGACAACCCCATTGTGAGACGACGTGGAGATATGTACAGATGCTGCACTTGAATAATACACACCCATGAACGAGAATGCACGCAATGTTATGTAGGCTCTGATTCTTATCATGTTAGATGGAATATTATGATTTTTCCCTATACATTTTTAACAACACGGGCGCGGTTTGTTTGCCTTATTTTTGTTAACCTTAAAAAAGAAAGTTGTGATACATCCACTTGAAATTGGTTTTAAACAAAATAGCATGTGTTTTAGAGTGGCTATCTAGACACCGATATTGGTATAACCGTTTCCTCTAGGATTTGCACAATAAAGAAACTGGCACTTGACAGAAATAAGCAAAATTTTCTTACTTGGATAGTTGTATGGAAATTCTGTGTCCAAGTAGCTGTTCTATAACACTTGCACTTTCGTTTAAAACCAATTTTCACTGTATTAATTACAATTTTTGATTTGAGGTTAGAAAAAATGAGGCAAACAAACCAGAATCAGATCATCTATGCTGTCACACTTATAAATATGATTCAGAATCGGGCTAAATGGCGTAGGGACGCAGGTATCATGGGAGATTCCTATCTAATTTGAGACTTATCTCTGTGTTTCTGTAGATAAAGGGACATAATAGACAGAAATGCGTTGCTCCGCCTCTATGACCTTGCCATTAAAGCTGCTTGCTGAGCTTATTAATAAATTTTAGACTTGTTTAGTGTGATTTTTGTGAATTTCGCTGGTTTTACATCAGCTTCAACTCTTCATTTGCTTATTGCTAAAGTTTGCAAGAGCCCCATTGCGAAGTTTTTAAATGAACTTCAGGAAATTAACAGGGATTTAATTTCAGTCTGACTCTAATCTACTTGTTTTTTTCTATTTTTTCTCCCCCGTCAGCATTGCTGTCTTAACACTTTTTGCCGAAGATCACTGCAGAGAAACGAAATCTCAAAACTTCAAAAAGAAAAACAGAAAAGCCGACTCAACCAGCCAGAATCCGGAAATTACAGTTAATTTATCCCCGGGTATCAGATACAAGGTAATTCATATCTTAAAGCTACTTATTCTAGTTGAAGTTTATTTAATAGACTTATGATGTGGAATAAACACGAATTAATTTTCCTTTTTGCTGTAGCCAGGAGCGGACTGGCTCACTGAATGTTAGGCCCCTCGGTAAGTCAATTAACCTCCTCCTCCTGCCAACCCTCTAAAGTAGGGGCCCTTTTACTGAAGGTGCTCATATAGGAGGGCTAAAAAGACACCCAAAATCAAGAGAGGGGTCTAGTAGAGTCCCTATATACTATGAGAGGTGCGCCAATGTTGAATCCATTTCTGATTGGCTCTCAGATTTAGGCTGTCAAGAAAGCTCCAAGAGGCAAATGCAAATGGCTGAGTGTTTGTTTACTTTTTGCGTTCTAGCTTTCATCACACATTTGAAGGAACAGTGACCGCAGTAATTATTGTAAATTTTTCCTTTGCTTGAATGTAATTTTAGAGAACATTATTCTTTCAATAACGACCGTTATTATCGAGAATCCTTTTGGAGGTCGAGGTTGAAGGCTTTATTTTTGGTTTTCTACGTCAATTAACGAAAGGGCTTAGAGTTTCTGCTATTGTGCACCCAAGTTTCAAGTCCATATTTGCAGCTCTGGGACTGAGCAAACTGATGTTATACTTACTTTCAGAAGTGTAGGCGGACCTAGACCGATCATCTTTGGAATTTGTCAACATTATTTCTGATATTACTCGATGAAAATTAATAAAAATGAAATTGAGTGTTCACTTTTCAATGAGGAAAACTTTAAACGCAAAAGAATAAAGTGAGGAGCAAATTCGGTATTGATTTGAAGGAATGAAAAATGAAAATTCGCCAAACATTATGGTCTTGGTCCGCCTACACTTCTGAAACTACCTCTACTGAACAAAGAAAATGTCAAGCGTCCACCACAGCTTAACGGGAGGGGGGAAGGGGAGCTATAGTCATCCCCCCTCTAAAAAAACAGGCCTTCCTACACTTATGTGAATAATAAAAATAATGCGCAATTATAGAGTGATCATGAAATTTAGGTGTGCGGTTCAAAATCCTCAATGAACAGCAAGAAAGATTTCTTTGAAACAGTCATCTGCCATTCCTGCATTGAACAGTATAACTAGGCCGGTCATTATGGAGGCATCAAAAAACAGCAGGCGTACTGTTCAAAATCATAAACCTGGGTCCCCCCTGAGAATTTCGTCTTTGAAAGAGCAACTCAGGCTGTATTTTACTGAGATTCTCTGTTCTCTGCTACCAACAAAAGAAAAAGCAACTCAAAAGGTGTGCATATTTCGATCAGGGAGAACGCGGCTGTATTGAAAGCAATCATTTTCTCTCATCGATTGCGCCGCGAAGGGTCCGTGTTCCGAGTTGTTCTCGGAAGCGACAACGTGTGAAAACACTTGAGGAGTTCCTCGGTAAAAGGGCAGATAAGCAAAATTGTAGTTGTGAGAAAAACGCGTTTCTTTGTTAAAAAAGCCTGTAGTTTCAAAAGTTCATGAAATTTTTTCAATAACTGAAGTTTTTTAGATAGATCAAACCATTAGGAATAAAATGCAACAGATCGCAAACCTCTAGCACTTAAGGTTTTTTCACAATTGCGTTTTTCAAAAAACAGTTTATCCGCCCTTTTACCGGCGATCGATTTTTTGATCAATTTTTTTCAGACTTGTGACGATTTTTTTTCGCATTTAAAGTAGAGGTTGAATTAAAAATGAAGCTTGATGTTACTCATGTTGCTCCGCCGCATCTTTTGATAACCATGCGTTCGCGGTGCGCGGCATATCGTTGATGCAATCGCTGCCATAGTGCCTTAATTTGTGCATAACTACAATAGTGTTGCCAAACGTATTTACAATAACGATAAATTCCACTAAACTCCCAACAAATATTGTATGATCTTTTCCCGTTTTCAAACACTTCATAAAAAGAGAGAGAGAGAGTAAAAAACAAACAAAAAATCATTAGAACCGACTTTGCATTTGAAATTTTTCCGAATAATACGTGATTTTCGGCATATATTGCTTGTTATTTTTGGGGGAAACGTTGGGAACATGTACACTAGGGTACGTCGAAAACAGGTGATTTTCGATATCGCCATCGGCTTGGTGCGGAAAATGTTCTACTCATCAATAGAAACAAAGTCCTCTTCACCGATTTCAAAAAAAGTTTTGGTTTTGGCCTCTTCTTTTGCCTTGAAAATCGTCAAAAATCGAAAAAATTGACGAAAAATGCCGAAAACTAAGCAAACCGCACCACATGTAAATTGGTTGAAATTTTTCACCAATATAGCCAAAAAGTTCATTTTAGGACTTCTATTTAACCACAGAACAATAATATTTAACTAGCTTTTACTCCCCAACACTCTACAGCTTTTTTGTGAAACACTAAAAAAGCGCAGTAAAACGAGCCTGAGGTCCGGATATTACGCGTATGCATAAGACGATCTGACGCTGCTACATTTAAGTTTTGGTTTCGGTTTTGAAGCAAAAACTAAACTAAGGGCTTCTAATGAAATAAATTACGTGGGTGGAAACGTTATTCATAATATTGTGCCTCGGTACGGTGGTGTGAGAAGCGAGGGGGAGAAAGGTACACACACATCAGTTACAAGTAAAGTTAAACATATGGACAGTCGCATCAGTGGCGTGGCGTGCAATTTGGTAACGTTGCAGTTCGTTCATTTAAACACATGAAAAGGATCGAAGAATTGGGTATTCGGTGAATACTTTTGCATTCGACCTTTTATATTGGTTTAAATGGACAACATACAACGTTGTCAAATTGCACGCTGCGCCATTGAGTCGTACAGGTCTAACCATTTAGAGTTCCGTTTTACTAAGAGCCCATTAACACATTTGGGTTATCGATACCATCGTTGGTATTGACACTATGGTTCCAATATTGGTATCAGTAGGTATCGTCATTGATCTTTCGGCCCGGAATCAATAAATAGGTAACTAAAGTGAAATTAACAGATATCTAGGAAACTGAAAAGTGAAATTAACGAAAAATTCAGCGCTTTAAAATGGAAAACGGTGTTTTACAGTGGTAAGTGTATTAGCGTAACTTAATATAAGTTATACAGGGTGTCTCAGACCACCTGGCAAGCTTTTATTGTGGCCAAACTAAGGCAAATATGAAAATTCGGTAAAACACATGTAACGTATATCGACCCCAAAGAATTCGGGGAAAATATTTTCAGCCCCCCAAAACCACCCCTTGGGGGTTATTTAGGGGGGTGGGTACCCGTATCTCGAAAAAATCAAATGGAAAGGGTATGTTTTGACACTGGACTCTAATCCGGCATAAAAAAACAAAACTTTTTTATACCTGAGTTTTTTTTCTAAAAACCACCCTTTTTCGAGTTAGGGGTGGTTTTCCAAAAAATTAGGGGTAATCTTTGATTGACCGCTGTGACCCTCCAAATCATTGGATTTGAGAAAACTAAGAAGTTTCTGAAAGGGCAGGCCAAGGGCTTTCTTTTGATGTATCACATGCCTATTTTTTGTGAAAAGGGGTACAAGGCCCCCTCACCCCAAAATTTTGGGGCTTCGGGGGGCCCTACGTAAAAATTGTCAAATGTAAAGGTATGCCTTGTGATACATCATTTGAAAGGTCTTTTAGAGACGGAAAAAATGATGCCACCAAAATTCGAAAAAACTACCCCGTTCCAAAATGGCGGCCGTTTTAAGATTTGGGGGCTCAAGGGGGGACCTTCAGAAAAATGACCCAAAATTGAGCGATACACAGCTAAAAAGGTCCTAAAGAGAGAAAAATAATGGTTCAAACCGCGAGTCAAACCGACTTTTCAATCCAAAGTTACGGCCGATTGAAATTTAGGGGTAGTTGGGTTTCCCAAAAAGGCACCCCTAAATTTCAATCGGCCGTAACTTTGGATTGAAAAGTCGGTTTGACTCGCGGTTTGAACCATTATTTTTCTCTCTTTAGGACCTTTTTAGCTGTGTATCGCTCAATTTTGGGTCATTTTTCTGAAGGTCCCCCCTTGAGCCCCCAAATCTTAAAACGGCCGCCATTTTGGAACGGGGTAGTTTTTTCGAATTTTGGTGGCATCATTTTTTCCGTCTCTAAAAGACCTTTCAAATGATGTATCACAAGGCATACCTTTACATTTGACAATTTTTACGTAGGGCCCCCCGAAGCCCCAAAATTTTGGGGTGAGGGGGCCTTGTACCCCTTTTCACAAAAAATAGGCATGTGATACATCAAAAGAAAGCCCTTGGCCTGCCCTTTCAGAAACTTCTTAGTTTTCTCAAATCCAATGATTTGGAGGGTCACAGCGGTCAATCAAAGATTACCCCTAATTTTTTGGAAAACCACCCCTAACTCGAAAAAGGGTGGTTTTTAGAAAAAAAACTCAGGTATAAAAAAGTTTTGTTTTTTTATGCCGGATTAGAGTCCAGTGTCAAAACATACCCTTTCCATTTGATTTTTTCGAGATACGGGTACCCACCCCCCTAAATAACCCCCAAGGGGTGGTTTTGGGGGGCTGAAAATATTTTCCCCGAATTCTTTGGGGTCGATATACGTTACATGTGTTTTACCGAATTTTCATATTTGCCTTAGTTTGGCCACAATAAAAGCTTGCCAGGTGGTCTGAGACACCCTGTATATAAATATGAGGTGATATCGCGTTTGCCAACTGACGTGCAGCAACAACTGACAATAAGTATCGATACTTTATATGGTTGAGGTATCGATACCAAAATATTTACAATCTTACATAGAACCAGCGTGGTGATCTTCTTATAGACACTTCGCACGACTGACTGTTGAAAGATGACACACTCACATCCTTGCCTATCGTCTTTTGTGTAAAATGTCACTCGTTTCAAACTTTTTGTTCATAAACTGAGCTGTTTACCGCAAAATAGCATATATATCAGCGGCCGAAAAATGTTGGGACCAAATGGTAGTAAAAATTGTGACCGTTTCGTCCAAACATTTTTCGACCTCTGTTAATCGTGAATTAAAACCAAATGTGTTGATAGAATTACTATGCGTTTTAACTGAAAAATTTTCGTGCTTCCTAAAGTGACAGCTAATCTTGGTTTGAAATTATAAAAATGAACTAAATCATTCCTACATATGTAACTCGCTATTACTTCAGCACTCTGTTATGCGACTCAATGAGCGCGCGGTATATTTTCACTTACTTTCCGCTGGATCTCCTAAATCAGAATTTCTCGACTAACTAGCCACGTTATGCAAGTATTGTATATTTCACTCAGATGTTTCTATTAGAGAATGAGAAATGTCCACCATGGGCTCTTAGTAAAACGGAACTCTAAATGGTTAGACCTGTACGACTCAATGGCGCAGCGTGCAATTTGACAACGTTGTATGTTGTCCATTTAAACCAATATAAAAGGTCGAATGCAAAAGTGTTCACCGAATACCCAATTCTTCGATCCTTTTCATGTGTTTAAATGAACGAACTGCAACGTTACCAAATTGCACGCCACGCCACTGATGCGACTGTCCATATGTTTAACTTTACTTGTAACTGATGTGTGTGTACCTTTCTCCCCCTCGCTTCTCACACCACCGTACCGAGGCACAATATTATGAATAACGTTTCCACCCACGTAATTTATTTCATTAGAAGCCCTTAGTTTAGTTTTTGCTTCAAAACCGAAACCAAAACTTAAATGTAGCAGCGTCAGATCGTCTTATGCATATGTGTAATATCCGGACCTCAGGCTCGTTTTACTGCGCTTTTTTAGTGTTTCACAAAAAAGCTGTAGAGTGTTGGGGAGTAAAAGCTAGTTAAATATTATTGTTCTGTGGTTAAATAGAAGTCCTAAAATGAACTTTTTGGCTATATTGGTGAAAAATTTCAACCAATTTACATGTGGTGCGGGTTGCTTAGTTTTCGGCATTTTTCGTCAATTTTTTCGATTTTTGACGATTTTTGACGATTTTCAAGGCAAAAGAAGAGGCCAAAACCGAAACTTTTTTTGAAATCGGTGAAGAGGACTTTGTTTCTATTAATGAGTAGAACATTTTCCGCGCCAAGCCGATGGCGATATCGAAAATCGCCTGTTTTCGACGTACTCTAATGTACACACTATATATATTCTGGTAGTTAAGGGCTTAAGGATTCCAGTGACGCGATCTCCGCTAGGCGGAGATACGGAGAGGGCGGTATCCGCCCTTTTACCGAAGAACTCCTCAATTGGAAAACGGACCACACCACTATAAGACGCAACGAGTGCAAGAGTGAGGCCGTTTTCGTAAAACGGTTTCTCTCTCGCACTCTTTGCGTCTTAAGGCGATGTGGTCCGTCTGTCAAGTTGTTCCCGTACGCGACAACGAGTGCGAGAGAAAGACCGATTTACGAAAAAGGTAGCTCTCTCGCACTCATTGCTTCTTATGGCGGTTTGTTCCACAAGCCACAACGGTGCAAGAAAGAGAGCGTTTTCCGAAAAAAGTCTTTCTCTCGCACTCATTGCCTCTAATGGCGAGTTGCTCCCGTAAGCGACAACGAGTGCGAGAGAGAGACCGCTTTACGAAAAAGGTCTCTCTCTCGCAATCGTTGTCGCTTACGGACCAAAC
The DNA here is from genome assembly GCA_011764245.1 of Trialeurodes vaporariorum. Classification (NCBI taxonomy): domain Eukaryota; kingdom Metazoa; phylum Arthropoda; class Insecta; order Hemiptera; family Aleyrodidae; genus Trialeurodes; species Trialeurodes vaporariorum. The sequence goes on from VMOF01000013.1 coordinate 10,701,974, forward strand.
CACCATAAGAGGCAATGAGTGCGAGAGAGAGACCTTTTACGTAAGAGGATCTCTCTCGCTCTCCCTCCCCCTTACGACAGCAACTATCCATAAGAGACAGTAAGTGCGAGAGAGAGACCCTTTTCGTAAAACGGTCTCTCACTCGCTCTCCCTCCCCTTACGAGAGCAACTCTCCATAAGAGACAATAAGTGCGAAAGAGAGACCGTTTTACGTAAAAGGTCTCTCTCTCGCACTCGTTGTCGCGTACGGACCAAACCGCCATAAGAGGCAATGAGTGCGAGAGAGAGACCTTTATCGTGAAACGGTCTCTCTCTCGCACTCGTTGTCACTTACGGGGAGCAACTCACCGTAAGAGGCAACGAGTGCGAGAGAGAGACCTTTATCGTACAACGGTCTCTCTCTCGCTCTCCCACCGTCTGATGAGAGCAACTCTCCATAAGAGACAATGCGTGCGAGAGAGAGACCTTTTTCGTAGAACTTTCTCCCTCCCCCTTACGAGAGGAACTTCCCATAAGAGGCAATGAGTATGAGAGAGAGACCTTTTTCGTAAAACGGTCTCTCTCTCGCTCTCCCTTCCCCTTACGAGAGCAACTTCCCATAAGAGGCAATGACAAGAGGCAATGATAAGAGGCTTTTTCGTAAAACGGTCTCTCTCTCGCTCTCCCTCCCTCTTACGAGAAAAACGCGCCATAAAAGACAGTGAGTGCGGGAGAGAATTTTTCGTAGAACGCTCTCTCTCGCTCTCCCTTCCCCATACGAGAGCAACTTCCCATAAGAGGAAATGAGTGCTAGAGAGAGACCTTTTTCGTTAAACGGTCTCTCTCTCGAATTCGTTGTCGCTCACGGACCAAACCGCCATAAGAGACAACGAGTGCGAGCGAGATACCTTTATCGTAAAACGGTCTCTCTCTCGCTCTCCCTCCCTCTTACGAGAGCAACTCTCCATAAGAGACAGTGCGTGCGAGAGAGAGACCTTTTTCGTAGAACTGTCTCCCTCCCCCTTACGTGAGCAAGTTCCCATAAGAGGCAATGATGCGAGAGAGAGACCTTTATCGTAAAACGGTCTCTCTCTCGCACTCGTTATCGCTCACGGACCAAACTGCCATAAGAGACAATGAGTGCGAGGGAGAGACCTTTGTCGTATAACGGTCTCTCTCTCTCGCTCTCCCTCCCTCTTACGAGCGTAACTCTCCATAAGAGATAATGAGTGCGAGAGAGAGACCTTTTTCGTAGAACTGTCTCCCTCCCCCTTACGAGAGCAACTTCCCATGAGAAGCAATGAGTGCGAGAGAGAGACCTTTTTCGTAAAACGGTCTCTCTCGGTCTCCCTCCCTCTTACGGGAAAAACGCGCCATAAGAGACAGTGAGTGTGAGAGAGAATTTTTTCGTAGAACGGTCTCTCTCTCGCTCTCCCTTCCCCTTACGAGATCAACTCCCCGCAAGAGACAATGAGAGCGAGAGAGAGAGACCTTTTTCGTAAAACGGTCTGTCTCTCGCACTCGTTTTAGCTTACGGACCAAACCGCCATGAGAAACAATGAGTGTGAGCGAGAGACCGTTTTTCGTAAAAGGTCTCTCTCGCACTCTTTCTCGCTCACGGACCAAACGCGCCATAAGAGACAGTCAGTGCGAGAGAGAATTTTTTCGTAGAACGGTCTCTCTCTCTCGCTCTCCTTTCCCCTTACGAGAGCAACTTCCCATGAGTGGCAGTGAGTGCGAGAGAGAGACCTTTTTCGTAAATCGTCTCTCTCTCGCTCTCCCTCCCCCTTACGAGACCAACTCTTCATAAGAGACTATAAGTGCCAGAGAGAGACCGTTTTTCGTAAAAGGTCTCTCTCTCTCGCACTCTTTCTCGCTTACGAACCAAACGCTAACCGCCATAAGAGGCAATGCGTGCGAGAGAGAGACCTTTTCCGTAAAACGGTCTCTCTCTCGCACTCGTTGTCGCTCACGGACCAAACCGCCATAAGAGACAATGAGTGCGAGAGAGAGACCTTTATCGTATAACGGTCTCTCTCTCGCTCTCCCTCCCTCTTACGAGAGCAACTCTCCATAAGAAACAATGAGTGCGAGGGAGAGCCCTTTTTCGTAGAACTGTCTCCCTCTCCCTTACGAGAGCAACTTCCCATAAGAGACAATGAGTGCGAGAGAGAGACCATTTTCGTAAAACGGTCTCTCTCTCGCTCTCCCTTCCCCTTACGAGAAAAACGCGCCATAAGAGACAGTGAGTGCGAGAGAGACCTTTGGTAGAACGGTCTCTCTCTCGCTCTCCCTTCCCCTTACGAGAGAAACTTCCCGTAAGAGGCAGTGAGTGCGAATGAGAGACCTTTTTCGTAAAACGTCTTTCTCTCCCTCTCCCTCCCTCTTACGAGAGCAACTCTCCATAAGAGGCAATGAGTGCGAGAGAGAGACCTTTTTCGTAAAACGGTCTCTCTCTCGCTCTCCCTCCCCCTTACGAGACCAACTCTCCATAAGAGACTATAACTGCGAGAAAGAGACCGTTTTACGTAAAAGCTCTCTCTCTCTCGCACTCTTTCTCGCTTACGAACCAAACGCAAACCGCCATAAGAGGCATTGCGTGCGAGAGAGAGACGTTTTTCGTTGAACTGTCTCTCTCTCGCTCTCCCTCCGTCCTACGAGAGCAACTCTCCATAATAGACAATGAGTGCGAGAGAGAGACCTTTTTCGTAGAACTGTCTCCCTCCCCCTTACGACGAGAGCAACTCCCCATAAGAGGCAATGAGTGCGAGAGAGAGACCTTTTTCGTAAAACGGTCTCTCTCTATAATCTCTCTTTAGCACTCGTTGTCGCTTACGGGAGCAACACGCCATAAGAGACAATGAGTGCGAAAGAGAGAAGTTTTTCGTAGAACTGTTTCTCTCTCTGTCCCCCTCCCCCTGAAGAGAGCAACTCCCCTTAAGAGACAATGAGTGCGAGAGAGAGAGACTTTTTTAGTAATACGGTCTCTCTCTCGCTCTCCCTCCGTCTTACGAGAGCAACTCACCATAAGAGAGGAGAGAGAGACCTTTTTCGTAGAATGGTCTCTCTCTCGCACTCTTTGCATAATACGGTGGTGTGGTCCGTTTCCTTTGTTGTTTCCGGAAGCGACAACGAGTGCGAGAGAGTTCGTTTTTGTAAAACGGTTTCTCTTTCGCAGGTATTGTTGCCATTAGGAACTGCTGTAGTTATCTTGAGCCATATTGTTCTTTCTAGGAAGCAGAAGATGCTTTTTTCCAAAATTATTATTGAGGCCTTATTCTATTTCTGTTCTTAGCGTTTTCTTTGGAACAACGCACTACGAAGTTTGTTAACTCTCTGTAATGATTCAACAGCTCTTTCTCTTTTGTTCACGACAGGAAATGGCAGCTACGCTCTCTTTCTAAGAATGTACTTTTGCAGCTGGGTTATGATTTGAAGCTTTTTCGCTCTTTTTTATTCATTTTCGTTGTTTATATTTTTAGTTTAGCGCTATAAACCAAAAATGGGGTATAGGTTGTCCCAGGAATGATTGGACTTGACAACTGTAGCTTTGAATGAAAACATCAGCTTCCATCCACAGACAGGGCAACCTGATTGGTCAGGAGCAGTAAGAAGCTGATGTTTTCATGAAAACCATAGAAGTGTCAAATCCAATCTTTTCTGGGACAAGCTATAGTCCAAAGACTTCTAATACTATCTAGACTGGACATAAGGCCGATTTTAGGGCGGGGAAAGTGAATACCTGGGGTGGGACAAAAATCGCATGTTGCGCCTGGCTACGCCGCATCCACGATTACAGTATGTGCTAAGATTTTCAGAAATACATTGATTTAAATGGGAAAATGACTTTTTTGAAAAATTAATTAAAAATACTAAAAAAAATATTTTTCCATAAAACTTGGTACCGTTTGAAAGCTCACGATATGCAGATTTCGGTTCGGGCCGGTTTTATATGTGATTTTTGAACGAGAAACATTCTACAGGGGCTTAAAGTTGGGTACCGATTTTCTACAGGGTGTTTCAAAAAATTGTTTTCTTTGTACTTTTTTTGAATGGTTACAGCTCAAAAAAATAAAATTTATGCGATAAATTATTGAGATACACAAAACAAATAACTTTAATCATAACATAGATTACGTAAAATTGAGTACATACAGCTATGTAGGTTGTCTCAGCGGGGTACCGAAACTGTGGAACACCCCGTAGAATCGAGGAAAATTGACCTAACTTTGAGCCTCTGTAGAATGTTTACGATTGAAAAAATGGTATAAAAACCGGCCCGAACCGAAATCTGCATATGATGAGCTTTCAAACGGTACCAGGTTTTATGGAAAAATATTTTTTTTAGTATTTTTAATTAATTTTTCAAAAAAGTCATTTTCCCATTTAAATCAATGTATTTCCGAAAATCTTAGCACATACTGTAATCGTGGTTGCATACCGATCGGTTTCAATGGGCAGGCGTTATGTCCAGTCTAGATAGTATTAGAAGTCTTTGCATTAAACATAGGCGGATCGTATCAGGGGCTAGAAGAGGCTATAGCCTCCTCCCCCACTTTTTTTGGGCGGAGGGGCTAAAAATCGGGAAAAAGTAATCACTTGAGACTTGAGAAGCCAAAAAAAAAAAAATATCATCACTTTTTAGCCCCCCCCCCCCCCAATATTTTGGTCACGGTCCGCCTATGGCATTAAATAACTAAACAGCAGTATAGGATGGGTGGATTTTGTTGCTGCTAGCCTTACTCCAACTCCAACAATTATTATTTCTCATATGGGTCTTAAAGTTATATTTCATGTTGCTTTAATCGCCCTTTTTGACTTCTTAGGATGGTATTGAAATTCTGGAAGCCCTCTCTGCATCTGGTCTTCGCTCCATCCGTTATGCGCTTGAAGTGCCTGGTGTCAAGCAAATTACGGCCAATGATATGTCGAGAAGTGCTGTCCTTAATATCGAAGACAATATTGAAATTAACAATGTTGAGGATCTTGTTGTAACCAGTCAGTCAGATGCTGTGTAAGTTTTTCTTTACTCCTTCCGTTACTGGCAGGGTTTCATCCTAGATATGGGTTTAGATTTATTTCGGTATGGTAGAATGATTTTTTGACGCAGGAAAAGCTGTGCAATGAGGCTCTTGCTTTCTTCTGCTGTGTGTTTGAATAGGTAATGCTTATGTAAAATCCAGCAAAAATGACCAAGTTACTCAAAAATGACAAAATTTACCAGTGGCGTAAACTTGAGATTTTGATTGGGGGAGAAAACCAAATTTTGAGAGATGCACTCTGGGGGGTCTGGGGGGACAATCCCCAGTGAGAGGGGGCAACCGGGGTCTGCTCCCGGAAAAATTTGAAAATTCAGGCTCTTCAAGACGATACTTTAATCAATGTTATTGCATAAAAATGCCACCAAATTTAAAAAAATCAAAAATAGATTTTACGTTTATTTTCTTCATTTCTCAGGCTAAAAGGGAATTTTTCAGTTTAGACTTTCAGCTTGATGAAGCTGGTATTTCTATGCTTTGGGAAACTGTTCCTCACGGAACTCTATCATACATTGTCTCTGATGAGAGCAATATCAAATTATTTAGATGAAAATTCTGATCAAGGAGAGGTTTTTATGCGAGATGAACGATCCGAAGAACGCAAGCAGCAGAGAGCTAACTGCTAAAGTATTGTACTTAATTTGTCCTTAATCTCGGATGGTTTCATTTTTATTTCTCTCTTTTACGCCTTGTTGTTACAGATGGCTGATGCAGCAACAGAAAGCAGACAATTTATATTTCGATGCCATCGATCTGGATCCGTATGGTTGTCCGTCAAAATTCCTGGATTCAGCCGTGAACGCAGTCAGAGATGGAGGTCTTTTGTTGGTAACCTGCACGGATATGGCAGTCCTTGCGGGCAATGCTCCAGAGACTTGTTATTCCAAATATGGCGCCATCTCATTGAGAAACTCCGCTTGTCATGAAATGGTATGTCTTATCCTCTTTTAGGAAGATTTATTCGGGGGAACAAGAAGGGAATTGGGCTGACAGGGCTCGCTCACTAGAGCGTGTGAGATGGAGCATTTGTTTGGATCCAATCTTTTTTGTGATATCGCACTAAACATGTCTATGATAATGGGTCTGTTGCAAACTTTTGGTGCAGCGATAAAAAGTGTTTATTCCATTGTAAAATCGCCTGAAAAGTTCATTGGTAGCATCATAAAGTCATGAAATACAGTATTAAACTCACAAGAGGCGTTTATTGAAATCTTAGACGGCGACAAAATATTGAGGAATCTGAATATATGCAGTGTGATCATCCAAGGATTGCCAACTTTGACAACCTCACTGGAGGTAGAGGTTATGTGTTTTTTTACGTTGTGATTGGATGTGATGGATATTGTGAGGTTGGCTATCCTTGAATGTTCGTGGTGCATGCATACAGATTGCTCGATATTTTTCCGCCATCTTGGATTTCATACGCCTCATGTGAGTTCATTATTATTATTGCATTTCATGGCTTTCTGATGCCACCATTTGACCTGTCAGGTAATTTTACATTAGATTATACACTCTGTAGCGCTGTAGCAAAAGTTTGCAACAGACCCATTTCTCCTAGACTTCTGGTCCTATATTTTTATCCAGAGAATAATACGCCTATTTAAGAAAAAGAACTTTCTCTTAATTTAAAATGTTAGCTTTTCGCCAATTTTGAAAATAATCTTCTATGGTTTTGAGGAGGCTGCATACCATTAAAAAAGACTCGTGAATTTCAGTGGAGTTTTATGTTCTCTTCTCCTTTTTTTTCAGTAATTTTTTTTGTTTGTTTTTGTTTACAGGCCTTGAGAATTGCCCTGCAGTCCATAGAATCTCATTGTAACCGGTATGGTCGATACATTGTTCCCATGTTATCATTCAGTGCAGATTTTTACATCAGACTTTTTGTTAAAGTCTATTCTGGTGCCCAAAAATGTAAACAGACTTTAAGGTAAGATTTATTATTTTATTTAGTAGGTCTAAACAGGTAAACCCAAGGTTACAGAGAAAGAGATGCGACTTTTGTAACTAATTTTCCCCATTGTTAAAAAATTGTTAAATGCAAGGTAGATAAAACCAGGTATGTGTAGTTTGTTTCTCGGGGAGGGAGCGGGATTTTCAAACTCCGTTGACCAGAATTGACCAGCTTACGTAGCCAGTTTTCGCCCATTTGATTAACATGGGAGTTGACCAGCCTGCTTCATCGCCCACTAGCGATCGGAACGACCCTTGCGGTGAATATTGCGCAGTCGCACATACTTTGTTTTATCTACCTTGGTTCAATGACCTAAATGCTATTGACCTATTGTTGTTTTGACCCATCATTAAAGACGACCACTGCAAAGAAACATTTAAATCGCAGAAATTAATCACAGTGGCCACACCCAAATTAGCCTGCAATTCCATAAAATACTATATTGGCAAAAATTCTCTGAAATTAAACTCAGGTATGCCTAGTTGTAAGACAACAAATGAAAACGAATAGAAAATTATAATTCTTATAAGAGACAGTTATATTGATTTCTGTGTCCAGATAGCCACTCTCAAATACTTGCAGTTATGTTTGAAATCAATTTCAAGTGAATCTGTCGTAATTTTTTTTTTTAAGGTTAAAAACTATGAGGCAAACTAACCGAGCCCTTGTAAAATGTTCGTAAGAGATTTCCACTGTGGCTGCCTCCTCGAAGTTTCAATATGAGGTCCCTCCAGTAGCGCACCGAGAGTTTCTTCATCTCTCTCTTTCCTCCATTAAGAAACGTATGTTAGACAAGGATGGACAACGGGATAAAACCCCCTCTTTCTGTCCTTTTCCTACTTATACATTCAAATGGGAAATGAGAGAGATGGAAGAGGTTCTGGTTGCGCCATTGGGTCCCTCAAATCCTCTCTATCGCTATAGCTCATTGAGCGAAATAGCAGCAATAGTGCAGAGGCAAATAGTCATCCACCATTTGCAATTTGCCTCTTGAGTGCTTCGTGAACAGTTTCTTCTTCTTCATTTTTAAAGAAGAACATGACATGCTGCAACTCTAATAGTTTATAGGGATTCTAGTGTATCTTAGAGCCACCCTAAGACGATGCTTGCAAGGAAATAAATAAATTTTTTTTGTTTTTTTTTGTTTTTAGTAAACTATCAAATGTTTTCCAATGCAATGGCTGCTGTTCTTTGACTCTCCAACCTCTCGGAGCTGTGAAAGATAACGGAAATAACCAGTTCAAGTTTTCGCTTCCGAATGGTCCGGCCGTTGGTGATTCTTGTGTTCATTGTGGTCAACGGCATCATGTAAGTACTTGCTTAGTTGTTAGGTCCGCGACATTTCAGTCACTCATATCATCAGTGGAATCCATCATTTCAAAATTTCCTAATTCATTTTCATTTTTTCAGCCGCAATCAATCATTCAATTACTTCAATCAATATTTGTCTGTGATTCTATGACTCATGAAGAACAAAGGAATAAATATGCACGATTATTCGTACATGCATTGCTCTTCAAAAAATTAAAAATTAAATGTAATTATCCTATTTCTGATGTACAGAATGATATCTGATAAACCTTTAAAAAAAAGAAAGAAAAAAAAATTACCGCCATCTTAAAATTTTGTTAATTGCATTTATTGAGTTTGTGAGTTGATTTTGGAACTTGCTACTGCTGTCAAAGTTATTTTCAAGAGATTTTAGACAGGGAGGAACCCTTCACAACGCTGTAGCAAAAGTTTCCAACAGACCCATCGGTCAAATTCTAATTATGTCTCATATTTCCGCTTTGTTTTCTAGATGGGCGGCCCAATTTGGAATGGTCCAATCCACGATAAGCAGTTTGTAGGAAGACTGATTGAACTAACCAAAAAGTCTACGGAATCATTTCAAACGGGTAAACGGATGCTTGGTATGCTAACGGTAATAAACGAAGAGCTTGATGATGTCCCTCTCTATTACACGCTCAATTCTCTTTGTAATCGGGTGCATTGTGAAACGATTCCGCTCAAAGATTTCAGGTATTATTCTATTTGCTTGTCTCTTTCAACAAGATACTCTTTCAAGACCTGTAACCATAAAAGCACAGAAAACTGCAATCAGAATGGAAACTCCCATAAGAGCCAATGAAAATAAGATTTGGAATTGACCATATGATGGAAATCACTTATGGAAATTTTACACGAGCGCAGTTTAGTTGCCTCAATTTTTTTTAACCTTAAAAAAAAAGTTGCGAAAAATCCATTTGAAATTGGTTTTAAATAAAAGAGCAAGTGTTTTAAAGTGGCTAGCTGGACACAGCAATTAATGTGACTGTGTCTTTTGGAAGGTTTTGCACCATATTTAAGTGGACTCATGATAGTAACAGGCCAAATTTTCTCACCTGGATAGTTGTATTGGAATTCTGTGTCCAGGTAGCCACTCTCAAACACTTGCACTTTTGTTTAAAACCAATTTCCACTGGATTAATTACAATTATTGATTTAAGGTTTACTCGTTGAATGCTTTGACTCCGTGCAAACAATTTGCCAAGTGAGTCTTTACGTGGGAGTTGAGTACCCATCAACTAACATGATATTGGATGATGATCAGTTCCACTGACATCCTCGCTTGACCAAATGGTTTGAAAGGGTATGAAGGAGCCTCGCAGAAGTGTGTCGTTCGCGGTGAAAGACCCGCATAAGAGCTAAGACCACAGCTGGGGCGACAGACGGATTCTATCTATCTATCTATCTAAAAAGAGTGATGCAAACGAACCAGAATCGTATTGTCTATGCTGTCACTTTTTGGGATAGGACTTATCAGTAGCGCACCGAGAGTTTCTTCATCTCTCTCTTTTCTCCATTAAGAAACGTATGTTAGACAAGGATGGACAAGGGGATAAAACCCCCTCCTTCTGTCCTTTTCCTACTCATACATTCAAATGGGAAATGAGAGAGATGGAAGATATCCCGGTTGCGCCAGTGGGACTTATAATATGTATCAGCCTCTCTATTGCTATAGCTCGATGACTATTCCACACAAAAGTAAACCTTGGACAAATAGTAACTTTATTTATTTTTTCAAAAACAAGTCAATTAATAAATAAATAAGTAAATGAATAGATAGGTAAATAAATAAATGATTGATCCATCCTCTCAAATTTGCAGGTCTGCGCTCTTGAACGGAGGTTTCCGAGTTTCAATGTCACACTGCGCGTCAAACTCTGTCAAAACAAACGCTCCTGTCTCCATCATCTGGGATGTTCTCAGATGTTGGATCAAAACGCATCCAGTGTCAGAGAAAAGGTTAGCAGATCCCATCTGTGCAAACTTGTTAAAGGCGGAGCCTCAATTCAATGCGAACTTTGACCCACACCCAGACGCACTCCCAGAGTCCATTAAAAATGGTCTATTACGCTATCAACCGAATCCTGCACCGAATTGGGGTCCAGGATGCAGAAGCAGACCCAAGTAAGCTAATTACCAGCTCTTTCTCTTTGACCAAAGTGTTACACCTCGATTTCATGCCGCGATTTTTGGGAAAACTGTAATTTGAATAGAGCAAAATCAATTCTGTGGAAACTTGTTTTGGGGAAATCGATTTTGTGGAAACCTATTTAGTGAAAATCAATTTCCACAAAAAACACAAAAATCGGTTTCCACCAAATCAATTGCCACGAAAATTTCCACAAATACTTAATGCAAAAATCAGTTTCCACTTAAAACGCCAAAATCAGTTTCCACAAAAAGACACGATAATCGGTTTCCGCAAAATCGAATTTGTGGAAAAGTGAAAATCGATTTCCAAAAAAAAAACACAGATTTTGGTTTCCACAAAACCAATTCCCACAAAAAACACAAAAATAGACCTCCACAAAAAATGCAAAAATTGATTTCCACAAAAAACATAAAAATTGATTTCTACCATATAAGTTTTCACGAAAGTCAAAGCAAGTTTCCACGAAAGTCAAAACAAGTTTCCACAAAATAGATTTCCAAAAAAAAAGTCAGGCTTTTCCACAAAAGCCATTTTCTTTATATTAACTGATACCTCCTCCATTAAGCCAGAGAGCTGCCCGTATCCTGCTTTAAATGGAAACTAGAGTTAACGCGTTGTTTCTTGCTGGAAATATAATGAGCGCTTTAATTTGTCTAATAATGGAGCAAGCGTTGTTAATTTTTTCTGAAAATGGAGGAAGCGCGCTGTTTTAAGCCGAAGAAAAGTTGATTTTTACGGAATAATAAGTTTGCGTGTTGTTTCTTGCTGAAAATTGAGTGAGAGCGTTGATTTTTTCTGAAAATTGAATAAGCGCGTTGTTTTGAGCCAAAAAAATTTCTTCCGGACGTTAAAATAAACAAAAAAAAAAAAAGGTCATTAGATTTTGTGGACAGCAAGCAAATTGTGGGTAGGTACAGCTTGGTGGTCTCGTGAAAATGTGGATGCCTGGGCACATTTTACACCCCTGATGTAAGGTACCTTGGCAGGTACCTCCATTCCTTCTTTTTCCCATTTTGTATTCTCAGTCCAGTCGTTTGCTGTGAAATTCCAGCATAACAAACACATGGTTTGTGCAACTGGACTTTAATAATTCCACTATTATGAAAAAAAGGATTCTTAAGTTAAGCCACCTGATCAGTTTTGTAGCAAATCGATCTTCTTTGAAGAAAATACAGAATTTACTTGAATCTCGATGCATTTAAATTGGGAATCTTAATTTCACTGAATGTCCATCTGATAAAACCGTCTTTTTTTTCCAGCATTTTAGGAAAGAGGGAAGGAGGCAAACGACAGAGTCATCAAAACAAACGAAAGCGTGTTCACCAACCATCTGAATCCATGGGTAATGCGACCAACGGAAACAAAGATGACATTCTCATCGTTACCTTATCAGACGACGATTCGATGGATTGCAGCGAAACGGCAAAGAAACCAAGTGACGACTCGGACGATGCTTGTAACAGAAAACAAAGATTATCCAACATCGACAGCGATCAGGATTTGGAAATTAGAGAGCTGGTCACTGCAGCCAACGGTCCTCCAAAAATTATCGATTTAGATGACGAAGAAGATCAAGAAATTACAGACGCAGAAAAATCCACCGGTGCTAGTGAGAAAGTTTCTGCCGAAACAACTGAACAAAGTAGTGGGGAAGTAGTTAATGTTGAAAGCTCCGAAGTTAGTGAAATTAAAGAAGTTAACCAAAGTTTAGCAGTTAGTAGTCCAGGCAAATTGGAAGAAGATGTTAGTAGTTTAGAAAATGGAAATAATTTGCAAACGATAGGAAAGAATCTGCAGGAATCAGAAGAAGAGCAGTTGAAAGCAGATGAAAATCAGCAACAATCGGAAGAAAATCTACTAGAGTCCGAAAAAAATCCACTTGAATCGGACGAAAAGAGTGAAACAAATGCTCTATTGGTCTCAAATGAAACCAATTCTAACATAGAAGAATCTTCCAAAGTCGCAGAAAGCTGTAAAGATGCGCAGTCTGAAGATATTCATGCAGAAGCAAACGAATCCCAAGAATCAGCAGGAAAAATTGCCGACACGGCAGAGTTAGCGGGTAATGATAAATGTGCTGAAGCAAACGAATCCCAAGAATCGGCAGGAAAAATTTCCGATTCAGCAGAGGTGGCAGAAAATGGTAAAACAGTCTCGTTAAAGGCTTCTTCCGAGACTCAACCAGATAACAAAAACGGTTCGTGTGAAGAAGAGGCGTCAAAAAATGTTGATACTTCCAACGAAGCTTCAAGCGACATCTCACAATCAGTTGATAAATTGCAATCGGCATCAGAAGGCCAAAAATCCTAAGTCCAGCTGATTCATTTAGAAACAGTTTGACTGTATCCAGGGCTGTTTCACCATGCAGGTGAAACTGATGTATCCATTCTCTGTCCAATCAGCTATCAGCAGGATACTCAGCATTGTGCCTTAGTCTGATCGGAAAGCTCTGAAATTGGAAGAGAAATTAAGCCATTCCACTCATGAATAGAGTCTTATCGTCTTCTGTTTTATTAATTTGTGTAATTGAGAAGCGTTTTTTTGGTGTAGCAAAGTCTTTTGGTGTTTTTTGGTTGGTCAGTTTACAGTCAAGGTGCATCTGCATTGAGAAAAAATGGATGAAACATTTATACACCTTCTCTCGAAAAGCACCTCAATTAAGGCCATTTTTGGATAAAGGGGCCCCTAAAACAACGGGTGTGCTCTTCCTGAAAAAACAGCCTTGTGATTAAGTAGGAACTCGTGTCCGAAGAGCACACCTTTTGTATTTTAGGCCCTTTTTCCGGAATCAGCTTTAATTATGGAGTTAGGCGCAGAAAAAGCACTTCTTCAATGAATTTTAAGTGGAAGATGCGCCCTTCTTGCTCCCAACTCTTCAATTGATACAGCTAAGTGTGGTCTCTTAGTCATTCAGAGATAAATAGAGACCCAGCACAAAGCTTGCCACAGGTATCCACTTTTCCAGCTTAATTTTGGTCGGAACTCATCGACAGCCCTCATTGCAGCCCTCATTAATCATTGAAGACCTTCGCAAATCATTGTATCGTAATTGAATCGCTTTCCGCGAGGACACAAGTTGATTTCATCATCAAAAGGTTATAATACTGCCAATCAGAGACTGCATCCGACAACGGTGTGAAGTTTTGGAATCTACCCGTTTGGACTTTAACACTTGCCACACTTTGCAAACTTATCTTGAACGACACCAAAATTAGTTTCAAAATGAAAGTGTGATTCTTGATGATCAGATCCAGAAATTATTATGTTCTTGTGTCTGATGATGATCTCGATGCGTTTTTGTATTTTTAGCCAAAGATCATTAACTGTTTTTAGTATCGTTGTTTCTATTTCATTGATTATCCCTCAGATTGTATGATTGCCAATGCGGTGAAAAATTTTATAGCATGCGAGAAGAAATAAAGGAGCAATGCTGCTCAGATCAAAGACTATGATTTTTTAATGGACTATGGTTAAATACTCTATTTTTTTAGTCTTTTTCATTGTAAAAAATTGTCTACTGTATCCAGTGTCAAATTATTAAAATTTGTAAAAACATTTACGATAGGTCACTTTTTAATATCAAGCTAAAGCAATAGAGAGGATTTGTGGGGCGAGATATTAAAACTTCAAGATGGCTGCCATGAAGGAAATCTCTTACGGACGTTTTTCCCACAGGCTCGGTTTGTTTACCTCACTTTATTGAACCGTTAAATTTTGAAAAAAAAATACAAACTGTGACAAATACATTTGAAACTGGTTATAAACGAAAGTGTAAGTGTTTGAGAGTGGCTATACGGACACAGAAATGGATGTAACTGTTTCTTCTGCAAGGATTTGCACGATAAAGAAACTGACTCACAATGGAAGCAAGCCTTTTCTTACCTGGATAGTGGTATTAAAATTCTTTGTCCAGAGAGCCACTCTTAAACACTTGCACTTCCATTTAAAACCGATTTCAAATGCGTTTGACACAATTTTTTGTCATAAAATTTAAAAGTTATAAAATATGAGGCAAACAAATGGAGCCTGTGTGAAAATGCTCAGAAGAGATTTCCCTCACAGCTGCTTCCTCAGTGTTTCAAAATCACGTCTCATAAATCCTCTTTGTTGGTATTGCTCGTTGTGTAAATCAGTCAACTTCGAAACTTGTGAATTTGAAGTGGGGGGGAAAAAGTGAGGCAAATAAACAATCTCAAATAAATAGGCTGTTATGATATATATTGTCTCTGAAATTTATCGCCTCCAATTTTAATGAGCTTGTCGAGTCATGCAGATATACTTTCAGTTCTTTTATTTGCTCATGTCTGATAGATCGTACTTATAGTTTTAAATGCTGTGGAAAATGTTATAACATGCTAAACAAAATAAAGCAGCGGTGAAGTTTGGATTATTATTCCATCTCTTCTCTTACGATGGTTAAATCAATTTTTTATTTCAAAACCCTCAGACACTAAAATTTGTTAATTTCATCAACAATCCTTTATTTTTCTCACTTTTTCGACGTTGCAAATTAAAGCTACTGACATAGATCGTTACTTCTGAAATTTTCAAGACTGTGCATTCAAAATAATGGTGTGTTGCACACTTTTGCTGTAAGCGTTTGAAAAGTCCATTCAGATGCAAATAACTGCTAAAATAAAGATTGTTGCACTACAAACTCACGAAATCTACTATTAATTTATCAAACGCTTTTAACCCTTTGTATCCTGATGGTACAAGTTTGTACCACCAAATTAAGATTGAGTTGTTGGATTCGACTTAGGCCAATACGGTAGATGGCCAATGAAATGTCAAAGACAAAAAAATTGTTAGACAAAAAAATTGTTAGACACAAAACTGAGGATAAAGTTATGTAAGTGTATTCACAAAAAAAAAAAAAATCCAGGTAATTTCAGCTAACATATTTTAGCACTTTTATTAAAAATTCAAAAGTAAAAGCTCGAAATGCGGTTCTGAAAAATACAACCGAGAAATTTCAGCCTGAATTACAAATATTCCAATACATTGAGTCAAATATAGAAAAAAAACCACAAAATTCATAAATTGAAGCCATTTCTGGTAATAGGGCCCGTAAAACAACAAGTGTGCTCTTCCTGCTAAATTACCATTGTGATTGAATAGATACTTTTGCCTGAAGAGCGCACCTCTTTTCCTAAGGGCCCTTTTTCCAGAAATGGCCTCAGTTATAGAGCTAAAATGAACTTTTTAAGATCAAGTAAAAAAAATTGATCCCTCAGTAAATAACACACCTTATTTCATTTCGTCAAAGGGCTTTTTTGATTAATTTCACACTCTATAAATCTTTGTATTTACCAGAGTGCAATACACCGCAAAGTATGGACCAGTTGCACCACTAAGAGGATCCAAGATTGATATTTCTGTCATTTTTTTTTGTATAACGCTTTATTGTGCAAACTGGAATCTGTTTGCAGTGCAACTTGCTCATAATGCGCACCTCAAATTTTTGAGGGCAAGAAAAAAAAGGAGAAAAAAAGCAATATTAAGATTTCTAAGGCTAATTATGGCTAGGCTAATTTGTGTTCAAATAAATTGTTAAATCTTAATTTTTTTTAAAAAAAAAAAAAAAAAAAAAAAAAAAAAAAACAACTTATTGAGGTGCTAGTGGCAACTGAGGAATTATTTCACAGATATAGTTGACAAAACTTGACGCTAAACTGGCGCTAAGAAGATGTGGTTCAAAACACAAAATTACTGTAAATTCAGTAAAGTCACAAAATTGGCAATAAAAATACAACATAACAAACGTAAAAAAAAAAAAAAAACCAGCAATCAATTCTGACTTTGTCAAACGTTCTTAAATTCTAAGAAAAGAAAAAAAAAAATTTAGGAATTGACGAGTTTTTTGGTAAAAGGGCGGACGCAACAGAGTATGCAGGAGTTGAATAATGCTGATTTCAATGTATTATTGCGTGAGGCTTTGATGAGAAAAACTGAGTTGTGTGAAGGTGATTCTTGAGCGTTTAGTGTCGATTTCTGCCACCGGAAAGCTACTGTTCGATTAATGTCAAATTATAGGCCGAAAGTAATTTATATTTAAGAAAACGGAATGTCAGTTACTTGAGAATCATCTGAAGAACGCCTCTGCAAAGTATCTTGTCAATAACCTCAAAAATAAGGCTGAAAGTACCAAAAAATAAAATATCGCATTTCGATACAAGAATCGATTTGCGAAATTCCTTTTTTTGGTAGTTTCAGCCTTATTTTTGAAGTCGTTGACAAGATAATTTGCAGAGACGTTCTTCAGGAGATTATCTAGTAACTGACACTCCGTTTTCTCAAACATAAATTACTTTCGGCCTATAATTTGATATTAATCGAACGGTAGCTTTCCGGTGGCAGAAATCGTCACTAAACACTGAAGAATCACCTTAATTACCTAGTCATCAGAGCATTAAGTCTAATCTTCAGATGATTAAAAGAACCCAATCCAACACTTTCTAATCACACGATAACCTTTTGAAAGCAGGTTTTTTGAGTATGAGCACACCCTCTGTGTTGTATCCCCCTTTTACCGAAGAACTCATTAATTGCATAAAATATCACTTTAAGGCTTTGGAGAATGTCTCTAGATCTGGGTGATAAAAAATCAACCTTTGACCCTTCCAAAAATAAAATGTCAAAGGAGGCACATCAGGAAGAGACAGAATGAGAGTTTTCGTTTCTTGATAAGTACTAGTGAAGACAGAGATAACTTCAAAAGTCAGGGTATGCAATGTGCAATACACCCGATACATGTGTTGAATAATATCTTGGGCGTTGCTTGTAAATATTCTGGCCAGAATATGCAATTTGCCTCACACCTGGTACATGTGTGGTGCATTGCATATTGCGTACTCTGGACAGGATATGCAAACCACAACACACCTATTGCGCATGTGTTGAATGCTATCTTAGGTGTTGCTTATAAACACCCTGGCCAAGATATGCAATGTGCAATACACCTGATTTGAGAGTTAAACTGGACATTATGTGTTGCAGGCTGCATACCCTGGGACCAAAAAATGTATAGTATCGGCAGTGTGCGCAAGTTGAATTGCACGAGGTTTTGACCAATCAGAGAGTCTACCCACGACACATGACCAGGCGTAAGTTACGCTCAGCACCTAAAATTTTTAACCTGGACAGGATATGCAATGCATCCGATTTGTGAGTTAAATTGTGCATTATGAGTTGCGGGTTGCATACCCTGGACATGATATATCCTTTCCTATAGGATATATCCTGACACATGGCACATGATGCATGTTTTAAAAAAGTATATTATGCGTTAAAGATTGCATACCCTGTACAGGAAAGGTAATGGGCGACGCGACTGATACATGTTTTAATGGTGTATCGTGTGTTGCGTATTCTGGTCGGATATCTTTGTCTGTGCTAGTAATATGCAAAATACAAGATGAAATCCGGTCAGCAAAACAATTCTTTCTTATGATTATAGTTATCAACGTGGATTACACCCTGGTCCATAGTTTTGAACGGAGATCGCTTGATAGGAGACGATAGTCGATGACACTCCCTGCACACAGCCATGTATTTGTCAGCTCCACCGATAATTTCTACCTGAATTTTAAAGGAAATAAACGAGTCAATTAAATAATCTAAATAAAAATACAATTTTGTAACCAGTCCTTTAACTACGAACATACGCAAATTTTCTTATCTCAACTTAGAAATTCATTTCTTTATTCATTTAGGTTTCAGGAACGTTCGTCCTACAGCTTTTGTCCAATTTACACCTACCAAATGTTACAGTATACCACTTAATCAATTTGTCCATCCTATTTTTTTACCAAAATTTTATTACAAGTCTATTTTGAACTTTAGTCAATTTAATAAGAGGACCATTTGGAAATTTGCTTTGGTTCTGGTTAGGTTTATGAGATCCTGGAATGCCTTGCCCTCCTCCATCCGCAACTTAGATTTTTTGTCTCATTTTAAGTTTATGCCAAAAGCCATCTTCTTGAGTTTTATTAGTTCTATTTACTGTTTGTTTTTATTCTTTTTTTTTGTTAGCGTGTAAACTGGTCATTTTTCCTGTTTCTTATTATTTGTTTTGTAATTGGGTAGTTTGACCATTTGTGGCGTAGATAAATAAATAGATAAATAAGTAGTAGAAGTAAAGTCCAGCCGCCCAAACACAGTGGTCCTTTACACTGATATTTCTCAGCAAACAACCAGACTGCATAAATAAAGAAGGGGTGGAAAAGATAGTCAAAGAATTCTCAAAACAAAGGATAGGAAAGAGGAGAGTGACAGCGACCTGCCAGGGACTCTCAAATTGGGAAGGAAGTTCCTAGAGCACTCAAGGAGGTAAAGTGCTCTAAATATAGTTTTCTTGTCTCTCTCTTTTCTCATATGAAATATTACTCCACTCTCTATTTTTGTAACTCCAGTTAGTTTTTTTGTTTTGTTTTTGTTTTTTTATAATATTCTCTCTATTCAACTGTGTAGTACCTCTTCCTCCAAAAAAGAAAATAAATAAATAAATAAATGAATAAAAAACCAAGAAAAACAGGCTGAAGTTTCAGCAATGTCTCAATTTGAAATTCAAGGATAAAATAAAACTAAAAACCCAAGTTATATGACGAAACAACTTGGAAATTTGGTACTGATTTAGAATTTTGCATCCAATTTGATTTAAGACAAAAAAAAAAAAAAAAAAAAAAATTAAAACAAGGAGAGGAAAAAAAAGGAATTTTTCAACCTGGTTTGCGACAGATCGCTCTCTAGAAGATTTTGTCCAGTAAAAACGAGAACCCTTTTACATTGGTGCTTCACATTTTTAATAGATTTGGGCTACTTATAACAACCATGGTACAAGTAAAATAAGTCACCTCTTTCTCAGTTCCAATTCTCTTCGTATACGAAGCATCAGCAAAACAGGACATACAAACTGCGGTGAGTTTCACAACGTTCTCTGCCAGAGGGACCAAACTTAGTATATCTCCAAAACCAGTTCTTTGAAAAGTTCCATCTAGAGCAGCGACTATGACAATTTTGCCTTCATTGGCCATTTCCTCACTGAATGATACAATATCTGGGAACTGTGAAGAAAACAAAAACATTAAAAACCAAGTCAATAATTCCTAAAAACTTGACGAACCATGAAATGGCTACAGGGGTTATTCTTTGGGGCAGAAGCTCTCAAGTAAATAATCTTTTAATATCCCTGGAAAAAATTCATTTGCACTTCATTCAATTTGCCATTCAGTCATCTTTGTAACGCAATGAGCTGTACCTGTAGAGGGGCTAATATCATTGGCTAATACATGTTATAAGCCCTCAAAATCAGGCAGCATGGAAGATTTGATTCTGGTTTGTTTGCCTCATTTTTTTAACCTTAAATCAAACATTGTAATTAATTCAGTGGAAATGAGTTTTTTACGAAAATGCAAGTGTTGTAGAATGGCTAACTGGGCTCAACTTCCATGCTCTTTCCATCCACAGGATTACCATGTGTTAACAAAGAAATTATACCTTATTATTATTGCAACTTATCCGATATGCAAAATAAATCTGCTTCAAAAACCAAGTTATGCAACCAACAATAGGTAAAAGTCGTGGTGGCTGCATACCCAGTCTTTTGCAGGAGCTTCATCTGAGTTGAAAGACCTATCCATGATAGTAGGTTACCTACCGTACATTAAAAACCAATTCAACCCTGATTTATACCAAGAAAATATTAAAAAATTACCATGAATGTGGTAGACACAAGTAGGTATTTTTAATGCAGATTTGAAAGACTAGGGTTACACAGATTTCAATCAGATTTCCTCAAATTTATTTATTTATTAATTTATTAGTTTAACCTTTAAGGGACCAAGCGCCCGGTATAGAAACAATTAATTCTAGACTATATAGCGCAAAAACGTTAGCCCTTAAGCGACCAAGCGCCCAATATAAAAGCTCAAGTGCATATTAACTTATGAGAATGCCATCTGGCAAATATGTCTCTAAAAGCATGTAGAATAAGTAGTAAGTGTCAGATTCCATGGGCAGAATGCGCCAAAAAAAAAAAAAAATGGCTCGCTTAATTAAGGTAGGTATACTTACAAATTGACCTTCGTCGATTCCTATTACATCGACTTCGTCTGAAAATGTTTTCAGATTGGCAAGCACCATGGCAGATATCGCTGGCAGCTTTTGTTTGTCATGTGTCGCAATTGATTGTGTGTCATATCTGTTGTCGTTGGCATATCGGACGATGAGACATCTGTAATTTGCAAATTGATACCGCTTCAATCGCCGGATAAGCTCGGTTGATTTGCCAGAGAACATGGGACCAAAAATAACCTAAAAATAAATGAACCAACGATTACTTATTATAAATGTATATATATATACTTTTTTTTTTTTTTTTTTTTTTTTGAGAATTTTTGGCTTTATTTGGTTCCCAGTCACTTCACCAAAAAATGTTTGACTAACATGATGTTTGACCTACAAATTCAACCCACTACTTTACTTTCTCACTCTAACAAAGTTAGAAATTGAGAAAGTATTGCAATGGCGCAGATGTCTGTCTGTATCCCTGCATAACTTTTGAATCAATGGTCCATATACATCCAAAATTTGCAGAGAAGTTGCTTTTAAAATTCCTCAGAGGGATTTCTTTTTGTTTTTCCGAAATTTTAAATTTCATGCAAGTTACGGAGGATAAAAAATTTCCATTAAATCAATTGGAAAACAAGTACAAATAGGGAAGAATTGGAATATTTCAAATGGAGCTGTTTGAATTTTGATTAAAATTCACAAAAACATTCTGCAACCGGCCTACTGTAAGATGTTACCCCTTAAAGAGGATCAATGGGTCTCCCCCAGGATATTATAGGGGGGTCTGAAGGTCTCCACCAGGATATAATAGGGGGTCTGGGAGTCTCCCCCAGATTAATTTTGATGAGAGAAAGAGTCAAGTCCCAGCCAAGCTAAGGAGGTTTCAAAGAAAATTTCGAAACATGGGCAGTTTTAATTTTTTAAAAAAAACCCTTCAATTTCTCGAACGGCAACCAAACCAACTTCTAAGTGGGGACTTGGCTCAAGTCCCAGTCAAGCTAAGGAGGTTTCAAAGAAAAATTCTATACATGGACAGTTTTAATTTTTAAAAAACCCTTTCAATTTCTCGAACGGCAACCGAACCAACTTCTAAGTGGGGACTTGGCTCAAGTCCCAGCCAAGCTAAGGAGGTTTCAAAGAAAATGTCTTCACAAGTACAGTTTTAATTTTTAAAAAAAACCCTTCAATTTCTCGAACGGCAACTGAACCAACTTCTGAATGGGGACTTGGCTTAAGTCCCAGCCAAGCTAAGGAGGTTTCAAAGAAAATTTCTTTACACGTAGTTTTAATTTTTAAAAACCCCTTCAATTTCTCGAACGGCAACCGAACCAACTTCTTAGAGGGGACTTTTCTTACTGTCCCCCAGTATGATTCATGAACAGTTTGATTGTCTACTTGATAAATAAAATTAACGAGATACCAATAGATTTGTGGGACGTGATACTAAGGCAGCCAGGATGGAAGTATCTGACAGTCGTTTTTTACACAGGCTGAGTTTGTTTGCCTCATTTTCTTCAATACTTAAATTTGTTTTAAAAAAATTGTGAAAAATCCATTTGAAATTGATTGTAAACAAAAGTGCAAGTGTTTTAGAGTGACTATCTGAACACAGCACGGAGAAAAATTTCTGGTGGAAATTGCGGAACGTATTATTAATAATGGGGTAAAAAGAAATTCATTTTGAAATAATAAGAATTATTACTGATCCAACGATTCTTTCTTGGGATTCTTCTGAATCATCAGAACGTTCTATTGGACCAATGAGAATTCTCGTTGAATCAATAAGAATTCTTATTATTTTAAAAGGGATTTCTTTTCACCCCAATTTCTTAATACATTCCGTAATTTCAATCAGAAATTTTACTCCGTGAGGACAAAACCATTTTTTTTTTTTTTTAAGGATTTTCATGATAAAGAAATTGACGCAAGATAGAAACAAGCAACATTTTCTAACTTGGATAGTTTTGTGTAGGAATTCTGTGTTCAGATACCTACCCTAAAACACAGTCACTTTTGTTTACAACCAATTTCCAGTGAATTAATTACAATCTTTTAAGTAAAGTTAAAAAAAAAATGAGGCAAACAAACCAGAATCAGAGCGTCTATGCTGTCACACTTTGGGAAAAGACTTAAGGCTTGGTTTGTTTGCCTCATTTTCTTCAACAATTTAATTTTTTTAAAAAAAATTGTGAAAAATTCATTTGAAATTGATTCTAAACAAAAGTGCAAGTGTTATAGAGTGAGTGATCTGGACACAGGACAAAACCATTTCTTTTGAAAGGATTTTCACATTAAAGAAACTGACGCATGACAGAAACAAGCAACATTCTCACTCTAAAACACAGTCACTTTCGTTTACAACCAATTTCCAGTGAATTAATTACAATTTTTTATTTAAGGTTAAAAAAAAAATGAGGCAAACAAACCAGAATCAGAGCGTCTATGCTGTCACACTTTGGGAAAGGACTTGTAACACATACTAGCCTCTCTATTGCTGTACCTTCTTGAATGAAATGAATGGATGGAGTTGTTTTTTTTTTGTTTGTTTTTTTTTTTTTTGGGGGGTTATTTGGCTTATGCTCTGTATGAAACTTTGAACCGACAGCCAACTGTAGAAAATTTGCAGTTTATGGACAAAAATCAAACAATTGAATCAATTTAAGAAGCATATACTGATAAGGAGTGATAAATCTGGTTTCATCGAACACAACTTTTCAAGTTTAACTTCAATTTTTTTACAGCTGCATTCGGGAATTCGTGACAACGAAGGAAATTTGCAACAAATACGCAAAATACAATTTTCGATGATCAACAAAATATATTTATTTATGGTCATAAAACATTATTAAAAAAAACAGCTGAAGAGGAGAGTGGAAAATGAAAAAGTAGTTTTGAATTAAAATTAGTCATAAGTAATTAAAAAACTTAATTCGAGTCAGACTTAACAATTACTCTAGAGCAATACTTATTTTAGCAAGAATAATGAAGCGGTCACGTGACCTTAGCTACAAAAATACCTTTTTTTTTTAAATTATGATAAAAATAGTTTTTGTTAAGGAAAACAATTTATGGCAACGACAGAAAATCCTCTTTAGATGTTTCATTGCACACCTGACACGGATGATCCTTATCATTTGATAATTCAGAAAAGTAACCAGATATCTATGTTTCTCTCTCTTCACCCATTTGAACCCATGCGTTAGAAAAGGACAGATAAACACTGGTGTCCAGTGGCGGCTACTGGGTTGAAATGGCTAAAAAGGTAGAGGAAGACTAATTCCTCGCTCTACCTCTGAGCTCTTTGTCTATTCAAAGTCAAGGAAAAGTTAGATAATCCCAAAGAAAATATAAGTTTTTAAGAGGAAAAATTGATGATCCAAATCTTCACCCTAAATAAAAATACTGGCATAACAATCAACTTTATCATGAAGTAGAAAATTCCTGAGAATTCAAGGGGTTATAATCTTTGATTTATTTATAACATCAACCTTATACCCTTCCACTCCTTGAATTCACCAGAGATCTAACTCAGTGTTGGGTGAAAATTAACTATTGAATAATCGTGAATAATTAAGGTGATTCTTCAGCGTTCAATGCTGATTTCTGCCACCAGAGCACTACCGTTTGATAAATGTCAAATTGCAGGCCGAAAGAAATTTATATTTAAGAAAACAGAAAGTCAGTAGCTATATAAACATCTGAAGAAAGTCTCTGCAAAATAACTCTTCAATAACTTCAAAAATAAGGCTGAAAGTACAGAAAAATAAAACATCGCATTTTGATACAAGAATTGATTTGCGATATTCCATTTTTTGGTACTTTCAGCCTTATGTTTGAAGTTATTGACTAGATATTTTGCAGAGACGTTCTTCAGATGATTATCTACCAACTGACACTCTGTTTTCTTAAATAAAAATTACTTTCGACCTGTAATTTGACATTTATTGAACAGCAGCGCTCTGGTGGCAGAAAGCAGCATAGAATCACCTTAACTAAATTTGGACAGGCTCAAGTAAAAACATCTGTTGTCCATTTTTTTTAAATTTGACTTTGTGATCGTACATCACTTTTAAAAAAACGCTGCATCTATATAAGTGCTATCAGACTTGTTCTGCGGCTCTTTGCTACTATTACCCTTGTCTTACCAGTTTTCATTAATTTTTCATTTTTTAATTTGTTATTATTTCTTTATTTTATACATTCGTTTTCTCAAAAAAAATATTTTGGACATCGGACATTTTCACATGAGTCTTTTCAATGATTTACATACATTGTTCTCTTGTTATTCCTACTAAAAAATAGAAGTTTTAATACAACCAGTCATTCATTTTAAGACAACAATTATGATTTTGATATACTGATAGGAATAACATAATGTGAATCACATCATTCAGTTATGCATGATGATTCAAAAGGTAAAGTTTGCCCAACACTGATCCAACTACACTTATCATAATATTTACTAAACAAGATTTAACCACAGTTCAAATTTAAAATACTATCGGTGAATTCCGCAGTTTAAAAGAGTCAGAATTTGAGTTTTCGTACCTCCGCTTGCTCCAATATAAAGAAATCATGACTGAGAAGTTTACCGGAAGCACAAAAACCAGTGCTGCCGAATAAACGGATGCTTTCATCCAAAAAATGGGTCGGTTGCAAACTTTAGCAATAGCAATATCTACCATTAATCAATGTAAAAAAACCAATTTATCACTAGCAATCCGACAACACCAACAAAAACCAACTCGTATCAGCTATGTGGTCATTCAGTTTATATCACAGACTCATACAATTCTACTTGACTATAGACTACATGCAATTCTTAAAGTATAGATTTTTGCTCTTGATGACAGCAAAAATAAAAAAAAAAAAAAAATAGAAGTGCAATAAGAGATACACTAACAGTGTTGCCAATAATGGCAGAAATTATCAAAATTTCCCATTTAGCTGAAGGAAAAATTTGAATCATTTTTGTTATAGACTGTTTTAGTAGAGCGATATATCGTATCGATTGCCGTCCGAGGGCCTCTGGTTCCAAACAAACTCTGGTTCAATGTAATTTCCCCATAAGCGGATTTTTGAACGGAAATTTAGGGTATTAAATCAAACAGTTTATGCGACCTTTTTGCGATTATGAATTCTCCGTCCTCGAAAATGCTTAATTTTGTCTGGTTCCACCCGTAAAACTGCCGGAATCAACAAGATATTACAGATTAAACGATGCGTTTGGAGGTTGGAATCACCCAAATGTTATTGTTGTTGCTGTGGAATTGGCGGGATTTCGGGCGATTCTAACCTACAAATGCACCATTTAATCTGTAATATCTTATTGATTTCGGCAGTTTTAGTCAAGGAACCAGGCATAAATAAGCATTTTCGAGGACGGAGAATTCATAATCGCAAAAAGGTCGCATAAATTGTTTGATTTAGTACCCTAAATTTCCGTTCAAAAATCCGCTTATGGGGAAATTACATTGAACCAGAGTTTGTTTGGAACCAGAGGCCCTCGGACGGCAATCGATACGATATATCGCTCTACTAAAACAGTCTATAGATTTTTGCTTTTGATGACAGCAAAAATAAAAAAAAAATAGAAGTGCAATAAGAGATACACTAACAGTGTTGCCAATAATGGCAGAAATTATCCAAATTTCCCATTTAGCTCAAGGAAAAATTTGAATCATTTTTGTTATTAATGGCAACACTGTACACTATCTCTCTCCTTCCTCCATAAAATCATACATGAAGCAGTGGTGGCTCAGGCTACTTGGCAACCATGTTTTTTGACCCTCTAATAAAGTATCGATTTCTCAAGGATACAGTGAATCCCCTCTGATGATTGATTATTTTACATAGGTTTAACCCTTTGTATCCTGGTAGTACCGCCAAATTGAGGACCTGGGCACCTGGGTGTGAGAAGGACGATTTTGCATTAGAGTGTTTCATATTCTCCCCAGTTTATTTTTTTTATCTTTCCAAGCAAATATTCGTATCTTGCTGAAAGTTTTACTAAGAATTATTCATGATTAATGGGTTTAAGTGGAGTTTCCAAGAAAAATTAAGTCTTCATATTCTTTTAAAAAATAAAGTTGGAAATGAGATAATGAAACACAGCAATGAAGAAGTGCCCTTCTCGCACTGAAGTCCTCCATTAACATGTTTTTAAATGTATTCTTAAAGAGTCACTATGCACATCAAACTAAACGAGAAAAGTTTATTCTATTAATAGAGATTGAAAAAGACTTTGTGAGAAGGGTTTGTAATAGTCATCGCTATTTCTAAGAGAGCTCAAAGCATACTTTTTAAAAAAACCCATTTTACTCAATAAAAGAATTCAAGAGGAAATAAGTCACAGTTGTAATTGCAAATCATTACAAATCCTAGAAAAAGGATTTGTAATGGATTGTAATTGTAATTGTGATTTATTTATACTTTATGTTGCTTTTAATGTATTTGTTAGTGTAAGTAATCTACAAGTATTGTAATCTATTGTGATATTATTGTGATATCTATTGTAATAATATCACAGCTTAATATTGTAAAATGACTTGTACAATAGCAAGTGGTAACACCCAAGCTAAAGTGTATCAATGTTAAAATAAATAAATAAATAGTGCCGGATTTAAAGGTTTAGATGGAGACAGCCTGTTTTTGCCACATTGCACAAACCACCACTGTGCATGCACCTCTAATGTAAATTTACTATCATTAACGTTTCTAAAAGTTAAAAGTCATAATACATTCCAAAATACTTCAAAGTTAGACATAACATAATGTTTGAATTGCTCAGTCAGTAGAGCAGACCGAGAATAAAAAACAAAATCAAACGGTATCACAATGTTATTTAAATATTTCAAAGTTAGAAATAATCAACACTTGGATAACCTAGTTAGTAGAGCAAACAGAAGGTTATAGTAAAGAACAAATGTCAGTGGTAATATCGACGTCTATGAGAATCCAATTCAAAGATTGCCTTGAAAGCATGTCCTAACAATAGAGATTACCAAGTCTAAAGAGATAAAGAGATATGGCAAAGTAGTTAAAAGCTGTTAAAACCAAATTTATCAATAAAAATAAATGAAATAAAATATTAGCCAATACGCTGAGCATTTTGAGCAATTTTTTTTTTTTTTTTTTTTTTTTTTTTTTTTTTTTTTATTTTTAATTATTATTTAAATAACAATATCGTTCTGTTGACACTCAGTGCCACCATCAAAGGTGAATAAAGAGAAGAATGAGGAAAATAAAACAACAGTTGACTATCTCAGGTACTATGACTTTCAAAAGAAAGTACCGTGGTTGAAATTTTAACCATTTTAAATCTCGGCAAACTTTAAACAATTTTGCGGTTTTTAAGCGTTTCAGAACTAAAAAGAATGAATCTTTGGAGTACGTCATGAAAAATCGAAAATTCGATTGAAAACAACAGAACAATTAAACAATAAGAATTTCAATCAGGGTACTTTCTTTCGAAAGTCATAGTACACCTGTGGTCGTATCCACCTACTAAGGGATACTTGGGGAAATGATAACTAGCGTACTGTGTGTTGCGTTTTGAGAAGCACAAGACAATAAGACAGGCAAAATACATTGTGTCATACCTCCTTAGGATAGTGATCTCTTTCCTACAGTAAAATGTCAAGTTTGAGGCAACAGTCATTGATTGTTTTAGATTCTATTTCCTACTAATGGAATTGAAAAATCCATGAAATTTTCATTGTTAAGACCTACTTTCAAGGACAAATCTAGGTTGGAATTTGAGGGGAGGTTGTAACTTGTAAGGTTTACCTTCACTATGGAAATGAACCAAACTATCAGTAGACATATTTCAAGACCCACTTGAACCAAGGGCGCAGTTTTTTTTCTAAAGAGGCATCTTGACATGCTGAAGAAAGTTAACTTGATTTTTTTTTTTCAAAATTAAAATTTCAAACTTTAATTTCTTATGTAAAAAAAATGTCTTGAAAAACAAATTTTTTGACTAATTTCATCTAGAATTCAAATCAAATCCACATATTCATGCATTTTAAGTTGTTTTAACTTTGTTTATCTGTTCAAGATAAACACTTAAAAGAAAAAAATTAGCTCTCTAGGTGCAAAAGAGCTTGAATTGCGTGTACCCAAAAAAAAACAAAAACAAAAAGAAACAAAGAAACAATATTTTCAGAGGAGCAGTTTAAAGTTGGAAAATTTTTTGAAAAAGAAAATTATTTCCTGTGATTTTCTTACCCAAAAGTCTGCGTCCCTACCCTATTTTTATAAATAGAAATGATCCCTAAGTTAAGCTGAACAAAAAATAAAGGAAAAAAAAAATTCTTACAACCTCCCCTTAGATTTATGGATTTTCCTGTCTCATGTAAATTTTTGTTGTGACACATCCGATCCATATTTTAACAAACGAATCGAGCCTATGAAAAAGTTACACTTGAAATAGGTACTTAAAAATTCATTAGACATGATTATAAGATAGCTCATGTTAATTTAAAGAAACGATAAAACATAAGCAGATTTGAGGAGCGAAAAGCTTCTGAAACGATCGTGAAAAATTGTAATATTTCACAGAACCAACGTTAAGAAAAAGATAAAAAGTAATAATAATCATAATAATAATAATAATGAAAAAAAAAGAAACAAACAAACAAAAAAAAAGGTAACAAAAAAAAAACATAATTATCAATAAGGAGGAAAGTAGCATTTCCAATAACATTACACAAAATAAGTAACGTTGAATTTACAGCATTTTTTTAGCAAGTATAGTTTGAGCAATCCCAACCGTCTCCTAATTTTCTTTGAAACTTGACAAAAATAATCCTCAAAATCGATTAACGGATTCTAAAAAGCACTGAAGGTGATTCCATGCAACGTGACCAATTAATTGATCCATTAATAGTAATTTAGCTGATTTTATGGATTTTTTTTTGTAAAACGAGGATCGTCAGCCCCTGTAGGTAGATCTAAGGAAGATATCTGCTAAGTTTCCATGCTCGAATCCCCAAAATAAGGACGTAATTATGGAAATCCGCACAAGCATTGCTCGATCTCTCGTAACACCTGATGGAGCGAATTTCCTTAACTACATTGCGGATTCCAGCATCAAAACTTATCAGATATCATTGACAGATCTATCTACAGGTGCTGACAATCCTCATTTTTTTAAAAAACTCCATAAAATCCGGTAAATGACCATTAATTGATCGACTAATCGATCACCTTGGTCACATGACTTGGAATCACCTTAACAGATTTTAAAGAGCACGTAACCCTTTCCACCTCTGAGAATTTCCTTTTTACTTGAGGATATTTATTTTATTTTACTTCTTATTATGATTCAATAAAAATATTATTTTTTTTCCATTTTTTAACACAGAATTTTTTACTTTCTTTTATTAAGCTTGCTGATTTTAGTTAGATAAATTCGGATACAAGAGTGGAACCCAACTACTGTTTTATCGGATATATACGACATCAGACTGGAAAAGGTTAGTTATGTCAAAGATTATCAACGTAAATTTTGATACCTTTTTACAATTTGATTTGGCTCCACATAAGTAACTCACATCTTTCACAAAAATTTTCTGGAACAACTTGGGGGGGGGGGGGGGGTGTTGAGATTCAATTTTTTCCCCTCCAAATACAAAGACTTAACTACCACTAAGCACCCATTCATAAATACAGAGAGAAGAGGCAGAAAAAAAAAAAACCACCAGTGACTATAAAATAATACTAGTAGATTAATCGACAACATATACAATCTGAAATGTTACCAATTCACATTATTAACAGAGGGTCTTACTTTCAACCTTCGATAAAATTTGGCACCACAATCATCACAAAATTGAAGGGCTAAGCGGAACAAGGGGTAAAAAAAGATTTTTTTCATTTTTACAAAACAACTTGAAAACTTCAAAGTTTGGACATTTTAGATAAATATTAACAATAATGGCTTGAAAGGTAGGTTCATACCGTGAATTTCAGATCCAAGTAGGACATTCTTTTAGAAAAACCAATAATATGGAAAAAAGAAAAAAATAAATCATAATTTTTAATTTTTACGTGTTAGTTAACCTTTACATCCACCTACACTTTCAATTGAGGCCTTTTCTGGAAAAGGGGCCCATAAAACTGATGCGCTCTTCCGATAAAAGTCTCTATCCTATCACAAGGCTGATTTCTCAGATAGACAGACCTCTTATTTTATCGGCCTTTCTTTCAGAAACGGCCTCAATTTTACACTTGATCAGCATTTTCATTTAAGCATTCACAATATAGTCATTCTCCTATAGGATGTTCACCACCATTTTACTGTTAACAATACATATGAACTGATTTTAATAGTTTCAAAATAAAAATAAAAGTACATGGGGAGTTCATATTCAGGATCACCGCTGTTTCCCAGAAATGTTAACAAAATAATCTGATTTCAATTGTTCCACGATAAAAACATATTTCTTAGTTAATATTTTGAAGAAAAATATACTACTGGGCACCAGTGAAGGGCAAAAATCATTTTTTGAATAACCGTGAATAATTAACTAAAATTGTTCGCATTATTCTCATGATATTCCTATAAGTAAATCGCAGTTTCAACACTACCAGTCATTCACCTTATGACAACTATAAATATACTTGTTGTGTCAAAACTGAGATTTACTAATAGGAATAACATGAGAGTAATGCGAATAATTTTAGTTAATTATTTCTTGGTTATTCAAAAAATGATTTTTGCCAATCACTGCTGGGCAATAAATTCCTGCATAAATTTATTTTAATTCTGAGGCTGATAAAATGGTTTTACGGCATGGTGAGCAGTGGAATGGTGAAATGAGTAACAAAAAGAATGACTGAACTATGGACGGATATAGGAATTTCTCTCTCTCTCTCTCTCTCTCCTCCCATTTGATTTGAAAAGGAAGGAGATGGAGGTAACATCACAAGATGGGCCCCATCTGCGATCCTTTTCTAACACATGCGTTCAAATGAGAGGGGAGTGAGAAAGAGTCATTCCAGGTTAACAGTCCTACCCATCACATTTGAAAAAAATGTTATCCTCAAACATGCAGTTTTTATTTTTTTAGAGATTGGAAGAGAAAGTGGTCATACATTTATCACCATTTTCATCGCAAAAACTTAACTATTTTATAGTTGTAGGATGAAAAAAATCATTTCAAAATGTAATAGGTGGAACAATTAACCTGGAACGAGCCGAAAAACAAATTCCTGTATCCGCCTATAAACTGAACAGTTCTGCCTGATGACACCAAATGACAAGTGCCTCCCCCACATTCCAATCAGTAAAATTAGCCCATCAGTAAGGTATAATATCTTCAGAGTACCTTGACACATCAAAACTCTGACACAACCGGTTTACTACCTAATAATTTAATCAGACATAAAGACATGCTGTCTTCAACTAAATCCAAAGCCGTCTGGCCGGCAGAATTCTTGATCCTATGTTTCGGCTCGTACTTCAGTAACAGTTCAACTAATTTAACATTGTTCGTCAGACAGGCATAGTGCAGAGGTGTGTTTCCGTTAACATCCTGTGCATTAATATTCGTTTCGGGAGAGGCAAGCAGAAGCTTAATGATCTGCGATCGTTCGTTCTGGCAAGCAATGTGAAGACAAGTCAGCTCTTTCGACTTTGTTTTCAAGTTCGGTTTGGCCCCGCTATCAAGAAGCAACCTTACGCAATCCAAACGATTGAACTGTGTTGCGATATGCAGCGGCGTATATCCATCCGAATTACAAACATTCACGCTCAAAGCATCTTTGACCTTTTGTTTTTTCGCTGACTTTTTATCAACGATTTCATCGTCCGAATCTTGCGAACAGAACTTGCATGAGCAGAGCGGATGGCACAATTTTTTGTTCTCCAAACCATTTTCTAATTTCATCGCAGGCTCGTCAAAACCTAGATAATACGACATTAGTCTGATGTCATTGAACTCGATCGCTCGCAGTAGTTTCTCAACTCGTTTTATTTGATGCATGGTCTGCGGTCTCGTACCATATTCTTCCGTCGAAACGTAGCTATCTGAGGTATCTGAAAAGTCCAGGCTTGCTGACGAGGCAGCGGCAACTAGCTCACTTTTTTTCTCACACGGTCTAATTAAATGCAAAATCGGTTTGTCCGATTTCAAGCGTTCTCCTAGGATATTTGCAATATACAAATTGTGAGCGCAATCAATCGGCGTCAGCTTTCTCTTGTTTTCCAACATCGGATCCGCGTTGTAATCACACAGGATTTGAACCAGCGTTTCGTAACCCCATCTTGCGGCAAAATGAAGCGCAGTTTCACCTTGGTTGTTTCGTTTATTGATATCGAACAGTATTCCGTTATGTTCGGCAAAATACAGCAAAGCTTTCACACAGCCATCATGACCATTTTCTGTTGCAAGGTGTAGAGCAGTGTTACCTTCATTGTCCTGCTGCTCAACAATCTCGCTTGTTGCATGGAGGATGAGTAGCAAAGCGTTTTGGTGACCTCGCCCGGCAGCATAATGTAACGGAGTAGATCCAGAATAATCTTGTACGTTAGGATTAGCACCGCAATTTAGTAGGAGATCAACTATTTTTGGCCGACCGAAAAGGCACGCGATGTGTAGTACAGTGAAACCGCGATCGTCGCAAGAATACACCGTTGGAACTGTATTACACAGAATGACTGACATTTGTTTCTCGCAATTATCACAAGAGCACAAAGGATGACACAATTTTGTTTTGTCCGCAACAACTTTCTTCGGAACGTTATTATTATCTAAAATACACTTTACTTTATCTATATTACCACAGCGTGTTTCTTCAAATAGCTGGTATAAACTAGACTTTGCATTATACTTTCGCTTCAGGTTATTCGAGTATGATTTCAAGTTCGACATTTCAACATTGTAAGCACCAGTTTCTGAATATTGGACATCCGGGAGCTGAGACTCCGGTACGGGTGAACCAAGTATCGAGCCCGACTTGATGTGTTCGATGGCAGCTTCGAGAGAAGTTATCAAAAATGTAAATGTATCAGCGATCATATGATTGCCTGAGGAAAACCTAAACTGAGATAGATACGTCAAATGGGCTATCCAATTGGTAAATTAGTTTTGATAATCAAAAAAACAAATATTGGGAGCAAATCATCTGCATTTACTATGTTACCTTCCGAATGGTTCATGGATTCCTGTGCGATTGCGGCTAAACATCTTTTCAGACAACCCAATTTTCCGAGCACCGTACTGTAACCATCGACACGTGCCAATTCGCTCCTTGCTTGAGGTACAGTGTCATGTAAATCCACTCTAATATCCAGATCGCTCAATTGGATATCCGATAAGTTTCTAATTGTTTTATTCAGACTAGCATCGTCATATGCTGTGCAAGCTGTGACACCTTTGATCAACTTTTTATAAATATGATGATGAACATACGATTCAACCGAAACTTTGACGTTCTCTAGAAAATGTTTATTGACACATGTTTTGCTCCGTAGTCGAGTATCACTCAAACAAATTTGTAAACATTTTGAATACAACCGACCCGCCGAGTCAATTTGAATCTGTAGCGTTCTGTACTCCAGGTCATGATTCACCTCTAGAAATTCATTAATTACTTCGTCCATTTTCTCCAGGATGAATTTGCCAGAACTTTCTGTCCATAGTAGATCGATACAATCTCTTAAAGTTTGAACACTGGTGAAGCTAGATTTGCTGTCATCGTCTACTGAACAAGGCTCCAAAGGCCTGTCTATACATATCAGCTTATATTTTATGTAATCTTCTGTATAGAAAGTTTCTTCGAAAAGTATATGCGTTGTGAACGGCTTGGAAATATCACTCGGCTCCAGCGTAATGAGCTTGTTACAAATGCGAACATCTTTATTGTTGAGCGTACGGAAGTGGGTTTCCGGTAACTCGTCGCTCGGTATAAGGATATGATTGAAGAAATCATCATGAGTAAAAGTATACTTGCTGAAGGAGCCAGTTCTCGGTACACAGATAACCCATCCATCACAGATGGCTTTCTCGAACAAATCGATGTGGTTGTTCTGAAGTTTGTCAAGGAAAATGTTCTCACTAAGATCCTCATCATAGTTTGACTCCATTTCAGCAGGTGTTCAAGTCAAGACATTCTACTCTATCAAACACGACACAGGACGTCACTACGTGGGAGCGAATTTCGAACAACACACCGCGAAAGATACACAGACGAGATATTAAAAAGAAAACTAAAATCAAACAGTTCAGATCACATAGGAAAGCGGTCAGAATACTTCAGCAGCAAATTGGTCCACCGAAAAGAGATTAGTATTTTCAATTGAAACATAATTTATTATTAGATTCGCGACGCACGGATGAATAAATTACCGCAAAACACGGACCAAGTATTGCGAGAGGTGCATTAGGGTGTGAAAACCGACGCGAAGAAAATCTAAACGCCCGAAATAACAGTATGCAAATGTGTGGGGAATGATATTACATAACAACTCCCTAAACTCATTTGTCTTGTTTCACTTGTTTCCCTAGAAATTCACTCCACATAATAACAACAAAATCTTATTACTGTCATTTCGACGAACATCTGACTGAACGGCGCTGTTGTCAAGTTTATCACGCAAAGAATAAAAAGCCGTGTAAATTATTCTTTTGACAGTGAATTTCATGAATGAAGGGGAAAAATTGACGGGTGATATGCGTTAGAGAGTGAATTATTATCAAATACAATTAGACCATTGGGTTTCTTTACAACACACACATGTGTATTGAGGTTTGATAAGAGATAATAGAATGGCTCAGTTTTGCAACTCTGTAATCACCTGCGATGTCTACAAAAGTCGCACAGCTGACGATGCCTGTGATCAGTGGATCAGATAATACGATTTGTGGCGGGAAAAAGTTGATAAGTTGCCGAGTTGCGTATAAATTTTTTCCTGCCATTCCCAAATAATTTCTCTCAAGTTACAATCTAACTTCAACTCAAAACAACACACCGCGTCAGGAACATCTAAAAGTTTTCCAAATTTTTTCGAGGTTTCCATAATCCCAAGAAATCTTGATGATTTTTCTATTCAGCTTTGGAAAGAGGGAAGGAGGCTGTCACAAAACTTTCGTTGAAAATTATTGGAGAGTGATAAAAAAGTGGACCATGTGGGGGCCGTGCTCACGGCGGCAGATCTCTGGGAGCGGCCAATTTTCGTAGGGTTTTGTTTTTTTGGTTTTTTTTTTTTTTTTTGCATGGAAGCTGTCGAAAGAAAACAGCCAAATAGTCAGATGGCCCATGGTGGCCATGGTCGGCAAAACTGTATATAAATCCAGCGCTGTTTGCATCTGAGGCTCTTTCACTCATGCATGGCAACTCATGACTCTTATAAACATGGGCAAAAAGGTGATGTCACCGAGACCCCCCTTGTGACCCCTCTATCCATTCAGCTTGGCGAATGGAGTCGATCGCCCTCAAGGGTTTTCGTATCTTTTCCATCTGAGGCTCTTTCACTCATGCTTGTCAACTCATGAGTCTTAAACATGGGAGAAAAGGTGATGTCACCCGAAACCCCCCTTGTGACCCCTCTATCGATTCAGCTTGGCGAATGGAGTCGATCGCCCTCAAGGGTTTTCGTATCTTTTGCATCTGAGGCTCTTTCACTCATGCTTGTCAACTCATGAGTCTTAAACATGGGAGAAAAGGTGATGTCACCCGAAACCCCCCTTATGACCCCTCTATCGATTCAGCTTGGCGAATGGAGTCGATCGCCCTCAAGGGTTTTCGTATCTTTTGCATCTGAGGCTCTTTCACTCATGACTCTTATAAACATGGGCAAAAAGGTGATGCCACCAAAACCCCCCTTGTGACCCCTCTATCGATCCAGCTTGGCGAATGGAGTCGATCGCCCTCAAGGGTTTTCATATCTTTTGCACCTGAGGCTCTTTCACTCATGCATGTCAACTCATGAGTCTAAAACATTGGCAAAAAGGTGATGCCACCAAAACCCCCCTTGTGACCCCTCTATCGATTCAGCTTGGCGAATGGAGTCGATCGCCCTCAAGGGTTTTCATATCTTTTGCACCTGAGGCTCATTCACTCATGCATGTCAACTCATGAGTCTTAAACATTGGCAAAAAGGTGATGCCACCAAAACCCCCCTTGTGACCCCTCTATCGATTCAGCTTGGCGAATGGAGTCGATCGCCCTCAAGGGTTTTCATATCTTTTGCACCTGAGGCTCATTCACTCATGCATGTCAACTCATGAGTCTTAAACATTGGCAAAAAGGTGATGCCACCAAAACCCCCCTTGTGACCC
The DNA here is from genome assembly GCA_011764245.1 of Trialeurodes vaporariorum. Classification (NCBI taxonomy): domain Eukaryota; kingdom Metazoa; phylum Arthropoda; class Insecta; order Hemiptera; family Aleyrodidae; genus Trialeurodes; species Trialeurodes vaporariorum. The sequence continues at coordinate 10,738,784 of VMOF01000013.1, forward strand.
CTCTATCGATTCAGCTTGGCGAATGGAGTCGATCGCCCTCAAGGGTTTTCATATCTTTTGCACCTGAGGCTCATTCACTCATGCATGTCAACTCATGAGTCTTAAACATTGGCAAAAAGGTGATGCCACCAAAACCCCCCTTGTGACCCCTCTATCGATTCAGCTTGGCGAATGGAGTCGATCGCCCTCAAGGGTTTTCATATCTTTTGCACCTGAGGCTCTTTCACTCATGCATGTCAACTCATGAGTCTAAAACATTGGCAAAAAGGTGATGCCACCAAAACCCCCCTTGTGACCCCTCTATCGATCCAGCTTGGCGAATGGAGTCGATGGCCCTCAAGGGTTTTCATATCTTTTGCACCTGAGGCTCTTTCACTCATGCATGTCAACTCATGAGTCTAAAACATTGGCAAAAAGGTGATGCCACCAAAACCCCCCTTGTGACCCCTCTATCGATTCAGCTTGGCGAATGGAGTCGATCACCCTGAAGGGTTTTCGTATCTTTTGCATCCAGTGCCGAACTTGGGCATGGGCCACATGGGCCGTGGCCCACGGCGCCGGGCGGCAGGTTCTGGGAGCGGCAAATTTCCCATTTTTTTTTTTATTTTTTTTATTTATTTATTTTTTTTTTTTAATTTTTTTTTATTTTTTGCATGAAAGAATTCGAAAGAAACCATCCATCCGAGGTTCGACTTCGAAGAGGTGCGTCATTGGGTAGCCTTGCGTCTCATCGGAAATCACGCTTAGTGCTGATTTTCGTGCTCAAAACAACGCTGTACGCTGCACGTTAACAGCGTTGTTATCGTCTTGGAAAGCTGAATAATTTCGTGTATAAAGAATCGGGAAATCCTTCTAAACTCGTGAAATTTTGCATTTATAAGAGGTAAAACTTTCAAAAACGGAAGAAAACACCCAACTGGAGGGGCACGTGCCCCAGAACCCTTAGAAAGCGAGGGCTTAGAAGAAGCGGCAAGAAGTCATATGGCCCATGGGCTGCAAAAGTGTAAACCCAGTGCTGGTTTATAGATTATGAATAGCAGCACTTTTCAATATACATAGATGTACTACATCACAGGATAATGTTATATTTTTAGAACCCTACCCAACAAAACAAATCACACAAAAACACCCTTACCAGAAACAAATCTCCCACAAATCTTACAAATCTCCCTTACCAGTGCGGAGAGAGGGGCAAATGGGGCAGTTGCAAGGGTCTAAAATGTTGTTTTTTTTGTAAAGAAAATGAAAGTACTTGATGAGCTGCGAACAAAGATGCCTTTGGTTTCTAGTTAAGTCCCATTGTTCCGGAGATGAGATTTTGGCCCAAAATACATTGTTTTAAATGGGAATTCCGCGTAGTGACGTCACTACACACCCGATTTTTTACAACTCTACACGTGTGTATCTCCAAAACCGGGACACCTAGGAAAAAACCAAAGGCACCATTGTTCTCAGCTCATCGAGTGCTATCATTTTCCTCATAAAAAACACAACTTTTCAGACCCTTGCAACTGCCCCATTAGATGCAACTACTCCCGTTGTACCTGCATTTGTCGCCATTTTAACAACCCTTTTTTAAAGCTTCCATCAAATTAACAAGTAAATTTTAGAGGTTTTATGAGTCAAATACTTGATACATTAGATTTGCAACTACTTAAAGCTTACACAGAAAAAAAAGAAAAAGAATTAGATTTTTCACTTCATTTATATTCAAATAAATTATCTAAAAATAATACAATTCTTAATATTATCTATACATTGCCTTGGAAAGACATACAAGTACGGATGAGCTGTCCTCTAAAAGAAGAAGTGTTTCAACTCAATTCATTCAGTCGTTTTAAAATTTTCAAGAACACCTTTTTTCCTGGTAGAAAAAATGTACAGGGTGATTACAAGAAAAGTCTCCATTCAGAAGTTAAGGTGGTTGCGGCTCCAGATATTGAAGGAGCTTCTTCCATGAACTATCAACATCAAAAGAAAATGATCGTAGCAAATCGTGTGCCATCTGGAATTTTTCGTGAAATAAATGACAACTTTTAGGTTTTTTTCAGAGTACTTACAGATGGTACCACACTAAATTTTAAAACAATCGAAAGTTTCAAAATGAATCAAAAACTTTCGAAACTTTTGAAGAGAGAACTTCCTTTTGGTGCCCATAGTATAGAATGCTTTCAACTTTGAACTCAAGCCTTTAGATTAAAGTTCGTTGTTACTACCTCATTTACATGTATTTTTACTTTTGAGTTGACTTTATCGCAGGTTTGTGAGGAAATCATACCTCGTACATTGTCAAATGATAAAAAGCCCCTTCAATTTTTCTAAGCAGAAACCATCCCAACTTCTGCGTGGGGACTTTTTTATAGTCACTCTGTATACGTTCTGACAAAATATGGTAAAGTAATTTTATGAATTGTAGAAAATGATTACAAAAGATTTCAGGTAAAAGTGTACACTTGTTTTTATTTTTTAAATACAAGGGATGTCCCAAAAATACTGCAGTTTTGGGACACTCCTTGTAATACTTATGTTGGAACAAATTTACAAAATTGGTGGACTTATAAAAATATTCAACAAAAAGCAATGTTAGAAAAGGTTTTTTTGCAGAGTGTGTCTTAATCAAAATTTCACTGGTATGAGGGAAAACTTGCTGGCAGTTGAAAATACAAAATATTTGAATATCTAGCTCAGCTTGAAAATCGAACGGTTGAAAACAAAAAATTTCAAGAGTCAACAATAGGTTACATTGCAACTTTCAACTTTTTTTTAAATAAAAAGGTCCAAGTTTTACACTTCTGTAAATAAAATGAAAAAATAGTATTGCTTCAAGGAATAAAAGCAAACAAAACTGAGAATTATTAATTTTTTATGCTAAGTTTTAAGAAATTGAATACTGGTGGGTAATTGGTCCACTTAAGAACGAGTACAAAAAAAAAAAAAAAAAAAAAAAAAAAAAAAAAAAAAAAAAAAAAAAAAAAAAGGATTTTCTTTTAGTTGAGAGTAGAATTATTGATTTGTGAGAACCAGAACAGAGACCATGCACTACATATCTCCCCCATAGTGGCAACTTTTTTTTTTCAGAGTTGCAACAAGCAACGTCTAACAGCTTCCATGTGGATTGTTGAGCAAAGATGTTGATATCAGCAGCCAATCAGAACGAAACATCATTGTTTTGGTTGTTGGTCAACAATCCACATACGAGCCGTTGGATGTTGTTTCTCATGTTATTTTGTTGAGTCTCTGAATATAAAGTTGCCCACCGCACGATCGACTAATGCGTGGTCTCTGGTGTCTCAGGTGAAAAAATAAATTTGGAAAAATTGGTAATTTTGCATAAATAAATAAATAAAAAATGGAAAAAATATTAATAAATAAATAAATAAATAAATAAATAAACAGATATAAGTAGAAAAAAAGGAAAAGAATGAACAAGAAATTAGGCTAATTTTGAATAAAAAACAGGTAATAAGACAAGTGAACAAGATATGTTTTGGCAAATCTTGACAGACGTGAAATAAAAAGCAGACTAATTTTTTTCTTTCTATAAAACAAAGTAAAACAAAGTTCCTTTCCAAAAGTTTTTCACAAACAAAAAGTTTTTGGAAACCACGCAACATCTATTCTTAACGCTCACTGAAAAATACCTGAGGAACAAACGACTGCAGACCACCACCAACAATTCACAGAATTCTTAATAATGTAACGAAATGCAATTATATTACAGTTTTGATGAGCAAAGTTGCTTTGGTTTTCGGACTTACTCAAAGATTTTGTATGCCAACAACCACAAGGAGGTTGTCCAACAATCAAAGAACAGACAGGATTACAAGTTAGTAAGACGTCGGATTCTCCGGTTGGGTTGAGTTACAATCAACCATCATCGCCGTCCAAGCCGTAATCTTCATCGTCTTCATCTTCCAAATCCGGCATTGGAAACCTCAAAATAGCAGCAACACCAGTGAGTTGGTCCAACTGCTCTCCCGAGACATGAAGACTTGAAAAAATTTTGACATCTCCTCCACTTTCCCGCACACTATCAACCAAATTGACATACTGCTTCCGTTTCACAACATCCTGAATTCTAAACAGTTTATCCGAGATTAAAAGAGTTTCGATAGCCTGAGCTTCGTTGGCTTTCAAAACATGATTGAATCCATAAAACGCCTTTGACGGTTCGGTCTGCAGCATCTGATAAAAAGCTTCCATCGCCTTAACCTCAGCCATGGCCTTCGTATTCGAAACTTTACTTAAAACTGCAGGATCCGTTAAAACTTCTTTCAACGAGTGTTTGAATCCACTAGAAGAATGTACTAAGAGAAATTTACTTTTATTTTCTATCAACACTTTGTTATCCATTTTGACAGCCTCTTGGAACATGTAATCATAAAATTGATCCTTGACAAAACCAGGACTGGCGACAATAACACACTTTACAACGTCAAAATTGATATGCCTCAGAATTCCTTGCATTACGTTATCGAAAAATTTTGACAAGCCTTTTTCATGTTGTTTAACGTTTCCTTTGCGTTTCCTAGGAATATTTACATCTATTTTGGCACGTGCTACAGTCATGTTATTCGTAATCAAACAAATCTGCGAGAAGCCCTCTTGCATTACAACAGCAGCCATATCTGCGTTCTGAGTTATGTCGCAAGCCATATCGACACGTTCTAAGGCGATCGAGTCCCATTCTTCTTTACTCAAGGAGAATTTACGGTTAACCTCTAGATCTAAAGTATGATATGCTCCTAACTTAACATACTGATTTTCTTCTACATTACGTCCTTTGAGTCGCAACATGCAGGCCTGCGTATCAAAATCAATAGTTTCAACATTGATGGATAGAGTGGTTCGGACTCTGCTACTAGTCGACGAACCGGTCGCTGATTCATTCTGCACTTTCCTTATTGTTGATGCTCGAACTACATCGCCCTCGCTTAGCAAATTATAGGCGTGCCACATATCTTCTTGTTCTTCAGGCATAAGCGTGATGGTACCTTTGCCATCTTTTTCTATATTCCTGTAAACGAGTTTCATCGTTGGGCAGCTATTCTACAACGCGGTTCTCTGCAAAACAACAAAAAATTTGAGCGCGTTACAAACTTCAGAGAGTTTATGAGCACCCGAGGCTCAGGAAGAGAATTATTTTATGAGCATTTTGCATTTCATAGTTCATGACAACACTTGATAAATTTAGACTGCCCACTAGTGGTCCACGTAACAAAATTAGGAAGGTCTATTTAGAGTTCCAGAACAAATAAGATTCCCGATATGGTGTGCAAATCCATGAAGTGGCCCGATTAACAAACCAAAATAGACAATTTTTCTTGAAAACAAAGTTGAATTTAAATTAATTCAATGGATAGAAACTGCTGATTATAAGATAGTGCAGCTTATATTGCAGCGCAAGGCAAGAAAATGTTCAAGGTGATTCACAGGCCAAATAATTCGAGATATGAGCGACGAAACCTTCAGGTAGTTGCACGATACTATTAGTAATAGAGTTGGTTCTGAAATTTGTCTTCACTGAACCAATGTCATGCCAATCAGACTGGAGAAGTCCAGTATTGTTTAATTCACTGATTTTGAGATGGTTTCGGAGGTTAAACAAAAGTAAGATCCGCTTAAAAAAGACCGAAAAAACTGACACTCTGCTGATAGTTGATTGATAAAAAATTAGTACCGTCAATACGCGGAACTTGGAACTTTCGTAGAACTTTCGCGTCAACGATGATGAGGTGGATTTGCACAAAATGAAAAAAAGTTTATCGAACTTTCCGAGGAAATACGCGAGTATCACGGAACACCAAAGATATTGCGGAACACGAACTGACCTAACCTAAAACACCGTGAGAAAGGTGCCTGTCATGTCTACAATATGCAAACATCAATTATATTTGGCAATCATGCAATCGTACAAAATCATCTGTTGCTGAGACATAGTTGCCAAATGAGCTGTCAACCAATCAAATTCACGTAAAATATCGAATTTAAGCATGTTCAGTATACTGTAGGTTCGATATTTTACGTAGGTTTCAATGGACAACATGCAAAGTTATCAAGTTGCAAAATTCGCCTTTCAAAGTTTATCAGTAAAAATCACAAACTGTTTTCAGATGAAAAATACACCTGATGATACCGTTTGTTTGAGGAAAGAGTGATTGTCTTTACCAGTTCTATGGCTTTTGTAGAAACATCTGCTTCAAAATGCAAATAGCGGAGTAAGAAGCTGACGAATTTATTCTAGCCCTGCTTGAGTGGTTCAGAACTTCGCACAGAAAAAAATTGGAGAAAAAACAGGAAAAAGAAAAAAGAAACCAGATTTCGCTGGAGGAATAAAGATCCTAGAACACTCTCGATGGTTGGTTCTTGTTACTGTTACCGTAATAGTTAGTTTTTTCCGTGTTAGCCTCAAAACTGATTTTGAATTCAAAATTGGCAGCCAAATAAATCTAAAGAGCACGTAATCGAATCTTTTTTTGTCGGGTAAGATGCATTGCACTCTCACCAACAGATCAAATCCACATGCAATGCAATATGACTTTTCTGATCATGTTCCGAATCAGTGGCACACCAGGAGAGGAAGCTTCCCCCTCCCCTCGACAGGTTTCATAGTTCGTTAGCAACCTCAATTTTAACCTAAAAAGTTTATGAAAGTAGGGACAGGTCTGTTGCAGGTTGGTTTGAAATGCAGGTGAAAGAATTTTGGAGCGGTTATCTGGACACAGAAATCAATAGAGCCATTTTGGAAGGATTAAGACAACAAAGAAACTGATGCATAAAAGAAACCAGCACCGTTTTCTAACCTGGATGGCTGTATTAGAATTCTGTACCCAGATAGCCACTCTGGAATACTTCCACTTTCCTTTGGAACCGTTTTCCCCCTGAATCAATTACAATTTTAGATTTAAGATTAGAAAATATCAGGCAAACAAACACATCTGGCGACGAGCGTTCTAAACAAAGACAAACTGTCTCTCTCGCTCTCATGTAATCCCCATGAACTTCCATCTCAATCTAATTTCAAAAATCATATATAGAGCCACAGTAGCGCAACGAGAGTTTCTTCATCTCTCTCTTTTCTCCATTAAGATTCTCCACTAAGAAACGTATGTTAGACAAGGATGGACAAGGGGATAAAAACCCCTCTTTCTGTCCTTTTCCTACTTGAACATTCAAATGGGAAATGAGAGAGATGGAAGAGATCCTAAATTCGCCAGTGTAGAGCCATCATTTGTGAAATTTTTTGGCAGAAATGAATTCCTCAAGGCATATAAATGCAATTTTGTTAATATACCGTAAAACTGGGCCCTGAATACGAGTTTCGAAAGTAGAAAGACATGGATTCACAAGGGGGTCACGGGTGAGTGAGAGAGATAGTTCGGAACGCTACGCAAGTTTTCCCACAACCGATTGCAACCGATGAGTGCACTGTTGCGATTGTTGGCTAACCAGGCTAACCGTTGACTTTGCACTAAAACTGTCTGACAAGTCCGTCTAACCGTTGAATCCCACCAGAACCATGGGCGGATACAGAAATTCATCTTTCTCTCTCTGATGGCTGTTTGAACGCATACATTAATAAAATATAGCAAAGGGGGCTATCACATGACTTTAGCTCTTATCTCCACCCTTGTCTAACACATGTATTCAAATGAGAGGAGAGAGAGACGGACAAATAGAGCTCATTTCACGAACGAAGGCAGATGACAGATCATGTGGCTCACTGCGCAGAGACGTGTTTGCGTTCTTGCACATGCGCAAAAACGCAAATTCGTCTCTGCGCAGTAAACAAACCTACCTGTCATCGGCCAACTTTCGTGAAATGAGCTCTACCTGAATCCACCCATGATCAGAATAGAACGGAACAAGTTAACCTTCCTGGTTACTCGCACTCATGGGCAGAAACACAAATTTGTCTTTCTTTCTCTTCACCTATTTGGACACATGCATTAGAAAAGGATAGCGGAGCGGATCCTCGCATGACATTAGCCCTATGTTGCCAGATCTTGCGGCTTTTCCCATAAGAACACATAGGAAAAGCCGCAGAATCTGGCAACACTGCATTAGCCCTGTCTCCATCATTCACTAACGCACGCACACAGATAGGAGGACAGAGAGACAGACTATTCCTGTACCCGCCAAACGCAGTTTCTTTCAAATCAACCGAAAGTAACGCAAAAGTCATTTCATCTCGTTCATGAATAATAAGTTAGCCTCTGTAGAGCTGAACGCGAAACACTTTTGAGGTAAAATACTTCTGAGGTACGAACCTGAATTTGGCCTTTGGTTTTTGAAGGATCGCATTCCATTTGACTTCCGTTCAGGATGCAAGCCATGGGTAGATGCTTCAGGAGACAGAAAGATCGAGATAGAACTCTGGAGAGGAAGGCGTGGTCCTAATGAGTTTCTTGAACTTTGTACTTCCTGGTCAATCCAACTATGAGCGAAGGATATCAACAAATACTTTGAGAAATAAACAGATACGCGATAAGAAAGGAACGGACGATTGATGATTCTGGTAGAAAAATAAACGATGTTCCCTTAAATTTATTGCTTATCCACGCTAATTCACGACTTAAAACGCATAAATTAATAAATGATAGACAATGACAAAGACCAGTGACACGTTTTTGATGATAACATGGCAGGTGTCAGAAAAGCGCGCGAAGTTACATCCGGTTGTTTACATTTTTGTTCCCACGTGATATTATCCTTCATCTCTTTCAGAAATTAATCATGAAAATAACACAGATATAAAAGATGCGTTTTTTTTCCCATCTACTGCACTGATCCAGCGAGAATTTAGCTGGGACTGCACTGATCTCACTGATCCATCGGTCCAGCGAACCGTTTCTGTCAATTCGCTGGATTTTGCTTGAAGAGGTTAGGTTCGCCCGATTCGCCCATTTGTAAACACAGATGTAAACAAAAAAGGCCTATCCAGCGGACGCCCAGCGGCCTCGAGAGACCGCTGGGACCACTGGCATCTGCTGGCAGCGGATGGAATCCATTCGCTGCCAGCGGAATTGAGAGAAACGGTTTGCTGGACGCCAGCCGCTGCAGCGGGTGGGCAGCGGATGGGAAAAAAAACGGGTCTATATATGTCAATAATACGATCTTGTAAAAATGTAAACAATGCCGAATGTGTTGTCTGTTCTCGTGCTTCAATTTTGTTTAAAAAGTCACAATGATGATCGAAAAGTTGGCTCGGTTTAATTCAGTTCGTCCTCTTTGAAGTATCACCTGTAAAAAAATGAAATGAATCCAGTTTTTGCTTTCATACTGACTTTGCAGCTTCTCACCTAATGCCGCTGTACAAGTTTCCTTTGTCGTCATGTGTTTTATCTAGTTCCTCTTCTCAAAAAGTAATCTCGTTATGCAGTTAGATCAATTTTCTCTGAAACAAACGGAAGTGCTTACAAAATGTACAGATCTATTTGTTGGCTTTACGATGCTCACGAACTAATGTCGACAATCTGTAATCGCTGATGCGACATTTTTTTCTCCACTGACAGTCTGTCATCAATGCAAGTTATTGACACCGAAATGATATCGAGGCATATCTTACCGTACTTCTTGAGTATGTTCTTTTTCATGCTTGGTTGTATGTTCACGATCAACATCTGCAGTCAGCGATCCAATGATGAATTGGAAGTACCGTTTTTTACATCGAACGAGGGAACTTTGGTTATCATTATTCTCTCGGCTCTAGACCACATAAGTAGACGGAATGCCATTCGACAAACTTGGGTCAAACTAATTCCAGACACAGATGAAGTTAAATATTTTTTCATTGTTGGAACAAAGCACCTAAAGGAGCAAGGTACAGTAAATTTTATCAAGTAAAATTTCTATCATGGCTAGAGGCCGTTTCAGATAGCTTCGGTTCTGACAGTTCTTTGTTTACATGCGCCGAAAGACAATACTATGTCCTCCACGCTCGCTCGTTTCAGTGTTACCAAGGGCATGAAAACTTCGACCCTGCTCAATACGCGAATAACGAGAGTGTTTAGCCGCGTTATGGATTCAGTTAACATCGTGAATAATAAATCTTTTAATATTCTCTAAATTACAATAGTTAACCGAGTCTATTACGCGGCGAAAAGTTCTGATGATTTGCGCAGTGAGCGGGGTCGATGTTTTCAAGCGAATGGTAACACTGGATTCTGCGTATGTAAACAAAGAGCTGTCAGAACCGAAGCTATCTGAAACGGCCTCTACCTCCTTGAAGTTTCAAAATCACGTCCTATGAATTCTCTCTATTGCTATGGCTCGTTGGATTCATCACTCAGATGGTATACTTTATTTGCTATGTTCACCTATAACCTAACCTTTGTTTTTCTTTAAAACTATTTGATGTTTACGTTTCAGGTGTCTCCATCCAGACTGAAATTTCTCTTCACAACGATATAATTCTGCTCCCTCAAATCGCCGAAACTTACACAACTTTAACAGCCAAACTGCTGGCCTCCTTCGTGTTCATCACGACCTTTCACAATTTCAAATTTTTATTGAAATGCGATGACGACTCTTTCGTCCGTGTGGATAAACTACTGTTAGAATTGGAAGAGAATTTCAGCTCGAGATCAAAGTCCGACTATCTGTACTGGGGATTCTTTGATGGGCGAGCTCACGTGAAAACGAGAGGGAAGTGGCGGGAAGAGGATTGGGTACTCTGCGACCGATATTTGCCGTACGCTCTGGGAGGAGGATATGTTCTATCGCAGAAACTTGTGAAATTTGTAGCCGACAATCATGAACACCTTGCGTGAGTATCAAATTTGCCTCTTTCATCTTTACACCGGTGCATTATGGGTCTGTGAGAGTCAAAAAGTGGCCAAAAATCAGAAAAAAATGTCTCATCAATTTTTATTTATTTATTTATTTATTTATTAATTATCAACGGGACAAGTCCCAATTACAAAATAGAAATAACAAAGAAATTAGCAACTTAACAAATGGCACACCCAAGAAAGATTAAATTAGAATACAAAAATTAAAAAAACAAGAACGTGTTCTTTGACAAGAAATTTAAACCTTGAAATGGGTATGCCAAAAAGTGCGATCCACTTGGAACAATTATTCATTTAATTTAATTCATTAATTTAATTAATTAATCTTTCAAGACTAATGGGACTCTCGCAAACTTTTGCTGTGAAAGGCTTCCATTAAACTCAACGGGAAAATGGGTAAACATAGGGAAAAATTGGAATATTTCAAATATAGCTGTTTGAATTTTGATTAAAATTTGCAGAAACATTCTGCAACCAGCCTCCTTAGGGGAGATTTCTTCTGCTTCCTCTTCTACTTCATCCTCTTGCTATAGTTCACCCACCAAAAAGAAAAACAAATTAAAAAAAAGTCAGAGAAACAACTTGGCGTTGACCTGCCAACTTAAAGTTTACTAACACCACAGAATACTCTAATCAGAACGGAAACTCTAATTCATTTTGAAACATTCTTTACTTCGGGCAGCCATGTTCGAAAGTGAGTATCTTCGGCAATCTTCGGCAGATCTTCGGCAACTGGCCGAGTTGTGATTGGTTGTATAGCCTGAAAAAGCATGTCCGCCATCTTGAGAAGTGAGTAGGCACAGTTGCCAGTTTGTGCTGGTAAATTCCAAATCTTGTTTCCATTGGCTCTTATGGGAGTTTCCCTTCTGATTGTATTATTCTGTGCTAACACCATATTAGCTTTTGCGGGTCAACGCCAAGTTATTTCTCTGACTTTTTTTTAATTTGTTTTTCTTTTTGGACGGTGAACTATAGCAAGAGGATGAAGTAGAAGAAGAAGCAGAAGAAAGGTGCGGTGGGTAAAAAAAATTAGACTTGGTTCTTCGGATATCAGCGCCTTTGGACATTAAATCCTTTGCACTTTCATGCGCCTGCAATTTATGAGTTATGCAATGGTTTGCGTTGAGCGCAGCCAACAGATTGAAATAATTATTCGGAATAATGAAGATCAAAGATAAAATCTCAGGCTGAAATCTGAAGGGGTAGGGGGCTAGAAGAAACACAGGAGTAGAAAGGGTGGGAAGAGAGGAGGGGACTTGGTCGCTCTGATATCAGCTAGTTTGTAAGTTGAATCTGAGAGACCTCACGCACAATCATGCATCTCTCAGGTAAAGTTAAAATAACAGATTTTGAAAGAAAAGTTTTTAAAGAGAAGAGATTGAGGTAGGAAAGAGGAAGGTAGTAAAAGGGAGAGGTTTGGAGAAGTTTTTGGATCTTGGCCGCCACAAGTTTACTTGAGGTTTACTGATAGTTTTGGTGAAAGATTAAAATTTGCAGAAACATTCTGCAACCAGCCTCCTTAGAGGAGATCTGGGGGTCTCCCCCAGAAAATTACAGGGGGGTCAGCAGGCTGATTCTCCCTATTTGGACGAGACGAGACGAGATAGCAAGTAACGATGAATCCCATTGGTTTAAACGGCGTCACGTGACCGATTTGAAGTCATTGACGATCCGCGACGACAAGCTCCGAGTCATGATTTTGAAATTCATGACTCGGAGCTTGTCGTCGCGGATCGTCAATGACTTCAAATCGGTCACGTGACGCCGTTTAAACCAATGGGATTCATCGTTACTTGCTATCTCGTCTCGTCTCGTCCAAATAGGGAGAATCAGCCTGCTGGGGGTTTTCCCCAGAAGAAATAAGGTGGTCTGGGGGCCCCCTCAGATTATGTTTGATGTGAGAAAGTGTTAGAGGGGTACTCCCTACAGTTTATTTTAAAAACAATTCCTTCACTATTTTTCTCAATTACATTTTATTTCTGTTCAGTCGTTTCAAAAGTGAGGATGTTTCTGTGGGCGTATGGCTAGCTGCTTTGAATGTATCGCGAGTTCACGACCCCAGATTTGATACAGAGTATACATCGAGAGGCTGCTCCAATTCCTACCTCGTCACTCACAAGAAATCACCCGACGATATGACGGCTCTCTACAAGAATATACAGGAGACAGGCGACCTCTGCAAAGCTGAAACAAGACTCAAAAAGTCCTACGTTTACAACTGGAACGTCCCACCCTCGTTGTGTTGTATTAGGAACAATTCTCTTGTGCCGTAGTATTAGACTCATTGTGCGATGATTGAAAGATTCCTTTTTTACTATCGAAAGGGCAAGTACAATGTAACTTGATAGTGTTAGGAAAAGAGTTGTGTCAAAAAATCAATTGCTGCATATGATGATTGACTGGGTGCTCAGTGGAAATGTCCTATTTTAAATGTCCAGTGTAAAATATGTCCAACAAGAAACGTCCATTTGAACAATGTCTGCTCTAAAATGTCCAATCCACAATTGGTCCATTAAAAAAAAAGGTCCATAAAGAAGAATATTCCGAGAGTAGATTTTGGCTATGAATCTGGAAATCTCTGGGTATTTAATTTCACATTTTTCTCCGTTCAAAATTGATAAACTTGGTGACGATACGAAACTGACTTATACTTTGTTACGTTTATATGTTGTGGCCAAAATTTTCATCTTCTATATTTGTTTGTCTCCTCCATCCGATTTTTTTTAGAAACATTTTAACAAGTCAAATTACAAGAAAGTTTGGTTGGACATTATTTAGAGAGGCATTAATGTATGAATGGACAGATTGTGCATTGGACATTTATTTACTTCAGACAAATTGTGAATTGGACAGATTGTGCATTGAACATTTATTTACTTTAGACAACTTGTGAATTAGACATTTTATAGTGAACATTGTTGCAATGGACATTACTTGTTGGACATTTTAAATGACATTTCCACGTGTCACCCTTAACCTTTGACTATCAAGATGGATCCTTCACTTAATTGATCAGGATTAAGATCCAACAGAACGAACTGTTTTAAGATCATACGACCAAAAAGCATTATTCGTTTAAAGAATCCAAATGGAAGCTTCTTCCGAGCTCTATTTGAGTAGCTATCCATTTTGAAAGTCAAGATCTACTGTTGTGGAGTCACAATGGGGCTCTTGCAAACTTTTGCTGTGAGCAAATGAATAGTCCATTCTGATGTAAAAACCAGCAAAAATCACGAAAATTCAGTAAATGGCAAGATCGTAATGGCGGTTCAACGCAGGTATCATGGGAGATTCCTATCTAATATGCCACTTTCTCTTTGGAAACACAGAGGTATGTCTCAATTTACATAGGAATCTCCCATGATACCTGCGTCGAACCGCCAATAAGCTCGATTATGAGAGTGAATTTTGTGATTTTTTAGTGTACTCATCATCATTTTTACAGGTTTTTATGCAAGAATCAACTCTTCAATCCCGTGTAGCCAAAGTTCGCAAGAGCCCCTTTGAGATATCAAAGCGATGACATTAATCCATTTCCTGTATCGAATATCTTGTCTCGTCAGCTAAAAATACGTAATATTTGGCGTGCCAGGATATTATTTTTATTTTTTTACTTGTGATATTCTTATGTGCTGTCTAGTCAAATCAATCTATTTTATTGTTTAAAATAGAATTAGTGTAGCTGTTTTTAATATTTCTACTCGGTGATTTTTCGCCATAAAACCTTCTTATGTTTTGTATATTTCAATGTTTTGAGATGGGCTACCTACTTGCTTTTTTCATCCTCTGCAGGCAAACAAAGTTTTGAAAACTATCACTTAAATGTGATTTCGGGCAATTTATACTGACACTTGACAGCCAGTACCATGAGTCATTTCTTTGTTGGGTACTTAGTATGAAACAGAGACAAATAGAACTGTTTAGTGACGACGTCACGATCAAAATTGGATCCAAACAAATGCTCTATCTTGCTCACTCGCGTGAATTTACCCAAAAGGAATCAGATCCAAATTTTCGAATGCAAATTCATGCTAGTAAACAACCAATTTTCTCAAATTTTCTTGCACAATTAGATACCATGTACCTTAAAGTATCTTTTCACTCTGACATAATTCATGAAAGATCACAAGTGCATTTACAATCACAATTATATCGAAAGTTGTCCTATGCTCTGTACTTGTTTTACTCACGATCTCTTATGGGCGTATCACCGCCATGACACTCAATCATCCTAACCTCTCTCCGTATCAAAGCTTGCTAGAGATATAACACAAGATGTGATGGTGCTGATGAGCCCATACCCTAAAATTGTGTGCCCGTAAGAAACAGTGAGTGAGACAAGGACAAAACGTAGGACTCCCTTCGATATAACTATGATCTTAAATTCCGTGAGTATTTTTGTGCTCAACTTTGTCAGTCTCCAGAGCTCATGTGAGATGAATCACAGATTAACTATCCTTGATAGAAGCTTTATTTTGGGATCCCATCTGACCAAAAACTCTTTTAAGTCAGGTCTTGTGTAAAGCAAACAAAAGATTAATGTTTTGTTAAAAAAAAAAAAATTAAAACTGATTAATTTTCAACAAATTTGGTTTTATTTCAATATTATTCTGACAAACACCTTCCAATATTAATTGAAATTGGTCGGACCGGTTCTAAATTTTTTGAGTAAGAGGGGCAAAGTTACGATTTTGCTAGAGCTCACGCATTTTGAGCATCGGGTTGACGAAATTCTTACAAGTAGCGGTTATTGATTCCAAAATGCATCAAAATGCATCGGCAAGTGGTTGGTTAGGAAACAGTTACGACTCGTTGCTAACCATCAGGCACTTGCTGATGCGTTTTGGAATCAAGAACTGCTACTTGTCGGAATCCGTTAACCCGAAACTCCAAATGCGCGAGCTCTACCTATACCACAGAATGGTTTTCCCACAAGTTGAGCAAATATTGAAATTAAACAAAAACAGATTTCAATAATAGAAATAATCACTCAATTTTTATTTTACAATTAATTTGTAATTAAGTTTACAAAGACACTTCTCACAAGAGGCGCCACTTTACATAAATACTTTTTACAAACAAAATATATAAATTTACAAAAGGAAAAACATTATCGGGAAATGAAGCTAAAGCATTTTAATAACAACGATTTTGACGTTTTGAAACTTTACAGTTTCATTATCAACTTTAATGAACACCAGGAATCTGCTGCAGGAATCAGTAGCATCACTATCAACAAGCACAATATAGTAGTCTCCAATTGTATTTGAGTCTTAATTGGATTTAAAGTAACAAGTAAAAGATGAAATTAGGAAATAGGCCAACACAAATAAAAACCTCCGAAATGTTTTGGTGCGCTCACGGCACTATTCAATCGGTCCCTCTTTGCACTTGAGTAAAGTGTGCTCTTCGTCTGAGTATTATTTTTATTGATTATTTTTTCCGATTGCAAACGGTGCTGTGAGCACACCAAAACATCTCGGAGGTTTTTATTCGTTGTTGGCCTGGTTCCCAATTTAATCTTTTACTTGCACTGTGTACATTTAATTTGTAATTGGTTTTAATATTTGAAGTAACTATGTCATGTTCAATCTCTCCCATTGACTTGCTCCACTGAGCACCATTTATTGTTTAAATGTTTTAGCTTCATTTCCAGATCAATTTTTTATTTATTTGACAAATTGGTAGCGGATAAAGTTGTTTCTTTTCACTTACAAAATACCAATGGGGCAGTTGCAAGGGTCTGAAATCTTGTGTTTTTTGTAAAGAAAATTTAGATACTTGATGAGCTGAGAACAATGATGCCTTTGGTTTTTTCCTAACTGACCCGTTTGGGAGATACATGTAAAGTTGTGAAAAATTGTGTGCGTAGTGAAGTCACTACGCGGGATTCCCATTTCTTTTTTTTTTTTTTTTTTTTTTTTTTATAGAGAATTTTTGGCTTTATTCTCTGTTTAAGATAGAGAATCTACAGCCACTTATAGACAGACAAAAGAAAAGTGTTTTTAAAGTATTGTATGGAGATTGGTAATGTAAGATGAATGGATAAGAATGAATAAACACGTAATTAGAAGGAAAAGAAAAGAAGAAGAATATTTCTTATTAAACTTCACGCTTTGAGGTCCACCAAAGCGACTTCCTATACCAGAGACTGAGCCATGGAAAACAATCCAAGGGAGTACATGGGGTATCAGACACAGATAGATGGATAGTATGACGTGATGAAGGGTTTAATATAGAATTATAAGTTAATTTTACTGACTTTTAAAAATTACTTATTATTTTATAAATATTTATATTTTGGTTAAATAAAATAGAAATGGTGTTGTATGGGGGAAATAATTATGTTTCATAAGGCTTTTGTAGAATTAATTTCCATTTAAAAGAATGTATTTTGGGCCAAAATCTCATCTCCGGAACAATGGGACTTAATTAAAAACCAAATGCATCTTTGTTCTCAGCTCATCAAGTACTTTCATTTTTTTTTATAAAAAACAACATTTCAGACACTTGCAATTTCCCCATTGGTAAGTAAATAAATAAATAAATAAATAAATAAATAAATAAATAAAAGGATGTGGAGAAAACAACAGGCTGCTTCACCAGCAGCGCATTGACAGTGTTGCTATTTAAGGCAGAAATTATCCAAAATTCACCATTTAACTCAAAAAATTTGAATTATTTTTGCCGTAAATGGCAACAGTGGGCACCAAGAGGCATTGTCTATCTCTTTCTTTACTCCATTGAAACATACATGTGGAACAGGGATAGAGGAGCAGCGGCTCGTGCAATTTGGCAACAATGTTTTTCCTTCATTTGACTTAATATAAAACAATCGAATGCCGCTGAATGTTGCTTCAAAATCAAATCAATTGTTTTACATAGAATCAAATGGAGACAAAGCATTGTTGCCAAATCGCCTAAACCGCCACTGGGACAGAGAATGGGATTGACCCAAGAGAGAGCAGCTTACAGAATTGTACCAGAAAAGATTGGTGTAGAATCAGATTGACTCTAAATGCTTAAAAATAATTTACAGGGACTTAAATCAGGGAGGATTATGAGCTAGAAAATTGATTCTTACAGCATTAATTAAAATTAACAGAAATAAAATGAACAATCGTACACCGCTTCAGTGATGACGACACAATCAACAATGGATCCAGTAGCGCACCGAGAGTTTCTTCATCTATCTCTTTCCTCCATTAAAAATCGTACGTCAGACAAGGATGGACAACGGGATAAAACCCCCTCTTTCTGTCCTTTTCCTACTAATACATTCAAATGGGAAATAAGAGAGATGGAAGAGATCCTGGTTGCGCCAGTGAATGGATCCAAACAAATTTTCAGTCTAGTCCACTCTCGTGAAATTACCCGTAAGAAATTTGATCCACATTTTTTAAAGCAAATTCATACTAATAATAAACAATCAGTTCTGGAAAGTTTTACGGCATTATTGGATACAAATACCTTTTCACTGCAACTTCCTTGTTGGAAGATCACAAGTGAATTTACAATAACTAATATATCGAACAAAGACCTCTGTTTTGTCTTAATCATACTCACAGTCTCTCAAAGGCACATCATCGCCACAACACTCAATCATCCTAACTTTTCTCAGTCTTTGAACTTTCTGGTGTCACGGTAACGCTAAGCCTATATTCTAGGATTCTGCGCCCAAACAAAACTGTGAGTGAAAGACAAAAACAATACGTAGGGCTTCCTACGATAAAACTGTGATTGTAAATTAATGCATGAAATTTCAAAAGTTTCATTGAAATGTAAATGTATTTCAAGGTACGTGGAATCTATTGGTGCAATTAAATCTGCGGAGACCACTTGTTCAGCAGCTCGACATGGCATTTGAAAATTTGGATCCAATTACTTAATGAAAACCACGTAGGAGCAAGCAAGGCAGAAAATTTGGTTTGATTCAATGTTATTTGAGACATCACATTAAGACAGTCATTGGGTCTGTTGCAAACTTTTGCCACTGCACTATGAAGTGTCAATTCCTACAAAAAATTGCATACAAATCACATCACAAGCATCAAAAAATCTCTAAATCCATTCAGAAACTTAAAAAATATTTTTAGCTTGATCAAAACATGGTGGTCAAATGAGTGATTCACAATGGGAGAGCCCCATCTAATCGCAACTTTCTATGCTGACGATGAAAAAAGTGATTCATCATAGAGAGCTCCAATTAGAAGGGACACCCCCATAGTGAACCGTACATTCTACCGCCATCTTGTAATTTTATCAAACGCATTTAGTGAGTCTGCGAGTGGATTTTAGAACTTTTCGATTTTCTCAACGTTATTTTCAAGTGATTTTACATAGAAATCAACCCTCCATAATACTGTAGCAGAAGTTTGCAACAGACCCATTGAGGCCAATTCCAGAAAAAGGGCCCATTAAATTAAAGGTGCGCTCTTCAGACGAAAGTCTCTGTTCAATCACGATTCTGATTATTCAAAAAGAGCAAAGCCGTTGCTTTATGGGACTTTTTTTTCCAGAAATAGCTTCAATTAAAATTGATACTAATGGCAGACCTAAACTTGAGACCAAATGACAAATCATACAAAGAGGGTTCCATAACAAAGAGGAAGAGAACAAAACGAAAGGCAGCTTGTCCGATGGTTACTTTGAGATTCAAAATGGAATGAAGTTGGACCAACTTGATTAAGTTTTTTGACGGTAACTGAAACAAAGAATTTTTTTTTTTTCAATTTTCTCTACAATTGGAAAAGATCATAGATGGAAAATTTCCCAAAACTTGACGAAAAGTCTCTAAAGAACAGAATAATCACAAAATTTTCATACAAAAGTCTGTTGTCCATTGTATTCCCAATTATTTTAATTTTATAATGCTTTCGGCTTTGGTTGATCTAAACTGTATTAGATTGTTTCTATGCTGACAAAAGTGATTTATCTTTGAGAAAGCGGATGTGAGGATTTCCTTTAATATTCTCATTTCTCTCACAAAGCTCACAAACGCCTTTTTCACTTTTCATTCGTAGAGGCTGAGAGATTGGGATAGCCATTGCGTTAGGTAAGCTGCACCTGCTCTAGCAAAAGTTAGGGACAGACCCATTTTTCCATACAATTAATTCTTGTTAATAATTTTTCCTATTAATTCTAAATTTTATTCTGTCATTATTTAACTCTCTCTTACATCTTACTCTTATGCTTATTTCCTATCATAGGCGGATCCGGCAATCTGGCAACTGCGCATTCCTCTCATTGGAATGCATGATTAACAATCGATTCTTGGAGGGGCTACAGCCCCGTGACATATCGATTATTTCTCATGCAATCAAATGGGGAGAATACACTGTTGCTAGATTGCTGGATCCGCCAATGTTTCCTATCTTTATCTTTTACTTGCTTCTTATCTTTAGTGTAAACTTTTTGTTCAGGGGAGTGATTACGGAGGATCGTTATCGTATCATTATCGTTTTCATTTTTGAGTGCAGCAGTTACTCGTGCTGCGGTAGACTATCATCTTATTTCTTCTTCTGCAACACTATTCTACTTGATAGAGATAATGATAACGATCCACCATAATCACCCCCCCCCCACGGCTTGTCCTGTTATGTGCTAAGTAAATAAAGTCTTTTAAATTCAAGAATCAAAATCTGTTCCGAGAGACATATGAAGAGAGCAAGAGAAAAGAGAAAAGAGAAAAAAGAAAGAGAGAGAGAGAGGAAAAGAGAAAGAGGAGTGTGGAGTTTTAAGAGAGAGAAGAGGAAGATTTCAGGTTACCTTATTTCTTTTTCCGATCTGCTGTGCACTTCGGACAAAACCATTTTCCTTTTGGTTTGGTAGTGAGACCAACACATGCAAAATGAAACCATTCGATAGGACACTAAAAAGAGAGAGAAAATAAATTAGTGGAAAACCAGAGCACACACTAGATTTTTACAGCAATTTTTTTAAAATTTAAAAAAGAAAAATCTGTCAACTTCATCGGAACCGTCATGAGGCCATGAGCAGTTTGTGAAAAGTCTTTAATCGTTTATCTCCGATTAGAATCTGTGCAAAAGTGTTGATTATTAAGAGGTTATCTTCTACTTAATAATCTACATAACCATTATACCAGACACAGTTTCCATTTCTGAATTTTATTTGGCTCCGCCGTAGGCTTGGTCCATTATTAATAATTTTCTTTGTAAGCAATCTGCTACCTGTACCTATCAATATCAATATTGGATAATTAACTTCTTTTTTTGTATAATCCTACTTTTGACATGTATCTCAGCTCTCACTGAGTGGCTTTATTTGCTAATAAATGATTATTATTTTACACTTTTTACTCTACATCAGAACCTGTGAAAAATTATATCATTAAATATATATTTCATAGATATTATATAATGAAATAAGAATTATACCATAGAAAAATGTAAAAATTGGCATGGGGGTCAGTTATTACAGTACAGTACCTTGCATTTCACAAAGTCACCCCCCCCCCCCCCCGTTTCACACACACAAAAAATACTGGCCAGGCATCATCCCCCCCCCCCTCCTTTGCACTCACAAGGTTTACTCACAAGGTTTAAAAGAGTAGAAAAAAGTTGAAGCAAAACGACTTACATCTGGGTTATCACAACCAATCATTTCTCCATAGGAAACTTGATGACACAGACAATACGTGGGTTCGTTGGGATCCACAGGCATATCGAGAACATCGGTTGGATGAACAACACCTACAAGGCCAGGCAAAACTGATGCCAGCGTAGACTCAGCTGGTAAACCACCGGAATTTGAATTGGCCGCGTTTTTACCAGGACCTGTTCCACCAGCAGCACCACCTGAAATTTTCAATATGGAAATATATTTTATAACAAATCAATATTTTATGATATAAAATAAAAATATATTACTTACTTTCTTTATTTTCTGCTCCTTATTATAAATTTGTTGTTTTTATAAAGTTCATTCTCCTTTCTTTATTATTTTTTCAATCTTTACTCAAAAGTGACCGGTGCGAACCCGGATTCGGGTACAAATGTACCAAAAGAAAAATAAATAAAAACATATGAATAAATAAATATAATCAACCCCACAGTCTTGACGCTGGTTTGTATCCCCTAATTTGTTGAATCCCTGAAAAAAAAAGTAAGCCACTGTCTGATCGTCTAGTGCGTGGTCTCTACTATTAATTGTCTCTGATTATTTATGATCCTTCAACCTGAAAAATTCCATGAATTAGTTACGCCTACTTACCCTTAAGCGAGAAAACCTGTGAACTCTAGTTTGAGGAAAAAAATCAAATAAAATGTGAACGGGAATATTAACTTACTCTTTTTCTGTTTCTTTTTTATTCCTTTGTTATTCGATTCATCTTCGCTGCTAGTTCCTGCTGCACGCTTTTTCTTTAGTTCCTTTTCTTTCAGCTTCTTACGACCGCCTGCAATTGAAAATCCTTCATTTCAACAATTGTTTTGGAAAATCAGACAATTACACATCACCCCCTTGAAACCGTCAAGAGACCCAACATATTAATGAGCCTTATCTGCTGACTAGAATAATTTTGAAATGTTTCCGTTTCTCCAGCTCTTTGTCTTTCTATGCACATTTTTATCAAAGAAGAACAGAAAGAAAGGCAGAGAAATTTTGAAAGAATCTGGAGACTTGGAGTCATTAAAATTTTATGATTGTTCACTTTTTCTCCTTCAATCCAAAAACCAACAAACGCCAAATTCTCTGACTTGAACCAAATTGTTATAAAATTCCTTGACTTATCCCAATTTTCCAGACCGCTGGGCACCGTGGTAAAACTGTGGATATTTTAAAAATTCAAGTATACCGGAAACTCCGAGAAAAAAACTTAGTACAGTCAAACATTTTCAAATTTTGTATGAACCATGCAACAACATGTTTTAATGCTAGCCAGACAGTTTGTCCATTGATTTTCGTCCAAACTTACAGTTGGTCCACTAGGTCAGTTTTTTCAGAAAAATAATGTCCAAATATTAAGACGTCCGAATGGTAAAATGCGCCAATTATTTCTTGAGCCAAAGGCAGAATACGTCCAAGTTAAGATAATTTTTTCATCGAGCCATGAACAAAATTGAGCATTTTACATTCATTGATATAAAGGACAAAGATATCACCTCTCCTTGGAAACAAGAATAAAGTCAAGTCCATTGATACGAAAAAAATTCACCGAAGACAATCTTCTTTTCTCTATTTTTTCCTTACTGGTTGAATTTTCATTGAATTGGACAAAAGAATATGTTGCCAATACTTGCACAATTGTGCAATTTGTTTTTTTACCCTTTATAGACAAAATGTTTAATAGCCTGAGTTTACATTGGACGTTTTTGTTTTGTGGACGATGAATGCTTGTACTAGACGCATTGGAAAAAAGTAAACTCGGATGAAATATTTTGGACGAAACTTCCGTTGGATGAGATGCATAAGATTTTAGGAATCATGTCACCATCACAATCTTGTAATTTTATACTGGGCTTTGCTCATTTACTTTGAATAAATAGATAAAAAAAGTAAATAAATAAATAAGATAAACTGTCTTTTATTTCACTTTATAAAATTGATTTTACTTACGTTTAACTGGCTCATTTTCTTCCATCTGATTTCTGGTGTGATTTGCTTTGTCAGTGATTTCAGATTCGAAACGAGCTAAGTCAGAATCTAACCTCCTAATGTGTTTATCAACCTGGAAGGTGGAAAGAATAAAAGAAAAAATAATAATTAAAATAAAATAAACTGTAGGAAATACCCCACGAACACTTTCTCGCATCAAAATTTTTGGAGGGCCCCCAGGCCCCTCTTTGTTATTCTAGGGGAGACCCCCAGAATCCTCTTTAATATTCTAGTGGAGACCCCCTTTTGATATTTTTATCCAGACCCAAAGATCCATTTTTGACAAATTTAAATTTGTCCTTTTCTTGGCCCATTTTCCCATAGATTTTTAAATGGAAACATTTTTCATCCATAACTAACCCAAAAATTGAAATTTCAAAAAAGTAGTAGTGGTAGTAGTAGTAGTAAAGTCCAGCCGTCCAAACCTTGCGTTCGTTATGCTTGTATTTCAAAGCGAACGACTAAACCAAAAAAGTCCGTCTGAGAAACGTTAAGAGCAACATCTCTGCAAAATTTGGATGCATATGGGTCAATAGTTCACAAGTTGGCTATCATGTTTTATGGCTACGGACAGATGGACAGACAGACAGACGCCACAGAAAGTGTGTGCGTTTACACCTTCAAGCTACATAATAGTTAAATAATATTGAAACTTCATGGATGAATATTCTTTAGGGTAGTATTAGGCATGCTGAGAGCTAATTATTTTATAATTATCATGCGATTTACTTATTGTTAGTCGTAGTGGGCCAAGTATCAAAACAAAATAGGTACCTTGAAAATCTCTGCGCCATTGCAATACTTTTTCTATTTCTAACTTCGTTAGTTGTGAGAAAGTAAAAATAGACTTATCTCCTACATCCCCCTTTGCTCATGGATAGAGAGAGTGAGCCTGATATTAAAGCTAGTGAACCACAAAATCATGGTTCCTCATTAATACTCACCAATTCATAAGTTTGGATGGAAAGTTGAACTTTATCATCACCGAGAGCTTTGACTTTGTTGAACATATCTTGAATTTTTTTCATCCTATCTTGGCGCTCGTCCGTCGAGAGAAGCTTGATATTTTTGAGGAACTCATCACCCGATTCATCAATTTTTTGCATGACCGCTTGGACTCTGGAATCCAGTTCCCGCATCAGCGTGAAATTCCGTTGCAGCTCAACCGGCAGATTTTCTAGAGCTGAAATAAAGACACCGAATTAGAGTTGGAAAAGTAGGAGGGTGGGTCCAAAAAGGCAGGACTGAATACTTAACTGTAGAGCCATAGCTGTAGCCAGGATATTGTCTTTCTCTCTCTTAGCTCATTTGAACACATGCGTTAGAAAAGGATGGATATAGGGGCTGTCACGTGACCTCAGCCCTTGGTTCTGTCCTTTTCTAACACAAACGTACAAATGGGCTGAGAGAGGGAAAGACAATATCCTGCCTATGGCTACGTGTAGAGCTGGAAAAAGTAGGTGGCATTTTTTAGAATTATACAAGCAGGTACTGTTAATAACTAGAGCTCATTTCACGAAAGTTGGCCGATGACAGGTAGGTTTGTTTACTGCGCAGAGACGAGTTTGCGTTTTTGCGCATGTGCAAGAACGCAAACACGTCTCTGCGCAGTGAGCCACATGATCTGTCATCTGCCTTCTTTTGTGAAATGAGCTCTACTTCATAATAAATTACAGTTTACATGAATCTCTGTATTACAGTTTAAGAACTATTCGGACTGCTCTTTTGGTAAAATTGTCTATGATACATTTCCTATGATAAATTCCTGTATTCGTCATTACATAAGGAAGCTGATTATGATCGATCGTATCGTAATGCTATTGAGTCGATGATCGAGTGCATGTTATAGTGGTGCCATTCCGATAGCTTAGGAGTCATCCGCGAATTTCCGTAGAGATGGGAGGGTTTCTATCGGAATGAAACCTTTCGGAATAGCACCACTTATAAGATAACACACACTCGATCATCGACTCGATAGCATTACGATACGATTGTTCTTAATCAGCCTCCAGCTTCTGCATCAAGAAAGTCTCACGTTGATCCTCACTGATGATCTGGACATTGGCGGATACGGGAATTTGTCTTTCTCTCCCTCTCCCTCTCCCTCTCTCTCTCTCTCTCTCTCTCTCTCTCTCTCTCTCTCTCTCTCTCTCTCTCTCTCTGTCTCTCTCTCTCTCTCTCTCTCTGGTCATTTGAACAAATGTGTTAGAAAAGGATAGCAAAGGGGGCCAGCCCGTGACTTTAGCCCCTATTTCCGTCCTTTTCTAGCGCATTCATTCAAATGGGAGAAAGAGAGAGAGAGAAACAAATTCCTGTACCTGTCCATCCAAGAGGGAGGAGAGAGGGAGAGACAGACTAATGCCTGTATCCGCCCATAGCTCTGGATATGTGTAAATTACTTGAGTGCATCTGCGAGACACACGGCATGGAGGAAACAGCGGCTTTCAAAAGATGTGAACCGATGAACGAAATAATGGATGCATTGTACTTACTATCTAAGTACTGCTCAAGGTATGCTGCGGTTGTCATATTTATTGTGATGTAATGTGCTGGTTTACTATAATGAAACAAAATTCATTTGAGAAGTTTGACAGAGGTAGTGGAGACAGTTCGAATGACAGAAGGCTGACTAATGCCTCAAGGCGCACACATGACGCGAGGAGAAGTGACTCGCAGCAGCGTGGGGAAGAAAAATAACACTTCCATGGTCCGCAAATGATTGAAAGTCTCGACTAGTTACAAAAAAGAAATCACAATGATAACTGAATTAAATCGTTGAGAGCCAAAATAGTTCTAGAAATAACAGGCAAGTCAGGCAACGTTATCGGATATCGGATTTCGGGGGGAACGGGGGGAACATAACACTACACTGAAAAGTCTACAACGTAAACAACCATTAAACGCGCGCTGGGAAGTTGAAAGTTCAATTTGAATGCTAGCTTGAGTACTTGGTGTAAAATGTTTATCAAATTTTAATCCACTTGTTTGAAATTATTTGTGGAAAAAAATGTGGAATTAACTTGCCGATTCCGCTAGTTGTACGAAAAATGTCCTGAATTTGTTGACATCATCTCTTTCATTTGCGTTAAATTTAGAAAGCAGGTTGGTGCTGCACTCTAGCGGTGTTTTTAGAATCATCAGGAATGGAAGTGATAAAAAATAAATAAACAGTAAACACAAATTTTGTGGAAATTAAAAATTAAACTTTGTGAATTTACGGGCGTGTTTCAAATTTATCCGGTAAGACAGTTTGCAAACTCGTCTCTCTAATTATATGTCCTCTCCATTTCCTCGACAGTCATTATTACATTTCCTCAATGTAGACCGACAGGTTTGTTATGAACCCAGAAGCTGAAACATTCACCTCTGAATTTCACATTAGTACTTTCTATCCAGTTTCCTTTGTCTTTCTTTCAACACCTTGTCTTTATTTGATTCAACTTTGATATTGTCTGTGTTCAATCCAATCTTGATCAGTCAGGAACAAATCTGACGCAAGAAATCTGGGTTGAATTTTCCTATGCTCAAATGTAGTCAGGAGCACAGAAAGTGCTCGAGGGATTGGAGATTAGAGGTGACGAATTTTAGTATCGGGTTCTGACAATTTTTGTTCCTCTGTCCAAAATACATCTTAACGCATCGGTGAGACATCCAAAATGCATCTTAATGCATTGGTGAGACGTCGGTTAGCAACTAGTCGAAACTCTTTCCTAACCAAATGCTAACGGTTTTGTTTTGATGCAATTATAGTATAACGCTACACTGGTCAGGGTCCTATACGCTAAATGTGTCTGGTCTAAACCTGTGGGTCAACCTTTTAAATTATTGTATAACACTGGTATACTGGATTAAAATGATTCCAAGGTTGATTAGTTTATTGCGTGAACACCACTTTGCGCTGCTCTCAGAGTTAAAGAAATTGATGAATTTATGCTATACCTGTACAAGTTTGAGGATTGTCAGCACCTACGAGCATACTTCAGGAAGATACCCTGAAAGTTTCAAGCTAAAATACTACAAAATAAAGCCGGAAATTTTGAATCATAAAAATTCTCATAAGCCTCAATGAGTGTGAGTGAGGTAGATAGACGTACTATCACTCGCACTCATTAAGCTTTTGGAAAAATGAATTTCTTAAGTATGGCTGTTATTCTCAACTAATTTTTGCTTGTCATGGGCTCTAAAAATCCATAAAAAACTTTTGCCAGGTGCTGATGTTCTCGGATTTTGCAATTTTTCTTTTGTTTTTTCAATTTAAAATGCCTTAAACACAACCTTTCATGAACCAGTGGCACTATCCATCGGATTAAAATCTGGGAAAGTCTCGCTTGGAATCACCTAAGACAGCCGGAATGAGACCGAGACAAATTCTTGTATTCGCTCATGTCTCCTGACACGTGAGTTCCAATAAGCAGTAAGAGCGAAAGACAGACGGACGAAATTGTATCAAACTTAATCGTTAGTGTTATTTTGCAACATTCTTAACCTTCTAGACCATGTTTTGTTTGTTTTGTTTTCAGTCAGTTTAACAGCCTCTGTGAAGCATGGATGCAACTGAAAAGGAAAATGAGCTGAATGTGATCAAGTACAGTGATGAAACGGACAGAAATCATTCCTGCTGTAAATCCCAAGAGCTTGTTCTTGTAAGGTATGTTCAAAGGCAGATAAATTTTTTTTTCCCTATCTCTGTATAACATTCATTTAACATTACCCAGAGGGACTTTTTTTTGTTCTTGTCAGAGACAAATAGAGACGGAGCACTAACTGGCTGCAGCAGAGGCACTCTGAATTCTCGCGGATTCAACAAAACAACAGTCATCGTTGCATGGTGTTGAATGGTGAGCACCCTCCTCTTCACTTCCCGCCCATCCCCACCCGTGTTTCGTGAATGTCACCGTTCAACACCATGCGACATCTCAATGTGTTGACTGTTGTTTTATATGTTATTCTGTTGAATCCCCGAAAATTCAGTGTGCCTCAAATCTTCCCCATGTATTTCAATGTAGCACTCTGTCTCTATTTGTCTCTGGTTTTTGTTTAAATTTTAATTTTTAGGTTACTTATGGATGAAAAATGGTTTCTATTTAAATCAATGGAAAAATGGGTCAAAAAAAGGAAAAATTTAAATATTTCTAAACTGGATCTTTGGATGTGGATAACAATATCAAAAGAGGGTCTGGGGATCTCCCCCAGAATGTCAAAGGGGGGTCTGGAGGTCTCCCCCAAGATATTAAAGGGGGGCCTTTGTATACCCCCGAAATATTGAAGGGTGGTCTGGGGGACTCCCCCAGAATAAATTTGATGTGAGAAAGTATTTGTAGGGTATTGTCTACAGTTTATTTTTAAATGTCAAAGCAACATCTGATAGGTCAATTTTAAATTTTCCGCTTTTTAGGGGGTTGCAAGAAGGCGCAAGCTCATCTAGAAGTAACGATTTCAAAATGAAGAATGAAAACAAATTTGTCTGTCGGAAAAAGAGTTTGCTGCCGATATTTGGTAAGTGATTTTTTTGATTTCATCCTTCCTTTCCCTATATTTTTCGCTGGGAACTAAGGTTGTGAAAAAGGAACTATTGGAATCATTTAAGAGGAGCAGCATAGTTAACCCAGTTAACGCTAGAAAACAAGTGGAAATGACAGTCAAGAGCATTAGCAAGATTATATAAAAAAAAAAAGGCAAAGCCGAGAGAATCGCATTTAAAGTGAAGAAATAGGTTTCTGTCATGAAATCAAGAATACTAGCGCTATAGTGACACCTTTGAAAGAGTGATCCTTTAGGTTTTATCAATTTAGAACGCAAAAGGAGAGTCAATGACAAGCACAAATATGTCACGAGTGACTGCAATTAAAGACGGAAAGTTAACACAAAGTAAGACTAGTTAAGGTCCCTTTCTCTCTTTGAACTAAATCAACTTTGGCTTGTAATTGTTAACTGTTATCACTGTCAGTGGCGGATCCACAGGCATAAAATGTCATCTTTTGCAGGAGGAACTAGCCCTAAATTCCTTCATGCAATGTCTCAAACTTAAAATTTCACAGTTGTGTCCTCTCAAGGAAAATGTCCTGGATCTGCCACTGTCCATTGTAAAAAATTTTTCTTTCTCAAGTTGAAAGACTACTTGGTCATAATTTTGTTCGGTAAGTTCCGGCTCTATGGATTTGAAATCTCTTTGAATAATTGACTTGAATCTCTTTCTATTCAGCTCCAAACCATCCGTATCGCTCTGCTTACTACACAGTCAGTCCAAACTGTAAAAGTAATGTAAGCTTGTTCACGCAAAGAATCATGTCAGCGAAACTTCTTGGCGTGAAAAATCTTCAAAATAAATTGACAGAAACTCAGATCCGTTTACAGGTAACAGGATCTGTCAGTAGCCAATTGACAGTGTCATAGTAAATCTTGATGATGCAGCATTTCATTCACCGTATGCTTCAGGGGTGCAAACTGTACTAGATCTAGCGATCTGCAGATAGCGTCAATATGAGGCAATTTTTGGGACTTGAAGGTTTTCCCAGGTATATTTTTTTTTTTTTTTTTTAATGGCACTAAGATTGTTACTGGAAAATGGCCTAACAATTTCGAAAATATGGGTTGTTTTGCGTACATACTGTGTTGAATTGTCGAAGAAGCAAGAGATAAAAGGAATGATGACTTCAAATTTTTTGTGGGGAAACGTTTCGAAAATACTGTGAGGAAAATGCTGCGTATCGCGTAAAACCTCCAACGTTTTGGAACATTTTGCACCCCTGGCATACTGCACTGCTGCTAGAAAGATTATTGATTGTATGTAAATTTACCGCAACACCTTCGGCACAGGCAAGATCTCTTCCACAGTGTTGCCATTCTTTGGATAACTGTTCAATTTTTTGTGCACAATCTCCTCACTGCTCGGAGTCACTTTTTCTTTGGTTTATCCTACATCAGCAAAAGTAGATAGTTTGAGGTACTCCAACACTCTCATAACAAGCTATAATCATCAACAAGGCATAGCAATAGAGAGGCTGATATCAGGGCTGCCGTTTTGCGGATAATCAATGCTATTTTTCTATTCACCGATGATTCCTCCGGTTGAGAAAAGATTACACAGTTCAGTTCAGTGTATGAATGTAATACACAAAAATACTCTAATTTGTAATCTTTCCTCAATCGGTGGAAACTCCATTAATTAATAAAAATATCCGAAAGTTTTTAAAAGTCATCGACGACTCCACCGGTTGAGAAAAGATTACAGATGCGAGTATTTTAGTTCATTACAGTCATACACTGAACTGAACTGTGTAATCTTTTCTCAACTGGTGGAATCATCGGTGAATAGAAAAATAGCATTGATTATACGCAAAACGGCAGCCCTGGCTGATATACATATTAAAAGCCCTATCCCAAAGTGAGGCAGTGTGGGCGATCTGATTCCTGGTAGTCACCGGTTGTCACTTGGTGGATAAAAAAACGAGTTGGTTGACAAATACGGTCTCCATTATGAAACCACCGGTGGATAAAAGAAGGGGTCGGTTGCAAGTTGGTTGTTATAATAGGAAATAATGGAACAACCGGTTGATGAAAGAAGACGCTCCATAAGAGCTCTCCAAAAATCACATCCGACACAGCTCCTTTAGGGCCTTTGGTTATAGCTTGTTGGATATTTATGCACAAAGTCTCTGATCTCCAAAAAGAACTTCCACCTAAAATATGATTTGTTTTCTTTTGGTCTTTTTCCACACTCTCACATTGATTTGACGTAGGTAGGCATTCATTGATTTCTATTTTGCTTCTTTGGCGTAGTTTCTTTTGCTCAATATTCACCTTTCAGAACATCGTTGGTTTTTACGAACCGTCCTACTGTATTATTTTACGTTTATCAATCTCGGAATTGGAAAGTTGTTAAATAGCCTGTTTGGACTCTGTCACCAACTGATAAATGAAACGTTGAAATATCTTATGCGCCATTAGATGTTGCATAGATTGTACAGTTGTTTCTTTGTCAAAATGATCGACCTAGACATCCACTAAATGGAAATTTTTAAATTGAATTTCTCCTGAAATGATTTTTTTTAGAAAAATATCACTTTGGTAAACACATTCTGTATTGTAGAGAATCAAAAAGAAGATGCACAATTTTTGCAACAACTGATGGTGCATACCTCATTATATCTTTCAACGCTTCAAATAAATAAATAAATAAATAAATAAATAAATAAATAAATAAATAAAGTAAGTAAGTAAGTAAGTAAGTAAGTAACAACAAAACCTTATTTTGTCTCTCTCTCCATGTTGTCAAAGGAGATTAATCGGACGACTTATGGGACAAGTTTGTGCTGTAGGTTAAAGGAAACCTTCCAAGAAAGGAAAATTTATACCTTCAGCAATGAAATTAAGTTTCTTACTAGGAAAAATCAATTTGAAGAAGTAAGAAAATACTTACTCCAAAATTTCTTTTTTTAAAAAAATAAAATTCAATTTTTTTACAAAATTCTAGGGGTAGTGAGGAAAAAAACCTTTCTGTGACTTGGATTTTTTCCTTGTCATTGATGTAACAAAAATTTGGTTTTTCAAGGTTTTTGTCGAGCTATTTGTGAAGCACAAGTTTTCAAGGTCAACAGAATAAAAATAGCACATTCTTTTAGGAAGCGTCGAGTCTAAAAGGCCCGAGTCTGGCATACAAGGGTTAAGCGTAGTCTTATTAATCTTATTAATCTTCTTTTCTTTGTTTTACAGGAATTCGTTGATGAAAACCGAGTGCTGAATGCGTTACTGAAACGTCAAGAGCGTGCTTTGAAGAAGTACGAGGGTGAAGAAGCACAATTACCTCAACTGATTAAAACGCACAGTGATGAAATGCGTGTTTTGCAAACCAAGTATAAGCAGGTATTCTCTTTCTCTAGTGTCTCAAAAAAAAAAAAAAATAAACTGTAGGGAATACCCCATGAACACTTTCTCACATCAAAATTATTCAGGGGGGGACCTCCGTAGACCCCCCTAAATTACTCTGGAGGAGACACCCACACCTCCCTTTAATATTCGGGGGGGGGGAGACCCCCAACACCCCCTACAATATTCTATTATAAACTTTGAGAGTGGCTATTTCGACATAGAAATTGATAACACTGTTTATTTTGGAAGAATTTACAGGAGGAAGAAACTGGCACATTTTTTTTTTTTTTTTTTTTTTTTTTCAGTTTCCTCCAAGCACTGACCCTGCTTGGAGGGAGTTTATTTTATACAGAAGAAATAATACATATCTGAATGGGCAGGGGTTTACTGCCCTAAACTAAACTAAACTAGACTAAATTAAACTTAAAGAAAGGAAAAGGAAAAAATAGAAATAGAAATGAATAAATAAATAAATAAATAAATAAATAAATAAATAAATAAATAAATAAATAAACAAATATAAAAAATAAAACAATAGGTAACTAAGGAATGCGTTCATTAATTTAATACATTTTTTATCTCCCTGGTTGATGGTTGATGGACGGGTCGTTTTCAGTCTCTGGCAAGCATGATTATCCAAAATTATGCAGAAATAAATCGCTTTTTACAAATGAAAAAAAAAAAAAATTAATGAACTAAAGAAATAAAAATGACATGACATGAAATGACACAAGCAAGCCAAATTTTCTCACTTGGATAGTTGTATCGAAATTCTGTGTCTTAATAGCCACTCTAAAACATTTGCACTTTCGTTTCAAACCAATTTCTACTGGAGTAATTACAATTTTTGATTGAAGGTTGAAAAAATTGAGAGGCATAAAAACCAGAATCAGATTGTCCATGCTTTCACACTTTGGGATAGGACTTTTAACCTCTATTCAGCTCCTCTACCGCTGTAATTTGTCGGTGAATTCCCAATTAAAATTTTCCCCGGAAATAAATTTCTAGGAATTAAAAATCACCGGGGACCTTCCCCTTAAATTTTCATCATCAGACTGTTTTTTTTACTCCGTTTTCCATTGTATTCTTTCTGTTTCAGTTGAAAACTACTTGTCATGACTTGGAGCTGAAATTAAAGGCACGAGACAACGACTTGAACTGTCTCCGTGAACAACATAAACATCTCCTCTTTCTGTCAAAAGACAAACACCTTGGCGAGCGGGAAAAACTACGACAGCAAGTGGAGGAACTTCATGAAACAGTCAGCGCTCAAGAAGAAAAAATCAAAGTATTTAATTTTTTTATTTTTTGTCTTTATTTCTTACTGTAGAGAAGCATGGATTTTATTGCAACTTGCAGGGTGTGAAAATCTTCAATCGCATGAAAATTGTGGACTCTGCCTGGAAGATCAATTTTTTTTCTTTTTTCTTTTACCTGCGTAATAATACTACTGGGGTTCCAAGCTGAACTTCAAGTAAGCGTGCTGTTTTGAGCCAAGATTTTCTTCAGTGCGTTATTGTAGTAAAAAAAAATTTAGCAAAAATAGTTGACACTATCCTTCATATGTGAAAAATGTGTTGAAATTGTAGAGGCAAAGAAGATTCTGCACTTCTAGTGCATCGGAAGGGGGAACAACCTGAAAACCCCACTTTTCAAGTCAAGAAAGTTTTGAGACAATGTAGAGGAATGCGTTTAGATTCCGCCCTAAATGTACCCAATGTAATGATCAAAAAAAGTAAAGAGAAATCAAAAACTAAAAACATCTTTTTATAAACTAATGTACCCACTAGAGATTTTTAAAAAAAATGACCTCGGAGAAACAGGAATTTGATTTTTTAACAAACTGCGTGAAGTCCTGAAAAGAGTAAGTATTGTTAAACTCATGGAACAGAGTCTTCATGAAAAATCTCAAACAGTTTTTCATAGGTATTGCTTTTTACCATGTAACTGAGTACTTTTTTGGAACCAACCATCAAACTGGAACGGGAACCCTTAAACTTGCAATAAATGTTACCTTTATTTACTCTCTGATTTATTTTTACTTTTTTGTTTTTTGTATTATGTATTATGTCTTAATGTATTATGTATTATGGACTATGACCTTCAAAAGGAAGTACCGTGGTCAAAATTTTTACTCTTGCAGTTTTCAAGTGATTTAAGACTAATCAGAACTCCCCTTTTATTTATTTATTTATTTATTTATTTATTTATTACACTTTGGTACATAGGACAGGAAAACTGTATGGTACAGGTCAATGATATTAACAATAATAGCCAAGTTACAGAGTATTAAGGTTACATAGTTTTTTTTTTTTTTTTTTTTGGGTTACATAGTATTTGGGAAAATACATACCGTATTTACCCGTGTATAACCCGCGCCTTTTTTCTTAAAATCGGGAGAAAAAATCGGGGGTGCGGGTTATACACGGGTAGAGCGCTAGACGCAACCCGCAACAACATTGCGCACGCATTCTATCTCGGATTACAGCGGCGCGCACACTCCCACACTCCCGACCGTCTGCCGCACACGTTTTCTTCATTTCTTAATAAGCTCCGCCCCCTTGAGACACTTGTCGCATTCGAGTTTCGCACTTCCACCTATTATTTTGATCAGGACCACCGCACGGTGTAGTGCGGAAACGTTGGCATGGACCGGGGACCGCCGCCGACTCAATGAGCTATAACTTTAGAGTGGCACATCAAGGAACGTTCCGCTGGTTCATTGTCGATGGAGCACCCGGGAGCTCACCGGGGCATGTAAACAGAGCCGATTGGGAGCCACGATTTGGCGGGCTGTTTGAATTGATATAAAAGAAATAACATTTGTTGGCATTTTAGGGGAGTTGTAACGCCCTTCGGGCGAATACGCGCGCTCCGCGCTGCGTTTACCTCCCGCTCGCTTCGCTCGCTCCCGGTCTTTTTTATAATCTAACTTGGGGTTGTCTGCACTCGGAAAAGGGGTTTTTTTTGGGGATAGTGGCAGGTTTCTCCGCTTTTCTTTGGTGGACCACAATGGGAGTTCGTCGATATCACGTAAATAGAACCTCAAAATTGAACGGCCCTTCATCGAACTACACCATCAAAGCATTTTTGTGAAAATTAAAAAAAAAAAAACAACAAAACAAAAAAGAGACTAGCCGGGGATCGATCCAGCAATCTTCTGGTCCGGGAGCCAGCACTGTACCACTAGGCAGCAATCGACCGATGGAGATGAGGGTCAAAACTCAGGTATATAAACTCAGCTCATCAGGACGTACGTAGTTCAAACTTTTGCCGCTAGGTGCCACGCCGGTCGGCTCCCAATCGGCTCTGTTTACATGCCCCGGTGAGCTCCCGGGTGCTCCTTTCGGTTCATTGTTGTCACCTAGGGCGCCGCCATCTTGCCATAAAAATCGATTTTGAGGTTAAATTTTGTAGGTGGTTTCCGGTCGTTTTGTAAACAAACTCGGGCATCGCCGGAAACGACTTGGAAACGACCTATAAGTCGCGTGCGTAATCGCAATTTCCACGCATTGTTTTGATTTCTCACACCCTTAATCAGTGATTTACTAATAAATAAATAATAAATAAATAGTTTTCCATTTCAAAGTTCATGTTTCGATTCTTTTTTGTCTCATTTTTCCCCCCCAGCTTTTCATCTCCTCTTCAAAAAATGCGGGTTTTACACGCGGATTTTTTTTTTTTTTTTCCCCCATCGCTAAAATGTAGGGTGCGGGTTATACACGCGTGCGGGTTATACACGGGTAAATACGGTAGATGCATGCACAGAAGACTGTACATGCATCTATGTATTTTCCCTGCGATCTAACTGCGATTACACATGAGTTACTAGTTGAAGGTTAAGTTTAACAGAGGAATTCTTCCAGTGAATAAAAGGTACGTCAAGGTACTTTTAAAGTACGTCATGAAAATTCGAAAGTTTCATCGAAAATAACTGACAAAAACAATAAGAATTTTGACCAGGGTAGCTTCTTTCGAAAGTTATTGTACACATTTCCAATAGGACTTGTACCAAGTATTTTACTTGGTTAAATTGTATGAAGTAAGTAAATACAATATGATTAAATCAAATGTGAAGACAGCCAAAAACTGGCTGAAATAATGTGAATACAGGTGAAATATAATCATCATTATGAAAGAAGGCATGTCAACCTTGACACACCCAAATTTAGATTGGAAGCCTCAAGAGCCTCTGTTCCAGTCTCAGCTGTTCAAATTTTTAATTCAATTCCTAAGGAGCTAAAATCTTTATTTAAAAATGAGGAGTTTGATAATTTTTCTGGACAGTTAAGATTATTTTTTATCAACAAAGCCCTGTACAGTGTGGAGGAGCTGTGGGCTAACACTTTAAACTTGAATTTAAAAGGAAATTTATATGTATTGTATTTATTATTCAAGAACCATCATTATTATTTTGTATCTGTTTAGTTTTTTCCTGACGTGTATTCAAAGCTAAATGGCTCTTATGTACAAAATTAAATAAATAAATAAATAAATAAATAAATAAATAAATAAATAAATAAATAAACAAATAATTAAACAAATAATAATATGAAA
The DNA here is from genome assembly GCA_011764245.1 of Trialeurodes vaporariorum. NCBI lineage: Eukaryota > Metazoa > Arthropoda > Insecta > Hemiptera > Aleyrodidae > Trialeurodes > Trialeurodes vaporariorum. The sequence goes on from VMOF01000013.1 coordinate 10,775,617, forward strand.
AATCAAAAAATAAGCAAGAAAATCACATGAAAATAGCTTGAGAGAGATAGAATATGTAGCTCATTAACCTAAGGAAGCCTTGGATACTGCAGCAATATCATCACCAAACTGATCCATTTCTAATTTTCATCTGTTTGCTTCCTTTCAGACTTTACTGCGGAAAGTTGAGCTAGAAAGTAAAAACTACAAACATCAGCTGCGAGTCAAAATTGGGAAACACAGAGAAACGCAGAGGCAGTTGTCACTTGCCCTTTCGTCCATTCAAAAATTAGAAGCTGCCCTCGAGGTGATTGATTACATTTCTTTTTTCATTCTTATTAAGCTTTGAAAGTAGTTAGTCTTGGCCTCATACTCAAAACTACAAAGACCAAAAGCGAATTTTCGTGATCGAATATATTTACTTTTTTTAACAGAATCGTTGCCAATCTTGCACGAGAAAAACGGATAAAGCAAAAAACAAGCTAAAGCGATAGAGAGCCTAGAGAGCCTGTCAAAGTGTGACAGCATGGGCGATCTGATTATGGTTTGTTTGCCTCCTTTTTTTTAACCTTAAATCAAAAATTGTAATTAATCTAGTGGAAAATGGTTTTAAACAAAAGTGCAGATGTTCAAGAGTGGCTATCTGAACACAGAATTTTAATACAACTATGCAGGTAAGAAAGTTTTGCATATTTCTGTTATGTGTCAGTTTCTTTATCGTGCAAATCCTTCCAGAAAAAACAGTTATATCGATTTCTGTGTCCAGAAAGCCACTCTGAAACACTTGCACTTTCGTCAATAACCAATTTCAAAAGTATTGGTTTCAATTCTTTTTCCAAAAATGTAAAAGGTAAAAAAAGTGAGGCCAACAAACTGAGCCTGTGTGAAAAACGTCCATAAGAGACTTCGATCATGGCTGCCTCTGTGAAGTTTAAATATCACGCCCCACAAATCCTCTCTTTCGCTATAGCTCATTGGGAAGTGCTTTCGCAAAAAGGTTGTCGATGTGGAAGCTGGGGGGTTTCTGACTGCGGAAGCAATTTTGGTTTGCGTAAAATTTGCAGAGGAGGAGAACATTCTCGAGTCGAGTGAGGTGAGATTCATAGGTTAGGTTAGGTGAGTTAGGATAATTTAATAATGACCTAAATTAGGAGTCTTTCCTTTCAAAATAAAATCTGCATTCTGTGATCCATAGCTGCAAGGCTTTCATGTATTAATTGTTTATTAAATTAATAAATAAATGAGACAAATAGCTTTGTTATCATCTTTAAAATGCTCTATCAATGTTATCAATGATTCTAATTCTATGTTGTAATTCTTTCTAGGTTAAGCATAAATATGTGTCAGGAATACCCAGTAGGCAGCACCATTTTTCAGCTAGCAGTGCTTTAATCGGTCCTTTACCTGCGATATCAAAGTAAGTATCATTGTATGATTTTATTTATTACTTATTTGTTGTGTAATAAAGTGGGTTAGAAAAATTGGAATTTCTAGAGGAATCGGCTCACTATGAAATAAAGTTGTTAAAGTGACTAAAATTTATCTATCAAATTTGGCCCCATTCCAACTACTCTAGACCCTCCCACCAGGGTACTAAAGTTTCCCTTTTTACTGTGAGCGAAGTAAAAATTTCAAATTCATAGTTTTGTATATGTTACGCCCCGATCGCGGAATGGGCAAAATGGACTATCAATTCGCTTTAAGCAAAAATGTGCAACAGCCGCATTGAAAAATGTTTTTAATTTTATCGAAAACGTCCGTTTCCACTTGTTTATCCGTCTAGAAAATCATTGTTTAGAAATCTGTGGCACAGGTGATACCTATGAGCTACAAACTCACATTCAAAATTTCAAATTGTAAACAGAAAATAATATATTTACCAGAGGTGTTCGAGTACCGGAAAAATACTCGATTTTCGAATTTTCAGATACTCGTTAGCTCGACTCAAACGAAATGAAAATTCAAGTAATTTTCAAGTTTTTTTTTTTTTTTTAATTTGAAAAATTACTCGAACACCTTTAATATTTACGGAAGCTCCTGTCACAGTTTTAATTTCAACTTTAATTTGTAAGTTCAAGTACCCTGTGGAACGCTTTATATATAAAGAACTGTTTCTTTGTAGCTCTTAAGTAAGAGAATAGAATAAACATGTGGTAACCTTTATCTATTCTCTTTTTCAATACTTCTAATCTTTTTTTTCCAGGCAAACTATATTGAATAATCATGGAACCCCTCTGAAAGAGCGGCTTAGTGAAAAACCACCTCGCACTAACCAACTACAAGAAAAAGTAAGTTTCTTTCTCACAGTGGCTGATTCTCAAACCTAACCCACAAGTTTTAAGAGCTGTTTGGGCCAACTAGTTTATTTTTTAGGGACCAAGTCAAAGCGATTAACTGCCCACAAACTGTTGACTTTTTGAGCAGCGTGACAGGTGGTGCACATGGTTCGAACTATAGTCCGTTTCATTTAAATAGAAGCTTGAGCTCTTGACTCTTTTCCCTAAGAGTTTTACCCTCACTCTCGTACCTGCGATGACTCGAGACCCGTCCCCCGTTGGTTGGGGATCCCGCTCCGTCACAATAGATTGTCCTTTGGATTGCTGAATGTCCATTGTGACGGACGGAATCCCTGACCGATGGGACAGGTCTCGAGTCATCACAGGTACGAGAGTGAGGGTAAAACTCGTAGGAGAAAGAGTCAAGCTCAAGCTTCTATTCAAATGAAACGGACTATAATCGACCCTGGAATCATCTTAACACGGGTTTTTTGGTTTGTCTCATTTTTTCTAACCTTAAAAAGCAAAATGTAACAGATTCACTTGAAATTAGTTTTGAATGAAAGTGCTAGTGTTTGAGAGATCTGAACACTGAAATAATATGACTGTTTCTTTTGGAAGGAATTGCAAGATAAATTAATTGACACTTGACAGAAACAAGCAAAGGTTTCTTACCGGGATAGTTGTTTCAGAATTTAAAACACTTGCCCTTTCATTTAAAACCAACTACCACAGGATTACTTACAATATTTGATTTAAGGTTAAAAAATTATGAGGCAAATAAACCAGAATCAGATCGTCCATGCTTTCACACTTTGGGATAGGACTTGTAACATGTATCAGCCTCTCTATTGTCGTAACTTGTTGCAAAAAGTGGATTCCACCACGTTTGATCCTATATACCTCAGTTCTACTCAACGAGCTATAGCAATAGAGAGGATTTGTGGGGCGTGACATTATAAAACTGATATTGGGCGTGATTGAGGTAACCATGATCGAAATCTTTTATGGACGCTTTCCACACAGGCTCAGTTTTTTGCCTCACTTTTTTTAAACTTTAAATTTTTAAAAAAAAAAAAAAAAAACTGTGACAAATACATTTGAAATTGTTTTTAAACGAAAGTGCAAGTGTTTTAGAGTGGCTGTCTGGACACAGAAATCAATCGGACTGTTTCTTTTGGAAGGATTTGCACGATAAAGAAACTGACACATAACAGAAATATGCAAAATTTTCTTACCTGGATAGTTGTATTAAAATTCTGTGTCCAGATAGTCACTCTTTAAACACTTGCACTTTCGTTTCAAACCAATCTCCACTAGATTAATGGGGCTCTTGCAAGCTTTTGCTGTTCGGAAATGAATAGTCCATTCTGATGTAAAAACCAGCGAAAGTCACGAAAATCACACTGAAAAAGTCTAAAATTCAGTAGTACGCGCACAAAACTGCTCCAACGGCAAGATCGTAATGGCGCTTCAACGCAGGTATCATGGGAGATTCCTGTCTAATTTGTCACTTTTTATATGGAAACACAGAGATTTGTCTCAATTTAGACAGGAATCTCCCATAATACCTGTGCCAAACCGCCATTATGCCTGATTCTGAGAGTGAATTTCCTGATTTTTAATAGCGCTCATCGTCATTTTTACTGGTTTTTGTGCAAGAATCAACTCTTCAATCCTGTGTAGCGAAAGTTTGCAAGAGCCCCATTACAATTTTTGATTTAAGGTTAAAAAAAATGAGGCAAACAAGCTAAATTCAGATCGCCGATCTGTCACTTTTTGAGATAGGACTTATAACGTGTATCAGCCTCTCAATCGCTGTAGCTCGTTGCTTCTACTTTTATTTTTTTTTTTAATTTCAGAACGAAAACGGCTCGAATGTTGACACGGTCTTATCCTCTGTGCCGAATTCAAGTTACGAAGGAAGTGAACTCTTTGGAGGCGTTGCAAAAAATCAAAAAACAGTCAACAGCTCAACTGATTCCCGAAAGACCAAAACGGAGGACCGCTCATCGGATAGTTCAAGGAAAAACAGATCAAAAAGTAGGGATAGCATTAATTACGAGTTTAACTTTGAGAGCAGTGATAGCGCTAAAGCAAGTAATTCTGATCAGGAAACTGTTAAAACCAGCGGAGCTCTACCTGACATTTTTGTGAACGAAAGTCCTGAGCTGTTGAAAAGTTTGCGCTCTGAAAAAGTGTCGTCTGAGGAAACGTCGAGTAAAAAATCTCTGACGCGGCAGGATTCAGTTCAAGACGAAGATTCAGAAAGCTACCGTTCGAAGACAAAGAATAAATCGAAGTCTGCCAGTTGCGGTCAGAACAATGAAAAGTCATTGAAAAATGGCTCCGCCAGTCAAGAGGAATTTTCTTGGGAAGAAATCAAAAAGCAGGTTAGTTTGATGATTATTTTTTTTTTTTTTTTTTTTTTTTTTAATTAGTTCTTAAAGTTTTATGAATTTGTCAATCCAACAATCATTAAAATTAGTTGAGGGGTCATTCCATGTCAAATCAACCAAAAAAAGAAAAACATTTTCAGTGACCCCCTCTGATTTTGATGAAATTTGGTGGTAGGTGTTTAATCTAGTTAGAAAAATTAGAATATAAAATTTCAAATATTTATGTAAAGTAGAACCGGAGTTACGGGGGGTCAAAGTTTGGGAAAATCCCCCATTTTTTCAAAACCCCCCAAACTTTGGAGACCCGTAACTCCAGTTCTATCTGAGCTACAGAGCAATTTTATACTATCATACACCTCCACCAAATTGCATCAAAATCGGAGGGGGTCACTGAAAGATCATTGGTTGATTTGACATGGAATGACCCTGAGGGAAAATTTGTAATCTTTGGATTAGATTTCGGCTATCTCTACTGGGTGCAAAAAAGAGATACTTTGTCTCACTTACAGTTGCACCCATCAAAGAGATGGCTGAAATCCAATCTCAAAATGATGACTTTAGTTTTCATCCAATTTCAGTAGTTCATGGTTCAGAAAGTTCATGGAAAATTGAAGAACACAGTGACATTTCACGAATTAGCATTTATCATCTGTTATTAATTATTAAATTATTATTTATATTATTTTATTAAAGGTACACTTCTGACACAATCTCCATCAATGATTGATTAACCTTTTAAATCCGGCACTATTACAAACTCTTTTCACAAATTCTTTATAAATCTCAATAAATAGAATGAATTTTTCTTGTTCAGTTTGATGTGCCTAGTGATTTTTTTAAAAACACATTTAAGGTGATTCTATGGCAAACTCCCGGAAATTTTAATCCGATAGATGGAGTGACCTGTCGCTGGCTTTGAAAATAGCGGTTTTTTTACGGTTTTCGGCTGTTTTCTCTGAACGGACGAATATTAGACAAAAAATTGGACTGTCAGCACTTGCTTAATTTTTTGCTTGATTTTTTGAGCCACAAACGGGCCAAATTGGTTCTAAATTAAAGGCGTAACTATGCAAAGAAAAAATCATGTGTAATTTGGAGTTGTATCAGTAAAGATTACAGGTAGAATAAACTATACATTGTACTATTGTCACTAGTTATTAACGTAACACACCTGGAATTACCTTAAGAACTCTAACTGTACTCAATAGTGTTTATTATTTGTCTTGTTACTTGTACTTTTTAGGTCCAGAAAGAACACGAGTTGGCCAAAAAGAAATTAGAAACTTATGCAAGAAATAGTTTTGATGCCGATCTACTAGACTTCAGCATCAACCACGAATTGGACAGCAGCAAGAAAGATGCCCTGTTGAAAGCGCTCAACGATATCGATCGGGAGAAGAATTTCTACGAGACTGAGTTGAATTCCGATTCTGACAGTAGTCTCTCTAAAAATTCAAGGTACAGAGAAGATTTCTCAAGTTACTATCGTGGGGATATCAAACTTTCTCCCTCCGATGAACATCTGTCACCTTTGCAGTCTGTCGGTCAAGATACGAATAAAAGGAAAAACGGACTTGTCAGAGATTGGTTTTATAATCAGCACAATTATGATGTCTCAACGAAAGCTGCGATTAACAATGATAAAATTCATGCCGTAAGCACGAATACTCTCAAGGATTCAGACTCGTCCAACTGATTCTGCTAAAAGGAGATTTTACCTAAGGTTTCTGAAAAGAAATGGGACTGACGCTCTAACTTCAAAACTAAACTATTTAGTGACCTCATCTTGGTTACGTTTCAACAATGAGCGATACCGATGGAGAGGTTTTATTGGACCTAATTTTAAAACATCAAGGAGCAACGAGCTACAGTGATAGAGGGGCTTAAACATGCTATAAGTCCTATCTCAAAGTGTGACAGCATGAGCGATCTGAATCTGATTCGTGTGATTCACTTTTTTTAACCTTAAATCAAAAATTGTAATTAATCCAGTGGAAATTGGTTTTAAATTAAAGTGCAAGTGTTTAAGAGTGGCTATCTGGACACAGAATTTTAATGCAACTATCCAAGTGAGAAAATGTTGCATATTTCTGTTATGTGTCAGTTTCTTTATCGTGCAAATCCTTCCAGAAAAAACAGTTTATGTCAATTTCTGTGTCCAAATAGCCATTCTAAAACACTTGCATTTTTGTTTATAACCAATTTTAAATGTATTGGTTACAATTCTTTTTTTAAAAATTTAAAGTTTAAAAAAAGTGAGGCAAACAAACTGAGCCTGTGTGAAAAACGTCCATAAGAGATTTCAATCATGGCTGCCTCCATGAAGTTTCAATATCACGCCCCACAAATCCTCTCTATCGCTATCAGGGCTGCCGTTTTGCGGATAATCAATGCTATTTTTCTATTCACCGATGATTCCACCGGTTGAGAGAAGATTACACAGTTCAGTTCAGCGCATGACTATAATAAACTAAAATACTGGCATCTGTAATCTTTTCCCAAGCGGTGGAGTCATCAATGACTTTAAAAAACTTGCGGATATTTTAATTAATCAACGGAGTTTCCACCGATTAAGGAGAGATTACAGATCAGAGTATTTTCGTGCATTACAGTCATACACTGAACTGAACTGTGTAATCTTTTCTCAACCGGTGGAATATCGGTGAATAGAAAAATAGCATTGATTATGCGCAAAACGGCAGCCCTAATCGCTATAACTCGTTGCAAAGGAGGCAGCCATGATGGAAATCTCTTATGGATATTTTCTCATTTTCTCAGTTATTTTTTTAATCATTCAGTAAAAACTTGTATATTGAATTTTTGTTATGAATTCAGTTTGTTTAATTTAATTTTATCTGTATTCTAGTCGGTATTCCAATACTTATTCTTCTTTTTACAAAATATATTTTTTGCTCATACTGGTAGTTCTATCTTCAATGTAATTACTGTTTGCGTTTACGTTGAATTTTTGAAATAAAACTTTTCGAAAAAGAAAATTACTGTGGCTTCTGATTTGAAATTCCCAGGAATTAAGTCTCTGGGAATGTTCCTAGCAGGGCCGTCTCTAGGGGGCGTGCAGGGTGTGCGCTGCACACTGGCGGCAAATTTTGAGGGGCGGCAAAATTTGGAAGGAAGAAAAAGGAAGAAAGAGAAAAGAGAACGGGAAAGAAGAAAAAAAAAGAAGAGGGAGAAAAAAGGAAAGAAAAAGGAAAAAGAAGAAAAAGGAGAGAAGAAAAGATGGAAAGAAGAGAACTGAGAAGGGAGACGAAACCATGAGGAGTAATGAGCAGCGACGTTAACATAGAGATAATTGTAACATGAATGACGGGAGCGGGCGGCAAAAACAGAGGAAACAAGGAGGATAACACGAAAGGAAAAGATAGGAAATAGAGGGAAAGATAAGTTCGTGACAAAGGAAAGAATGGAGAGAAAAATGAGGCATGGCCAGAGGGGAGCAGGAAAATTTGAGGAGCGGAACATTAAAGGAAGAAAAGTGAGTAAGTTATAGGGCGGCGAAAGTAGAGTCGCCCTCATCGAAATAAAGAGTGGGAAATGGTTTGACTAGATCCCTTAAAAAACGTTAATTTGTCTTCAATCTGAGAGCAAAAATTATTGTTATTGATAGTAGCCTAGCAGTTTCTCTGCTAAAAAGATGAAAAGTCCGTTGCAGGTGGTCTAATTCTCTTAAAGGGGGAGTATCATTGGTGATGCCCTGGAAGAGCAGGGGGGATATTTTGAGAGCATTGCGCCATGTTGGCAACTGAAAGCCCTTGAGACAAGCAGGTATGCTCGTAAGTCTATTTCCCCACTTAAAATAACATTGGTGATGCCCCGGAAGAGCAGGGGGACGTGTTTAGAGCCCTGCCCCACGTTGGCGATTGAAAGCCCGCGAGAAGAGCAGGTATGCTCGTAAGCCTATTTCCTAATTTAAAATAACATTTGTGATGCCCCGGAAGAGCAGGGGGGATGTTTTTAGAGCCCTGCGCCACGTTGGCGATTTAAGGCCCGCAATAAGAACGGGTATGCTCGTACGTCTATATCCCCATTTAGAATAACATTGGTGATGCCCCGGAAGAGCAGGGGGATGTTTTTAGAGCCCTGCGCCTTGTTAGCGATTTAAAGCCCACCAGAAAGACAGGGTTGCTCGTAAGTCTGTTTTCCTGTTTAAAATAACATTGGCGGTGTCCCGAAAGAGCAGAGGGGACGTTTTGAGAGCCCTGCGCCTTGTCAGCGATTTAAAGCCCACCAGAAAGACAGGGTTGCTCGTAAGTCTATTTTCCCATTTAAAATAACATTAGTGATGCCCCAGAATAGCAGGGGGGATGTTTTTAGAGCTGTGCGCCACGTTGGCGATTGAAAGCCCGGAAGAAGAGCAGGTATGCTCGTAAGTCTATTTCCCCATTAAAATTACATTGGGGATGCCTCGCAAGAGCAGGGGTGGTGTTTTGAGAGCCCTGCGCCACGATGGCGATTGAAAGCCCGCAAGAAGAACGGGTATGCTCGTAAGTCTATTTCCCCATTAAAATTACATTGGGGATGCCTCGCAAGAGCAGGGGGGGGGGCTGTTTTTAGAGCTCTGCGCCACGTTGGCCATTGAAAGCCCGCAAAAAGAACGGCTATGCTCGGAAGTCTATTTCCTCATTTAAAATAACATTAAAGATGCCCCGAAATAGCAGGGGGGATGTTTTTAGAGCCCTTCGCCACGTTGGCGATTGAAAGCCCACCAGAAAGACAGAATTGCTCGTAAGTCTGTTTTCCTGTTTAAAATAACATTGGCGGTGTCCCGGAAGAGCAGAGGGGACGTTTTGAGAGCCCTGCGCCTTGTCAGCGATTTAAAGCCCACCAGAAAGACAGGGTTGCCCGTAAGTCTGTTTTCCCATTTAAAATAACATTAGTGATGCCCCGGAATAGCAGGGGGGATGTTTTTAGAGCTGTGCGCCACGTTGGCGATTTAAAGCCCTTCAGAAAGACAGGGTTGCCCGTAAGTCTGTTTTCCCATTTAAAATAACATTAGTGATGCCCCGGAATAGCAGGGGGGGTGTTTTTAGAGCTGTGCTCCACGTTGGCGATTGAAAGCCCGGAAGAAGAGCAGGTATGCTCGTAAGTCTATTTCCCCATTAAAATTACATTGGGGATGCCTCGCAAGAGCAGGGGGGGGGGGGGTGTTTTTAGAGCTCTGCGCCACGTTGGCCATTGAAAGCCCGCAAGAAGAACGGGTATGCTCGTATGTCTATATCCCCATTTAAAATAACATTGGTGATGCCCCGCAAGAGCAGGGGGGATGTTTTCAGAGCCCTGCGCCACGTTGGCGATTGAAAGCCCGCGAGAAAAGCGGGTATGCTCGTAAGTCTATTTCCTCATTTAAAATAACATTAGTGATGCCCCGGAATAGCAGGGGGGATGTTTTTAGAGCCGTGCGCCACGATGGCGATTGAAAGCCCGCAAGAAGAACGGGAATGCTCGTATGTCTATATCCCCATTTAAAATAACATTGGTGATGCCCCGCAAGAGCAGGGGGGATGTTTTTAGAGCCCTGCACCACGTTGGCGATTGAAAGCCCGCGAGAAAAGCAGGTATGCTCGTAAGTCTATTTCCTCATTTAAAATAACATTAGTGATGCCCCGGAATAGCAGGGGGGATGTTTTTAGAGCCGTGCGCCACGTTGGCGATTGAAAGCCCGCAAGAAGATCGGGTATGCTCGTAAGTCTATTTCCTCATTTAAAATAACATTTGTGATGCCCCGGAAGAGCAGGGGGGATGTTTTTAGAGCCCTTCGCCACGTTGGCGATTGAAAGCCCGCAAGAAGAACGGGTATGCTCGTAAGTCTATTTCTCCATTTAAAATAACATTGGCGATGCCCTGGAAGAGCAGGGTGGTGTTTTTAGAGCCCTGCGCCACTTTGCGTATTGAAAGCCCGCGAGATGATCGAGTCTAATAACATTGGCGACTTCCAGTAACAGCAGATGGGACGTTTTGAGAACCTGCACATTTCCACTGAACTTCTCCAAAATAGAGGGGCCCCTTCATTTATCTTGTTTTGGGATCCTAGAGGGGTAGTTAAGGCCCTTCATGAAGTCTGCTGGTGACATGCTTTGTTGACTTTTGAATGTAGAGCACATGCGATTTTTCGCCCCAATTTTGAACCCCTCCGAACCCCTCCCACCTCCTCCTTTTTCCCGTGAACTATATATGCGGATTACGGATTATATCTGTCATCTAGTAGCTTTTGCTTCTTATTTCTCATCTTTCTGCTGTAAAACAAAAAAATAGTTTGTCTCTACTTCCTAGAAATTCGACAGTCAGTTTTGTAACGGGGTAAAAAAAAATTATATATATTTAATTTAATAAATAAATAAATCCAAACTTCAGCAGGAAACTCAGCAAAACGTTTGGGATTTTTCATCGATGTTGCCACTTCGAGCAACCTCGTTAGTATTTCGATCTGCCCAAAGTTTAGAAGAAACTCAAAAATTCTCTCTGATCCACAGATTCGATACTTGTTTAAGAATCGGAGCGAATTTTGTCTGAAGTTGCTTGTTTTCGTAGCATGAACTGCTTTTCGAGAAATTGCTGTGTGAATTTTAAGTCGTAAGACCTCAATGGTGCATGACAGGAACTTGAAAAAATAAAAAAACAAGGAAATGCAACCCTGTTACCCATAATACAAAGCGTTTACTGGAAAGTCATCACAAACTATGAAAACCCTGCATACAGCGCCACTTTCCTCATTTAAATGAAGCATTTAATAGCGCCTTCATTTTTATGAACACAACATGTGTAACACCAATCCCGGCCCCGCTCAACCTACGTTAACCTCCCGACTTCTCCGCGCGCCCATCATCTCTTTGTCTAGTACAGCGTTACACATTTTGCATTCCAATATCATTGAAGGCGCTTTTTCTCGACATAGTAGAAAACGTTGTCTTATCTTGAGTTCATTGTAATCCTTCAAAGTGATAATCTTGACGTCATATTTCAACTCATTTGTGTTCCAATAGTAAAAGGGGGCATTGGGACAGGTGTAGGCTTAGCTTTGTTATTTAATTGTGATTTAATTTTATTTTTTTTCTCTCTAAATTTAACCAGTGCTGAACGTCATCGGAAAAATTCTCGTGAGTCAGTTTTTTCGGAGTTGTGTCGCGGTTGCAGAATGGATTCCGAAGAGGAAACTCTGTACGATGATTCTGGCAATGAATCGAGCGGAGACGATGTTGACATTGAGATGGAAGTTGAATCCAACAATCCAAAAGAAAGGCAAATGGAGGCCGAGGATTACCCATTCCAAGTGTTATCCACCGAAGAAATAGTTCAACATATGATAGATTGTATACGGGATGTCAACACGGTTGTCGAGGTACGATTCGTTGAAAAACTCACCACCAATGGCTGGTGGTCCCCCAAATCTCATCTCTTGTTCGTCATCCCAGTGATAACAGTCCCTTTTTTTTATTCCTTTGTTTTTTTAACTTCCTCTTTGATTATATTCTTAGGGCTACCCTTACGTTCCTCACAGCATCCCACTGATTGGTTGATCCGATCAAACGATCAAACGCTGGGACTTTCATCAAATGTCAATATGCATTTCTTTGTCTGTTCACTCAGCAAAACCTTCATGCATCCTACTTACCGGATAGTGATAACAACTGTTTTCCGACTGAAATTTGCCTGCTACTGGTTCCTCTATGGCACGAAAGTTTTCCCGGCTCATCATCAGTTAGTTTCCTTTCTGTTAGATATCTCGGAACACGGTTATCTTTTCTCAGACTTTCTAGTCCTTGATGGTGCAAGAGTTGTTTTCATGTGTTCGCTGCACTGTAGAAAATTTAGTCAACTCACTTAGTTTGATATCTTTTTTTTTATTAACATCAACCTCAGTTAAATTGCAGAATCTTTGTCCGAAATCATAATGCTATTCTTTGTCTGTTTACTGAGCAAAACCTTTTTTTATCCTACTCAGCGGATAATGATAACCCATTTCCGACAGAATTTTGTCTTCGACTCATTCCTAACTTTATGGCACACAAGTTTTCCTGGATCATCTTCAATTGGTTTCCCTTCCATTAGACAGCTTAGAACACGGTTATCTCCTTACAGACTTTCTAAGTCCTTGATGGCGCAATAGATGTTTTCATTTTAGCTTTGCCAGTTCAGTCTATCATTTTATTATTCATGCATCGAAAAAACAAGATGGATCAGGTTACTCTTGGCTGAATGTTGCTGGATCGGTGTTCTGATTGTTGAAAAAACTGGTTTCATCGAAATTTGTTTGTTCCGTTTTCGTTTACTTCTTTTGAACTGCGCTATTCATCTGTTGTTTGTGTCATTCCTTGTTGAGAGGCTCCTCTGCATTTAGATGAATAGATTGATAATTTATTTATTTATAAATAATTCAACAGATGGAAAACAATAACTACCCTGCCTAAAGAAACTTGTATGGCAACTGCAGGGGTATAATTTAACAAAATCTAAGTTGATCATTTATAATTTGAAGAATTATAATGTAAACAAAAACATAATCATACACATTTGTTTGTCAAAATGAAATTTCTGCCAATAAAAAGTCGGCAGGTCAAGAAACTGAAGATTTGACTGACATTGATGGATTTGAGGTTATATCTCAGTGATCCACACGTACAAATAATAGCGATTGGTGGTTCGACTTGTCAAAGTGTTTATTGTGTTCCACTCTGTTTCGATAAGACATTTCAACAGAGCAGGTTACCGGTTGTGAAAAAATGTAGTTCTACATTATGCTCTATTGTTTTCTAAAGTGTTCGGATGAAAAATTAACTTACAGCAGCTCTGCAAAATATTTGGATAACTCACTTAGTTGAGTATCCTTTTCTCTTTCTGATCAACCATAGGTAATGCAGGAATTTTTCAAAAATCGTGATGCTATTTTTTGTTAGTTCCTGGTAAACATTCCAACCAAGTCCTGATTTTATTACTTTTTACTACTAACAAAGTAAGATTTAACTTTAAAATCAGGATTCTTGAGCTGGACTGTATCTGCTATTTGTCCGCCCTTCTGCTGAGTTACTCCTCAGTGGGGCTGGTGTTAATTTTTGTTAGATGCGATTGAATATAGTTGATTTTTGGGTAATAACTAGGGAAAATGACTATGAGTGTACTAAATAAACTGTAGGGAATACCCTAAAAACACTTTCTCACATCAAATTTATTCTGGGGGAGATCCCCAGACCCCCCTTTGATATTCTGAGGGGGAGACCCCCAAGACCCCTCTGATATTTTTATCCAAATCCAAAGATCCATTTTTGAAACATTTAAATTTTTCCCTTCTGACCCATTTTCCCATTGATTTTAATGGAAACCATTTTTCATACACAACTAACCTAAAAATTAAAATTTCAAAAAAACGAAAAAAGTCCCTTTGGGGATGAGAGTTAAAAGCAACATCTCTGCAAAATTTGGATGCCTATGAATTAATAGTTCAAAAGTTATGCTTGGTTTCAAGGTTTTTGACAGATAGAAAGACGCCACAGAAAGTTTGTGCATTTACACCTCCAAGCCACTTATGGTTTAATATCATTGAAACTTCATGGATGAATATTCTTTAGGATAGTATCAAGCATGATGAGAGCCAACTATTTTGTAATTATCATGATTTACGTAGTTGTAGTGGGCCAAGTATTGAAACAAAGTACCTTGAAAATCTCTATTGCAATACTTTCTCTATTTCTAACTTTATTAGTAGTGAGAAAGTAAAATTACAAAATTTACTCATAAAATGATTTTAAAGTTTAAGATGTAACGGTGGAGCAGTGATGGGCAAAAATCATTTTTTGAATATCTATGAATAATTAACTAAAATTATTCGCATTATTCTCATGTTATTCCTATCAGAAAATCGAAGTTTTGACACTAACAGCATATTCAGCATCTGTCACAAGATGGAAGAATGGCAGTGTTAAAACTTTGATTTACTTATAGGAACAACATGAGAATAATGCGAATAATTTTAGTTAATTAAAAAAGTAGTTGGTCAAAAAATGATTTTTGCCCATCACTGTGGTGGAGTTAGGCAGGTAGAGCTCGTTTCAGAAGTGTACGCTGACCAAAACCATAATCTTTGGCGAATTTTCAACTTGTATTCCTTCAAATCAATACCGAATTTGCCCCTGACTTTATTCTTTTGTGTTTAAAGTTTTCCTCATTGAAAATTGAACACTCAATTTAATTTTTATTCATTTTCATCGAGTAATATCAGAAATAATGTTGACAAATTCCAAATATTATCGGTCTAGGTCTGCCTACACTTCTGAAACGAGCTCTAACAAAACATTTAGAGAGAGAGACAAATCAAATTGAATAGGAATTTCCCATGATACCTGCAAAGCTCCGTAATCTTTGTTCTCTAATGGCGAAGTTACACAAGTTTCATGGGGATTTCCTTCCTAATAAGTCACTCTCTCTGTAGAAAGGCACAAAGGAAAGCCTCAAATTAGATATGCATCTCTCGTACTGTGGCTTTCAAAAGAAAGTGTCCTTGTAGAAATTTTTACCTTTTTAAATCTCGGCAACCTTTAAAACATTTTTGAGGCTTTCAAGTGTTTTAAAACGAAACAGAATGACTCTTTGAAGTGCGTCTTGAAAAATCGGAAATTCTATTGAGAACAACAAAACAATTTATCAATAAGAATTTCATTTGGGGTACTTTTTTTTTAAAGGCATGGTACCTGAGTAGCTCTGCCATTACACCCAGAGACAATATATAATAAAGACCACGCACTGTCTATCTTGCCCTTGTTTGCTCGCGGTGGCAACTTTTTTTTTGGGGTCTCAACAGAACACCGAAAAACATGGACCATACGTTGACTGATGAGAAACGTTGTTGAGATTTTTGCCTAGTGAATCCGAAGCACCGAAATTGCATCAGTCAACGTATGGTCCATGTTGGATGGTACTCCTTCATGCTCCCTTTGTTAATTTCTGTTGAGCTCCGAAAAAAAAAAGTCAGTCGCCGCGCGCAAGGCTAGTGCTTGGTCTCTATTATATATTGCCTCTGATTACACCTTATACTTTAAAGTCATTTTGTGAGTCTACGAGTGAATTTTGTGATTTTTTTATTTTGCTTGTCGTAGTTTTTGCTGGATTTTACTCTGGAATTATCAATTCAATCATGTCTAACATAAGTTTGCAAAAGCCTCATTTTAGGTTATGTTCTTGGGACCAATAAATGTTCTGTAAAGACGGTCCTTTCCCCCAGATGATTGGTGAGCACCTAAGGCCATTTAAAACCACTCGTAAGCGCTCACCATCTAATGTCTTTTGGGGACCGTGTGTAGGTGCCGAACATTTATTGGTCCCTGTTCGACAGCACATGTTTTAAATTTGTTTGGTTTTAATAGCTATTGGGCATTTTTCCTTTTATTCATATTCTAAATAAGTTGTATTGATTTAATTCTTTTTTTTTCTTCTTCAGATTCCTGCAACTACCACTCGTATTCTATTAAACTTTTTCAAATGGGACAAAGAAAAACTGATGGAGCGGTACTATGATGGAGATCAAGATAAGTTGTATGCAGATGCTAAAGTTATCAATCCTTTTCGTAAACCCATAGTAAATAATAGGCAGAAGGTAAGCGTCTATTTTATTTTATTTTATTTTTATTTTTATTTTAATATTTAATACATGGAAACCGCCAGGGGCTATAGTACACATGAAGAAAAGAGCAGAAATATTCGAAAAGAAGATAAAACAACAGAAGTAAAGTCCGAGCATTAAACACCACGATAGTACTTTCACCATAGTATAACGCACAAAAATTAGTCAGAAAATTCAATACAAAAAAATACAGCTTGATGACTTGATGATTTGTATGTATACTACCCCGTTATGTTCTTTGTTTCAATTTTCAACCTACAATGTACCTACATACGTTTTTCTTGTTTTTCTTGACTTGTATTACAGCTCTTTGTAATAGGGCTCCTGTACAAAACTTAAATAAATAAATAAAAGAAATAAAGAAGCAGTTAAATAAAAAAGAAAAATTGAATTTATTGAATGTTCTTTACTTGAAAACAATAAAATTTGTTACTATTTTAGTTCTCAGCTCATCAAGTACTTTCATTTTTTTTTTTTTTTTTACAAAAAACGCAACATTCCAGCGGGGGCCGATCATTTACTTCATCGTTAAACCGATCGTTAAGACTGCGTATGAGTGATTCTATTGGTCGAAAATTGTAAAACTTAGCCGTCGCTATGGTAACCATCGTTATAGTGTCCGTTTTTTAAAGGTTACTCATGAATAGTCTTTATAAAACGAGACTTTTAACAATGGTTAACGCAGCAACAGCCAAGTTTTACAATTTTCGACCAATAGCATCACTTGTAGGCAGTTTTAACGATTGGTTTAACGATAAAGTAAATGATCGGCCCGCTGACCCTTGCAACTGCCCCATTCGATGTAAAATGATGCAAAATTAACAGATAGTCTATCAAAGAAGTGTCAAATTCCCTTGCTGTAAGTTCAGATAGACTACTCAAATATGTATGTCCTACAATCCTTCCATGCAAAGAAATTATAGAAGAAAATTGATCATTAGCGCCAAAAATTGAAGCTGGTTATTCTGATGGGTGGTGTAAAAATGAGAGGGTACGAAGTGATTTATCATTACGGCTCTAGGAGTTGTGATTTAAAAAGGTTTAAAAAAATGCATATTACTTTCAGTTTTCAAAAGTATGTGGTTATGCATGGTTATAATATGCAGCTTTCGTAAAAAATGTATCCTATTTTGGAATCCAACCTCATTTATTCCACCTTTCACTTTTTTTCAGCCGCCTCGAAAGCCTTCATCTTCAGGGACAGAAGAATGCGAAATCTGTTTCATGACCTTACCTAGTAGTGTAAGTAATTTTTGTTCATTTGTTTTGTTTCAACTAAGATTAAGCGAAGAGATTTAAGTGGAAAAGGGCACAGATTCTGACAAGAATCATGTGTTGGTTTTCAATGCATCTTACAATCTTTCTGATTGATTGCACGAAGACAAATGTCAATCACAAATCTTTTGTCACATCTTGTACTTTTAGATTCTATTAAAAAAAAATATATAAAAGAAAGATCTAACCAAAACAGATAACTGAATTACCTGCAATACATTTTCCAGAGATTTTACTCTAATTGAGAAGAGCTCACGTTATGTTTCATAGATCCTTCCGAAAATTGGTTCCATTTATAATCATCGTTTAAGATGATTCCAGGGTCGATTAATTTTAACCATAAATACCGTTCGAAAAGTCAACAGTTTTTGGAATTGATGAGTTTACGCTAGATATACAAATTTCAAGAACGTTAGCACCTGCAAGCATACTGCAAGCGTACTTCAGGAAGATACCCTCAAAGTGTCAGGCTGAAACTTTCAAAAATGATGCTGGAAATTATGAATTACGAGAACTTCCATAAGTCTCAATGAGTGCGAGTGAGGCAGATGGACTTATTGTCACTCTCATTTGCTTTCACTTACTAAGCTTATGGCAAAATTAATTTCACTGCGGCTGTAATTTTCGACCACATTTGCTCGTTCCGGGCTCAAAAAATCTGTAAAAATATTTTACAGGTGTTGACATTCTGGGATTTTGCAGTTTTCTTTGGTTTTAATTTAAATTACCGAAAACACGGCATTCCGAAAAAGTGACTTGTGGCGGAATCACGATCATTAAAGCTAGTGGCAATTCATTAGATTGAAATCTGGAAAAGTTTTGCTAGGAATCACCTTAAAAGTGAATTTATTGTTGGTTTTGAGAAATAATTTGTGCTTCATTTATTTTTCTAGGATAAATTCAAATTTATTTATTTAATTTAAAAAAAAAAAAAAAAAAAAAAAATTACACAAGAAATGAAGCAAAATAGAGAAAAATAGAGAGTTGAGAAATATTTCGTTTGAGAGAAAAAAAAGAAAAAAACTAAATATATTTAGAGCACTTTACCTCCTTGAGTGCTCTAGATATTTCCTTCCCAAACTTGAGAGTCCCTGGCAGGTCGCCGTTACTCTCCTCTTTCCTATCCTTTGTTTTGAGAATACTTTGATTGTCTTTCCTACCCCTTCTTTTTTTATGCAGTCCAGTCGTTCGCTGTGAAATATCAGCATAACGAGCCAAGGGTCATTCCAGATTAACGGAGGTTACAGTCGTACACCTAAAAATCAAATTTTAAGTACTTTCCTTTCACTAAATGCATGTTTTAATAGCATGAAACCAAGCAGGCAAGTAAGAGCAATTTTTTGCATGGTTTCAAATCCACTTTATTTTGTTTTTTCTTCACGAAAAACTCGATCAAAGTGTGTAACGGAGGTTACCTCAGATGGAAGTGGGTTTCGGATTCCAGTAATCAATTGCAAAACTCAGTTCTCTATGAAGAGATATAGTTCTGAAAAAAATTAGAGTGAAACCCAACAATATGTGCTTTGACCTCACATACTTAGAATTTTGTAAAAACTTGAAACTTGGGCCAAAAAAAATATTTATTTTGTAACGGAGATTACAACCACTTGTAACGGAGGTTACACAGTAAGCCTATACACTGGTTTCTCATTCCAAATCAAACTGTACCGACATTCCTTGCATGAATTATAACTTTAGCATGTCCCAGTAGCTGGGCATATACATTTTCCATTAATATATTTTGTTTTTTAACTAAAAATGCAGGAAATAAAGGTTCTAATTGCAAACGTCAACTCTGAAAGTTTTTTTTTAAAAAATTTTCCCCAAAATTGATTATTTTTACCCTACTTTAGTCTCTCCCTCTCCCCAAAAATCAAGCAGTAAGTTTAAGTTTAGGATAAAGTATTTTGACCGTTTTGTAGCTTATTTTGTACCTATCCAGATTCTGTGAATCACTCGGGATTTACAGTGGAAAGTTGGCAACACTGTATTCTGTGTTTGTTTACAATTAAAAGTTTTGAGGTTTTGTGTGATAACAAAGGCATGCCAGAAACGTGGTCTCTAAGGTCCCAATTAAATCTGGTAAATCTTTCTTCATTTCATTATACTTTAAAGATTTGGTGTGCTTGGTATGTAACCTCCGTTACAATTATTAACGGTTTTTTAGATTATCTAAGAGAATAAAAATTTGTTTAAAGATGATTTTGTATTCACTGCAAGAATATGATTTCCTATAACCTCCTGAATTTTTGTAGATTTTTCCCCCCATTTTAAAGTAGGAAAAAAGTGTAACGGAGGTTACATGCGACTGAACTTTCATGTAACCTCCGTGACAGGTAACCATATGACTCAGAGAGCTTACACAGAATTAATCTGATCTAAGTGATATCATGCTTGATTTTATCACTTAGATCAGATTAATTCATTTAAGAACAAATAAGATCAATTGTGTAAGCTCTCTGAGTCATATGGTTACCTGTCACGGAGGTTACATGAAAGTTCAGTTGCATGTAACCTCCGTTACATGTAACCTCCGTTACACTTTTTTCCTGCTTTAAAATGGGGGGAAAAATCTACAAAAATTCAGGAGGTTAGGAAATCATATTCTTGCAGTGAATACAAAAATAATCTTTAAACAAATTTTTATTCTCTTAGATAATCTAAAAAAACGTTAATAATTGTAACGGAGGTTACACCAAGCACACCAAATCTTTAAAGTACAATAAAATGAAGAAAGACTTGCCAGATTTAATTGGGACCTCAGAGACCACGTTTCTGGAGCATGCCTTTGTTATCACACAAAACCTCAAAAATTTCAATTGTAAACAAACACAGAATACAGTGTTGCCAACTTTCCACTGTAAATCCCGAGTGATTCACAGAATCTGGATAGGTACAAAATAAGCTACAAAACGGTCTTAAAATTTTTTTAAGGTATGAAAACTATATATTTTCGGAAACTTGAAGTTCTGCTGAGTCTAAAAATGTTAACAGAAACAGTTTTCCTTGAAATTTAAATTTTGACCCTGTGTTCCCCTTTAATCTGGAATGACCCCCAAGTGTTTGGGCGGCTGGACTTTACTACTACTACTACTACTTAATTATTTATTTATTTATTTATTCTTTTTCAGATGATGACCGGCCTAGAATGCAATCACCGATTTTGTACGCAATGTTGGGGTGAGTACTTAGGAACCAAAATCATGGAAGAAGGCATGGGACAGACGATCGCGTGCGCCGCGCATGGTTGCGATATTCTAGTAGATGATGCTTCAGTCATGAGGCTTGTCAGAGATCCCAAGGTTAAACTCAAGTACCAACATCTTATAACAAACAGTTTTGTCGAGGTAAGGCCTTTCATCGGAAGAATTTTATGTTTTATGAAAAAGATACAAAAAGAACTTTGGAAAATTATAGTTACGTTGTTTCATTGCACTATCAACGTGCTGAACCAATAGTATTTTTTAAGTCTGTTAGGAGTCTGAGTGAAGTTCGAAATTTTTTAATTTGCTTACTGTAATTTACGTTGGATTTTACTTAAATGAATTAGCTATTCAATTGCTTGTAGCAAAAGTTAGCAAGAGCTCCATTATAAAAGAGTTTTTATTATAATCTTTAACCTTTACCATTAAGTTGAGCAAACTTTCCTTGTATGGATTTTAATGCAAGTCACTTTTTTTGAAATTTTATAATTGCCATTCTCAATGAAACGGACGTCACCAGTTCACTTTCAAAGTTAAAAAAGTGGATGAAAATTAACCTTTAAAAATTAATGAATATATGTGTTAGATTAAAAGCAATGGAAAGTTTCATCCCTGAAATTACGAAGTATTGAACTGAACTAATAAAGGAGTTACAGGGAAAAAAAGAGTATAATGGACGTAACGTTCAAATGAGAATGGCTTTTATAAGACTTCATGTGAAATGCTGTCCTTTATATAAGTAGTAATAATAATATTATCAATAATAATTTTTATTTGTAAATAAGCTCATTATAGTACAGACAGTGAGAAACACGCCAGAAAACAAATTAAAACACTATAAATAGGGGAATGTTGGAACTCTACCAAATAATACCTGCCATTTACGTTTGCTGAATCTAAAATTTAGTTTCGTTTTGTTGTTTCAAGAATAGGTTTGATGAGTAGCAACTTAAATTTATTAGATATTCCTTAGCCTCAAAAAATTGGCCTTCATTTAAACTTTTTAGAGCAAAGCACCTTATGCTTTCGTCAATGTATGTATATAACGCTTGATGTTCGTTTAGTTTCCAGGCAAAAAGTGATAGTAACTATCATTCGATTTTCACGAATCTTTGCAGAAACTTTTATTTTAATCTCTTTTGGCAATCTATTGTAAAATGTATGTCTTCTGTTCAAATGAATACTGTCATTTTCAGACAGTGTTGCTCTTGTGATTGCAAATCTGGTGTTATGCTGGTAATTTCTGAACGACACTAGAAGCTCTTTTTTTTTATTTCTATTGATCTTGTATGAGATTTAATTGAGGCGTTTAATTCAAGATTCTTACTGTGTAAAATTGCTCATTAGCTTCCTTATACCTTTAAGTATGTGTGCACCAAGTTTGATTTTGATACTATGATTTTACACTAAATGGCACGCAGATATGTGTGATGTGGACAGGTTTAGTTAGGTTAGGTTTTTAAACTTTAAACGCATTTTTCTCAACATGGGCATTTGGCAGGGACACCCTTCTTGTATCAAATGCGTCAATGGGGTTTTTGTAAACTTCTGCAATAGGGGATTGAAGAGTTGATTCTTGTATAAAAACCTGTAAAAATGACGATGAGTACACTAAAAAATCATGAAATGCACTCTCAGAATCGGGCTTAATGGCAAAGAGACGCAGGTATCATGGGAGATTCCTATCTAAATTGAGACATATCTCTGTGTTTCTGTAGAGAAAGTGATGTAATAGACAGGAATCTCTCATGATACCTGCGTCAAACCGCCATTACCATCTTGGCGTTACAGCAGTTATGTGAGTTTATTACTGAATTTTAGACTTTCTTAGAGTGATTTTCATGATTTTTGACGGTCTTTACATAAGGTTGGACTATTTATTTGCTTATAGCGAAAGTTTGCCAGAGCCCCATTGTGATCTGGTCATCGTGATCAAAAAAGTTAAACAATTTTACTTTATGCGTTTCAGTGCAATCGATTACTGCGATGGTGCCCTTCACCTAACTGTAATAATGCAATTAGAGTACCGTACGTTGAGGCACGGCCTGTCACATGTAGGTGTCGACACACGTTTTGTTTCTCGTGCGGCGAGAATTGGCACGACCCCGTCAAATGCCATCTCCTCAAACGGTGGATCAAGAAATGTGATGATGACTCGGAAACGTCAAACTGGATTGCTGCCAACACACAAGTAAGTGACTCCGTTTCCTATCATAGAGAGGCTCCGATGAACCTGAGCATTTTTTTTTTTATTTCTTCTTTTTTTTATTTGATGCAATGAGCTGTAACAATCAAGGGGCTTTACCAATTGAGGAGATTTGTGCAAAGTCAGCGGTTAGCCAACAACTACATTAATGCACTCATCAGTCGCAACCGGTTGTGATAAAACTTGCGTAGCTTGCCAAACTATCTCACTCACTCTCCCGTGACCCCCATGCATACTCATCACTTTCTAGTTTCAAAATTTGTTTACAAGACCTTGTATTACGACATATTATTATGAAAATTGCATTAAAATGCCTCAAGGCATTCATTTCTGCCAAAAAACTTCACGAAAGATATCTCTATGTACAATTTTTGAAATTAGCGTGAGATGGTAGTTCATGGGGGTTACGTGAGAGCAAGAGAGACAGTTTGTCTTTGTTTGGAACGTTCATATATTGGCTATATTATATATTGTTGATTGAAGTCTTGTACCGTTGCCAAGTTACCACCGAATTGCTCTAATTGTTCTCTCTGTTCCAGGAATGTCCAAAGTGTCACGTTACGATAGAAAAGGATGGTGGATGTAATCATATGGTCTGTAAGAATCAAAACTGTAAAGCAGATTTCTGTTGGTTCTGCTTAGGACCGTGGGAACCCCATGGAGCCTCGTGGTGAGTTATTCTTATAAGGACTTAGTGTGTAGTATCACCAACAAGCTGTAGCGATAAAGTGGATTTGTGAGGTGTGATATTGAAACTTCACGGAGGCAGGCGTGATCGAGATCTCTTATGGACGTTTTTCACACAGGCTCGGTTTGTTTGCCTCACTTTTTTTAACCTTTTAATTTTAAAAAAAAAAATTGTGACCAATACATTTGAAATTGGTTTTAAATGAAAGTGTAAGTGTTTTAGAGTGGCTATCAGGACACAGAAATTGATATAACTGTTTCTTCTGGAAGGATTTGCCCGATAAAATAACTGACACATAATAGAAATTTGCAAAAATTTCTTATCTGCATAGTTGTCTTGGAATTCTGTGTCCAGATAGCCACTCTTAAACACTTGCACTTTCCTTTAAAACCACTTTCCACTGGATTAGTTACAATTTTCAATTTAAGTTTAAAAAATATGAGGCAAACAAACCAAAGTCCGATCGTCCGTGCTGTCACACTTTGAGATAGGGCCTATAGCATGTATCAGCCTCTTTATCGCTGTAGCTCGTTGCTGATGCC
Source organism: Trialeurodes vaporariorum (assembly GCA_011764245.1). Taxonomy (NCBI): domain Eukaryota; kingdom Metazoa; phylum Arthropoda; class Insecta; order Hemiptera; family Aleyrodidae; genus Trialeurodes; species Trialeurodes vaporariorum. Next base: position 10,799,811 of record VMOF01000013.1, read on the forward strand.
ATAAAAAATCACTGCTCTTGTTGAATTGTTCTGTTAATTTATGACGAATGAAAGTAATGAAATGGAAAATGACAACCTTAACCCTACACTGCATAGTGTATCACTGGTGATACATGATGTAAAAAGCCCTATATCAGACATTGTAATGTATATTTTGACTTATTCCAAATTGTATCACCAGTGTCACATTATAAGAAAACATAAAAAGGGGCGCAAACATTTTTCAAAAGACCACCAGCACTCATTATAATGCATTTAATAAAAGAAATCATGGTTGGGGGAAAATTTGTCCCCGTATCCAATTCAAACCCAATTTCATTATTTTTACCAAGCTTCTGGCATTTGCTCTTTGAAAAATCCAATTAAAGGAAAAAATTCTTATTTTTTTGAAAATTTTGAAAAAAAAAAAATTGTTTTTTTTTCTCGCCATTTCTTATGGTGTTATAGCACTTGTAAAAAACAAGACAAAAATGGAAAAATGAGAATTTTCACCGAAAAACCGTCTAATTATTTTTTTTGCTATATCTCAATGCTCATTCATAATTTTTGGATTTTGATTGTAATTCTTGATTGTGTTTTACTCCTCAGGTATGATTGTAATAGATATGACGAGGAAGAGGCAAAAGCGGCTCGCGATGCGCAAGAATCTTCACGAGCGGCTCTTCAACGTTATTTATTCTATTGTAATCGGTATATGAATCACATGCAGTCACTGAAGTTTGAGAATACGCTTTACGCATCAGTCAAAGAGAAAATGGAAGCAATGCAACAACATAACATGTCATGGATAGAAGTACGTTCACTCCTTTACTTTCTTTTATTTAGATTCTTGAAGACCTTTAATTTTCTTCTTTTTTTTTCTTAGCTAAGGGATTTAATTTCTTCTTGTAGTCATGTATTGCTACAAAGTCATTCAGTAATGTGGAGAATCTTTGTAAAGGCATATACAGTAGAATCTCGATTTTCCGGATTTTGCCGGACCGAAAATGTTTTCCGGATAATCAAATATCCGGTTAATCGAAATTCGCCGAAAAACGCGATCTGCACGCTCTGAAATGCAGTAAGCGAAGATTTCTTTAAAACGCCCCTTCAAAGGCGAAGATATGCAACCCGTGTAATGGTTATTCCTGCCGCGTAAATACGGAGCTACCTATTCTATTAGACATCGTGCTTTCTGGTTATTTCCTTTCTTTTTCAAGCAATATTAAGCAAAAATGCGGTTAGACTTGTTGCCAGACCGCGAATTTTGTCCGGATAATTGAAATTTTCGGACAACCAAAATCTGGATAATCGAAATTTTCGGACAGTCGAAATCCTGATAATCGGAAAAAAAACACATGGAAAGTATGGGGATTTCGCCGGGACCGGCCGGAAAATCCGGATAATCGAGATTCTACTGTATCAAGTTTGAGAGTGGATTTTGGAAGTTTGTAATACTCTCAAAGGTTTTTCAAGTCAGGAGTCAACCCTCCAAAGTTTGTGATAGACCTATTTACAAAATAAGTTGAGACTGAATATTTGGTATCTCCATAGGCAATCCTGTTTTGGAGGTTACCGCCGGAAAACAAAAAATTAAATCAATAAAATAATGGAACATGAGAAAGCCTGGGAAAGTGAGGGAGAGAGTGAGTTGAGAATGGGATTTACAAAGATGAACCAAAATTCAGACTGTGTGAGGTGAAAGAGGAATCAGCGGAGCTTACCATATTCAATTGTGATAAAAGCCCCACCTACTCAAAAATGACAACTTATACTCCAGCATGGGCTGAAGGTTCAGTTATTGTACAAAGCTGCAATCCTTCATTGCAAAGCAGCAATATAATTGAATTTTCATGATTTCCTCTGAAAGTACTATGAAAATTGGTGTAAATTAGTCATCTCACGCAACAGCACTTTGAAATCAGGATTTCTGAGGTTGAGCATTCTCCTTAGTTAATGCCTTTTCTGCAAAGAATACCACAATTATCTTGATTTGCACGGATATTTCACTGTTTTCAATTTTCTTGTTTCAGGTTCAATTTCTTAAAAAAGCAGTAGATATTCTATGTCAATGTCGGCAGACTCTAATGTACACTTATGTATTTGCCTATTATTTACGTAAAAATAATCAGTCCGTTCTGTTTGAGGTAAGATTCGATGGAATTTTTCAAAGTTCAATTTTGTCCGAAACTACTTGACCAACTTTCAGGGTTTGTTTTCATGTAGCCCCCTGTAGCATGACCAACGAGTTATACCAGTGAAGAGGATTTGAAAGTTTTGAAGTTAAATACTTCAAATAAATGAAATATAATGGTTAATTACCCTCATCTTTCATATTCCTCATTCCAAAAAAAGTTATGACCTTTTTAAAAAGGTGTAATGTTCGCCCTTTTGGCAGAAAACGACTTTTTTCCAGGAAAATCTTCCAATGAAAGGCGGAAAAACTTAAAAAATGAAAAGTGACTTGCATGACTTACAAAATAATTTGTCTTTAATGATATACCAAAGCTTTCAAGGTAAGAAAAAAAAAAATAAAAACAATTTTCTGATGATTAACAGGAACTAAAAGATTTCCTCTCTGGTACTTGTGCATTGAACGTTTCTGGTTGTTCTTTCCGAAACTCTGCGCTGCGCTGTTTAGTCAGGCATAGCGCGTATGCACCATTTTCCCCTCACCCGTGTGTACTATTTTATTTACTGTTAGCTCAATTTTGCAGATGTAATCACAAAATTTGGTATGTATTATATTGAGGATACAGGGAATCAGAATAGCCGTTTGAAACCAAAAGGGTAGATGTCCAACATTCGCCCTCTTGACGAATCAGTCCTCAATTGCTACTGTGGATCTTGCTAACTTTTGCTAAAAGCAATCAAGAGTTAATGGGGCTGTTCAGCGCTAAAAACTTCTGAAATCCACTCCTAAACTCGATAAACGCTTTCATTTGCCCGGGCATAATGGTGGCTGAGGGTAGTAACAATGGGAGATACCCATCTAACAATACTGTAACTCTATCAAGAAGTGACCAATGAGAGACGATTTTCATTTGACACCAGTGTCACTAGGTATTGCGGTACCATTCATCGGATGTGGATCATCACTCTGATGACTAATTACTCTGTGAATCATCCTTGTCAGCATAGAAAGAGTGACGAAATTAAGATAGGAATCTCCCATTGTTACTGCCCTTGGCCACCATTACGCTCGCGCAAATTAAAGGGGTTTATTGAGTTTAAGAGTGGATTTTGGAAGTTTTTAGTGTTGCCATTGTTATTTTTTGAGGTTTTTTACACCAGAATTGACTGTTAAATCGCCTATAGCAGAAGTGTGCAACAGCCCCATTCATGAGTAAAACGCAACAAAAATTAAAATGATTGCATTAAAAGATTACAAAATTCACTCAAAGACTCACTAAATGACTTTGAGGTTTAAGGCGTAACGGTGGAGTTACACTGGTACCATGGAAGATTCCTATCTAATTTGAGGCTTTCATCCATTTGTTTCTTTAGAGAGAGTAACAAATTAGACAGGAATCCTCTATGACATATGTGTAGCTCCGCCATTTAAGAGCAAAGATGGCGGAGCTTTGCAGGCATCGCAGGAGATTCCTATCTAATTTGTCACTCTCTCTATTGAAACTCACAAAGGAAAACCTCAAATTAGATGATATTCCCTTGGTACCTTTTTAGCTTCGCCGTTAAGCCTTAAAGTCCAAAGTCATTTCGTGAATCCGAAATGCATTCTGTAATTTCTTATTGTGCTCATCGTAATTTTAGCTGGTTTTCATGGTTAGCAAAAAAAAAAAGTTAGTTGAAAAAGTTAGCAAAAGCCTCATATAACGGAAGTCATGCAAACTCTATCTACTTTAATTGATTGACTTCTGTCTGTTATTTTCAGGACAACCAAAAAGATTTAGAAAGTGCTACTGAAAAATTGTCAGAATACTTAGAAAGAGAAATTACTTCAGAAAATTTGGCGGATATTAAGCAAAAAGTTCAAGATAAATATAGGTAAAGTTTTCTCATTTTCTCTATCCTTGCTTACATTTTTACATTTTAAGTTTTATGTGATTCCAGGCAAGAACGTCGGCATCTGCGTATTTTTTTTATGGGTTTGTTAAGCCCAAAACAAGTAAAATTGGTTGAGAATTAAGGCTGTAATTCAGAAAATTCATTTTGCCTTTAGTTAAGTAAATGCGAGTCATACTATGTCTATCTGCCTCACTCGCACTCACGCTGAGCTTATGGCTAAATGAGTTTCATTATAATTTATTACTTTAATTCTCAACCAATTTTGCTCATTTTGGGCTCAACAAATTTTGTTGTTTGAAATCGATGACTGCTCATGTATTCGAATGGTAGCCGGCCGAAGTTTGAACTATATCGAAATTTGACTGCAGGACTAATTTTTGCCTAGGCCACCAAAAGTGAACGGTTCATCCAACACCCCCCAACCACATACTCGTTTGAAAGCCTACAAAAAAAGACGAGTAATGACATAGATTGGAATTTCCTGTCTGCTAATGTATTTAAATGGTAGCTGGCCAAAGTTAAAATTTTCTTGAAATTTTACTGAGATACTTTTTTTTGCCTAGGCCACCAAAAGTTCCATTGACAGTGAAGTCTTTCAAGCTTTCATTTTTTAGCAACTTAGTTTTGCATTTCAAAGGAGCTGAATTTTTAAAATTCTCTCGGGAAGGGCCCAGACCCCAACTTTGTGTGGCCACCCCCACCCCCCCTTCCTGCTGATAGTCAATTCCTGGGTGCGCCCATGATGCAACTAGTTTTCTTAGCTGGCAGCTTCGAAAGAAGGGTATAGGTTTGTGAAGTTTTTCTGATAAAGGCATCCGTCGAACAATTTGATTCCGCATTTCAGTGAAAAAAATTCCTTTATCTCATCTCTACCCCTAATAACTAACATTTTGAAGGAGTATTCTTAATTTATATCCTGGACGACATGCGGGTTAACAATGAGCTGTGTGCATGAAACAAAGTTTTTACAATACTGATGAGAATGCCATGACGTTGATGATTATAGCTTGTTGTGAGTGTGTGAGTACTTCATGTGAGTGTGTGAGTACTTCAGTCTAGCTACTTTTGCAGATGTAAGGAAAACCAAAGGAAAAACTGCTGCTAAACAAATTTTGTTGCTTTTAAATCTTGTTTCAGATATTGCGATGGGAGGCGGAAAGTATTACTCGAACATGTTCACGAAGGTTACGAGAAAGATTGGTGGGAATATATCGAGCGGAACTGAAGAAAACTTTTAAATCTGAAAGATCAAAGAAAGTTTGTTCCGGCAAAAGCTAAAGGAATTGTAAAAAAAAAAAGAAAAAAAAAAAAAAAAAAACCCGAGACAACCAGCTTTGTGATAATTTTTATAAATTATAAGTACCCTACAATGTAAGTGTGAATATGTATATTTTTTATTTAGTTTTCATTCAATTCAGATTTTTATTATTCTTTATCTTTCTTCTCGTCCTTTTTTTTTTCCTTTTTTTTCCTCCTCGTTTTCCTTCCTTTCGTTTTTTCTATTGAAATAGCGACGGCAAAAATAGGCCGTTTTTCACCCCTTTTTTGTGTACTCACGGTTCTTTTCCAAAAATGTCTGAAACGATACCTTATGATGACCTAATACTTCGATTGAAATATTAGCTGGAGTTCTCGCATGGTCCCCGAGATATAGACCCCCAAGTTCCCCCCTAAAAATCGAATTTCTCGTATGTCTCGTAGGACTTTGCACCAATTTCCTTGAAAATTGAGGTGAAGGGGTATTTTTACACGTTCTTTTCATTTTTGGGGTCAAAAATTGTTATGGGTCAGTTTTCGGGGGGGTTTTGGGGGTGGTTATTTTTTTCAATTTTGTGTGTGCTAAAAGTCGCTGAATTTGTAAACAGGTAAAAACTGCACACATATTTGAAAAGAGCGTAAACAATCGTAGAACTTTGATGTGATTGGTTTTTTCCATCTGATCGATATATCTCGAGATAATCGATCTCAAAAATCACAAGTTGTGTTCGAGTCATGTATGTTGAATGTCTTGAACGCAGTGGCGCGGCACCAGCACAACTTGATAATTTTGAGATCGATTATCTCGAGATATATCGATCGGACGGAAAAAACCAATCACATCAAAGTTCTTTAATTTTTTACGTTCTTTTCAAATATGTGTACAGTTTTTACCTATTTTTACAAATTCAGAGACCATTAGCAAAAACAAAATTGAAAAAATGACCACCCCCAAAACCACCCCAAAAACTGACCCAAAACTATTTTTTACCCCAAAAATGAAAAGAACGCGTAAAAATACTGCAGAAACGCAATTTTCAAGTAAATTGGTGCAAATTCCTACGAGATATACAAGAAATTTGATTTTTAGGGGGGAACTTGGGGGGGCTATATCTTGGGGACCATGCGAGAACTCCAGCTAATATTTCAATCGAAGTATTAGGTCATCATAAAGTATCGTTTGAGACACATTTCGAAAAGATCCGTGAGTACACTAAAAAGGGGCGAACTTTGCCGTCGCTCATTATTCACGATATATTGTACAATGTTTCGATTGTTAAATTAAGAGAGGATTTATTGAAGAATAAAACACGACCATTATTGAGATGTTTTCACATTTTTTTTCTTTTTTTTTTCTCTTATCATTTTTATTTTTTAATTTTTTCCTGGTACCCGCGACAATTTTCTGTTTTCCTTTTTTTTTCTGTTCCGAAACTGTTCGAAAAGAACCTTGTTAGCTGTATCAGGACCAATCGAGTAGTTGTCTCTCCAAGCAGTGACTCCGAGTCAGAGTTATAAACAAATTCAAATTTTTGCGTCTTTTGCGACAGGAGAGAGACCCCAAAACTCCGTTTCAATCAAATCAAGGCTCCAGTTCTGAGTCAATGTTTACTTACAAGAGGCAAACATTGAGGGGAAAAAATATCAGCGAGCTGATTAGGGACTGTATTGTTAAACAGATTGATAAAATTAAATACAAGTGATGTGATTAGGTGGGAGACCGATTTGGGGTGAAAGATTTTTGAAAACCATTTTTCAGTCGTTCGTTATGTAAACGTGTCATAAAAGCAACCTTTACGTCTCGAGAGACTGAACAAAGATTTTTAAAAGGCTTCCACCTTAAATTGGTCTTACCCAATTGTGTCACTTGTATTTACTTTTATTGATCGGTTCAACTGTGAAGTCCCTAATCAGCTACCTGATTACCTCGTTCGTTTGCAGTCAGCAAAACTTTTCATTGTTTGAAGACTACATGAAAATAGAGTGGTTAGTCATTGTAGGCGTTGGCAAAATTTGGCAACTGACTTCATTTTTCTAATGCATGGCTCACTCATAAAAAGAGATTAGAAGTAAAAAAAAAAAAAATAAATAGATTTTTGTCGACATGAAAGACAAAAATCTGGAAAATCCCAAATTTTTGTTTACTTTCTTATGGTTTTTTAAGTCAGCCACATGGAGGATAAATTGAAGAATTGGTAGCCAAATTTTTACAATACCTGAAGTGACTAACCATGTTCTTTCCGCATAGTCTTCAATTCACATTGAGCAATATTTTTCTTCCTCAGAATTCGCCAAATCTGGGGCCTGAAGAATATAACTGTAATGCGTAAAGACTAGCTGATCAAATAAGATAACCGCACCGGACTTGGTTTCTTGAGTCCCGATATTAAATTGACTGCTTGTACAGATAATTACTCAACTTCAAAGAATCATTTTGAGATAGCTGATGGAGTTGATAAAAGGGGACCTAGGAATTTCAACTCTCTCTTTCTCTCTCTTCCTCTCCATGCTTGGAATTTAAATGCTTTGAAAAAAATGGAGGAAAAGGGTCATTGTGTGTCCGTGGCCTCTATCTCTGTCCTTTTTCAATGTAAATCTATAAGGTGTTTAGTGCTGTTTTCTGCCACCAGAGCGCTATTGTTCAATTAATGTCAAATTACAGGCCGCAAGGAATTTATATTTAAGAAAACGAAGTGTCAGTTACAAGATAATCATCTGAAGAACGTCTCTGAAAAATATTTTGTAAATAACTTCAAAAATAAGGCTGAAAGTACCATAAAATGGAACACTGCATTTCGATACAAGAATCGATTTGCGATATTTCATTTTTTTTGTACTTTCAGTCTTATTTTTGAAGTTATTGATGAGATATTTTGCAGAGACGTTCTTCAGATGATTATCTAGTAACCCACTTTCTGTTTTTTTAAGTATAAATTTCTTGCGGCCTGTAATTTGACATTAATTGAATGATGGCGATCTGGTGGCAGAAATCGGCACTAAACGCTGAAGAATCACCTGAAGCGTTATCGCTTTTAAGTGTTCAGTGCCAATTTTTGCAATCAGAGCCAGTGTTGGCAAAACAGTTTTTTTTTTTTGCGTACTACTATTAATCCCATTATTTTTATGTTATTCCCATTAGTAAACCAAAGTTTTAACACTACCAGTCATTTACCGATGAATATATTGGTTGTGTTAAAACTTCAATTTACTATTAGGAATCACATGAGAATAATGTGATTAATTTTAGTTAATTATTCATGATTACTCTAAATATAATTTTTGCCAATCACTGGTCACAGCACTATTGTCCGATTAATGTCAAATTAATTCCAAAAAAAAATTATATTTTTTAAAACAGAAATTCAGGTGTTAGATAATCATCTTAGGAATGTCTCTACAAAATATCTCGTCCATCTCTTCAACCCTTTTTCCCTCCGTTGCTGGATATATCCGACAAAATAAGAGTTGCATTCCACTCTAATATTGGGTGTATCCAATGAAAATCAGTATGTCCAAAAAAAAAAAAATTGTAAAGTGAAAATAGAATAAATTAAATAAATAGATATAAAAAATTAAAAGTGAAAAAACAATATTCTTGGGTGGAAAGAGTTAAAAATAAGGCTAGAATTTCTAACAAACGGTCTACGGCAAATTAGTTTTAGTGTCAACATTTGCTATCCAATTTTTGGTACTGTCAGCCCTATTTTCGAAGTTATTGACAAGGTATTTTGCCTTGACATTTTTCAGATGGCTATCTAGTACCTGGCCTATGATTCCATTCTTTTGTACAAGCGGAGACGAGATAGCGGGAATCGATTAATCCGATTGGCTTGAACGACGTCTTGTGACCATGACTCTGAGTCGTTGATCTGAAAATAAGGACTCTGAGTCATGCTAACATAGTTATGTGAAGCTGTTTAAATCAATGGGATCAATCGATTCCCGCTAACCCCTCTTGTTTCATCGGAAAGAGCTGAATCAGCCTGCAGACACTTCTCCGTTTCTCTTAATATAAATTACTTTTGGCTTGTAATTTAACATCAATTAAATGATAGTGCTCTATTGGTAAAAATCGGAACTAAACGCTGAAGATTAACCTTAAAACACATATTTTCTAGCGGGCGGAGAGAGAAATAAGGAGACAACTCTCTCGATCAGCTTCTGGAAGTTGTTGCTGTATGGCATTTAATCGGTAGAAGCTGAGTCAATTTGATCCTGTCACTATTATCCTAATTCCGTTTTGGTTGTGGGTGGATTAAGTCTTCAGGGTGAAATTCTAGTAAATAAATTGATCAATTTTTTAAGCCCAATATTTTTTTACTGATACTATTGAGTCGGATTTATAACAGGCACAATGGATTAATAAAGGTAAATCAATGGGGTTCTTGTAAATTTTTGCTAAATGCAATTGTAAAGTTAATTCTTGATTACAAATCAGCAAAAATTACTATTCATACATTGAAAATTTATGAAATTCAAAAATGACAAAATGACTTTGAATTTAAAGGCATGATGGCAGAGTTACGGAGGTACCATGGCAGATTCCCATCTAATTTGAAACATACCTTTGAGAGTGTCTACAGCTTCAAATTAGATAGGAATGCTCACAGTACTTGGGTAGCTTTGCCACTATGCCGTAAACTTCAAAGTTATTTTTTGAGTCATTGAGTAACTTGAGTAATTTTTTACTGTGCTCATCGTAATTTTTACTGGTTTTTACTCTAGAATTACCTCAATAGTTAATAATCACTAATTAATTAATTAATAATTAATTACTTTAATAATTACTCAATTGATTGGTAATATCAATTGCTTTTAGTGTAAGTTTTCAAGAGCCTCCATTGATTCACGATGGGACTTTCTTCTAATTTTTTGTCCTACACTGAAAAAAAAGTGGTGAATTTAACTATTTAATTGGTTGAAAGTATGGTTGCAACATATAAATGGTTGGTTTTACTATTTAAAATAGTTCATTTAAAGCAGCATTGAGGTTGTGAAACTACTTTAAATGGTAAAATCAACCAGTTATATGCGGTGACCATACAACTAACTATCAAATAGTCAAACTCACCACTTTTTTTTTTCCGGTGTAAGTGAATTTTCAGTTTTCAAATGTGTAGGTATCAGGACTAGAATGAGACCTCAGAGACCTCAGGAAATCTTCCTATAAAATCAGCAAATTTAGGCCGAAAATACTTAAACGGCTGATATCGTGACTTGGTATGTCCCCTATGATGACGAATAACCTCAACTTAACAGACTCGAAAAGTCACCATACTTGTATCAAAATTCCATCAATTACCTCAAATTGGTTTTTTTGTAATCATCGTCTGATTTCCAGATTGTTAAATTTTAAAATTTTGATTGTTACTAATGTATTTATTTTTTCACATCTCCCATCAAATTTTCATGGAGCTGGCTCTATCCCTCGTCTTCTCTCTGCACGTAGCCTTAATATTACTTAAGGATTCCAAGTCAATTTGCAAAACTCTTTCGTTTCGTATTCAATCATTGTTTTATTTTTCTAAATTTGCCACAGAGGCATTGATGCTCCTACCGCTCTCGCTGGTTATGACTGTGATAGACCAGTTTAGTGATGACGTTACAATCAAATTTGGATCAAAACAAATGCTCTATCTCGCTCACTTTCCAAGTGTTACAAACAAGAAATTGGATCCAAATTTTTTGATGCAAATTCATGCTAGTTAACCATAGGTTTTCTCAAATTTTATTGCATCATCCTACTTTACTTTTTTAAAAGAATATGAAGATTTCATTTTTCTTGGAGATTGCACTAAAAACACTTATAAATTGTGAGTAATTCTCAGTATAATTTTCAGTATGATACAAGCATTTGCTTTCCTTGGAAATAATGAACCACTGTAATGCACAAGCGTCCTTCTCGCACCCAGGTGTCCCAGGACCTCAATTCATGAAAGATCACAAGTGACTTTACAATCACAAATTTATCGAAAGATGTCCCACGTTTTTTCCTTGTCTTACTCACGGTCTCTTATGGGTGTACCACCGCGATGACAATCAATCTTCTTAACCTTCTTCGTATGAAAGCTTGTTCAAGATATAATACGTGGTTTGATGATGCCGATGAGCCCATATCTTAGAATTTTGTGCCCATAAGAAACTGTGAGTGAGACAAGGACACAACCTAGGACTTTCTTCGATATAACTGTGATTGTAAATTAATGCGTGATGTCTTGAGAATGTTGTCGTAGCATGCTTTTATTTTAAGATACGCGGAATCCAATGGTGTAATAAACTCTGAGAGAACTTGTTGTTTACTAGCACGAATTTGCCTTTGAAAATTAGGATCTTGTTTCTTATGAGGAAATCCACAAGAGCGAGTGAGACAGGACATTTGTTTTGATCCAATTATTTTCGTAACGTCGCACAAAACAGGTCTATTGGTCAAATTTGCTAACACAATGGTTTCTCTGATTATCAAAACCAGTAACAACGGTTAGAGGAATAACTTTGCTGTAAAGTGTGACACAAAAGTTCCATGCTTTGGTATAAAACAACAAAGTTTTCAAAAATTTCAAATCTGTCAGTGAAAGAGCAAAAATTTGTTCTTTTCGCCTTAGTTCAATTATTCTTCTGTACTATTTTTACTTTTTTTTCTCTCACTTTTTTTTCAACAATTTTAAATATATTCTGTTCTTACTTTCGATTCTCAACAAAGCCGAAGCCTGTTCCAAGTTTTGTGATTCAAATTTTAGTTTTTACCAGTTTTCAAATTTGAAGTATAAATGTAAGGAATGAAATTTAAAAAATTCATGTTAGCAATTGTGTTTAGTTTTACCAATAATTGCCCCCTCCCCTCACCTATAAAAGGTCTAGTGGACAAAATTTCACCTCTAAATTTTTTATCTTTGCCAAGACTTTCGAAAATAAACTTTGTCAATATTCCTGTAACAATTTATTTCTATTTGTTTTTTGTTTTTTTTCTTATGGCTCTCAATTTAGAAAATATAATGCATCACATAGCTCTTTCGTCCAGTTGAAACTTCCAGTGCAGTCAGATTTAGAAAAAAAAACAAAACAAAACAAACAAACAAACAAGAAATAAACAACATTGTACATCAAGTCTGGGGAATTTGTATACTTTTTACCAGATCTGGCAGCATTAGCAACCTCCAATGAGTTAAAGCAAAAAGAGGCTGATATATGTTATTAGTCCAGTTGCGCACCAAGAGTTTCTTCGTCTCTCTCTTTTCTCCATAAAAAACGTATGTTAGACAAGGATGGACAAGGGGATAAAACCCCCTCTTTCTGTCCTTTTCCTTCTTATACATGTAAATGGGAAATGAGAGAGATGGAAGAGATCCTGGTTGCGCCAGTGTATAAGTCCTATGTCAAAGTGTGACAACATGGGCAATCTGAATTTGGTTTGTTTACCTCACTTTTTGTAACTTTTAATCAAAGGTTGTAATCAATCCAATATAAAGTGGTTTTAAACAAAAGTACAAGTGTTTAAGAGTGGCTATCTGGACACAGAATTCTAATACAACTATCCAGGTAAGAAAATGTTGCATATTTCTGTTATGTGTCAGTTATTTTATCGGGCAAATCCTTCCAGAAGAAACTGTTATGTCGATTTCTGTGTCAAGATAGCCACTCTAAAACACTTGCACTTTCGTTTAAAACCAATTTCAAATGTATTTGTCAAACATTTTTTTTTAAATTTAAAGGTTAAAAAAAGTGAGGTAAACAAACCGAGCATGTGTGAGAAACGTCCGTTAGAGATCTTGATCATGGCTGCCTCCGTGAAGTTTCAAATCACGCCCCACAAATCCTCTCTATCACTATAGCTCGTTGCATGTATCAGTCTCTCAGTTGCTGTACTTTCTTGATTGTCCCTGTAGACAAATAAAGACCCAGCACTTTCTATGCCTCCAGTGTTGTAAAAGTGAAGAAAAGTAAAACGGTTTCATTTTTGTTTATGGGCTCAACAAAACTACAGTCAATCGTCGCCTACTGTTAAGCTGTGCATATTTCTCCAATTGAAATCCATGTGAAATTTCAATTGCGGGTCAATCTCACGACCCATTTATGCCTACGTTTCGATTTCTTCTAAGATCTAAACTTTAATCAAGTCAAGTCAACTCTCTGTTTTACCTTTTGTCTCGCTAAAAATAAAAATTAGAGCTTTTTGTCATTTCTCAATTTTTCAAACTAATTTGAATGATTTTGTTTTATAAAAATAAAATGAAAACATCTAATAATTCTGGACAAAAACAGGTAAAGATCTGTTTGGAAGGGGCTGCTGAAAATGTGAGTTTAGGTGTGTTTAACTTTGCTGGTATTGTAAAGTAAAGGTGATTCCAGGCGAAACTTATCTAGATTTCAATCCAATGGATAACGCCACTAGTCGCTTTTGGGGAAAGTCGAGTTTTTGGCATTTTAAATTGAAAACAAAATAGTGAGAAAGTAAAAATATTGCAAAACCCAACATCAGCACCCGCAAAATTTTTTTATGGATTTTTGAGCCAAAAATGAGCAAAACTGGTTGAGAATTTAAGCTGTAAATGATTAAATTAATTTTTCCATAAGCTTAGTGAGTGTGAGTGAGTGCGAGTGATAATGTGTCTATCTGCCTCACTCGCACTCATTGGAGGCTAATGGGAATTTTTGTTTTTCATACTTTCCAGCTTTATTTTTGAGTGTTCCAGCTTGATCTTCTTGCAACATGCTCGCAGGTGCTGACGTTCCTCAAATTTGTACTTTTGGTGTAAATTTATCAATTTTAGCCGGTTAACAGCCTGTTTTCAACCTGCGGGCGGATCATTTACTTTATCGTTAAACCGATAGTTAAAACTGCCCACGAGAGGTCGAAAATTGTAAAACTTAGCTGTTGCTATGGTAACCATAGTTAAGAGTCTCGTTTTATAAAGGCTATTCACGAGTAACCTTTAAAAAACGAACACTATAAAGATGGTTACCATAGCAACGGCTAAGTTTCACAATATTCGACCAATAGAATCACTCATACACGGTCTTAACGATCGGTTTAACGATGAAGTAAATGATTGGCCCGCTTTTTAAACTGTTATTTTTTTTCTTTGTGTCCACGGTTGGAACTAATCGACCCTGGAGTCATCTTAATCTGGGAGAGTCAAAATCAGAGCCAGTTGAGTGAAATCTTTCACTGCGTACTTCCACTACTCTAAAATGATTTCCTCATAATATTTGACTTTTTTTTTAGGAACTTTTATCTAACCTATAATTAGTTAAGTATTATTATATTACACTTTCACTGCCGGATTTTTCATCGATGAAAGGTTCAAAAAAATCTCTTTCTCAGCTCCTTCAATTTTGCTGACCATATCTTTCTGAAAGAGATTATAGTATACCATTCGTTTTTTTGTCAAGGGTACCTATCTCTTTTAAAGTTTCCGAGATAAGAAAAATGTTGGCGCTTTGAAGGTGAGGATACAGTACGTATATCCTACACACACAAAAGTACACTCAGATGAGTAAGCAAAGAGTTTTGAATGTTAGGAAATCATCAAACGCCTTGACTCAAAATAATTACGGAATAAAATCCTTTTTTACAGACCACCCCACTATGGTCTAAGATTGTTGAAAAGTGGCCAAAAATCAAAATGTAAATTTCTCATAAATTTATCATTTATAAACTTTCAAGATCAATTTAAATCTAAGGAAACACTTTCAACAAGTAAATTAAACGTAGCAAAGTTACATTTAAGTTTCATGTAAAGCTTAAACTTTTGAAAATGATGTGTTTTATGTCTCTGTCACACTGATTTTTGTCAATCTTAGATCATAGTGCACCCCGCAACTGTCAAATCTCGTAACACACAGTTGTCTTGTTGTGAAAAATTCCGCCGCTAAAAAATAAGAATTTGTAAACAAATCTCACGAGCAGGAAAACGTTCAAGCTGTCATTCTAAAATTTAAACTTGGATTTATCATAATTCATCTATCTCATCTTGCCTTTGAATGTGTAAGTAGAAACAGGATGGAAAGAGGAGGGGGTTAATCACCTTGTTTATCCTTGCCTAACATATGTCTTTCAATAGAGAGAAGAGAGAGGTAGAGAATATCTCGTTGCGCTACTGCTTGATCCAAAGCTGAGGCGGTTGGATTCTTCATTTCCGCTTCTATGTTTTTTCCCCCCACTTTATTTTATTCTTCTAACTGTAATCTCTTCCGTTTGTTCTTGCGTTTACCTTAGCTTCAATTTGTTTTCGCTTTTTTTTTAAAAAAAAAAAAAAAAAAAAAAAAAAAAAAAAAGAAATAAACAATGTAGAATAATGTATAAAGTATCACTGAATGAGATTCTTGTATAATCATCAATGTATATTTTTAATTTTTTCTCTCTTTTTTTCGCGTTCTTAAATTATGTAAATAGTTTATTTGTTTGTTTTAAATGAAAAAAGATCACTATTTAATTGTTGAAAAAAAAATAGTTATTTGTATTTAATATTTACGCATGAATTTAATGAAAATAGTAACAAATTTTATTGTTTTTAAGTAAAGAACATTCAATAAATTCAATTTTTCTTTTTTATTCAGCTTAGTTTTTCTTTTTATGGAGGCTAGAATTGCAATTTCCTGCACCTCAATAGAATGTGTTAGAAAACTGATGAATTGTGAACGCATCAATGGTGCAGTTGCAAAGGTCTGAAATTTTGTGTTTTTCATTGAGAAAATGATAGTACTTTGTGTTTTTCTTTGAGAAAATGATAGTACTTGATGAGCTGAGAACAATGCAGCCTTTGATCTTAAATGCCCCGGTTTTGGAGATACATACGCGTAAAGTTGCAAAAAATCGTGTGCGTAGTGATGTCACTACGCAGAATTCTCATTTAAAACAATGTAATTTGGGCCAAAATCTCATCTCTCTGGAACAATGGTTATAGGACATTTCGTCAACGACTTTTTGTCCGGGTACAAATTCGTCTAGACGTTTTACGTCCACGCACGTATGAAGGCAAGAAAAGATAGGTCCATGCGTTTAATTTTGGTCCATATGTTTGATTTTACTGAATATTTAAAATTTTTGACAACAGTTAAAATGAAAGGTAGATGAAGGTGCTGCTATGGTAACTTCATTTTCATGTGGAGTAATTCTTGTCTTTACCGATGTCATTCTATGTTTTTCTTTATTTTCTTCCAAATTTTCTGTTGCCAAAATTTGTTTAAAAAGTCACAATTGTTGTAAAACCCGCAGCTGCTGCTCATTTGGCTCCCAACGAATGATCATGTGAGTTTTATCAAAAATTATACCAAAATTAAGATGTTTCCCAATTTTGGCAATATTTCCTGTATGGAGTTGGTGTTTTTATTTGGACCAATAAACTTTGGACATTATTTACTAAGTGGACCAACATGTTGCTGCCGACAAAACACAGTGACATAAACAGTTGGACGAAACATGCGCGCGGACAAAAAGTCGTTGACGAAATGTCCTGAAACCGGAACAATGAGACTTAATTAGAAACCGAAGGCATCTTTGTTCTCAGATCAAGCACTTTCATTTTCTTTATAAAAAACACAACATTTCAGACCCTTGCAACTGCCCTATTCAAGTACCTTCGAAAGGATAAAATTTGTTCATCTGTTATCACACTTCAACAACATTTTCAAAACATCACGATTAATTTACAATCACAGTTATACCAAAGAAAGTCCTTTGGTTTGTCTTTTCCCACTCACAGTTTCTTAAGGGCACAAAATTCTACGATATGGGCTCATCGGCACCATCAAATCACGTGTCATAACCACGTGTTACATAGGTTGGAATGGAGAGAACATATTGTTGCCACAGAGCATAAGCCACCAGGGGTGTTGCATGCAATTTGGCAACGTTGTAGTGCGTCCAGTTAAACCCATGTAAAACATGGAATACGAAGGCACAGAATAATACAATCAGAAGGGAAACTCCCATAAGAGCCAATGGAAACAAGATTTGGAATTTACCAGCACAAACTGGCAACTGTGCCTACTCACTTCTCAAGATGGCGGACATGCTTTTTCAGGCTATACAACCAATCACAACTCGGCCAGTTGCCGAAGATCTGCCGGAGATTGCCGAAGATACTCACTTTCGAACATGGCGGCCCGAAGTAAAGAATGTTTCAAAATGAATTAGAGTTTCCCTTCTGATTGTATTATTCTGTGACGAAGGTGAACACCCAATAGTTCGATCTTCTTAATGGATTTAAATGGACACATTACTATGTTGCCAAATTGCACGCTGCACCACTGCAAGCCACCCCTGGGTAAATGAGAACAGTTCGAAAAATGCCCACACAGAGCAATGAGAGGGAGACACAGTGGAAGCTTTAGAAAAACTATGTATAAAAATATCCACAGAGAACCTTTAAAAAAGTACATCAAATTACTAATAAATATGAGATCACTGAAAGTAAAAAAGGTAATATTAGAGACTAAGGCAGTCTTGAGCAGGATCAGGGCGTCTAGCAATTTTTAACTTTCACATTATCTGAATTTTTTTATACTTCTTGATTTTTCCAGTGATGAATAAAATTATCTCTCAGCAAAAATGTGGAAATATTAGAAGACTCAACTGTCATCAAATTAAACATTTCAGAGAAAATTAATACAGTTTAAAAAAAGATCGTTTCAGAAGTGTGGGCGCACCCAGACCGATAATCTTAGGGATTCCTCAACTTTATTTCTCATACTACGCAATAAAAATGAATGAAAATGAATTTGAGCCTTGGCTTTTCATTGAGAAACACTTTAAAATCAAAAGTTAAAAGGAAATTTTGTTAAGGTTAAGGTAAATTTTGTTTTGATACAAAGGAATGAAAATAGTTAATTTGTCAAAGATAATGAAAGATAATTAATAATAATTCATAATAATTTAATTAATTAATTTTGATAAATATCTTTGTTAAAGATAATTTGATCATCGGTGAGCTGCGTCTACACTTCTGAAACAAACTATACAGGCTGTGAAAGAAAACTAAAATAAATAAGGCATGCCTATTAGATAATATTAACAGAATAATTTTTTTGTTTAATTAAAAACATACTGAAGGTACTAGATCTGATAGTTAAGATGATTAAAATAAATTCCTTCTTCACTTTAGCATGAATTTGACAACTACCTAATTTAATTTTATAAAAATACACAAGTAATCAAAAAATAAAATGAGTTGAATAATTACTTTGAAAGAAAGGAGCTTGAATTTCATGACCAGTAGGTCTGTTAATCTGACCTTTAACCCTTTGTCTACTGGCGGTACAAATTTGTACCACCAAATTAACATGGTTTAAGTATTTTTCAAAAAAATCACTATGCACATCAAACTAAGCGAGAAAAGTTCATTCGATTCATTGGATTGATAAAAAATTTTGTGAGAAGGGTTTTGTAATAAACCCGGGTTTAAAGGGTTAAATCCATTTTTATGCTAACACGCTCACACACTTTTGATTCTCTGAATACAGAGTGAATGATCACATTCATTAATTGCCTTAGCATTTTAATAATAAATTAGAGAAAAAAGGGGGATAGAAGAGGTGGGAAAAATTGCACAATTTATCTATTCATCAAAGATTAATTAAATAAATCGGCCCATATGCTGCGCATTTTGAGAAGAATTTATTTTATTGGATTAATATACACTGAAGGTCTTTCGGCACTAAGTTCCATTTCAGAGGTGAGAAAGAAGGAGAAAGAGGAAATTATAAACTGCATC
This sequence comes from Trialeurodes vaporariorum, assembly GCA_011764245.1. Taxonomy (NCBI): domain Eukaryota; kingdom Metazoa; phylum Arthropoda; class Insecta; order Hemiptera; family Aleyrodidae; genus Trialeurodes; species Trialeurodes vaporariorum. The sequence goes on from VMOF01000013.1 coordinate 10,818,788, forward strand.
TCAATCATGAAACAATCACAAATAATAAATGGTACAAAGGAAAAGAAAGTCAATGAATAAGCCGTTCCGAAGAGTAATGCATAAGGAAAAGAGAAATGTTAATTTGAATGCTTCGGACCTGTTCTAAACTTTTAACTTTTCTCTTTTTCTTCATGCCTTAATCTTAGCTTTTCCGTTTCTTTAGCACCGATCTTACTGTTGTGATTTTTTCATGCTGTAGTCATAATATCCACCTTCCTCTCTCTTTTTCACGACTGAAGATGGCAGAGTGCCGGAAGGCCTTAAGGTAGACGTCCCAATTACCGCCACCCTATTCATTTATTCTTTAAAATAAACTTACATAAGCAGGGAAATTAAGAGTATATAGAATAAGTGTTTTTCATAGGTTGGCTGAACTGGTGAAAAAGTTTGAAGTTGATATTCAGCAGCACTATGCCCTTAAAAAATCACAGAAGTGGACACCTGCCCAGCACCACCTGTTAGTGCCAATTTCTTAGTAGCTTCGTTAAGGGACAAGGTTAAATTATTATAATTTTATTATTTTCTGACAATAAACATGATGTATGAATGAAAAGCCAGTGAAAATATGCATGGTGATAATTAGGACAATTGATATGTCAATAATTGGGACAAACTATTCGGCATGGCGATAATTGGGACATGGGTCATTTTTTTGAGTTTTATTAGTAATTTTTTTTCCTGATTGATCACTCCAACTTTTTTTTTCTTTTCTTTTAATAAAACTGGAAAATATTTGAGAGGTCCTAATGCAAACAGGTTCTAGATTTGATAAAAATTAACATTTTTACAGGTATTTTACAGAAATTTTTTCTTAAGGGTAGCGGTAATTGGGACATCTACCTTAGGTATGTTTTTAATTAGATAAAAAATTCTTCTCAAAATGCAGCATACTCACCAATTTCTTTAATTTATCTTTGATACTATGCAATGCTGCTAACTGCATCAACGTGTTCGAATATATACAGGCTATTATTGGTACAGGCTTATAATTAGAAGTAGACTAGTTATATACACTGATTTAGAAATCTGTCTGAGAAAATTAAAAAAGTCTAACACTGTTTATTAAAATAGAGATTGGCATCGAGTAAAATACAAACACAGCCATAGACCTAAACTGCTTGTCTGAACAAGAACGCCATAGGCGACAAGGGTTACTAAGTAAAGTGCAATGTAGCTTAGGATTCCCATCAAAGACATTATAGAAGAAACTGGCCCCCTTGCGGCGAGATTTGAAGCCGGTTACTGTCATAGACAGGGCTTCCCTGCTCGAGGGTATGAACCAAATAACATTGCGGCTTATGGAGCCGAGACATAAATCTGTTTCAAAATATGTTAATTACTTTTAGTTTCAATAGTACTCTCAAATATGATTTGCAGCTTAGGTCAAAGTTGAAGTTGACGAACTTAAACAAAGTTTCGGTCAATTTATCCGCTAGATATTTACGATAGAAAGTACGGCAGAGATGTTATGATTGCTAAAGTAAACAATGACCAACCGATCGTTAACTTTGATTATTAAAGAACGGACACCTTAAATTGGTCCAAATTGTCAGTTTAAATGTCTGTTACACTACACTGTACAACATATTGAGACTCGACATTGTTATTCGTAAAAGTAATGACTAAATAGGTTTGAAGAGTGAGGCTCAATAAGAGCTAATGTTAAATTGGTTCATACCCCCCCGCGGGGAGTACCCTGCCCATCAGCTCGTGCCAGACCGGTTTCACTTTTCCCCCGTGCAAAGAGATACCAGAAGCCAGTCTTCTTCTATAATGTCTTTGGTTCCCATTCATCTGTTGACCCTCAATCTTAACCTAGAGGTAGTTTCAGAAGTGTAGGCGGACCTACACCGATATCTGGAATTTGTCATATTATTTCTGATATTACTCGACAAAAATGAATGAAAAGAAATTGAGAGTTCACTTTTCAATGAGGAGGACTTTAAAAGCCAAATAATAAAGTCAGAGGCAAGTTCGATTTTGATTTGATGGAATTAAAGTTGAAAATTCGCCAAAGATTGTGGTTTAGGTGCGCCTACACTTCTGAACGAGCTCTACTATGCCTTAAGTGGTTTATCTTTCCAAGGATTACAGCATTGAAAACTAGACAGTTAGCTTTTCCTAAATGCTTGAACAGACAGAGAGCGTTTTTTAGATCAAGTTGAGCAACCAGGGGCTGATCAATTACTTATAATCAATAAAACAATCGTTAAAGACAGTTTACGAGTGCTACTATTGGTCGAAAATTGTAAAACTTCGCCATTGCTAAGGTAAACCATCGTTAAATGTCTGTTTTTTAAAGGCTATTCATTGAATGGCTTTAAAAACAGGTCCTTTAACGATGGTTACCACAGCAACAACCAATTTTCCAATTTTGGACCAATAGTCTCATAGACAGTCTTTAACGATCAGTGTCATGAATTAAATGACCGGCCTCCAAGTGCAACAATAATAAACTCCATAAGAGGAACTCAACATACATAAAACTAATGAACTTAATAACTATATTTCTTTTCATTCCAGTTCATTTTCTCTGATTTTTAAAATATCTGAAACAGATAAAAGAAGAGAACAAGTGATTGAATGTTTAAAGCAAGAAACTTTGAAAAAATACTGTAGGGAATACCCTATGAACACTTTCTCACATCAAATTTAATCTGGGGGAGACCCCCAGACCCCCCTTTAATATTCTGGGGAAGACCCCAGACCTCCCTTTAATATACTGAGGGAGACCCCCAAACCCCCCTTCCATATTTTTATTCATATCCAAAAATCCATTTTCAAAATATTGAAATTTGTCCTTTTTTTGACCTGAATAAAAGAAACAGGTGAATAACAGGCAATACTGGAAAACACCCAAAATAAATTTGGTGCGGACATTTTAGCTCAAATTGCAGCCATTTTTAACTCGAATACCTAACACATTAAACCAATAATAAATAAACTGTAGGGAATACCTGACAAACACTTTCTCACACCTAACTTCTCTCCCGCATCCAATTTGTCCAATTTTCTTTTTTTTTCTTTTTTTCAAATAATGGCAATAAGGATTCTCAGGAAAATAGTGTAAACAATGGGAAAATATTGGTCATTTCGCGAAGATACGGTGTCGAATGTTAAATAAGCACACAAAAACTCATCACTTCAAATTTTTGTGAGGAATTTTTAAAAATCCTGTGAGGAAAATCATTGGATCTCGTGAAACTTCCAAAGTTTGGACATTTTGCAACCCTGCATTGAGGCTTATGGGAATTTATGAATATTGTGATTTCCGGCTTTATTTTTGAGTTTTTATGCTTGAAAATGTCAAGGAATTTCCTGCGGTATGATTGCAGGTTCTGAGGTTCCTCAAAATTGGATTTTTAGCCAAAGCATGCTGATTTTTAAGAGCGCGATGTGGTGTCCACAATTCAAACTAATTGACTCTGGCGTCATCTTAAGCAAATAAATACCTATACGCTTACATTTTTGCAACCGGACGACTTTAGATTTTGGCAGGTCAAAACTGCCAAGTTCTAGAGAGAGTGCTCGATTGAAATGGTTTTTCAAAGATTGCCATGTTCTAATGGGACAGACCTGAAAAATAACAAATTTAAGAATGAGTGTAAGAAAAGAATAAGAAAACAAACTGGGGAATGCCCTACGAACACTTTCTCACATCAATTTAATCTCGGGAGACCCTCAGAACCCACTTTAATATTCTGGGGGAGACTGCCAGACCCACCTTTGATATCCTGGAGGAGACCCCCCCAGACCCCTTTCATATTTTCATCCAAGTCCAAAGATCGATTTTGAAATATTTAAATTTGTCCTTTTTTTTTACCCATTTTCCTTGAATTTAATGGAAACCATTTTTCATCCATAACTAACCTAAAATAAAAAGTAAAAAAAAAAAAAAAAGGCTTTCTGAGGAATGTTAACAGCCATCTTTATGGTAACGGACGTCACATTTTCACTCTTAAAAGTTAAAAAACTGGAAGATTTTTCCCTTAAAAAAATCCTTTTCAAGACCCATGATAGGTACCATTATGATCTTTCATTCCTAAAATGTAGGTGTTTTTTTGTGATGATTCAATCAAGAGAAAAAATAAAAAACAGCTGTAACGGACGTCACTCAAAGTACCCTGCTCTTTGAGACCCCTTCACTGTTCTAACATTTGTAAGAAACTACTGGTAATTTTAAAAAACTATTGGCCTAGAGCTATTCTTGAAAGTATGCCGAAGCAAATGATGTAATTACTTGAAAAGTTTTCCTATGAATTTTTTATATAATCAGGATTTTCTCTGTAACGGACGTCACAAGGCTTTTGTAACGGACGTCACTCAGTCAGGCAATCTATTAAATCTTACTGTTTTGAGATGGTTTATAACCAGAATTAATTCAAAATATATTAGTAGGTGGTAAATTAAAACACTTCGTAACTTAAGAGTGTACTGCTTTCACATTTAACAAACTAACTCCCTCCCATTACTCTTCCGGCATGGAAATCATGCACAGCCATTCTCATTAGGGTAGCATGGCTGGCATAAACTAAAGTATGATAAAGAATTTAAAAAAAAATAGCTCATCTGATTCAAAAAATTTTGAATTTTATGTAACTACTTTCAGTTTTTCGTAACTTTTAATTTTAGCCGCATTTTTCGGGTTTATAGGAGTGGTGTTCAGAGACAGTGATATTAATCGCAAGTTTGCATCACTGATTTTCACTAATTATTGAACCATCCACTTTTCTATTTATCAGCCATGTGAATTTCATGCCTGCATTCTGTGTATCTTAAAGGAAAATTGGAACCAGTCAATTGTAAGTGTGTTTTTCATTAATTCTTGAGAAGCGTCCAATGTGTGAAATTTTGGTGACGTCCGTTACGTGCCGGATGTCACTTTCATGCAAATTGACTTTCAAAAAGTTACAGCGCCATCACAAAATTAGAAGGAGGCTAATTATTAGGTCAGCTGATAGACCTGAACGTTTTGATCTATATTAACCGCTAAATTCATGTTCTGACTCCATAATGCACAGAAAAAACACTTTTACTGTGCTTGTGAGCATAGTAAAATGCTTTTTCTGCACATTGTTGGCTCGTAACATGAATTTAACAGTAAATCACGGTATCAGAATGTTGAGGTCTATCAGCTGATCTAATAATCTGCCTCTTTCTAAATTCTGTGACGGCGCTAGTTTCTTGAACGTTAAATTTACATGAATGTGACATCCGATATGTAACGGACGTCACCAAAATTAAACTTGCAGTAAAATGAGTTAAAAAACATTATCATCAAAAAAGTATTTTGTGTGCTTAAAATATCAACTTATCCTTGCTCTCACCAAATTTGAACAATTTTCATCAATAGTAACGACTATGTAGCTATTTTAGTACTTTTCTGTAACGGACGTCACACTGGGACACTTCTCAAAGAAATAATGAAAATCACACTTACATTTGACTGGTTTCAATTCTCCTGCAGGATACACAATTACACACAGCACAGGGCCTGACAGTCACATGGCTGACAAACAGAAAACTGGTTGATGGAATAATCAGTGAAAATCAGTGATGCAAACTTTGGACTAAATCACTGTCTTTGAACACAACTCCTAAAACCCTATAAATGCAACTAAAAACTGAAATCACAAAAAAATGAAGTGTTTTCATAATATTCAAGATTTTCTGAATCAGATGAGCTACTTTTTTAATATTTTGCAAAACTTCATTTTTTCCAACCATGTCCTACTTTGGTGAGAATGGCTGTCTTTACATTCCTGTTTTACAGAGACATGATCGTACCCAATGAGCTATAGCTATGTTATAATTCCTATCTCAAAGTGTGACGGCATGGGCGATCTGAATCTGGTTTGTTTGCGTCACTGTTTTTGAACTTAAATCAAAAGTTGTAATTAATCCAGTGGAAATCGGTTTTAAACGAATAGAGTTTGAGAGAGTTTCTCTAAAGATGAGAATACTGAATAGTAACTTACATTTGCCTTCTCCATCTTTTCCAAATAAATTGCCCTTAAGTAGCTCAAATTGATCCTTCTTAAAATATAATCCTATGTCTTTCTTCTCTTTATACGTAAATGGCATCCTGGATCTACATGGGAAAAGAGACAAAGTTGTTAGTGATATACAGTGGTGCCTGTCATAATGGAGCCTCTCCTAAAAGAAAACCGATTTGAACAGCAATTTTTTTTCTGGGTCCCGTGGATCTACAAAGTAAATTTAGAAGTAACAACTTCCGCAGAAATTAAGAAGATACAAAAGTAGGTCTGTTTAAAAATGTGGTTAAAAAGGTTGTTGTTTTCTTTGTGACTTTGTTATCATTTTGTGTAAATATGATATTAATCAATAAAATTTATAATAAATAAATACAATAATTTATTCTATTCTATTCTATTCTAAATCGAAGTAAATTAACATGCTAATAGCAGAACCTGTCCAACGTGGCAACGGAGAGGGTTTTCTGTGATTCTATCGGAAAAATTATGCAAAAAAAGGAGAAAAAATAGAGCTCGTGCAAATCTTTGCTACATGTTATTGACACTTAGAGTGTATGCAACGTATGCTGTACGTCGCTTAAAGAGTGCAAGTGAGTGGTAGTGATCAGAGATTACTAAGCCTAAGATATGGCATAACAAAAGTGGCATTCAAAAGTGTTGTTCGACTCCTACGAAGTATGCAATGTGGCATACGCTGGGACCGTAAACATTGTTATACTGTTGTTGCTTGAAAGAGGTTAGATCACCTTAACATTTAAAATCTTATGACATTTGACTGGATAATGAGCTCTGAGTATATTTTGAAAGTGAATCTGAAAATCTACGACACTTTAATCATCCCATCGGCCACTAAACGACAAACATTTAGATATTGCAGAGCATCTAACCTCAACAACATGAATAAAAACAATGTTTACAGTCACCAGCGTACAGTACGTTGCATCACGGCCATTTTGCAGGCGTTTTTTACAGAGCCCGGCCAACAGTTTTTCAACACGGCGGAGATAGGAAGTGCCATAACTCTTAGGCTTAGTAATCTCTGGTAGTGATAATATGCCTATGAGCCTCTTTTGCACTCATCGAGTCTTATGGGGGAATTTTCGTGGTCCATAATTTCCAGCTTTATTTTTGAGCATTTCAGCTTGAAACTTTGAAGGTATCTTCCTGAAATACGCTTATAGGTGCTGACATTCGTCAAATTTGTACTTTAGGCATAAAAGCGCCAATTCTAGCCAAAAACAGCTGACTTCACAATCAACGCAACATGGTGTCCATTATTTACACTAATTGAACCTGGAATCATCTTAAGAGCGACCCAAAGGAACAGAAGATGACTTACTTTTTATTAATAGGCGAGGCACCAAAATCTTCATCAGAATCACTTTCCATGAGCCTATCGACTCTTTCATCCGCAGACTCCGCAGTTTCTCGTTTGCTGCAATTAAAAATATGTAAGGCAAATAAAAGATTACAAGGATTCATCCACAAATTTTGCACTGGCAGATCCAGGAGTTTGTCCTTCTCTCTCATTCCTCATTAGAACTCGTGTGTTAGAAAAGGACAGATTAGTAGCAATCACATGATTTTCGCCCTCTCTTCTATACTTTTCTAACACGTGCGTTCTAATGGGAGAAGAGAGAGAAGGACAATATCTTGGATCCGCAAGAGATATTTTGTGATGGTTTGTTATGTTGAAATAAACTGTAGGGAATACCCAACTAACACTATCTCACATCAAATTTAATCTGGGGGAGACCCCCAGACCACTCTTTGATATTCTGTTGGAGACCACCAAACCCCCCCCCCATTTGATATTTTTATCCAAATCCAAAGATCCATTTTTGAGGTATTTAAAGTTTTTCCTTTTTTGACCCATTTTCCCATTGATTTTATGAAAACCACTTTTCATCCATAACTAACCTAAAAATTAAAATTTCAAAAAAACAAAAAAAGTCTTTCTGGAGAATGTTAAGGTGATTCTATAGCAAACTCCCGGAAATTTTAATCAGATAGATGGCGCTACTTGTCGCTGGCTTCAAAAATAGCCTTTCTTTTGACGGTTTTCAGCTGTTTTCTCTGAACAGACGAATAATAGAAAAAAATCGGACTGTCAGCACCTGCTGAATTTTTTGCTAGATTTTTTGAGCCATAAACAGGTCAAATTGATTCTAAAATAAAGGTGTAACTATGCAAACAAAAAATCATGTGTAATTTGGAGTTGTATCAGTAAAGATTACAGGTTTCTGTTTCACCTGTAATCTTTACTGATACAACTCCAAATTACATATGATTTTTTCTTTGCATAGTTACGCCTTTATTTTAGAACCAATTTGGTCCGTTTATGGCTCAAAAAATTAAGCAGGTGCTGACAGTCCAATTTTTTGTCTATTATTCGTCTGTTCAGAGAAAACAGCCGAAAACCGTCAAAAAACGGCTATTTTTGGGGCCAACGACAAGTAACGCCATCTCTCGGATATAAATTTTCGAGAGTTTGCCATAGAATCACCTTAAAAGCAACATCTCTGAAAAATTTGGATGCATATGGAATATGGAGCAATAGTTAAAAAGTTATGCTGGGTTTCACTTTTTATGGCTGCAGACAGACAGACCGACAGACGGACGCCACAAAAAGTACGTGCATTTACACCTTCAAGCCACACATGGTTAAATAATATTGAAACTTAATGGATGAATATTCTTTAGGATAGTATTAAGCATGATGAGAGCCAATTATTTTCTTATTAGGTATCATGATGTACTTAGTCTTGGTGGGCCAAGTATAGAAACGATACCTCGGGAATCTCTGCACCATTGCAATACTTTCTCTATTTCTAACTTCGTTAGCTGTGAGGAAAAAAAAAAACGCACAAATTTCCCTTTACCTTTAATACGGGGAAGATGGACTTTAAACAAAGGCTTACCGTTTTCCCGAGAGAGGTTTAGATGGGGTTTCTTCTTTGGACGATGACGGAATGGGAGACTTTCTTCTGGATCGAGTGGATGAAGTTGGAGCAACAGTCGAGGACAGTTGTTGAGATTTTCTAAAACAAGACACTTTCAATTTTTCCAAAGCCATCCATTTCCAAAATTACAGCAACATATTTACAAAAGAGGTCTAGCAAAAGAGAGGCTGATACATGTTATAAGTCCCATCCCAAAAGTGTGACAGCATGAAGGATCTGATTCTGGTTTGTTTGCCTCATTTTTTTTCAACCTTAAATCAAATATTGTAATTAATCCAGTGGAAATGGGACTGTTGCACACTTTTGCGACAAGCGATTTTGCAGTCAATTCTGTTGTAAAAACCTCATAAAATAACAACAGCAGCACTAAAAACTTCCGAAATCCACTCTTAAACTCAATAAATGCTTTATTTGCGGGGCGTAATGGTGGCCGAGGGCAGTAACGATGGGAGATTCCTATCTTAACTTCGGCACTCTTTCTATGCTGACAAGGATGATTCACTGAGTAATTAGTCATCAGAGTAGTGATCCACATCCAATGAATGGTACCGCGATACCTAGTGACACCGGTGTCAAATGAAAGTCGTCTCTTATTGTCACTTCTGATTGGGAGTTACAGTATTTGTTAGCTGGGAATCTCCCATTGTTACTACCCTCAGCCACCATAACGCTCGCGCAAATTAAAGCGTTTATCGAGTTTAGGAGAGGGATTTCGGAGTTTTTAGTGCTGCCATCGTTATTTTGGAGGTTTTTTACACCAATATCGACTAATAAATGCTAATAGCAAGTGTCCAACAGCCCCATTGGTTTTAAATGAAAGTGCAAGAGCTGTAGAGCCGCTTTCTGTACACAGAATTCGAATACAACTATCCAGATGAGAAAATTTGCTCATTTCGCTTATGCGTCAGTTTCTTTATCGTGTAAATCCTTCCAGAAGAACAGTTACATTAATTTCTGTGTCTGGATAGCCACCCTCAAACACTTGCACTTTCGTTTGATAGCCACCCTCAAACACTTGCTGTTTCGTTTAAAACCGATTTCAACAGAAATTTTCAAAACTTTCTTTCAAGGTTAAACAATGAGGCAAAAAACTGAGCCCGTGTAAAATGTCCATGAGAGATTCGGAGATTTTCATCATGGCTGCCTCCTTAAAGTTTCAAAATCACGTCCCCCCTAAATCCTCTCTATTGCTAAAGCTCCTTATTAATTACAAAGATTATTGTAAGGATTGTCAGTAGGTACTGTGGCACCTGGTTAATGGTCATAACCATATCTCACAGGACTGAGTAATTTCTCCGTAAGCAGAAGGTTTTTGCTGTGGGCAGGTTTACCTGACAGAGGAGGGAAAACGTAAAAAAATAAAAATTGAATAGGCAACAGCCTCTAATCATTACATTTAACCTATATATGCCCAGTGGGTCGTTAGCAACCCACTAGTTGTGTTATTTTTGGACCTAATGTCAGTCATTTAGGGCAAATTTGACTAAAACCCTAATTTTGGGATTTTTAGCTTGTAAAATTTAGCTGCCCCAAAAAATATCTGTGTTTTTAATTTTTTCGTGTCTTCAGTTCTCAAATTGTGTTTTTTGAGGAAAACGCCTAAAAATTCCAAATAATTCTGGGCGCACAAGCATTAGTGTGCACGTAGTATTTTTTATACCAATTTTCCAGAGGCAGAAAAACCCAAGTCGATTCTTACATGAGAAAGCACTAATCAGAGGAGAGCAATACACAAAAATAGATAAAAGAGAGGAAAAGTTCCTGCTAAGTCCTGCATTCTTCCTCACTACTTTGCAACCAAAGTGACTCGACATTTCACAGACACACACACACAAAATATTAACAAAATGGCGAGCTAACGAGCGAAGCAGGTCATTTTCAAGGATTTTACCTGAGCACATGAAAGCATATATTATGAAAAACAAATAAAAAAAAATCAAAGATATTCAAGGACTTTAAAGACGCCACGAACCATGGAGAATGGTAAAGCAATTTCTTTACAAAATTTTGATGCATATGGACGATTGGTTCAAAATTTATGCTGGTATCAGTGGCGTCGCGTGCCATCTGGCAACAATGCAACTGCTCCATTTAAACTCATTAAATATATCGAATTTTCCTTGTGCACTGTGCACCCCCTGAATTCGATCTTTTACATGAGTTTAAATGGATAGAGTACATTGTTGCCAAATTGCACGCGACGCCACTGGCTGGTATACAGACAGACAGACACACCAGCCATCGCAATACTTTCTCAATTTTTAACTTTGTCAGTTGTGAGAAAGTAAAAAAAAAATAAGATAAAGAAATAGCTCGTTGGAGCAACATTGTAGAAGAGTCTGAATCATGACTTACAAAATTTTCTAGGGATAGTTTGCCACGTATAGTCCATGTGATAAACTATATCCATATAGTTAAAGCCATCAACCACTTCAGACTCACGATTGCATCTGTTAACAAAAGTTGATTATTGGTTAGAGAAGTTGTTGCAAAACTGACTATAAAATCTTCGGAGCCATCCAGACACATTTCAGTGATTTAAATTTGTGAAATCAGTGAAAATTACTCCTGGCCCCTAATCCACACACCCCTCTCTAGACTAATTCAATTTTTTTTAAAAAAAATTGTTTTCTCTCAGGATACTGGTTTGAAAGAGAAGCAAATAATATTTCCCAATAATTTTTAATTTATTATAATAATAAATTAAAATAAATCAAATAGAAAAATGATATTTCAATCCAATACGAGAAAAGATCAAAGAAAAATAGAAAACGGTTCGAAAAACTGGTGAAAACCAAAAAGCGTTGAAACTAGAATAACGAAAACTAGGATAATTTCCGACAATTAAAACACTAAGAAGTCAATCTTGATATTTTAGGGGGGCCATCGATGGTGTTCAAAATCAATCCTGGGAGCTACACTCCAAATATACTAAGAACATGCGTAGGCGCCTAAAAAATTTGAAGCCAGCCAAGTCAAAGCTGGCTGCTGAGAAAATTTGCTGTTCCTACTTTTTTCTAGGTATGCAATTTTTATCGCATGAATACATTGATGACAGCGAGCACTCAAAATTGAAGGCTGTACGAGAGAAAATGGCAGATGGATATGAAATTGAAAAATATCCATGTATCTTTGTATAGTAAACAATGAAACAATCCCTCCATAAGCTGCAATGTTAATTTGATTCATAACCCCTAGCGGGAAACCCAGCTTATGACAGTAACCGACTTCAATGGGTCTGTTGCATACTTTACAACAACATTATAGAACCTTGATCTTATGTAAAATTTGGCGAAAATATGATGCGCTTATTAAAACGTTCAAAATCCACCCATTAACTCAGGAAATCACTTCAATTTTCAAACAGCCCGGGCTACACTAGACACTATTTTCACCGGTATACTACTACATAGACAGAACCACCGTGCATAAGTAAACAACATCATAACTACAAAATGATGGAATTCCCTTCTAAATACATGAAACTATTGGCTGCATTTGCTGTCTGGTCTTTTCGGTTTATCAAAGATTACAAAATAATATAAGAAATGTACGCATTTAATCGAAACATTCAAATGTTTGTAAGTTCTGTTCATGTTTACAAGAACGAGATGGTTCCATCGATGTAGTTATAAGTCGGTGAAATAGTGTCTAGTGTAGCGCGGGGTGTTTGAAATGGAAGGTTTTTTCTGAGTAATGAGTGGATTTTGAAAGTTTTTTATGTGCGCATTGTTATTTTTGCTGATTTAACGTTAGAAATAATGAGTTAATATTGATGTAGCAAAAGTACGCAACAGACCCATTCTCGCCGCTAGGGGATAGTCTTCTTCTACAATGTTTCAGCCCTTGCCTGAAAAGAGAGACGTCCAAAAGCTTGCCCTGCTTCAAACACTCCGTACATAATTTATGTTGAAAACAGCTTTAGCATCTTTCCAGGAATCATCAGAGTCACCATCCACCAGCACAATATCATAGTCACCGATTGTGTTAGAGTCGTTAACCAGACCGTAGTGATCCTGCACACAGAAAATAGATTGGTATACAAACAAATCCAGTCACGATTTAATAACCAGCAGGCTGATAATCACTTTTGAATTTAAGTGAGAGTTAAGATTATCTATGAGTGACCTGGTTGTCGAGCAGTGTAAGATTTGGTTGTTGCAATAGTAACCATTGTTAAGTTTCCGGTTAGCTATTGCTTAATAAAGGCTTCTGATAGGTAACTGTTAAGGTGATTCCAGATAAAACTTTTCTAGATTTCAATCATATGGAGAGCGCCACAAGACGCTTTTTGAAAAAAGAACTTTTTGGCATTTTAAATTGAAAACAAACAAAAAAACAAAATCCACGAACGTCAGCACCTGCAAAATTTGTTGATGGATTTGTTGAGCCCAAAACGAGCAAATTCATTGATAATTAAAGCCGCAGTTTATGAAATTCATTTTGCCATAAGCTTAGTGAATGTGAGTGATGATATATGTTTATTTATTGATTTATTTATTTTTATTTTTGTACATAAATGCCCTAAGAGGTAAACAGAGCTGGTACAGGTCAGTTTAATACAATATATTTATAATATATTTACAATATAATTCATCAACATTATAAAAAGCTTTATGTAGCAGAAAATTCTCCAATTCAAACAAAAACAATTTAAATCTCCTCTTTTAAAATACGTTTTAACTGAACAGGTAGTGATGTCCATCTGCCTCCTTTGCACTCATTTAGGCTTATAGGAATTTTTCTATTTCTAATTTCCGGCTATATTGTTTAGTGTTTTAGGTTAAAACTTTCTGGGTATCTTCCTGAAGTATGTCTGCAAGAGCTGACGTTCCTAAAATATGTACTTTTAGCATAAATTCATCAGTTTTAGCCAAAAACTGTTGACTTCTTGAGCAGAGCAACATGGTGTCCACAGTTTGAACTAATAGACCCTGGAAACATCTTAAAACAGGCAATTTATTTATTTATTTTAACATTGATACACTTTAGCTTCGTGTTACCCCTTGCTATTGTACAAGTCATTTTAAACTATACAATTGACTACTTACACTAACAAGTACGTTAAAATTCCTTTGCAACATAAATGGAAATAAATAAATCACAATTACAATCACAACTCATTACTTCCTCTTGAATTCTTCTATTGAGTAAAATAGGTTTTTAAAGAAAGTATGCTTTGAGCTCTCTTAGAAATAGTGATGGGCTATCTCTGTATTTGCTGTGAGATCTTGAGGGAGCCTGTTAAAAACCTTGACAGCTCTGTATTTCAATATGTGTCTCTGTTCTTGATTGTTTTTTTAATGTATTTTTATGAAAAAGTTTCTCGTTTTTATTGGTTGTTGTTAATGCAATTACTAGGAGTAATTATATTGAGAGTTACTGCTCTTTTAATTACAGAGAACATGTACGGTGAAAAGATGGTCATTATGTTATTTTTGATGAAAGTAATTTAAAGATGGTTACTATGACATCAATCAAGTTTCAATCGTAAATTTTAAAATAAAAAGTCATCAATTCTAGACGAATAGCGTCACTTCGTTCATCAAGGATTAGCCACTGTAATGGTTGTGTTTTAAGATCCAGAGACCTTTTTTTTTGCAATTCCCATCCTTAACTTTGGAATCATTCACAGGTCTATTATCCGGAGGATTTCTTGAACTTAAATATCGTAACACCTTTAGTCAATCTAAATTGAGGTGATTTCCGGAAGAAAGCCCCATCAAACAACAGGTACGCTCTTCCTGAAAAATCAGCAATGTTATTGAATAGAGACTAAAGTTCAAAGAGCGCACCTTTTGTTTAATGGGCCTTTTTACCAGACATTTTTACTATATTAATTTATCCACCTTTCTTGTATTTATTTCACTTTTTTAATTTTTTATTTTTCAGGTGTCAACCTCAAAATGGGGGGTGTGACGCCCCGAAACGTCCCGTTCTATAATCATTGTTTTTGGCCTTTAACCACCACAAGTTGTAGTAATAAATAGATAGATAGATAAGTAAATAAATAAATATATCATTGTAGTAAAGTCCAACTCACCTCAATAATTTGCTTATATTTTTCAATTGATGGACTATGTTTTAGTGAGAGTTTGAAAGTCAAAAAACTTCCCTCTTCGTTAAAGAATAAGACTTTGTCGTCCATTTCAGTACGTCCTGAAAAGTTTAGAACAGACTTATTGTTAAAAAAAACTTTCGCTGGTCAGAAATATGTAGGTTAGTTGAAATTATCAATGATTGCACACCATATTTTGACAAGATTTTCAGTGAACAGAAGATATTTCAGCAGATGTTTTCATGAGAGCGATGGAAGTGTCAAATCCAATATTTTCTAGGACAAGCTATACCTACTTTTAGTTCAGTGTGGTTTGTCTTGCATTTCAATTTAAAGAAAACGGGCTTTATCGAAATTCTCGACTTTTGTCTTTAATTAAGTACCTCTTTGAACTGCACTAGTTATTCTTTTTTTGTGCCATCTACAGAGGAGAACCTCTTTGAAATTTTATTTTCCAAATAAGACACGTGCTGTAAACACGTAACACGTGAGATTAGCTCTTCTCTACTTAAAGTAGCAAAAAAAAAAAAAAAAAAAAAAAAAAAACAAGTCGACAGGGTCATAGTACATAAAGGATTAGGGAGTACTTGACAGGCTTTGGGTTATATTTTAGTGGCTCTTAATTCTGAACGAAAATACAGGCTGAGAAAGAACGAAATAAATAAGGCAGTTGCCACTTAGATCATAATTAACAGAATAATTTTTTTTAATTAAAACATACCGAAGGTACTATATCTGATAGTTAAGATGATTAAAATAAATTCTTCTTCACTTTATCATGATTTGACAACTACCTAATTTAATTTTATAAAATACACAATAATCAAAAAATAAAATGAGTTGAAAATTACTTTTAAAGAAAGAGCTTGAATTTCATGACCAGTAGGTCTGTTAATCTGACCTTTAACCCTTTGTCTACTGGCGGTACAAATTTGTACCACCAAATTAACATGGTTTAAGTATTTTTCAAAAAAATCACTATGCACATCAAACTAAGCGAGAAAAGTTCATTCGATTCATTGGATTGATAAAAAATTTTGTGAGAAGGGTTTTGTAATAAACCCGGGTTTAAAGGGTTAAATCCATTTTTATGCTAACACGCTCACACACTTTTGATTCTCTGAATACAGAGTGAATGATCACATTCATTAATTGCCTTAGCATTTTAATAATAAATTAGAGAAAAAAGGGGGATAGAAGAGGTGGGAAAAATTGCACAATTTATCTATTCATCAAAGATTAATTAAATAAATCGGCCCATATGCTGCGCATTTTGAGAAGAATTTATTTTATTGGATTAATATACACTGAAGGTCTTTCGGCACTAAGTTCCATTTCAGAGGTGAGAAAGAAGGAGAAAGAGGAAATTATAAACTGCATCTCAATCATGAAACAATCACAAATAATAAATGGTACAAAGGAAAAGAAAGTCAATGAATAAGCCGTTCCGAAGAGTAATGCATAAGGAAAGAGAATGTTAATTTGAATGCTTCGGACCTGTTCTAAACTTTTAACTTTTCTCTTTTTCTTCATGCCTTAATCTTAGCTTTTCCGTTTCTTTAGCACCGATCTTACTGTTTGTGATTTTTTCATGCTGTAGTCATAATATCCACCTTCCTCTCTCTTTTTCACGACTGAAGATGGCAGAGTGCCGGAAGGCCTTAAGGTAGACGTCCCAATTACCGCCACCCTATTCATTTATTCTTTAAAATAAACTTACATAAGCAGGGAAATTTAAGAGTATATAGAATAAGTGTTTTTCATAGGTTGGCTGAACTGGTGAAAAAGTTTGAAGTTGATATTCAGCAGCACTATGCCCTTAAAAAATCACAGAAGTGGACACCTGCCCAGCACCACCTGTTAGTGCCAATTTCTTAGTAGCTTCGTTAAGGGACAAGGTTAAATTATTATAATTTTATTATTTTCTGACAATAAACATGATGTATGAATGAAAAGCCAGTGAAAATATGCATGGTGATAATTAGGACAATTGATATGTCAATAATTGGGACAAACTATTCGGCATGGCGATAATTGGGACATGGGTCATTTTTTTGAGTTTTATTAGTAATTTTTTTTCCTGATTGATCACTCCAACTTTTTTTTTCTTTTCTTTTAATAAAACTGGAAAATATTTGAGAGGTCCTAATGCAAACAGGTTCTAGATTTGATAAAAATTAACATTTTTACAGGTATTTTACAGAAATTTTTTCTTAAGGGTAGCGGTAATTGGGACATCTACCTTAGGTATGTTTTTAATTAGATAAAAAATTCTTCTCAAAATGCAGCATACTCACCAATTTCTTTAATTTATCTTTGATACTATGCAATGCTGCTAACTGCATCAACGTGTTCGAATATATACAGGCTATTATTGGTACAGGCTTATAATTAGAAGTAGACTAGTTATATACACTGATTTAGAAATCTGTCTGAGAAAATTAAAAAAGTCTAACACTGTTTATTAAAATAGAGATTGGCATCGAGTAAAATACAAACACAGCCATAGACCTAAACTGCTTGTCTGAACAAGAACGCCATAGGCGACAAGGGTTACTAAGTAAAGTGCAATGTAGCTTAGGATTCCCATCAAAGACATTATAGAAGAAACTGGCCCCCTTGCGGCGAGATTTGAAGCCGGTTACTGTCATAGACAGGGCTTCCCTGCTCGAGGGTATGAACCAAATAACATTGCGGCTTATGGAGCCGAGACATAAATCTGTTTCAAAATATGTTAATTACTTTTAGTTTCAATAGTACTCTCAAATATGATTTGCAGCTTAGGTCAAAGTTGAAGTTGACGAACTTAAACAAAGTTTCGGTCAATTTATCCGCTAGATATTTACGATAGAAAGTACGGCAGAGATGTTATGATTGCTAAAGTAAACAATGACCAACCGATCGTTAACTTTGATTATTAAAGAACGGACACCTTAAATTGGTCCAAATTGTCAGTTTAAATGTCTGTTACACTACACTGTACAACATATTGAGACTCGACATTGTTATTCGTAAAAGTAATGACTAAATAGGTTTGAAGAGTGAGGCTCAATAAGAGCTAATGTTAAATTGGTTCATACCCCCCCGCGGGGAGTACCCTGCCCATCAGCTCGTGCCAGACCGGTTTCACTTTTCCCCCGTGCAAAGAGATACCAGAAGCCAGTCTTCTTCTATAATGTCTTTGGTTCCCATTCATCTGTTGACCCTCAATCTTAACCTAGAGGTAGTTTCAGAAGTGTAGGCGGACCTACACCGATATCTGGAATTTGTCATATTATTTCTGATATTACTCGACAAAAATGAATGAAAAGAAATTGAGAGTTCACTTTTCAATGAGGAGGACTTTAAAAGCCAAATAATAAAGTCAGAGGCAAGTTCGATTTTGATTTGATGGAATTAAAGTTGAAAATTCGCCAAAGATTGTGGTTTAGGTGCGCCTACACTTCTGAACGAGCTCTACTATGCCTTAAGTGGTTTATCTTTCCAAGGATTACAGCATTGAAAACTAGACAGTTAGCTTTTCCTAAATGCTTGAACAGACAGAGAGCGTTTTTTAGATCAAGTTGAGCAACCAGGGGCTGATCAATTACTTATAATCAATAAAACAATCGTTAAAGACAGTTTACGAGTGCTACTATTGGTCGAAAATTGTAAAACTTCGCCATTGCTAAGGTAAACCATCGTTAAATGTCTGTTTTTTAAAGGCTATTCATTGAATGGCTTTAAAAACAGGTCCTTTAACGATGGTTACCACAGCAACAACCAATTTTCCAATTTTGGACCAATAGTCTCATAGACAGTCTTTAACGATCAGTGTCATGAATTAAATGACCGGCCTCCAAGTGCAACAATAATAAACTCCATAAGAGGAACTCAACATACATAAAACTAATGAACTTAATAACTATATTTCTTTTCATTCCAGTTCATTTTCTCTGATTTTTAAAATATCTGAAACAGATAAAAGAAGAGAACAAGTGATTGAATGTTTAAAGCAAGAAACTTTGAAAAAATACTGTAGGGAATACCCTATGAACACTTTCTCACATCAAATTTAATCTGGGGGAGACCCCCAGACCCCCCTTTAATATTCTGGGGAAGACCCCAGACCTCCCTTTAATATACTGAGGGAGACCCCCAAACCCCCCTTCCATATTTTTATTCATATCCAAAAATCCATTTTCAAAATATTGAAATTTGTCCTTTTTTTGACCTGAATAAAAGAAACAGGTGAATAACAGGCAATACTGGAAAACACCCAAAATAAATTTGGTGCGGACATTTTAGCTCAAATTGCAGCCATTTTTAACTCGAATACCTAACACATTAAACCAATAATAAATAAACTGTAGGGAATACCTGACAAACACTTTCTCACACCTAACTTCTCTCCCGCATCCAATTTGTCCAATTTTCTTTTTTTTTCTTTTTTTCAAATAATGGCAATAAGGATTCTCAGGAAAATAGTGTAAACAATGGGAAAATATTGGTCATTTCGCGAAGATACGGTGTCGAATGTTAAATAAGCACACAAAAACTCATCACTTCAAATTTTTGTGAGGAATTTTTAAAAATCCTGTGAGGAAAATCATTGGATCTCGTGAAACTTCCAAAGTTTGGACATTTTGCAACCCTGCATTGAGGCTTATGGGAATTTATGAATATTGTGATTTCCGGCTTTATTTTTGAGTTTTTATGCTTGAAAATGTCAAGGAATTTCCTGCGGTATGATTGCAGGTTCTGAGGTTCCTCAAAATTGGATTTTTAGCCAAAGCATGCTGATTTTTAAGAGCGCGATGTGGTGTCCACAATTCAAACTAATTGACTCTGGCGTCATCTTAAGCAAATAAATACCTATACGCTTACATTTTTGCAACCGGACGACTTTAGATTTTGGCAGGTCAAAACTGCCAAGTTCTAGAGAGAGTGCTCGATTGAAATGGTTTTTCAAAGATTGCCATGTTCTAATGGGACAGACCTGAAAAATAACAAATTTAAGAATGAGTGTAAGAAAAGAATAAGAAAACAAACTGGGGAATGCCCTACGAACACTTTCTCACATCAATTTAATCTCGGGAGACCCTCAGAACCCACTTTAATATTCTGGGGGAGACTGCCAGACCCACCTTTGATATCCTGGAGGAGACCCCCCCAGACCCCTTTCATATTTTCATCCAAGTCCAAAGATCGATTTTGAAATATTTAAATTTGTCCTTTTTTTTTACCCATTTTCCTTGAATTTAATGGAAACCATTTTTCATCCATAACTAACCTAAAATAAAAAGTAAAAAAAAAAAAAAAAGGCTTTCTGAGGAATGTTAACAGCCTTCTCTATGGTAACGGACGTCACATTTTCACTCTTAAAAGTTAAAAAACTGGAAGATTTTTCCCTTAAAAAAATCCTTTTCAAGACCCATGATAGGTACCATTATGATCTTTCATTCCTAAAATGTAGGTGTTTTTTTGTGATGATTCAATCAAGAGAAAAAATAAAAAACAGCTGTAACGGACGTCACTCAAAGTACCCTGCTCTTTGAGACCCCTTCACTGTTCTAACATTTGTAAGAAACTACTGGTAATTTTAAAAAACTATTGGCCTAGAGCTATTCTTGAAAGTATGCCGAAGCAAATGATGTAATTACTTGAAAAGTTTTCCTATGAATTTTTTATATAATCAGGATTTTCTCTGTAACGGACGTCACAAGGCTTTTGTAACGGACGTCACTCAGTCAGGCAATCTATTAAATCTTACTGTTTTGAGATGGTTTATAACCAGAATTAATTCAAAATATATTAGTAGGTGGTAAATTAAAACACTTCGTAACTTAAGAGTGTACTGCTTTCACATTTAACAAACTAACTCCCTCCCATTACTCTTCCGGCATGGAAATCATGCACAGCCATTCTCATTAGGGTAGCATGGCTGGCATAAACTAAAGTATGATAAAGAATTTAAAAAAAAATAGCTCATCTGATTCAAAAAATTTTGAATTTTATGTAACTACTTTCAGTTTTTCGTAACTTTTAATTTTAGCCGCATTTTTCGGGTTTATAGGAGTGGTGTTCAGAGACAGTGATATTAATCGCAAGTTTGCATCACTGATTTTCACTAATTATTGAACCATCCACTTTTCTATTTATCAGCCATGTGAATTTCATGCCTGCATTCTGTGTATCTTAAAGGAAAATTGGAACCAGTCAATTGTAAGTGTGTTTTTCATTAATTCTTGAGAAGCGTCCAATGTGTGAAATTTTGGTGACGTCCGTTACGTGCCGGATGTCACTTTCATGCAAATTGACTTTCAAAAAGTTACAGCGCCATCACAAAATTAGAAGGAGGCTAATTATTAGGTCAGCTGATAGACCTGAACGTTTTGATCTATATTAACCGCTAAATTCATGTTCTGACTCCATAATGCACAGAAAAAACACTTTTACTGTGCTTGTGAGCATAGTAAAATGCTTTTTCTGCACATTGTTGGCTCGTAACATGAATTTAACAGTAAATCACGGTATCAGAATGTTGAGGTCTATCAGCTGATCTAATAATCTGCCTCTTTCTAAATTCTGTGACGGCGCTAGTTTCTTGAACGTTAAATTTACATGAATGTGACATCCGATATGTAACGGACGTCACCAAAATTAAACTTGCAGTAAAATGAGTTAAAAAACATTATCATCAAAAAAGTATTTTGTGTGCTTAAAATATCAACTTATCCTTGCTCTCACCAAATTTGAACAATTTTCATCAATAGTAACGACTATGTAGCTATTTTAGTACTTTTCTGTAACGGACGTCACACTGGGACACTTCTCAAAGAAATAATGAAAATCACACTTACATTTGACTGGTTTCAATTCTCCTGCAGGATACACAATTACACACAGCACAGGGCCTGACAGTCACATGGCTGACAAACAGAAAACTGGTTGATGGAATAATCAGTGAAAATCAGTGATGCAAACTTTGGACTAAATCACTGTCTTTGAACACAACTCCTAAAACCCTATAAATGCAACTAAAAACTGAAATCACAAAAAAATGAAGTGTTTTCATAATATTCAAGATTTTCTGAATCAGATGAGCTACTTTTTTAATATTTTGCAAAACTTCATTTTTTCCAACCATGTCCTACTTTGGTGAGAATGGCTGTCTTTACATTCCTGTTTTACAGAGACATGATCGTACCCAATGAGCTATAGCTATGTTATAATTCCTATCTCAAAGTGTGACGGCATGGGCGATCTGAATCTGGTTTGTTTGCGTCACTGTTTTTGAACTTAAATCAAAAGTTGTAATTAATCCAGTGGAAATCGGTTTTAAACGAATAGAGTTTGAGAGAGTTTCTCTAAAGATGAGAATACTGAATAGTAACTTACATTTGCCTTCTCCATCTTTTCCAAATAAATTGCCCTTAAGTAGCTCAAATTGATCCTTCTTAAAATATAATCCTATGTCTTTCTTCTCTTTATACGTAAATGGCATCCTGGATCTACATGGGAAAAGAGACAAAGTTGTTAGTGATATACAGTGGTGCCTGTCATAATGGAGCCTCTCCTAAAAGAAAACCGATTTGAACAGCAATTTTTTTTCTGGGTCCCGTGGATCTACAAAGTAAATTTAGAAGTAACAACTTCCGCAGAAATTAAGAAGATACAAAAGTAGGTCTGTTTAAAAATGTGGTTAAAAAGGTTGTTGTTTTCTTTGTGACTTTGTTATCATTTTGTGTAAATATGATATTAATCAATAAAATTTATAATAAATAAATACAATAATTTATTCTATTCTATTCTATTCTAAATCGAAGTAAATTAACATGCTAATAGCAGAACCTGTCCAACGTGGCAACGGAGAGGGTTTTCTGTGATTCTATCGGAAAAATTATGCAAAAAAAGGAGAAAAAATAGAGCTCGTGCAAATCTTTGCTACATGTTATTGACACTTAGAGTGTATGCAACGTATGCTGTACGTCGCTTAAAGAGTGCAAGTGAGTGGTAGTGATCAGAGATTACTAAGCCTAAGATATGGCATAACAAAAGTGGCATTCAAAAGTGTTGTTCGACTCCTACGAAGTATGCAATGTGGCATACGCTGGGACCGTAAACATTGTTATACTGTTGTTGCTTGAAAGAGGTTAGATCACCTTAACATTTAAAATCTTATGACATTTGACTGGATAATGAGCTCTGAGTATATTTTGAAAGTGAATCTGAAAATCTACGACACTTTAATCATCCCATCGGCACTAAACGACAAACATTTAGATATTGCAGAGCATCTAACCTCAACAACATGAATAAAAACAATGTTTACAGTCACCAGCGTACAGTACGTTGCATCACGGCCATTTTGCAGGCGTTTTTTACAGAGCCCGGCCAACAGTTTTTCAACACGGCGGAGATAGGAAGTGCCATAACTCTTAGGCTTAGTAATCTCTGGTAGTGATAATATGCCTATGAGCCTCTTTTGCACTCATCGAGTCTTATGGGGGAATTTTCGTGGTCCATAATTTCCAGCTTTATTTTTGAGCATTTCAGCTTGAAACTTTGAAGGTATCTTCCTGAAATACGCTTATAGGTGCTGACATTCGTCAAATTTGTACTTTAGGCATAAAAGCGCCAATTCTAGCCAAAAACAGCTGACTTCACAATCAACGCAACATGGTGTCCATTATTTACACTAATTGAACCTGGAATCATCTTAAGAGCGACCCAAAGGAACAGAAGATGACTTACTTTTTATTAATAGGCGAGGCACCAAAATCTTCATCAGAATCACTTTCCATGAGCCTATCGACTCTTTCATCCGCAGACTCCGCAGTTTCTCGTTTGCTGCAATTAAAAATATGTAAGGCAAATAAAAGATTACAAGGATTCATCCACAAATTTTGCACTGGCAGATCCAGGAGTTTGTCCTTCTCTCTCATTCCTCATTAGAACTCGTGTGTTAGAAAAGGACAGATTAGTAGCAATCACATGATTTTCGCCCTCTCTTCTATACTTTTCTAACACGTGCGTTCTAATGGGAGAAGAGAGAGAAGGACAATATCTTGGATCCGCAAGAGATATTTTGTGATGGTTTGTTATGTTGAAATAAACTGTAGGGAATACCCAACTAACACTATCTCACATCAAATTTAATCTGGGGGAGACCCCCAGACCACTCTTTGATATTCTGTTGGAGACCACCAAACCCCCCCCCCATTTGATATTTTTATCCAAATCCAAAGATCCATTTTTGAGGTATTTAAAGTTTTTCCTTTTTTGACCCATTTTCCCATTGATTTTATGAAAACCACTTTTCATCCATAACTAACCTAAAAATTAAAATTTCAAAAAAACAAAAAAAGTCTTCTGGAGAATGTTAAGGTGATTCTATAGCAAACTCCCGGAAATTTTAATCAGATAGATGCGCTACTTGTCGCTGGCTTCAAAAATAGCCTTTCTTTTGACGGTTTTCAGCTGTTTTCTCTGAACAGACGAATAATAGAAAAAAATCGGACTGTCAGCACCTGCTGAATTTTTTGCTAGATTTTTTGAGCCATAAACAGGTCAAATTGATTCTAAAATAAAGGTGTAACTATGCAAACAAAAAATCATGTGTAATTTGGAGTTGTATCAGTAAAGATTACAGGTTTCTGTTTCACCTGTAATCTTTACTGATACAACTCCAAATTACATATGATTTTTTCTTTGCATAGTTACGCCTTTATTTTAGAACCAATTTGGTCCGTTTATGGCTCAAAAAATTAAGCAGGTGCTGACAGTCCAATTTTTTGTCTATTATTCGTCTGTTCAGAGAAAACAGCCGAAAACCGTCAAAAAACGGCTATTTTTGGGGCCAACGACAAGTAACGCCATCTCTCGGATATAAATTTTCGAGAGTTTGCCATAGAATCACCTTAAAAGCAACATCTCTGAAAAATTTGGATGCATATGGAATATGGAGCAATAGTTAAAAAGTTATGCTGGGTTTCACTTTTTATGGCTGCAGACAGACAGACCGACAGACGGACGCCACAAAAAGTACGTGCATTTACACCTTCAAGCCACACATGGTTAAATAATATTGAAACTTAATGGATGAATATTCTTTAGGATAGTATTAAGCATGATGAGAGCCAATTATTTTCTTATTAGGTATCATGATGTACTTAGTCTTGGTGGGCCAAGTATAGAAACGATACCTCGGGAATCTCTGCACCATTGCAATACTTTCTCTATTTCTAACTTCGTTAGCTGTGAGGAAAAAAAAAAACGCACAAATTTCCCTTTACCTTTAATACGGGGAAGATGGACTTTAAACAAAGGCTTACCGTTTTCCCGAGAGAGGTTTAGATGGGGTTTCTTCTTTGGACGATGACGGAATGGGAGACTTTCTTCTGGATCGAGTGGATGAAGTTGGAGCAACAGTCGAGGACAGTTGTTGAGATTTTCTAAAACAAGACACTTTCAATTTTTCCAAAGCCATCCATTTCCAAAATTACAGCAACATATTTACAAAAGAGGTCTAGCAAAAGAGAGGCTGATACATGTTATAAGTCCCATCCCAAAAGTGTGACAGCATGAAGGATCTGATTCTGGTTTGTTTGCCTCATTTTTTTTCAACCTTAAATCAAATATTGTAATTAATCCAGTGGAAATGGGACTGTTGCACACTTTTGCGACAAGCGATTTTGCAGTCAATTCTGTTGTAAAAACCTCATAAAATAACAACAGCAGCACTAAAAACTTCCGAAATCCACTCTTAAACTCAATAAATGCTTTATTTGCGGGGCGTAATGGTGGCCGAGGGCAGTAACGATGGGAGATTCCTATCTTAACTTCGGCACTCTTTCTATGCTGACAAGGATGATTCACTGAGTAATTAGTCATCAGAGTAGTGATCCACATCCAATGAATGGTACCGCGATACCTAGTGACACCGGTGTCAAATGAAAGTCGTCTCTTATTGTCACTTCTGATTGGGAGTTACAGTATTTGTTAGCTGGGAATCTCCCATTGTTACTACCCTCAGCCACCATAACGCTCGCGCAAATTAAAGCGTTTATCGAGTTTAGGAGAGGGATTTCGGAGTTTTTAGTGCTGCCATCGTTATTTTGGAGGTTTTTTACACCAATATCGACTAATAAATGCTAATAGCAAGTGTCCAACAGCCCCATTGGTTTTAAATGAAAGTGCAAGAGCTGTAGAGCCGCTTTCTGTACACAGAATTCGAATACAACTATCCAGATGAGAAAATTTGCTCATTTCGCTTATGCGTCAGTTTCTTTATCGTGTAAATCCTTCCAGAAGAACAGTTACATTAATTTCTGTGTCTGGATAGCCACCCTCAAACACTTGCACTTTCGTTTGATAGCCACCCTCAAACACTTGCTGTTTCGTTTAAAACCGATTTCAACAGAAATTTTCAAAACTTTCTTTCAAGGTTAAACAATGAGGCAAAAAACTGAGCCCGTGTAAAATGTCCATGAGAGATTCGGAGATTTTCATCATGGCTGCCTCCTTAAAGTTTCAAAATCACGTCCCCCCTAAATCCTCTCTATTGCTAAAGCTCCTTATTAATTACAAAGATTATTGTAA
Source organism: Trialeurodes vaporariorum (assembly GCA_011764245.1). Lineage (NCBI taxonomy): Eukaryota > Metazoa > Arthropoda > Insecta > Hemiptera > Aleyrodidae > Trialeurodes > Trialeurodes vaporariorum. The sequence continues at coordinate 10,845,409 of VMOF01000013.1, forward strand.
GGATTGTCAGTAGGTACTGTGGCACCTGGTTAATGGTCATAACCATATCTCACAGGACTGAGTAATTTCTCCGTAAGCAGAAGGTTTTTGCTGTGGGCAGGTTTACCTGACAGAGGAGGGAAAACGTAAAAAAATAAAAATTGAATAGGCAACAGCCTCTAATCATTACATTTAACCTATATATGCCCAGTGGGTCGTTAGCAACCCACTAGTTGTGTTATTTTTGGACCTAATGTCAGTCATTTAGGGCAAATTTGACTAAAACCCTAATTTTGGGATTTTTAGCTTGTAAAATTTAGCTGCCCCAAAAAATATCTGTGTTTTTAATTTTTTCGTGTCTTCAGTTCTCAAATTGTGTTTTTTGAGGAAAACGCCTAAAAATTCCAAATAATTCTGGGCGCACAAGCATTAGTGTGCACGTAGTATTTTTTATACCAATTTTCCAGAGGCAGAAAAACCCAAGTCGATTCTTACATGAGAAAGCACTAATCAGAGGAGAGCAATACACAAAAATAGATAAAAGAGAGGAAAAGTTCCTGCTAAGTCCTGCATTCTTCCTCACTACTTTGCAACCAAAGTGACTCGACATTTCACAGACACACACACACAAAATATTAACAAAATGGCGAGCTAACGAGCGAAGCAGGTCATTTTCAAGGATTTTACCTGAGCACATGAAAGCATATATTATGAAAAACAAATAAAAAAAAATCAAAGATATTCAAGGACTTTAAAGACGCCACGAACCATGGAGAATGGTAAAGCAATTTCTTTACAAAATTTTGATGCATATGGACGATTGGTTCAAAATTTATGCTGGTATCAGTGGCGTCGCGTGCCATCTGGCAACAATGCAACTGCTCCATTTAAACTCATTAAATATATCGAATTTTCCTTGTGCACTGTGCACCCCCTGAATTCGATCTTTTACATGAGTTTAAATGGATAGAGTACATTGTTGCCAAATTGCACGCGACGCCACTGGCTGGTATACAGACAGACAGACACACCAGCCATCGCAATACTTTCTCAATTTTTAACTTTGTCAGTTGTGAGAAAGTAAAAAAAAAATAAGATAAAGAAATAGCTCGTTGGAGCAACATTGTAGAAGAGTCTGAATCATGACTTACAAAATTTTCTAGGGATAGTTTGCCACGTATAGTCCATGTGATAAACTATATCCATATAGTTAAAGCCATCAACCACTTCAGACTCACGATTGCATCTGTTAACAAAAGTTGATTATTGGTTAGAGAAGTTGTTGCAAAACTGACTATAAAATCTTCGGAGCCATCCAGACACATTTCAGTGATTTAAATTTGTGAAATCAGTGAAAATTACTCCTGGCCCCTAATCCACACACCCCTCTCTAGACTAATTCAATTTTTTTTAAAAAAAATTGTTTTCTCTCAGGATACTGGTTTGAAAGAGAAGCAAATAATATTTCCCAATAATTTTTAATTTATTATAATAATAAATTAAAATAAATCAAATAGAAAAATGATATTTCAATCCAATACGAGAAAAGATCAAAGAAAAATAGAAAACGGTTCGAAAAACTGGTGAAAACCAAAAAGCGTTGAAACTAGAATAACGAAAACTAGGATAATTTCCGACAATTAAAACACTAAGAAGTCAATCTTGATATTTTAGGGGGGCCATCGATGGTGTTCAAAATCAATCCTGGGAGCTACACTCCAAATATACTAAGAACATGCGTAGGCGCCTAAAAAATTTGAAGCCAGCCAAGTCAAAGCTGGCTGCTGAGAAAATTTGCTGTTCCTACTTTTTTCTAGGTATGCAATTTTTATCGCATGAATACATTGATGACAGCGAGCACTCAAAATTGAAGGCTGTACGAGAGAAAATGGCAGATGGATATGAAATTGAAAAATATCCATGTATCTTTGTATAGTAAACAATGAAACAATCCCTCCATAAGCTGCAATGTTAATTTGATTCATAACCCCTAGCGGGAAACCCAGCTTATGACAGTAACCGACTTCAATGGGTCTGTTGCATACTTTACAACAACATTATAGAACCTTGATCTTATGTAAAATTTGGCGAAAATATGATGCGCTTATTAAAACGTTCAAAATCCACCCATTAACTCAGGAAATCACTTCAATTTTCAAACAGCCCGGGCTACACTAGACACTATTTTCACCGGTATACTACTACATAGACAGAACCACCGTGCATAAGTAAACAACATCATAACTACAAAATGATGGAATTCCCTTCTAAATACATGAAACTATTGGCTGCATTTGCTGTCTGGTCTTTTCGGTTTATCAAAGATTACAAAATAATATAAGAAATGTACGCATTTAATCGAAACATTCAAATGTTTGTAAGTTCTGTTCATGTTTACAAGAACGAGATGGTTCCATCGATGTAGTTATAAGTCGGTGAAATAGTGTCTAGTGTAGCGCGGGGTGTTTGAAATGGAAGGTTTTTTCTGAGTAATGAGTGGATTTTGAAAGTTTTTTATGTGCGCATTGTTATTTTTGCTGATTTAACGTTAGAAATAATGAGTTAATATTGATGTAGCAAAAGTACGCAACAGACCCATTCTCGCCGCTAGGGGATAGTCTTCTTCTACAATGTTTCAGCCCTTGCCTGAAAAGAGAGACGTCCAAAAGCTTGCCCTGCTTCAAACACTCCGTACATAATTTATGTTGAAAACAGCTTTAGCATCTTTCCAGGAATCATCAGAGTCACCATCCACCAGCACAATATCATAGTCACCGATTGTGTTAGAGTCGTTAACCAGACCGTAGTGATCCTGCACACAGAAAATAGATTGGTATACAAACAAATCCAGTCACGATTTAATAACCAGCAGGCTGATAATCACTTTTGAATTTAAGTGAGAGTTAAGATTATCTATGAGTGACCTGGTTGTCGAGCAGTGTAAGATTTGGTTGTTGCAATAGTAACCATTGTTAAGTTTCCGGTTAGCTATTGCTTAATAAAGGCTTCTGATAGGTAACTGTTAAGGTGATTCCAGATAAAACTTTTCTAGATTTCAATCATATGGAGAGCGCCACAAGACGCTTTTTGAAAAAAGAACTTTTTGGCATTTTAAATTGAAAACAAACAAAAAAACAAAATCCACGAACGTCAGCACCTGCAAAATTTGTTGATGGATTTGTTGAGCCCAAAACGAGCAAATTCATTGATAATTAAAGCCGCAGTTTATGAAATTCATTTTGCCATAAGCTTAGTGAATGTGAGTGATGATATATGTTTATTTATTGATTTATTTATTTTTATTTTTGTACATAAATGCCCTAAGAGGTAAACAGAGCTGGTACAGGTCAGTTTAATACAATATATTTATAATATATTTACAATATAATTCATCAACATTATAAAAAGCTTTATGTAGCAGAAAATTCTCCAATTCAAACAAAAACAATTTAAATCTCCTCTTTTAAAATACGTTTTAACTGAACAGGTAGTGATGTCCATCTGCCTCCTTTGCACTCATTTAGGCTTATAGGAATTTTTCTATTTCTAATTTCCGGCTATATTGTTTAGTGTTTTAGGTTAAAACTTTCTGGGTATCTTCCTGAAGTATGTCTGCAAGAGCTGACGTTCCTAAAATATGTACTTTTAGCATAAATTCATCAGTTTTAGCCAAAAACTGTTGACTTCTTGAGCAGAGCAACATGGTGTCCACAGTTTGAACTAATAGACCCTGGAAACATCTTAAAACAGGCAATTTATTTATTTATTTTAACATTGATACACTTTAGCTTCGTGTTACCCCTTGCTATTGTACAAGTCATTTTAAACTATACAATTGACTACTTACACTAACAAGTACGTTAAAATTCCTTTGCAACATAAATGGAAATAAATAAATCACAATTACAATCACAACTCATTACTTCCTCTTGAATTCTTCTATTGAGTAAAATAGGTTTTTAAAGAAAGTATGCTTTGAGCTCTCTTAGAAATAGTGATGGGCTATCTCTGTATTTGCTGTGAGATCTTGAGGGAGCCTGTTAAAAACCTTGACAGCTCTGTATTTCAATATGTGTCTCTGTTCTTGATTGTTTTTTTAATGTATTTTTATGAAAAAGTTTCTCGTTTTTATTGGTTGTTGTTAATGCAATTACTAGGAGTAATTATATTGAGAGTTACTGCTCTTTTAATTACAGAGAACATGTACGGTGAAAAGATGGTCATTATGTTATTTTTGATGAAAGTAATTTAAAGATGGTTACTATGACATCAATCAAGTTTCAATCGTAAATTTTAAAATAAAAAGTCATCAATTCTAGACGAATAGCGTCACTTCGTTCATCAAGGATTAGCCACTGTAATGGTTGTGTTTTAAGATCCAGAGACCTTTTTTTTTGCAATTCCCATCCTTAACTTTGGAATCATTCACAGGTCTATTATCCGGAGGATTTCTTGAACTTAAATATCGTAACACCTTTAGTCAATCTAAATTGAGGTGATTTCCGGAAGAAAGCCCCATCAAACAACAGGTACGCTCTTCCTGAAAAATCAGCAATGTTATTGAATAGAGACTAAAGTTCAAAGAGCGCACCTTTTGTTTAATGGGCCTTTTTACCAGACATTTTTACTATATTAATTTATCCACCTTTCTTGTATTTATTTCACTTTTTTAATTTTTTATTTTTCAGGTGTCAACCTCAAAATGGGGGGTGTGACGCCCCGAAACGTCCCGTTCTATAATCATTGTTTTTGGCCTTTAACCACCACAAGTTGTAGTAATAAATAGATAGATAGATAAGTAAATAAATAAATATATCATTGTAGTAAAGTCCAACTCACCTCAATAATTTGCTTATATTTTTCAATTGATGGACTATGTTTTAGTGAGAGTTTGAAAGTCAAAAAACTTCCCTCTTCGTTAAAGAATAAGACTTTGTCGTCCATTTCAGTACGTCCTGAAAAGTTTAGAACAGACTTATTGTTAAAAAAAACTTTCGCTGGTCAGAAATATGTAGGTTAGTTGAAATTATCAATGATTGCACACCATATTTTGACAAGATTTTCAGTGAACAGAAGATATTTCAGCAGATGTTTTCATGAGAGCGATGGAAGTGTCAAATCCAATATTTTCTAGGACAAGCTATACCTACTTTTAGTTCAGTGTGGTTTGTCTTGCATTTCAATTTAAAGAAAACGGGCTTTATCGAAATTCTCGACTTTTGTCTTTAATTAAGTACCTCTTTGAACTGCACTAGTTATTCTTTTTTTGTGCCATCTACAGAGGAGAACCTCTTTGAAATTTTATTTTCCAAATAAGACACGTGCTGTAAACACGTAACACGTGAGATTAGCTCTTCTCTACTTAAAGTAGCAAAAAAAAAAAAAAAAAAAAAAAAAAAACAAGTCGACAGGGTCATAGTACATAAAGGATTAGGGAGTACTTGACAGGCTTTGGGTTATATCTTTTCCGTTTTCCCTTTGACAGGGCATTTTGCGTCTTCAATGGGTTTCTTCGACCGTGACCAATAGCATCCGGTTGAATCGCAACTGATCGGCGACTTTTCATTATTATCTGCTGCTTTGTCTTGTTCCGTTTTGCCCCAATTTAGAAATCGAAGGATGAATGGAGATAGAATTCGCCAAAGGAAAAGGAAAAGAGGAACAGCAACGCATGGTAGGCAAACCATTTTGGCTGCGGAAAAAGTCAAAAGATAAAAAGATAAGATAAGATAATTTTTTATTCAGAAAATATTTTAACAAAATGAAAAACAAAAACTACCCTGCCAAAAGAAATCTTGTGTGGCAGTAGTAGGGTATAATTTAAAATATAAATAATTATAAATCGTAAAAACAAAATAAAAAGAAAATTAATAAATATTAAATAATAAAATTAAAAGTGGATAGAAAAATTATAATTTTACTTTTTACTCTTTGGTTTTATGAGGAAAGGTAACTGAGGTAGTATAAATGGTTAGGTAACAAATAGATAAAATGAAAGGAAAAAAAAGGTTTTAGAAAAGTTTAAAAAAAAAAAATTTAAAAATTTTCTAGAAAGATTTTAAATTAAAATAATGTAAAGAAAGGGAAAATTAGGCAACTATCTTTAAAAAATGCTGCTCACTATTTTATAAAAGAAGAAATGGTAAGTCAACATTTTGTTTTATTTTAAGAAGAAGGTTTTAAGTTTGAAAAAGAGAGGAAAAAAAAAATAAGTAAATAAATAAATAAAGGGGTAATAAGAGATATTATTTTGGATAGTAAAAGGTTTATTAAAATAAGATAAGATAATTTATTTATTCAAAAGATACTGAAATAGATGAAAAACAAAAACTACCCTGCCAAAAGAAACTTTTGTGGCAGTGCTACAGGTATACACCTTTAAATGGCGGAACTATCCAGGTGTCGTGGGGGATTTCTGTCTAATATGACATTCTCTCTATTGAAACACACAGAGGATAGCCTCACTGAGGAAAAACGATGTCAAATGATAATACCAACGAGCCATAGCGATAGGAAGGATTTGAGGGGCATGATATTGAAACTTAACGAAGGTAGCCATGATAGAAATCTCTCATGGGCATTTTTCACACAGGCTCAGTTTGTTTGTCTCACATTGTTTAACCTTTAATTTTTTTTAAAAAAAACTGTGACAAATATGTTTGAAATTGGTTATAAACGAAAGTGCAAGTGTTTAAGAGTGACTATCTGGACACAGATATTGATCTAACTGTTTCTTCTGGAAGGATATGCACGATAAAGAAACTGACACATAATGGAAACAAGCCAAACTTTCTCTCCTGGATAGTTGTATTAGGATTCTGTGTCCAGATAGCCACTCTTAAACATGCTTGTACTTTCGTTTAAAACCAATTTTTACTAGATTAATCTCAACTTTTGATTTTAGGTTAAAAAATATGAGGCAAACAAACCAGATTCAGATTGCCAATGCTGCCACACTTTGAGATAGGACCTATAACATGTATCAGCCTCCATTGCTACAGCTCGTTGAATAATACCTTGACATTTTTTTTAACCAAGGTTATTGAGGTGCAACAGTTACGTACTTGAGTTGAGTTTATTCTGGGAATAAATGGTAAAAAGGTTAAAATTAAGGTACATGGCAAGGAATCAATTGATGGTACAAGCAGAACCATAAGTCCTGCGTCGACGATTCGACGCAACCCGCATTACACGTACACTTAACACTCTCTTTTCTTTTGTTCTCTCAAGACCAGAGACAATATATAATATATTAATAATATAATATACAATATATTATATATTGTCTCTGCTCAAGACCGAATGAGGTTCTGGCTACGTGTAGTGCGGGTTGCATTGAATCGTTGACGCAGGACTAATGGCTCTGCTTGTACATATCATCACAGAATAATACAATCAGAAGGGAAACTCTAATTCATTTTGAAACATTCTTTACTTCGGGCCGCCATGTTCGAAAGTGAGTATCTTCGGCAATCTTCGGCAACTGGCCGAGTTGTGATTGGTTGTATAGCCTGAAAAAGCATGTCCGCCATCTTGAGAAGTGAGTAGGCACAGTTGCCAGTTTGTGCCAGTAAATTCCAAATCTTGTTTCCATTGGCTCTTATGGGAGTTTCCCTTCTGATTGTATTATTCTGTGATATCATCTTTCTACCCTGTTTTTCATCCTGCACAAAGCAGAAAATTTAAAACCTGATGAAGCAATCAGTTCCAAAGGTTGAAACCAACAGAGAGCCAAGAGAATCTAAGCTTTGAGACTCGAAGCATCGAGTATCGAGTATTGAGTATTGAGTATTGAGAAGTATTGAGAATGTGCTACCTAAGAATACTTGGGATGAGAAACGTTTGAGATTTTGATCTGATGAGATTTTCAATAAACTTCCCAAATCCTTAAAAACAATGTTCATGGAAGAGGATAACACATTCTCAATGAAAACAAAGGAGTATTTTAAAATGAATCCTTTCTACGGTCTAAATGAGTACCTGAAACCATTGAAGTGATGGACAAGTCTTTGTACACCTCTGTATAGTAATTAGTTATTATATTTTCTACTTACCTACTGTTCTGTTATATAAATGTAATTATGTATAAATGTACCAATATTTGACCTGTACTGAGCTGTAAAGCTGGAGTACTAATAACGAATAAATAAAAAATAAATAAATATCACAAATGGTAAGTGCCTGAATGAAGGTAAAAGCAAGGGCGGAGTTCGTTACGGCTAACTTTGGAACTGGCGTTTACAATGGCTTCTAGTATCTAAACACATGCGTATCTAAATAAACAGCGGTCGATTTTGAAGTGAAATGAAATATGGGCGGATACAGGAATTCTTCTTTTTCCCTCTACGAAGCCTTTTGAACACACATGTGTTAGAACAGGATAGCAGAGGGGACCAACATGGACTTTAGCCCCTAACTCCGTCCTTTTCTAATGCATGCATTCAAATGAGAAGAGAGAGAGACAGACGAATTTCTTGTCCGCCCATAATTTAAAACCACTTCTGAATGGCGTGGCCTCTGCTATTTCATTTGTTAGAAATTAGTCGATACGCCAACCCCATCGGACGACTTTATAACCTTATGAATTCAGTTAATTTCATGGATTATTACAAGTCGATTTCCTGTTTTACTTCTTCTTATTTCCTATAAAACGTTTAAGGTGACAAAAAAAAAAATTGACAATTAGTGGCTCACCTTGCTAAAGTTAACCTCGTGTGGTGACAAGGAATTGATAGTTCCGAAAGAAAGAATGAAGGTGTAGATTTTTCAGTCTTGAATTGTTGAATAGAAGAAGTGATAGGATAATTATCAAGTCTTTGTGGTCAGCGAACTGACAGATAAGCCAGAAAATTTTAATTTGGCTAATTTAGAAAGAGATGTTCAATACCAATGTTTGTTGACATAATACAAACGTCAGCTGAGCTGAACAGGTTGAGTTGGTCGACCAAATTTAAATGTTTTCAACGGGGAAAGAACAAATTACGCATAAAAAATTCGGATCATTGAGAGGAATTCTTCTGATAGTGCGGGTAGAAACCAGAATTAATATATGTCAATTAGAGGGGTTTCATTCTTCTAATAATTCGTATAAACGAAAGCCTTTGGTAATTTAACCCTGAAAAAACGGGATATTCCCGAAGCCTGAATCAAGAAATATTTGAATTTTTATTACTACCCAGCCTGCAACGCGTCTTCGCTCAGCTTTTCAGCAACAACAATCAACAAGACGGACATTTGTGAAAGTACTATCAGACTCTGAAAAACTACGTCGTTATCTTTTCTAGTTTTTAATTTCGTGATAATTAATAATTATTACCCCGTAGGATTTTTTTAATTTTTTCTAATGGCCGAAGCAAGCTCCGTAGAAAATTTAGCACTCAATAGGTTTTACTGCCACAAATGCAATAGTGAAATCAACCGTGCGCTCCCTGTAAGTATTTCTGGACCTTTTTTTTATGACTTTCCACCTTAATTACCATTATCTGAGTAACCTTGTTACTGAGTCATCCAATTTCGGTCTTCTCATCATAAGCATTCCCATCTTTTCGGCCAGCCTTTCTTTCCGTTTGAAATGTAATTTTCAAAGTATCAAAGGCTGGATTCTTCACAAGGACACAGGGATTATCCTTCTGTTGTCATCCATCTTAACTACACACCAGGAAAGAAATTTTCCATCCTGAATTATCTTGAATGTCGGGTGGGAAGAGTCTTTTGCACTTCTTCTTGCAAGCAGAATACAATAGACTCGAAGATTAGCTTGGGAATTTGAATTTCTTTGGTCCACCTCGTTTGGCATTTTGTTACTATAACCTATAAGCATGTAATTGCGGAAGGGACAAAATTCATCTCTTTAGGCATTAGTTTTAGTTATTGAACTACTGCGTTAGCTCAATTTGACTGAAAATCTTACTTGCACACGTGAGCTTTCAATTTGAACAGTATTTTTCAATGGAGATCTAATCCAGGTGTAGCAGACGTGGTCTGTTTACTAACATTGCATGCGCAGAAGAAAATCTAGGTAATGTCACTGAATGATGCAATGTTTCAAACTGCCAATCTGTCTGACAATTCTGGTTTTCCCAGCTGAAAATCTCTATTCTTCATTGAATAACAGATCGGTAAATTTCACCAATCATTAATGGGTTTGTCCTTGAAGGCGGTTTCCTCCCCTCCCCCAACCCCACTGCTACCTGAAAATTAAATTTAGCCAATCAGGTGGGTGTAAGCTTCAGATTATTAGCAAGCATGCTTCCAGAATAGTGTGCTGGAGGGTTTCTTTTTTCAATCCAATTTCGTAGTTTCCATAGCATGAATTTTCATGACTAGAGTAATTAGCCCACTGAAAACTTCAAAAATTTACTCATTAACTCAATTGAAGTTTTTAAGCGCATGGTGGTATCATTATTTAGTTATAATTTGGGATTCTTGAATCGATTTTCTCACTTTTTCTTACTGATGAAAGAGATTTTTAGAGAAATTGCTTAGCTACTAGATTAGTGATTCCAGAGACACTTATGTCTTATAAGATTGATTCACCATGGATTAATAATGCCATTAAGAAGGCTGGTATAGCTTGTTCCAGAAAAGATTGGATTTGACACTTAAATGGTTTTCATGAAAACATCAGCTCCCATCCTCAGATGGGGCATTCTGATTGGTTGAGGTGATTCTATGGCAAACTCCCAAAAATTTTAATCCGATAGATGGCGTTACTTGATGCTGGCGCCAAAAATGGCCGGTTTTTGACGGTTTTCGGCTGCTTTCTATGAACAGACGAATAAGAGACAAAAAATCGGAGTGTCAGCACCTGCGTAATTTTTTGCTTGATTTTTTAAGCTAAATACAGGCCAAATTGGTTCAGAAATAAAGACGCAACTATGAAAAGAAAAAATCAAGTGTAATTTGGAGTTGTATCAGCAAAGATTACAGGTGAAACAGAAACCTATCATGTTTACTGTCAGGACATAATGAAATTATAATTATTTAACCTTGTCCCTTAATGAAGCTACCAAGAAATTGCCATTAACAGGTGGTGCTGGGCAGGTGTCCTCTTTTGAGATTTTTTAAGGGCATAATGCTGCTAAATATCAACTTTGAACTTTTTCACCAGCTCAGGCAACCTTTGAAAAACACTTACCCTATATTCTCTACAATTTCCCTCCTAATCTAGGCTTATTTTAAAGAATAAATGAACAGGGTGGTGGTAATTGGGACATCTACCGTACTTGCCTTACTGTCTTAAAAATTATAAAAACCAATCACGGCACCCAATGATGGGAGCCATCTGAATGTGATATGTATTTTAAAAAAAACTTGTTTATTTAACTACTGTATCGTGATTCTGGTCCTTCTGCCCATTTTCATGACTAATATACGTGTTAAATCCAGTACCTACTCTGCAGGTCTCTATAAACTGCACCTGTAATGCTTTAAATATTTTACTATTTCCCCCTCTCGTTTTGAATCAAAGAATCGTCTTTCAAAATCAAAAATTTCAAAACCGTCATAACGAAACTATCATGGTAGCATGTTAAGAAGCTTTCAATAAGTTTACAAGATGATTTCAGAAGTTTGCAGGGGGGGGGGATATAAAAATTGTCTTAATTGACATTTGTTACTAACAAATTGGGGGGGGTGTATCGAGTCCCCCCCATATTTCCCCTTCCTCTGGTTGTGCTATTGATTTGTTGAAGTGTAATGAGTTCTGCTGAAACTTTATTATTATTTCTGGCAAATTTCAGAAAGGGACCAACTACTTTGGATATTAATAGTAGTTTGGCTCCTTTCTGCAAGAAGGCCTACAATTGGACACTTTTTGCAGAAAGGGACTAACTACATAGGAAACTCGATAGCAGTCTGGTTCATTTCTGCACTAAGCTATTCAAATTGACGGTTATTTCCAGAAAGGGTCCAACTGCATTGAAAATCAGTAGTAGTTGTTCCATGCTTGAACAAAGCTATCCAATTGAGTACTTTTGTCGAAAGGGGCTAACTACATATGAATTTTGATAGCCGTCTGGTTCCTTTCTGCACTAAGCCATTCAACTAGACGGTTATTTCCAGAAAGATCCATTGTCCAACTACATTGAAAATCAATAGTAGTCGTTCCATGCTTGAACAAAGCCACCCAATTGAACTATTTTGCAACCAACTACAAAGGAAATCAACAGCTATCGGTTCTCTTTTTTGCAATATACTATAGTCTGTCCAATTACGCCCTGATGTTCTTCGGTCCAAAATTTTTTTCGGCCATGATTGTTCACTCTGGTTTTGTACAAACCTGTTTCGTAGGACGTCACAAAAAAATTTCATCCAAACTAATGCCCCATTTCGCTTGCTCTTGTAGGTTTTTCCATAAGTAATAGGATCCAAATTTTCTAATGCGAATTCGTGCTAGTAAACAACAAGTTCTCTTAGATTTTATTACTCCATTGGATTCTACAAACCTTTTAAAATTTGTTGTAATGACCTACGCGAATGTGGTCTAGTTGGTGACCTAAATCATATCCTATTTCAATGTGAAAAACTTACTCAAAGAAATGAATTCTACAAAAGCCTTATGAAACATAATTTATTTCCCCCATACAACACTATTTCTATTCTAGTTAACCAAAATATAAATATTTATAAAATAATAAGTAATTTCTTAAAAGTCAATAAAATTAACTTATAAATCTATATTAAACCCTTCATCGCGTCGTACTATCTATCTATCTGTGTCTGATACCCCATGCACTCCCTTGGATTGTTTTCCATGGCTCAGTCTCTGGTATAGGAAGTCGCTTTGGTGGGCCTCAAAGCGTGAAGTTTAATAAGAAATATTCTTCTTCTTTTCTTTTCCTTCTAATTATAAGTTTATTCATTCTTATCCCTTCATCTTACATTTCCAATATCCATACAATACTTTAAAAACACTTTTCTTTTGTCCGTCTATAGGTGGCTGTAGATTCTCTATCTTAAACAGAGAATAAAGCCAAAAATTCTCTATTAAAAAAAAAAAACAAAAAACAAAAAAAAAATAATGTTGTTATTATACTGTTCTTTAGCACATTTCAATAAAATTTTCGAAACATCTTTTATTAATTTACAATCACAGTTATATTGAAGAAAGTCCTATGTTTCGTCCTTGTCTTACTCACAGCTTCTTATGGACACAATATTCTAGGATGTAGGCTCATCGGCACCAACTCACCACCTGTTTTACCTCAATTAAGCTTCGATACGAAGAGAAGTTAGGATGATGGAGTGTCATGGCAGTGATATGCCCATAAGAGACCGTGAGTAAGACAAGGACAAAACATAGGACTTCTTTCGATAAATAATTGTGATTGTAAAGTCACTTGCAATTTTCATGAATTATGTCAGAGTGAAAAGATACTTTAAGGTACGTGTAATCTGATGGTGCAGTAAAATTTGAGAGAGCTGGTTGTTAACTAGCATGAATTTGCATTCGAAAATTTGGATCTGATTTCTTCCACGAGAGTGAGCGAGATAAAGCATTCGTTTGGATCCATTTTGATTGTGACATCATCACAAAATTGGTCTATTAGAAAAACTTATCCTGAAACAGTAGCAAAGTGGAACTGGCCGTCTTAGTTTGATTCAAGCGCAAATTAATCTCTGAATTTATTCATTGGTATTTAAAGAATGTGCTCAAGAAAGAAATGCAGTGATTCTGAAGTTGATAAAAAAAAGTGATAACGAGCAGAAATGGCAGTCAGCTAAGTTTTGAGAACTGTTTCAAGCATTAAAAAGTTAATTTTTAGCTGGACAAAGATTAACAATTTGAGCTGTGAAGAGTCTTAGCTCTAAGTTAAGACTTAGTGCTATCAGGAATGTTACCCACTACTTTCCGTAAATTGAAGCAGTCAAGCTTAGAGTAACTTTGTTGCTCTTTTACTGGTAGCTGTCAAATACTTACCAATAATGAAAAATTGAGACCGGGGGTAAAAGTGTTTTAATTTTTTTTCTTTTTTTTCTTCTTTTTTTTAGCAGAAATTACCTTCAAAAAAATTAAAAAAAAAAGAAAAAGGAAGCTGTGAACACCCTAAAATTACACTTCAGAAAAATTCTTGCCTTGAAATTTGTAGGGAGGAGAAAATGCGTAAAATTTCTCTGGCGTCCGTCTATCTATCTGTCTGTCTGCGGGTGTGAAACGTGAAACCTAGCATAAATTTTGAACCATTGATCCATATGCATCTAAATTTTTCAGAGATGTTGCTATTAACATTCGCCAGAGGATGTTTTTTTGTTGTTTTGAAATTTTAATTTTTCTGTTAGTTATGGATGAAAAATGTTTTCTATTAAAACCAATGGGAGAATGGGTCATAAAAGGGAAAAACTTAAATATTTCTATTGTGGATAAGTGGGGTCTGGGGATCTCCCCCAGAATGTTAAAGGGGGGTCTGGGGGTCTCCCCCAAAATAAATTTGATGTGAGGAAGTGTTCGCAAGGTGTTCCTTACAGTTTATTCTTATTTTTCATTGCCTTTGTTGTGATTATCTGTTGGCGCTATATCATACCCTTCTCTCCCTAATTATTTTATTTTTTATTTTTTTTATTTTTCACAATTCATACAAATGGAGTAGCCAATGAGGAGCTATGTGTACAAGTCAACACAACAACAACAACAACAACAACAACAAAAAGAGTCTACGTAATTAGACATAGAATACATAGAATAGACAGTTATTAAAAAAAAAATTAGGTATTTGTTATTGAGGGGATTAATAGGTCATTTACCTTATAAAAAGCTTTATCAATCAGGAAATGCTCCAGGACTCTAAAGAATACAGTAAACTCAGACCTTCTGAAGCATTCCTTGATCGAGAGAGGAAGGGCATTAAATAGCTGTATTGCGGAGAGTCTTACTTCGTTCTCAGAAATATTCAGAGTAATTCTTACATTGTCTATATTATGGTGTCTGCTAGCGTAACTATGTTTAGGTAACATGTCATCCGGTGTAATTAGGCAGTTATTCAATGCAAATTTGAAACATTCAAATACATACAATGAAGGGATGGTCAAAAGTTTAAATTTTCTAAATAGATTATTATTAATTATTATCATTATTAATTATTATCATTAATTATTGTTTCGTTTGTTTTTGTTTCTACAGGACTTTACTTGCCCTAACTGTCACAATGGATTCATCGAGGCGCTTGAACCTGCAGAGGAAGAGCCTGATGAGGAAAGTGACTCTGAGCCTGGTTTAGCGACCGCTCTCTACGTCAGTATTATTAAAAATCATTGTTTGCCCGGGTTGCTAGTGCCCTGGGTACCCTGCCGAAAATCGGAATTCTTATGACCAGTAGAAATAGAATTAAGGGGAACAAAAATATAGAAAAAAAAAAAATAGGGAACTTTCAAAAATTTGAAAGAAGGTACGATCATGGTCAAGACTAAAATTCCGAAGGATCCTGCGCAGGTGCATCTCACAGAACGGACAAACAAACTGTTTTAATGACATTCACGTTTTTTGTCGCGGCTTGGGTAAAGGGCTCTGAAATTTTTTCTAGGCCCTATTCCCAACAACGACTCAAACCTCAGCTCTCATTTCATTTCTCTTTTTACAAGTTTGGTTTTTAGACGTTGTTGATTTTGATTTTGATTCGTATTTGAGGAGTTATTTGGAATTGTTACTGTGTGATGAGTTCAACGGTAGGAGTGCCAAACCCTCCCTAGGTGCCGTACGAGCTACCCCCTAATCACGAGGATTGGAAACCCCCCGCCACCAGAAGGTTCTAGGTGAATCCCCCCAGGAGAATGTGGGGATCAGCAGTCCGCCTCCGGCAAATTTTTGAAAATTTGACCATTTACAATACGTTTTGGAGCATATTTAAGTGGAATTGGGGTATTGGGAGCATGAGGTACCCTGACAGTAAACGGGGGTTTGTGGGACCTTTCCCGGAAAATTTTTGGGATTTTGACTTTTTAGAAAACCATTTTGGAGTCTCCAAAGAAATGATTTTCTAATTGTGCACCCATGGGAAATTTTTGAAAATTTTACCTTTCAGAATTCGTTTTTGGGGCTTTTTACGTCCAGATAGGGGGGATGTATGCATTATATAAATATTATATATTAAATGTTCTATGACTTACAAAAAAAAGTTTCCTGATGGAAATTTTTACTCTTTTAAATTTTGGCAACCTTTCAACAATTTTGCAGTTTTCAAGTGTTTAAAAACTAATCAGAATGCCCCTTTGAGAGTACGTCATGAAAAATCGAAACGTCTATCGGAAACAAAGGGGAAATTCAACAATAAGAATTTCGACCAAGGTACTTTCTTTTGAAAGCCTTAGAACAGAGGAAGCATGCCCTCTGGTTCATACGTGACTTTTCCAAAGAACTCCTTAATTCCAACTTTATGTGGCTCTGAGGCTCTTTTCTTTTTGTTTTTGTTTGGTTTTGTTTGTTTGTTTGGTTTTTGTCTCTTTGATTTTTATAATGGTGTGTTCGTACGTTGAGTTATCAAACGCTACAAAATATTTTTGAGTGAAACTTTTTTTTTCTACAAAATGAATGAAATGCATGTTACGGAGAAGAAGGAAAAAAAACCATTCACTTTTTAATTTTTTAGGGAGTATAAAAAAAAAATTTAAAGGTTTTATGAGTTTATCAGAGCTTTTGCCTCAAATGGTTTCCAGGGTGACTAATCTTTGAAAAAAAAATCAGCTTGAATGGCACATTAATTTTTTTTTAAAATTAAAAGTAGTTTATCCATCATCAAAAAACAGAACGTTCCGACATTACTTAAATTATACAAAATTTTTAAATAATTTACAAGAAATGGTGAAAAAAAAAATTGTGAAAACAAGGGACAATGAACTAACTGTCTCGCCCTCTAAGATTAGGTCTTGTGGCGGTTGAAAGATGTCTGTCAATGTGAGCAAAATTATTGATGAAAATTTTGGAATAGAGTTCGTTTCACGAAAGTTGGCCAATGACAGATGGGTTTGTATACTGTGCAGAGACGAGTTTGCGTTTTTGCGCATTTGCAAGAACGCAAACACATCTTTGCGCAGTGATCGATCATCGGCCTTATTTCGTGAAACGAGCTCTAGAAAGAAATGTAGTACTCAAGAGAAAGAAGAAGAAAATTATCGGTTACTAACCTCCAGATAAATCAATATTATAGGGCGTATTTAAAACAGTTTCAAGGTTTAATAAGTCTATAAGAGCTTTTGCTTCAAATGGTTCACTGAATGACTAATCTTTCCTGTAAAATCAACATATAGGCAGGTCCCATGTGACAAGTGCAGAGTTCTTTCCTAGTGCAGAGTTCTTTCCTAGAAAGATGCATCAAGGTATGACCCTCTTTAACGCATCGTTGAAAGTCTTACTCCCCCAGTGCATTCTCTAAATGGCTGTATCGGAACTTGCAACTTTAATTTAGAATATTCTATGTTCTGAGTAAACGAAAATTGCTTGATGGAATAGAATGTATTCGAAGCCTTTTCTTCCTTCTTTAGAAAATAATTTAAAAAAAAAGAAAAAAGGTTTTTTTGGCATAGACAGTAAGTAATATAAGGTGTCTACAAACCCGAAAAACCGGGAACCGTCACCATACTTTTTTTTCTTTTTGTTTCTATCTTAACCCTCTAACGACTAGGTTAATTCGAAAGAACGCCACTCTTCCGTTAATGAAGGGAAGGAAGTTAACTGTTCGTACTCGGGGGAGATGGAATTGCCTATACGGTGAATTGAAGGCAACCTTATCTTGTTAGTGTTTTCATCGATAATTGCATTTATCCGAAATGAAGACTGAAACAATGTGAAAAAGACTAGAGGAGAAAAACAAGCATACTCAGGCTTGGTCCATAAGGGGTTAAATAGTGAGGGATTTGAAGGAATGGTTTCTTTTATGGGGGAAATTCAGAGAAAAGAGGGAAGACTCAGCAAGTAGGATTTTTGCTGGATTCAACAATTTTCTCTGAAGTCATCCTCTGAATTTCCCCGAAAGAAAAGAAAAATTGGAGTGACATTTCCTCACTGTGTAACCCTTTTGCGCTCTGTTAACATGGAATCTAATGAATTTCACAACAATTTACATACACACAAAGGGGTTCATTCAAAATCGGCATTTTTCGCCCACTGCTTGTTTTTGACGAAACTTTGGGGATCGATTGGGGTTACTATTATTAGTGGATCCTGAAATTTTCGCGACCTAAAACCAATTTTTAGAGGGGGGGCGGGGGGGTCAAAGTTGAAACCTTCAAACTCAAATATCTCGCTAACGAATAAAGCTTTTGAAATGTGGTTTGCGCGAAAAAACGCGAAATAAAATTTCCTTTCTTTTGACTACCCACATGATCCACAAAATTTTAAACAAACACTTGCAATTTGCAATTTTTTTGATTTTCAGGCTCCAAATTTTTTACAAATTTTGAAATTCTGAAAAAACGCATTCTTCGATTTTGATTTCTATGAGATATGTTATTCTCTATAAAATTTGCTACAATTGAGTCCAAACCGCATGTTGGGGAAACTTTTCGTTTCTGAGTTATGAATTTTTAAAGTTTCAAAAATCGCTATTTTAGCGTTCTCGACAGCAACGAAACCTAAAAAAATAATTTCTCCGCTTCTAATCAACAAAACTTGGTGAAAATTGGGATTTGAGGGTTTTGAAGGTCGTAAAATTCAATTCTGCTATCAGATTTGGAGAATTTTGAAATCCAAGATGGCTACCAAGCAGATGGGTTTGCAGCCATCTTGGATTTCAAAATTCTTCAAATCTGATAGCAGAATTGAATTTTACGACCTTCAAAACCCCCAAATCCCAATTTTCACCAAGTTTTGTTGATTAGAAGCGGAGAAATTATTTTTCTAGGTTTCGTTGCTGTCACTGAGAACGCTAAAATAGCGATTTTTGAAACTTTAAAAATTCATAACTCAGAAACGAAAAGTTTCCCCAACATGCGGTTTGGACTCAATTGTAGCAAATTTTATAGAGAATAACATATCTCATAGAGATCAAAATCGAAGAATGCGTTTTTTCAGAATTTCAAAATTTGTAAAAAATTTGGAGCCTGAAAATCAAAAAATTGCAAATTGCAAGTGTTTGTTTAAAATTTTGTGGATCATGTGGGTAGTCAAAAGAAAGGAAATTTTATTTCGCGTTTTTTCGCGCAAACCACATTTCAAAAGCTTTATTCGTTAGCGAGATATTTGAGTTTGAAGGTTTCAACTTTGACCCCCCGCCCCCCATCTAAAAATTGGTTTTAGGTCGCGAAAATTTCAGGATCCACTAATAATAGTAACCCCAATCGATCCCCAAAGTTTCGTCAAAAACAAGCAGTGGGCGAAAAATGCCAATTTTGAATGAACCCCTTTTATGAGGGAAAGTCCTTCAATTCATTAATTTTGGTCTAAGATTTGAAAATTACTCTTCCACAACTCTCCACTGGAAGGGTTAGAATGTAAAGAATTACAAAAAAAAAAAAAAAAAAAAAAAAAAAAAAAAAAAAAAAAAAAAATTAAGGTAATTCTATGGCAAACTCGCTGCAATTTTAATTGGAATGATGGCCTTTCTTGCTGATGTTTCCGAAAATAGCCGTTTTTTTATGGTTTTCAGCCATTTTCTCTGAACAGACCAATGATAGAAAAAAAATCATATTGTTTGCACCTGTGTAATTTTTTGCTTGATTTTTTGAGCCAATAACAGACAAAATTGGTTCAGAAATAAAGACTTATTTATTGGGGGAAAAATCAAATGTAATTTGAAGTTGTAGGCAAAGCCTTTGTTTACAACTTCAAATTACATTTGATTTTTTCTCCCCGTAAATACGTCTTCATGCGTCCCAATTTTGCCCAAGATGTTGGCTCAAAAAATCAAGCAAAAAATTACACAATCTGCACAATTATGCAGACAATCTGATTTTTTTTTCTATCATTCGTCTGCTCTGAGGAGATTGCCAAAAACTGTCAGGAAACGGCTATTTTTGGAGACATTGACAAGTAATGCCATCTACCGGATTAAAGTCGCTGCGAGCTTGCCATAAAATCACCTTTAAAAACAAATTGTAAAAGTATTGGTCCACTTCCGCGTCTTCTCCCTCTTTTTATTCTTCTTCTTTGTCTTCTTAATTTTCCTGTTCTTCTCTCACCTTAAGTATTGGTAAAATCGCCTTTTTTTTATTTATTTATTTATTTATTTATTTTAATATAATAAAAGGGACAAGCCCTTGGACAAAATAACAAAATATGCGCAAAAATAGGCAATTTTTTTTTTCTTTTGGAAAGTTAGAAAAAGCCAGGTAAACACACCAGATTAGATTTTTATGTTCCACTTTAAGTCAATTTTGTCGGTAAGCGATTCATAGTAGTATTTTGATAACTTTCACATCTTGCGTAACCAGAGATTTTAAAGTCCCGATAATTTATTCTCTGGGAATATTCTCAATTAAGAATTCTCTCTTAAGTGGGTACTAAAACTATCTTTCAACTTTCTCTTCTGAAATCTAACAAACTAATGTTTTTAACTGCTTGTTAGTGTGTAAGTTTTGAAATGAATGACTAAATTAAATCATAAAAAAAGTAGAACAGATTTGGTCCTGCATTCTGTCCCACAATCCTACATTCTCTCTCTCTCTCTATGCTTCAATTTCGTTTAAAATTTCTATTATCTCCAAGGATATCCGTTTTTTAAACTAAAGACAAGCAGATTGATATTTTTACTTCATTTAAACACTTAATGAAAAAAAGACCAAAAAAAAAAAGTAAACTGCTCTGGAAATGAAGATTAGGAAAAAGTAAACTGGGAATATTCCCAATTCGGAATTAACTCAGCTGGAAATATTGGGAGTAGTGACGGTTAAGGTGATTTCAGGCGAAACTTTTTCAGATTTCAATACGATGGATAGTGCCACCAGACGATTTTGGGAAAAGTAGTGTTTGTGGCATTTTAAATTGAAAACAAAGACAAAAAAGGTAAATCCAAAAATTTCAGCACCTGCATAATTTTTATGGATTTTTTTAACCCAAAAGGAGCAAAATTGGTTTAGAATTAAAGCCGTAAATCAGAAATGATTATGAGTGAAGGTATGTCTATCTGCCTCATCCGCACTAGTTGAGGCTTGTGGGAATTTTTTAATTAATAATTTTCGGCTTTATTTTTGAGCATTTTAGCTTGAAACTTTCAGGATATCTTCCTGAGGTATGTTTGCAGGTGTTGAAGTTCCTCAGATTTGCTTTGTTTTGCGTAAATTCATCTATTTCAGCCAAAAACTGTTGACTTTTTTAGCAGCGTGATGTGGTGTCCACGGTTTCAACTAATTGACCCTGAAATCATCTTAAACACTTTGCATCAAAAATTCTAAGATGGTGAACACTGAGTATCAAAAACCGGGGAGTTTCCATTTGTTCGTTTGGTTGGTGAGGGAAGACTGAGGATATGAATGGAGATTTTTTGCCCCCCGAATTTTGCAGACACCTTTAATAACAAAATCAAAACCAGCTCAAATATTTTGAACTTGCATTTCATGTTTTCAGGATGCTCTTCAAGATTTTTTAGAATTCCAAGAAGAGCTCGCTGCAAGACGCGTAAGGCGAAATCGTATGTTCCGCAGGACTCCTGGCAATACGTCATCGTTACGGATCCTCAATTCCTCTGGCCTCCCGTCTTCAAATCTGGCCCCTTCTTCGCGAGGAAGGACCTCGTCGACCTCCTCCGGACTGCGCTCACGAAGGTACTTACTTTTTCCTGTTTTTTTCGGCAGCTTTTTGACTGTTTTGCATGGTTGGAGGGCTGCCGTTTTGGGTATAATCATTGCTATTTTTCAATTCACCGATGATTCCACCGGTTGAGAAAAAATTACACAGTTCAGTTCAGCGTATGACTGTAATAAACTAAAATACTCGCATCTGTAATCTTTTCTCAACTGGTAGAGTCGTCGATGACTTTAAAAGAACTTGCGGTTATTTTAATTAATCAACGGAGTTTCCACCGATTAAGGAAAGATTACAGATCAGAGTATTTTCATGCATTACAGTCATACACTGAACTGAACTGTGTAATCTTTTCTCAACCGGTGGAATCATTGGTGAAAAGAAAAATATCATTGATTATACGCGAAACGGCAGCCCTGCATGGTAGTCAGATTTGAAGGGAAATTCATTACATTTTTCATCGATGTAAATGCAAGACGTGACGATTCATTGCCACCACTCTGCAACACTGCCATTTTGTAACCAGACCAGTTTTTTTATTTTTACTTTCTCACTCTAACGAAGTTAGAAATTGAGAAACTATTGCGATGGCGTAGCTGTCTGTCCGTCTGTCTATATCCCAGCATATTATTTGAACCAATGCTCCATATCACTGGCGCAACCAGGATCTCTTCCATCTCTCTCATTTCCCATTTGAATGTATAAGTAGGAAAAGGACAGAAAGAGGGGGTTTTATCCCCTTGTCCATCCTTGTCTAACATACGTTTTTTAATGGAGAAAAGAGAGAGATGAAGAAACTCTCAGTGCGCTACTACTCCATATGCATCCTAATTTTGCTGAGAGGCTGCTTTCAACATTCCCCTGAATGAACTATTTTTATTTATTCTAAATTTTAAATTAGAAGGTAGGTTTTTATTAAAATCAATGGGGAAATGGTTTTAGCTCGTTTCAGAAGTGTAGGCCGCACCTAGACCATAATCTTTGGCGAATTTCCAATTTTCATTCCTTCAAATTACAACAAAACTTGCCTCCGACTTTAAACTTTTGATTTTAAAGCGTTCCATAATGAAAACCCAATGCTCAAAGTCATTTTTATTACTTCGGTTACTGTGTTTATTCGTTTGTTGGTTTATCAACTCTACACTTGTTTTACAGGAATCGTCGAATGCTCCAGAATGAATCAAGGACAGAGCCGATTGAAGCTCTGGTCCAAGAATTACTATTTGAATTCAGTGGAGGCGGAGTTGATGCACGAGCAAATGGACCTGTGTAAGTTAATCTCTTTATTTTTTGGTCAGAGTTCTTAAGTTCTATGCACATAGTTATGTATTTATTTATTTATCCTCCCTCCCCATTGCACACAATGAATAAAAGAGAAAACTACCGCACTCCACTATATAAATATATGATAATTTATTTATGAATACATTGAGATCACAATCAAGTGACCATGGTAAAAGTCAAATTACAATTGTATGAATAACAAATAAATAAATATTCTTATGAATCAGTTTAGAAATTGTTGTAGAGAGTAGTAGGGATTTTTTAGGAGGTATTGCTCTAATTTAGAAATGAAATGATGGAATTCGCTCTCCCTGAACAAACCCTTTAATTCTCCTGGCAGCGCATTAAAGAGTTGTATACTTGAATATTTGATGTTTGACTTGGAAATTTCGAGTCTTACTTTCTCATTATCGATGTTATAGTGTCTACTATAATAGCGATGTGAGGGTAGTAGATCTGCTGGCTTAATAAGGTTATTGAATACTGAGAATTTGATGATTTCATAGATATAAAGAGACGGTAGAGTAAAAAGCGTGTGTTGGGAGAACAAATCTTCACGAGTGTGGTCGTAAGGGAGATTGAATATTATTCTTAAGATTTTCTTTTGAGCAATGAACAATTTATTGGCTAAACTACTTCTTCCCCATAATATAATCGAATATCTCAGATGAGAAAGGATATAGGCATAGTAGTACACAAGTGCAGTTTCTCTGTTGGTAATTCTTCGGATGTTCCTGATAGCCCACATGTAACTTTGCAATTTGTTTAATAATGTTTCAAGATAACAACTCCAATTTAGACTAAAGTCAATACCAACTCCTAAAAATTTTACAACACTTTGGAACTGAATGATAGTACCATCATTAGTATTAAAATGATCTAGTAGTAAGGCTGTCGAGGAAGTAGGCAAAAAACTAAGGGCTTTAGTTTTTGTCTGATTGACGAGTAGGTCATTTATGCTGAACCAAAGACTTATCTGATCATATGCTAATTTCATTCCATTGAAGGCATCTTTACCAAGAGCAACTGTGGTTGTGTCGTCCGCAAACAAGAATGTTGGAATTCTTACAAATATAGGCAGATCGTTTGTAAAAATGATAAAGAGTAAAGGGCCATGTATGGAGCCTCGTGTAGCGCCAGTGGTAATTTCCCTTTTATCTGAAAAGATGGGGCCATTAATTGAGTCAATTTTGACAACTTGAAATCTATCACTAAGGTAGGATGTCATTAGCTTTAATGCGCTTTGAGAAAGTCCATAGTGCTGGAGCTTGGCGAGAAGCATTTTGTGATTCATGAGGTAAATGCCTTTGCCAAATCAAAGTGAATGACTACGACTACATGCCGCACTTACAACCCGCCCTTTCTACTACTACTGCTTATTTCACGGAAAAACTGCCCAGTTACAAAAAAAATCACAAGAATGCAAAAGCGTTGACCAGCCTAAGCGCAAACAGAACAAACACAGTAAATAGAACTAATAAATTAAGTACAGCCAAATATCACGTAGGATCATTAATAAATAGAAATAAAATTAAAATTAAATTTTGTATTTTCTTTAATGGGGCTCTTGCAAACTGTTGCTGTGAGCAAATGATTAGTCCATACTGATGTAAAAACAAGAAAAAATCAAGAAAATCACACTGAGAAAGTTTAAAATTTAATAATAAACCTACATAACTACATAAATGGCAAGATCGTAATGGCGGTTCAACGCAGGTATCATGGGAGATTCCTATCTAATATGCCACTTTCTCTTTGGAAACACAGAGGTATGTCTCAATTTAGATAGGAATCCCACGATACTTGCGTCGAACCACCATTAAGCTCGATTCTGAGAGTGAATTTTATGATTTTTTAGTGTACTCATTGTCATTTTTACAGGTTTTTATGCAAGAATCAACTCTTCAATCCCGTGTAGCAAAAGTTCGCAAGAGCCCCATTGAAAGTACTACAGATTTATTGTGAAGACATGTTGCTGTTACATGCAACAATCCTCTTTATTGTTTTTTCGTTTGACTTTTCAGGTTTCTTCTGAGTAACCCGGGCGACTACGCGTGGGGCCGCGAAGGTCTTGACGCGATTGTCACTATGCTCCTTAATCAAATGGAAGTCTCAGGACCTCCGCCACTCTCAACTGAGAAAATTCAAGAAATTCCAGTCGTTGTTATCACCCAAGCCCAAGTTGGTAAGTTATCTTGGAATAATCTGCTGTATACAACTCAGCTAAGTAATATAAGTTAAATGCTCTGGTAACAGACATCCTTGACGGAACTTCGAGAAGATTTGGTCCATAATTTTCAACCTACACAATGGATTTCACATTTTTTTGGCTCAGAAGAAAGTTCAGACCTAGAGCTTTCATTTGAATGATCAAATCATACTTTCAACATAATAACAAGCTCAGAAAAACCAAAATCAAAATATGAACAGATGTTCCAGTGATAGACACCACAAAATAGCCTTGTAGCAGTAACAGACTTCTTCGTTTTAGCGACAGACACCCCCTGTAGATTGCCCAAATTTTCTTATTTTTCTGGGTTACAAGACTGCTTTGAGACGTAATGTAGGTTCCCTGGACCTGAAAGCTTATAATATGGGAGTGTCCTTTAAGAGATTACGTTAGGAACAGCTAGAAATAATTGTTTACTTGAGGTGGCTGCCTTTATCCTTCAATCTATCTTCTTTTAAAGCATCAAATTCACAAAATTCTGCATTTAAGCTAGTTGTCCCAATTACCGCCACCCTTAAAAAAAAACTTCCTTAAAACACATGTTAAAATGTTAATTTATATCAAACCTAGGATCTGTTTGCACACTAGGACCTTTCAAATACTTTTCAGTTTTATTGGGGAAAAAAAAAAAAAAAAAAAGTTGGAGTAATCAATCAGGAAAAAAAATTACTAATAAAACTCGAAAAAATGACCCATGTCCCAATTATCGCCGTGCCAAAAGTAGCTTTGTCCCAATTATTGTCATATTAGTTGTCCTAATTATCGCCATACATATTTTCAATGGCTTTTCATTCAAATCATCATGTTTATTGTCTGGAAATAATGAAATTATAATAATTTAACCCTGTCCCGTAACGAAGCTACTAAGAAATTGGCAGAAACAGGTGGTGCTGGGCAGGTGTCCACTTCTGTGGTTTTTAAAGGGCACAGTGCTGCTAAATATCAGCTTCGAACTTTTTCATTAGTTCAGCCAACCTATGAAAAACCCGCATCCCGTATTCTATTAAATTTCCTTGCTAATGCAGGCCTATTCTATAGAATTAATGAATAGGGTGGCGGTAATTGGGACGTCTACCTTAAGCACTCTGTATCGCACCTAAAGTGCACTATAACTAACAACACAAGAAAAATGAGCTCAGATTTCTTATTATTCGTGGATGAAAAAGAAAATTATCTGTTACTGGACCGGTGCCTGTTACAGATGAGTTCACCTTGTCGCATTTTACCTGCTCCATTTTTAGTTTATCACAGATTTGATCTACAAGCCGTGGCGTGAATCCTGCATTGACAATTCGATGCAATCCATTTTAGCAAACTTTTTTGTGGAGCCCCACTCCATGGCTTAGCTTCTAATCAATTTGTTTTCTTTTTAAAAAAAAAAACTCTAGATTCCTCTCTTCAATGTTCTGTGTGTTGGGAAGATTTTAAATTTGAAGAACCTGTCCGGAAGCTGGCCTGTGATCACGTCTACCATGAACCTTGTATAATCCCGTGGTTGGAACTTGTAAGTTTACTGTTTATCATACAGTCAAACATATTTTCAGCTAATGTTTTTCTAAAACAATTATCACTGAAACAGCCATATTTTAACTGCCCACAATGGGGCTGTTGCACACTTTTGCTATAAGCGAGGGTATGTTACTGTGCTTGTGCCTAAAATTCCTGATTTAAAAGTGTTGTTTCATGAGATTCTGATCAGGAAAATTGAGTCTTTTTAATCATAAAATGATCAGAACTTAAAGTTTAATCGTCAGATGACTAAGAAAACCCAATCCGACTCTTTATAATCTAATAAAATAACATTTTGAAATCAGGTTTTTTGATCACGAGCCCATTATCTGTTTTATTGCACTTTCCTTGATTTGCTCAAAAGATATACCATTGAAGCTAGCTTGTTAACTTTTGCATCTATTTCTCTCATTGAATTCTTCAAGATCAAGTTTTGTCATATTTCTTTTGTTTAAATTTTTCTTTTCTGCCTCTGAAGAATTTTCTAGTTCTAATTCTAATTCTAATTCTTTTTACAGCATGGTACATGTCCCATTTGCCGGAAAACCTTAAACGAGGACGGTACCCTTGGCGATCCTAGCAATTCCAATCCTGATGTAAATAGTTTAGAAGCTTTCTTTAGGTGAGTAAATTGCTCAATAGTCTTGCTTTTCAGATAAATCTGTATCACCATCCTAAGGTTAAGGGTGGTTTAAGGGAGACTAGTGGACCTATTTTTTGAAAAAACCGTTTTTTTTGTTTTGTTTTTTTTTTTTAATTGTTTCTTGTAGAGCATCTTTTCCTGAACAAAATGATGTATATTATGTCATACTTCAAATTTTTCTTCATGTACGTAAATGTGATTGAAAGTTGATACTGCTGGTGAAAATGTGAGTACTTCTTTTTGTTTTCTTCAATTTCCCGAAACTTGCATTTTTTTACCTTTCGGTACACTTTTCTCAGAAACTGATGAAGCTTTGATCATTGTTTTTTGTTTAAATGTTCATAAATTGAACCTCCAACTATGGAACTAGAATAATTGTGATTGTGCAGTTACATTTTTTTAGAAAAAAAAGTTTCAAGCTCAGAAAAAAACACAATTTTTTGAACTTTCAAAAAATTGAACTTAAAAGTGTGTAAAAATAAAAATCCTACAGCTTCAGGACGTAATAAGGAGTAGGTATGCAAAATCTCATTGCTGTAGCTCAAACCAATCCTGAGAAAAGTGCACCAAAAGATGATCCATTTTTACATGGGTAGCATATAGGTCCACTAGTCCCCTTAATCTCTCTTCTACTCATGTAAAGCAATAAAGCATGTAAATTATGTAAAGCTAGAGTGGAATGTATTTATGGGGGTCTGCAAATTTCAAAGTTTCAACTCTTACAAATCTCTGCTCCTGATGCTCCAGCCGTGTGAACATTATTGATAGTGTCAAGTGTGCCGACCTAATTCACCTATACTGTGCGTTCTCT
Source organism: Trialeurodes vaporariorum (assembly GCA_011764245.1). Taxonomy (NCBI): domain Eukaryota; kingdom Metazoa; phylum Arthropoda; class Insecta; order Hemiptera; family Aleyrodidae; genus Trialeurodes; species Trialeurodes vaporariorum. The sequence continues at coordinate 10,873,532 of VMOF01000013.1, forward strand.
TAGAAGAACAATATTCAAATCTTTAGTTGAGTCGGAGCGGCTCTCTAAATGTTAGGCTGCTAACTCACTCCCCCGGATTTCTTTTCAAAAATTAACCTCGAAATAAGGTAAGGTGATGCTATTTTCAACCAATGAATCAGTGCTCTGTGATTCTTATTTGCTTTTTTTTACTAGCCATTATGTGAGCTTAACCCACATTTGTCCTCTAGGTTGTTTTTGACTTGCTCGTTGTGTTATTTTTGGACCAAATTTCTGTCAATTTTTACAAATATTACTCAAAAACAAATTTCGGGAGTTTTTAGCACGCATAATTAGCTGGACCTAAAATTTCTAATGTTTTCATTTTTTTAGTTTTACAATTTTTTTCTTTTAAGAAAAATGCTTAATAATTTCAAAGAGTTCTGGGCCAGTGGCGTAGATAAGGCCTCCGGCTTTAGGGGGCCCCTTAAGCTAAATGACAAGGAAAAGTAGATTAAATAGCATTCCTCCTTCGCTTTTTGTGAATATCGTTGGAATGTGATTTTCATATCTTGTGAGAGTCCTCCATGGCGGTCCTGAGACCCTGGGTTTATTTGAATCTTGAGTTTTAATATGAAAAAGCTCAAATTTCAAATTAATGCATCCCTGTCTGTGACATGCGCTCGAAAACTTGATAAAAGATTTCTGAGCTTACAATCCGAAAACTTGATAAAAGATTTCTGAGCTTACAATCGGAAAACTTGATAAAAGATTTCTGAGCTTACAATCCTTTGCTTCGCTTGTCTATTTTCCTTTTAATTTTAAGCTGAACTCTGCTCTCGGATTTCTTACTTACAAAATTATCTAAAAAATAAGTCTTGAGTTACAAGTTCTTTGGTGGGAAAAAAAAAGAGTTTCAATGATAAAAGATTTACATCAATTGATTTATTTATTTATTTATTTATTTATTTATTTATTTAATTTCAACGGGGCAAGTCCCAATTACATGAAAAAAGTAACAGAAAATGAGCAACTTTACAAATGACAAAGCAGGCAGCAAAAAAAAAAAAAAAAAAAAAAAAAAAACAATTCTCTTTAACAAGCGATTTAAAAGTAGAGATGGGTATGCCAAAAAATGTAATCCATTCCGAGCAATTATTAGCAAGACCAGAAATTCTGGAAGTAACCGATCTATGCCCACAAATATTAAGTGATGGAGGGATAGCAAAATATACGATTTATATTGCAAAGAGTTCTAGGACGAACATGGATACTTGTGGAACTAAGAAGAATAGGAGAATCTATAAAATTCTTAAGAAGCCTAAATAAAAACATGAGATCGTAATAATGCCCAAAAGTAACAAGGGGATATTTTTGGGGATTTTTTAATGAATTTTGTCTGAAAATGCGTGTGAGAATAGCTCAACTTCCAAGATTTTAGGAGGAACATTATGAGGCTCACATTTTCTTGAAGAGCAAAAGCACTTATGTTATGTAAAGCTTACTACGGAGTTAGTGAATTTTTGAATGAGTTTTGACTTGTACTTTAATGTTTGTAATGTTCCATGTACCAACTTTCAAATACAATGCAATACATCCCAAACCTCAGGTCCTACTGAGGGAGGGGATGCCCCAGATCAGACCCCCACTCGAAGTGACTGTGTAAAATAGGGCCTGATAAAATGTTTGGCAAAGGGGCTCCGGAATCCTTATCTACGATACTGTTCTAGGCATGTGTGGGTTAAAGGCTCCAGACCATCAAAAAACCCTACAAAAAGCAGGAAGACTCCGGTTTGGCGCCCACTGCTCCCCCTTGAATATTTTTCTCGTCGCACCCATGAGTGCTGAGCCCCCCCTCCCTTCGTAAAAAGAAAAAAACCCTGTACTGCTGCTGCTGCTATGTTGCAGATCAGAACCCTTACAAGCCCCCCCCCCCCCCCCTGGAATAATATCATAGGAAGAGGCACCTGCTATCTCACTGCCCTGTGCAGTAGAATGCAAAACAATATAATTATAATTAAGGCTGGAGCATTATGTAGGGATTATTAAACAGCAGCAGGCCGATCCTTGAAATTCACGACTTTTGGGTAGACTGGATAAGAATGGAAAACGGTGATTGGTGGAGACGAGTCACGTGGTTGTCCAGTCTAATCAAAATACGGAATGGATTAGATAATTTATCGGGCAGTCTTGGAGTACCCGATAAATTATCTAATCCATTCCGTATTTTGATTAGACTGGGCAACCACGTGACTCGTCTCCACCAATCACCGTTTTCCATTCTTATCCAGTCTACCCAAAAGTCGTGAATTTCAAGGATCGGCCCGCAGGTGTTCGCTTCAAAATGCGTAACATCAATTAGGCTTGGATACCTTACTAGATGGACAAAACAATTATAACAAAATCGTAAAAGATATCATCTTCAAACTCAAAAACTTTGGTGGTACTTCAATCTAATTAGAGAAGTCTGGTACCGTAGTTAGTTCATATCATATAATACATTTTTGTTGTGTCAGGGTGACGCTCCTACTGCAGCCAATTAAGGGGCGATAGGTAGTGATGTTGAATAATAAAGATTTAGACGAATTTAAGAGATAACGTAAATAATGAACTGTAATATATGATAGGTATAAGTGAACAGAATATAGAATTTGGGGAGAGCATGTCTCGTCAAGCGTGCGTTAGTGAGGGTGAGACTTCGACGGCTGTTGTACATATTTTAAAACTGAAAAGGAACGAAGGAAAAAAGAAAGCTGAAAAAAGATGAAACAAAGGCTCCTAGGCTTCACAAGCGGAGAGCTAGAATGTTAAGCACATGTGTGCATCAAAAAGAAGAGGGTTGCATGGATAAAATCAGATGCAACCCCGCTTAAATTGTAGTAGGTATTACGAGGAAAAAGACACACGACACAACATTTTATACACATAAACCGAGTCTAATAATTGATTTGTTTAAATCAGAAAGAACTTAAAGCAATAACATTAATGGTAATTTAAAGCCCAAGTTGAATTAATGTAATGCCTACTTAGTTACCCCATAAAGGAGCAGCTAGAATTTCCTGCTATTTCTTACTGTGAACAAAGCAACTAATACACCATCATGAAAGGATAGTAAAATGGCAGCTGCATAGTTATAGGTCCTACTAGCCCACATGCATTCTTTGTTTGACACAGCCACCCGCTAATTGCTGTCTTACATAGAAAAAAGATTTGATGCTCATTACTGAAAGGATCGTCGAACACCAGTTGTGCAGTTCCCTGGAAAAACCAAATATTCAGCCATGATCATGTCATAGCAAGAACACCTGCTAGTGAACAATAAAATTGGGGAGACAACAGGAAGTTATAAAAAAAAACCGGCCTTCTGGTTCAAAATCCTGATCAGCACGGAAATGTAATTTCTCAGAAATAGGACACCAGCTCTCAACTGCCGCGAACATAAGAACTAATGCTCATAATACGCATATTGCACATTTAGCCACTTCTCACGTACCTATGCAAAATAGCCACGGAATTCGTCTCTCTCGCACTCGTTGTCGCTTACGGAAACAACCATGGGTAACCGACCTCACCGCCATAAGACGCAATGAGTGCGAGAGAGAGGCCTTTCTACGAGACGCCCTCTCTTATCGGGGACCGTTTTAAGAAAACGGCCTCTCTCTCGCACTCGTATTCGCTTACGGAAACAACTTAGGAAACGGACCGAACCACCATAAGAGGCAATGAGTGCGAGAGAAAGACCTTTTTTGTAAAACGCTCTCTCTCTCTCGCACTCGTATTCGCTTACATGAACAACATAAGGGAACGGACCGAACCGCCATAAGAGGCAACGAGTGCGAGAGAGAGACCTTTTTCGTAAAACGGTCTCTCTCTCGCACTCGTATTCGCTTACGGGAACAACTTGGGAAACGGACCGAAACGCCATAAGCGAATACGAGTGCGAGAGAGAGACCGTTTTACGAAAAACGACTATCTCTCTCTCGCACTCATTGCCTCTTACGGCGGTTCGGTCCGTTTCCCAAGTTGTTCCCGTAAGCGCATACGAGTGCGAGAGAGAGAGTGTTTCACGTAAAAGGTCTCTCTCTCTCGCACTCGTTGCCTCTTATGGCGGTTCGGTCCGTTTCCCAACTTGTTCCCGCAAGCGAATACGAGTGCGAGAGAGAGAGAGTGTTTCACGAAAAAGGTCTCACTCTCTCGCACTCGTTGCCTCTTACGGCGCGGCGGTTCGGTCCGTTTCCCAAGTTGTTCCCGTAAGCGCATACGAGTGCGAGAGAGAGAGTGTTTCACGTAAAAGGTCTCTCTCTCTCGCACTCATTGCCTCTTACGGCGGTCCGGTCCGTTTCCCAACTTGTTCCCGCAAGCGAATACGAGTGCGAGAGAGAGAGTGTTTCACGTAAAAGGTCTCTCTCTCTCGCACTCATTGCCTCTTACGGCGGTTCGGTCCGTTTCCCAAGTTGTTCCCGTAAGCGCATACGAGTGCGAGAGAGAGAGTGTTTCACGTAAAAGGTCTCTCTCTCTCGCACTCGTTGCCTCTTATGGCGGTTCGGTCCGTTTCCCAACTTGTTCCCGCAAGCGAATACGAGTGCGAGAGAGAGAGTGTTTCACGTAAAAGGTCTCTCTCTCTCGCACTCGTTGCCTCTTATGGCGGTTCGGTCCGTTTCCCAAGTTGTTCCCGTAAGCGCATACGAGTGCGAGAGAGAGAGTGTTTCACGTAAAAGGTCTCTCTCTCTCGCACTCATTGCCTCTTACGGCGGTTCCGTCCGTTTCCCAAGTTGTTCCCGCAAGCGAATACGAGTGCGAGAGAGAGAGAGTGTTTCACGAAGAAGGTCTCTCTCTCGCACTCATTGCCTCTTACGGCGGTTCGGTCCGTTTCCCAAGTTGTTCCCGTAAGCGAATACGAGTGCGAGAGAGAGAGTGTTTCCCGTAAAAGGTCTCTCTCTCTCGCACTCGTTGCCTCTTATGGCGGTTCGGTCCGTTTCCCAAGTTGTTCCCGTAAGCGCATACGAGTGCGAGAGAGAGAGTGTTTCACGTAAAAGGCCTCTCTCTCTCGCACTCGTTGCCTCTTATGGCGGTTCGGCCCGTTTCCCAAGTTGTTCCCGCAAGCGAATACGAGTGCGAGAGAGAGAGTGTTTCACGAAAAAGGTCTCTCTCTCTCGCACTCGTTGCCTCTAATGGCGGTTCGGTCCGTTTCCCAAGTTGTTCCCGTAAGCGCATACGAGTGCAAGAGAGAGAGTGTTTCACGTTAAAGGTCTCTCTCTCTCGCACTCGTTGCCTCTTATGGCGGTTCGGTCCGTTTCCCAAGTTGTTCCCGCAAGCGAATACGAGTGCGAGAGAGAGAGTGTTTCACGAAGAAGGTCTCTCTTTCGCACTCATTGCCTCTTACGGCGGTTCGGTCCGTTTCCCAACTTGTTCCCGCAAGCGAATACGAGTGCGAGAGAGAGAGTGTTTCACGAAGAAGGTTTCTCTCTCGCACTCATTGCCTCTTACGGCGGTTCGGTCCGTTTCCCAAGTTGTTCCCGTAAGCGAATACGAGTGCGAGAGAGAGAGTGTTTCACGTAAAAGGCCTCTCTCTCTCGCACTCGTTGCCTCTTATGGCGGTTCGGCCTGTTTCCCAAGTTGTTCCCGCAAGCGAATACGAGTGCGAGAGAGAGAGTGTTTCACGAAAAAGGTCTCTCTCTCTCGCACTCGTTGCATCTAACGGCGGTTCGGTCCGTTTCCCAAGTTGTTCCCGTAAGCGCATACGAGTGCGAGAGAGAGAGTGTTTCACGTAAAAGGTCTCTCTCTCTCGCACTCGTTGCCTCTTATGGCGGTTCGGTTCGTTTCCCAAGTTGTTCCCGCAAGCGCATACGAGTGCGAGAGAGAGAGTGTTTCACGTAAAAGGTCTCTCTCTCTCGCACTCGTTGCCTCTTATGGCGGTTCGGTCCGTTTCCCAACTTGTTCCCGCAAGCGAATACGAGTGCGAGAGCGAGAGTGTTTCACGAAAAAGGTCTCTCTCTCGCACTCATTGCCTCTTACGGCGGTTCGGTCCGTTTCCCAAGTTGTTCCCGTAAGCGAATACGAGTGCGAGAGAGAGAGTGTTTCACGTAAAAGGTCTCTCTCTCTCGCACTCGTTGCCTCTTATGGCGGTTCGGCCCGTTTCCCAAGTTGTTCCCGCAAGCGAATACGAGTGCGAGAGAGAGAGTGTTTCACGAAAAAGGTCTCTCTCTCTCGCACTCGTTGCATCTAACGGCGGTTCGGTCCGTTTCCCAAGTTGTTCCCGTAAGCGCATACGAGTGCGAGAGAGAGAGTGTTTCACGTAAAAGGTCTCTCTCTCTCGCACTCGTTGCCTCTTACGGCGGTTCGGTCCGTTTCCCAACTTGTTCCCGCAAGCGAATACGAGTGCGAGAGAGAGAGTGTTTCACGTAAAAGGTCTCTCTCTCTCGCACTCGTTGCCTCTTATGGCGGTTCGGTCCGTTTCCCAAGTTGTTCCCGTAAGCGCATACGAGTGCGAGAGAGAGAGTGTTTCACGTAAAAGGTCTCTCTCTCTCGCACTCGTTGCCTCTTATGGCGGTTCGGTCCGTTTCCCAACTTGTTCCCGCAAGCGAATACGAGTGCGAGAGAGAGAGTGTTTCACGAAGAAGGTCTCTCTCTCGCACTCATTGCTTCTTATAGCGGTTCGGTCCGTTTCCCAAATTATTCCCGTAAGCGCATACGAGTGCGAGAGAGAGAGCGTTTCACCAAAAAGATCTAGCTCTCTCTCGCACTCATTGCCTCTTACGGCGGTTCGGTCCGTTTCCCAAGTTGTTCCCGTAAGCGAATACGAGTGCGAGAGAGAGAGTGTTTCTCGTAAAAGGTCTCTCTCTCTCGCACTCGTTGCCTCTTATGGCGGTTCGGCCCGTTTCCCAAGTTGTTCCCGCAAGCGAATACGAGTGCGAGAGAGAGAGTGTTTCACGAAAAAGGTCTCTCTCTCTCGCACTCGTTGCCTCTAACGGCGGTTCGGTCCGTTTCCCAAGTTGTTCCCGTAAGCGCATACGAGTGCAAGAGAGAGAGTGTTTCACGTTAAAGGTCTCTCTCTCTCGCACTCGTTGCCTCTTATGGCGGTTCGGTCCGTTTCCCAAGTTGTTCCCGCAAGCGAATACGAGTGCGAGAGAGAGAGTGTTTCACGAAGAAGGTCTCTCTTTCGCACTCATTGCCTCTTACGGCGGTTCGGTCCGTTTCCCAAGTTGTTCCCGTAAGCGAATACGAGTGCGAGAGAGAGAGTGTTTCACGAAGAAGGTCTCTCTCTCGCACTCATTGCTTCTTATAGCGGTTCGGTCCGTTTCCCAAATTGTTCCCGTAAGCGCATACGAGTGCGAGAGAGAGAGCGTTTCACCAAAAAGGTCTAGCTCTCTCTCGCACTCATTGCCTCTTACGGCGGTTCGGTCCGTTTCCCAAGTTGTTCCCGTAAGCGAATACGAGTGCGAGAGAGAGAGTGTTTCACGTAAAAGGTCTCTCTCTCTCGCACTCGTTGCCTCTTATGGCGGTTCGGCCCGTTTCCCAAGTTGTTCCCGCAAGCGAATACGAGTGCGAGAGAGAGAGTGTTTCACGAAAAAGGTCTCTCTCTCTCGCACTCGTTGCCTCTAACGGCGGTTCGGTCCGTTTCCCAAGTTGTTCCCGTAAGCGCATACGAGTGCGAGAGAGAGAGTGTTTCACGTAAAAGGTCTCTCTCTCTCGCACTCGTTGCCTCTTATGGCGGTTCGGTCCGTTTCCCAAGTTGTTCCCGCAAGCGAATACGAGTGCGAGAGAGAGAGTGTTTCACGAAGAGGGTCTCTCTTTCGCACTCATTGCCTCTTATGGCGGTTCGGTCCGTTTCCCAAGTTGTTCCCGTAAGCGAATACGAGTGCGAGAGAGAGAGTGTTTCACGAAGAAGGTCTCTCTCTCGCACTCATTGCTTCTTATAGCGGTTCGGTCCGTTTCCCAAATTGTTCCCGTAAGCGCATACGAGTGCGAGAGAGAGAGCGTTTCACCAAAAAGGTCTAGCTCTCTCTCGCACTCATTGCCTCTTACGGCGGTTCGGTCCGTTTCCCAAGTTGTTCCCGTAAGCGAATACGAGTGCGAGAGAGAGAGTGTTTCACGTAAAAGGTCTCTCTCTCTCTCCCCTCCTCCACCCCCGAGGGCGTTAGGTGCCTTTGGCAGGTAGCTTTATCTTTCTCCTTTCCTATCCTTCTGTTGTAGTACTTTTCTCTTTCTTCCTATTTCTGCTGCTGTTTTGTTTTCTTTGTTCGGTCCAGAAGTTTTCTGTGAAACACCAGCATAGGCAAACCATTTTGTTTCGGCGGCTGAATTTTTATACTTTTACCATTTTGTTTTGTTGGCTTGTAGTATTGGTGCTAATGTTTTATAATTTCTTCCTGTCAACAGAGGTCAACAAGGTCGCTCCTCATCAAACACATCCTCGACATCAGCGTCGACTTCATCCTCTACTGGTGCCCATTCGTCTCTTGTTCCTGAATCTTTCAATATGGATCTAGATTATGACTAAAATGAATCCCGTCTCTCAAGCTATCGGAATATTCTGCTATCCGCTGTAAGTACCTATCTGTTTTAATCATATCCAAAATCGATTCTTGAATCTATCAGCAAAGGTTTTTTTTTTTTTCTTGTCTTGTTCCAAACCTAAAGGCACAATTCAGAAACTTTATTGAAGATCTCTTTGACTTGGCTTCGGAAATTCCCAAGCGGAGTTGAGTCAAGTGAGACAAATTGCAATTTTGAAAGGCTTGCTTTGAATTGGCAATGGAGCTCTTGGAAGGCGTTGCTACAGGCAAATGGACTATCAATTCTAGTGTAAAATGCTGCAAAAATAACCATTAATAAATTCAAAACTCAATTTAAAGTTTCGATTGGCCACTCTTGCATGTATGCAGCAACCTCGGATGCGCATCCCAAATAGCTACCATCTTGCTTGTAGACAATCGCGAATCTGAGAATAAGCTTTCACATGATGTTCACACAACACAAACACGACCAGATAAATAAATTATAGCAAAGTAATGTTCTTTTCAGTCAGTCGTTCCTCCCTTTTGGAAGGTTCTTAGGGGCGATACACTGAGAAATGAGAATCCTGGCGATTGTCAACAAGCAAGATGGTGTCTGATTGTTTGGGGTGCGAATCCGAGGTTGGTGCTTACATCCGAGGGTGGCCACCCAAAACTTCAAGTTAAGTTGTCTCTCCGAGGACTGAGTTTTAGACTTTTTTAATGGTCTCGCTATTATTTTCGCAGCATTCTACACTAGAATTGATGGTCCATTTGCTTGTAGCAAAACCTTGCAAGCGCTCCATTTTTAACCCTTGTGAGCCTAAGGTATTTCGTTAACACAAAGGACTAAGGGGGGTATTTTTGTACCCCAAGGATATTTTCATGCAGCACAGTCAGTATCAATAATTTTAAAACTTTAATGGATGAATTATGTACTTAGTACCCTAAGAGAGTAATTTATGTGAAATTTGAGTAAATTTTTGCTATGTTGCCAAAGAGCCTTATTCAAAATGGGCAAAAATGGCTTCGGCCCAGTTTTGTTTGAGATTTCGGGAGGTGATAGAGCATGATTTGAGGCGTCCAAAACTGGCCTTGTTTTTGATCTAGCCCCAAGGGAACCGGGGGGGCGGGGGTGCAAAGTCAAAACACGAAATCCGCCAGAACTTTTGAACGCGTTGTTCGATTTGAAAAAACTTTTTTTCAATCGATAGATCTTTTTAAGACCTTTCTTTTTATATACATGTTTTTGTATTTTTCATGGTTTTGAGTCAAGTTTTGACGACTTTTTGTTTTTTTCAGTTTCAAAAAATTTACATTTTCCCCCCTGTGCAAAATTGTTTTGCATGGGTAAAAATAAAGAACAGTCGTAAGAAAAGCTCTTTCAATTTCCTTTTCAACCGTTTAAATCCGATCGCGGGGCAACGCTTCGTTACTGAGTTACGCGCGCTCAAAGTTGCCAAGGTCCGACCTGGCTGAATCTAGAGGCCTCCCGGTTTCCTGCCTCACACCTTTGACGCCGCGCTTTTTGCCTTATGCGACCAGCTGCTCAGCAGATATTTCGAAAGAAACATCTTTTCTATTATTCTAAGTAATTTCTACTCATATAAACCCCCCCCCCCCCCCCCCCCCCCCCCCCCACCACCACCCTCACTTCATACCCTATCACGTTCAATATTTCCCCCCTGAATAGACGCAAGTTTTTTAAGTTTCAAGTCTAAATTGAAGGAGAATACGCATAAAATACAAGATAGAAATCTCCCCTTTGTTAGTTTTCGCTATTTGAGTCCTCGCCCTCACTCTCCAACTCGTAATTTCCAAAGGATTTTTTCGTTAGCGGGAAACGTGAATTCAAAAAGGCAGATGGTGACGAAAATCCTGGTGTGTAGCGGCCGTAGAACAGGAACCAAACGATTGAAACGACATGGGCACATGGTGAGACAGTTCTTGCTCCATTTTTGCAGGTACAAAACGCATTATAATTGACTCCGTAGAAACTAGCTCCAAATCCAGAAGTATGAAAATATTATAAACTTTATTTGATACATGTCTCGATATGAGTTTAGCCCTTATAAGTAGGGGTCTCTGAAAGGGTGTGGGTAATACGGGTCAATTTCGGCAGATAATCATCTGTGGCAATGAGGAATTCATAATTTTTGTTAGCGAAATGATCGCCAAGATAGCTTTTAGCGAGCTTAATTTGATAGGTTCCAGAGAACTTAGGCAGATCTTTTGGCGTCCACGGAGGAAGTTGATTGAAATGTTGCGCGGAGAGAGTTGCGCACACTCTGTTCAGATCCCCCTACTTATAAAGACTAAATCATATCCAGACATTTTTCACATGAAGTTTATAATATTTTCATACTACTGGATTTGGAGTTGGTTTCCACGGAGTCAATCATAAGTGCGGGGTGGGGGTGGGGGTGGGGGTTTATATGAGTAAAAATTACTTAGAATAATAGAAAAGATGTTTCTTTCGAAATATCTGCTGAGCAGCTGGTCGCATAAGGCAAAAAGCGCGGCGTCAAAGGTGTGAGGCAGGAAACCGGGAGGCCTCTAGATTCAGCCAGGTCGGACCTTGGCAACTTTGAGCGCGCGTAACTCAGTAACGAAGCGTTGCCCCGCGATCGGATTTAAACGGTTGAAAAGGAAATTGAAAGAGCTTTTCTTACGACTGTTCTTTATTTTTTCCATGCAAAACAATTTTGCACAGGGGGAAAATGTAAATTTTTTGAAACTGAAAAAAACAAAAAGTCGTCAAAACTTGACTCAAAACCATGAAAAATACAAAAACATGTATATAAAAAGAAAGGTCTTAAAAAGATCTATCGATTGAAAAAAAGTTTTTTCAAATCGAACAACGCGTTCAAAAGTTCTGGCGGATTTCGTGTTTTGACTTTGCACCCCCGCCCCCCCGGTTCCCTTGGGGCTAGATCAAAAACAAGGCCAGTTTTGGACGCCTCAAATCATGCTCTATCACCTCCCGAAATCTCAAACAAAACTGGGCCGAAGCCATTTTTGCCCATTTTGAATAAGGCTCTTTACACCAACTTTTAAAAAAAATGTCAAAATAAAAAAAATGGAAAAAATGAAATGAGGTACCATCTTATTTTTCCATATTTGATAAATTTCCAATTTTTTTTCAATGATCTGACTTAATATTTTTAATCTACATAAAATTTCCGTAAAATTCACTGTAATAGATGGTTCCAAACTTAAAACTGGCAGGACGAAGGGGGGGAATATTTGTTCCCCAACACTTTAAATTTCTATAATATCGACAAAAATCCATAAAAATTAATGACATTTGGTGGACGTGTTCTAAGTATCCTAACTTAAGATGTCATGAAGTCCCAAAAAATTTTGAGCAGTTTTGACAAAATGGCATCAAAAAAACTGGCCTGGGGTACAAATCTACCCCCCCTTAGGCTCACAAGGGTTAAGAAATCTTGCATTTAGTCCAAGGTAGCTGACAAGCTGGCTTAAAATTTCTCTTGGAGATATGTCTTGTGTGCGCCATTGTGCATTTCCCAGTTGCATTGTACAGGCTTATCATGGGTAGCCTTTATAATAATACTGGGAACGGGAACTAACGGGCAATTTTCCAATGGTTACCCTAGCAATGGCCAAAGTCTTACAATGTTCGACCAATAGCATAACTCTCAGACAGTCTTCTATCAATTTATTGAAAAAGTAAACTATCAGTACGCAGAGCTACTAACGACTAATTTAGTTGCTTTCTGGAAGAATTAGACAATTTAGTGGTTTTTTGACAGCTTAGTTTCGAATTAGTTTTGCCTAATGGGTCTGTTGCAAACTTTTGCTACAGCGATAAAAAGTGTTTACTCCAATGTAAAATCGCCTGAAAAGTCCATTTGTGGCATCATAAAGTCAATAAATACAATATTAAACTCACAAGAGGCGTTTATCGAAATCCAAGATGGCGGCAAAATATCGAGGAATCTGAATGTATGCACCGTGATCATCCAAGGATTGCCAACTTTGACAACCTCACTGCAGGTAGAGGTTATGTGTTTATTTACTTTGTGATTGGTTGTGATGGATATTGTGAGGTTGGCTATCCTTGGATGTTCGTGGTGCAGGCATACAGATTGCTCGATATTTTGCCGCCATCTTGGATTTCATTAAACACATTTTGTGAGTTTATTGTTGTAGTTTATTGTTGCATTTCATTGCTTTCTGATTCCATCATTGGACTTTTCAGGCGATTTTTCATTAGATTGCACACTCTATAGCGCTGTAGCAAAAGTTTGCAGCAGACCCATTCTGGTCTAACACCAGAAAAAGGGGTAGACAGAGAAGAAGATAGAAGGATGAAATTGAAGAAGAAGCTAGAAACAAATTGGATAAGAATGGCGCAGAAAAGGGATGAGTAGTACCAGCGTGGTGAAAAATGGATCAACAATCAACTAATGTCCTATTCCTAACTCTATTATGAATTCCAAAATCCTTCTCTAAAAGGAGAGTCCCAGCCCTGATGGGGTTTAATAGAGCTATTATTATTAGTAAGTCCAGTTTAATTTTGACCGAACATGCTTTAGTTTAGTCCTGGAAAAAATAAGTGACGCTAAGAATAAAGATTCTTTTTCAAAATTTTCATCTAAAATCTTGTGTCTCAATTTTCAGATGTTTTACCATGTATATTCTACCTAAAAACAAAAACAAAAAAACAAAAAATATAACGGGATCCGAACAAGCGTCATTTTTAACACCGAGGAGATGGTGTGGATCAATGATCATTTTTTTTTTGTTATAAATTTATTTTTTTGTTTATTTGTATAATTCCTATGAAATTTTGTTTTGTTTTCCCTGATTTAAGTGAGAAGAAGTTTTATTGTTCAATACACTCTGTATAAAGTTTGTGGTGAGATAACATTTGAAATGTTTTTGTATTTAACTTAACACTTCTTCTATTCTCAGCCCATAGTTGATGGATTGATGGATGGTTGCCTTCGAGCAAAGTGTGTGGTAGTCCGTCTTTAGTGTAGTCACTGTTTGACGTGTAGTCAATCTCAAGGCTAATTTTTTTTTCATACTTAAGGAACGTGACGGTACAAGATAGCCCTGTTTTGTGATGATGTCACAATCAAAATTGGATCCCAACAAATGCTCTATCTCGCTCACTCTCGTTGATTTACCCATAAGAAATCAGATCCAAATTTTTGAATGCAAATTCATATTTAGCAAACAACCGGTGCTCTCAAATTTTTTGTCCACCATTAGATTCTACGTACCTTAAAGTATCTTTTCAATCCGACATAATTCATGAAAAACGAGTGAATTTACAATCAGAAGTATTTATCGAACGATGTACCATGTTTTGTCCTTGTCTTACTCAGGATATCCTATGGCTAAATCGCGGCTATGACGCACTAAATCATGCAAACATTGCTTCGTATCGAAGCTTACTTGAGGTATAACACGTGGTATGATGGTGCCAATGATTCGGTATACGTGAATTTTGTGCCCATAAGAAACTGTGAGTGAGACAAGGACAAACTGTAGGACTTGTTTTAACTTAACGATAATTGTAAATTAATACTTGATGTTTCGAAAATGTTATTGAAACGTGATTATACTTTAAGGTATATGGGACTCAATAGTGTATTAAAATCTGAGAGAACTTGTTGCTTATAAGTGCAAACTTGCATTTTAAAGTATGGTTCATGTTTCTTATGAGAAAACCCACTAGAGTGAGTGAGATGGAGGATTCTTATGAGAAAACCCACTTAGAGTGAGTGAGATGGAGGATTTGTTTGGATCCAATTTTTTTCATTACGTTGCTTTAAACAGGTCTACTGCAAGGGTTTCTTTCGGTTACTTTCATTCGGTGTTAAGTAACCATGATTGGCGGAGCCATCTTGTTCTTTTGCGTCCCGGTTGAAAAGATTAGCCTCTAGTGCCTTCCCTACTGATCTCCAAATTTTAAGGAAATAAAACTAAATTTCAAAAAGTCAAACTCGACTACATTCTTTTTTTCGGTCACCAGTAAAAGATTGAAGGAGCCGTTGTGATTGATAAATTACTTTTTCCTTCTTTCCGTGAAAGATCGGTGTTGTTAAATTTACATTCGGTAATCGCAAATTTATTAATTTTTCCTCTTTCTTAAAAATTCGTATAATCAAGAGTGTCTGGATTGAAGAGAGAACATCTCGTGCAAAACTACTCCAAGAAAGATTCAAAGTTACTTACCGATTTGAGAAATCCATCCGATTAAAACCCTGATGCTTAGTAGTATGTTTTGGATCATCCTAAAGAATTTACCAAGAGCCAAATTTTCAGGGACTTATGTGGATCTCACAGGAAAATCGGTTTTGGTATTTATTTGCATCTCCTATCTCCCTAGAGAGGAAAATATTGATTTTTTCATTTTCCTCTTTATTGTAACTCCGAATTAAATTTATTTGAGAGGGGGGGATGAATTAAATTTCAAATGATTCCGAGCGTAGATGAGAGAGCGTGAGATGCTGGATTTAATCAGGTGAGCTTTGCTTTCAACTTTGCAATCAAAGCTATTTGCTGTTAAATTATTGTCACTGAAACTAGAAAATAGTGGATTAATTTTTTACCAGTGAAAATAGAAATGTCTCCGTGTTACTAGTGAATTCTTCCAAGCAAGTTTTCAATGTTTTGAAGGAAATGGGTATCTGGACAGTGGCAAAGATAGTGGAACGACTCGTCCTCTACCACAGTAATGATCTCCGACTGCCTAGAATGAGTGAAAATTAAGGAAATAGTCAAATTCTGTATCCTCGGTGCTTTTATAACTGGGGAATAGAAAGGCATGAAAGAGTCACACTGATTGAATTTTTGATCATAAAATGGGACTCCCGCTAACTTCAGCTGTGAACGATTGATAAGGTAGTCCAACAAAATTTACGATGAGTACACTAAAAAATTATAAAATTCACTCGCAGACACACGAAATGACTTTAAAGTTTAAGGCGAAATGGCAGAGCTATGCAGGTTTTTTAAGTACTTAAACTTTAAGTCATTAATTGAGTCAATTTTATGATTTTTTAATAGTCTCACCGTCAATTTTGCTGGTTTTTATGCTAGACTTAACAGTTCAATCGCATACAGCGAGAGTTAGCAAGAGCCTCGTTTCCTCTGGACGGTTTGATCGGGTGAAGAAGAAGAATTAGAAGCATCCATCTAAAAGTTATGAGTCAATATCAAAACTGGAACTGATCGTGCTTTAAACTAAAACTTTATTTTTTTATCTGTTGGGAGTTTGATAGTACTTTCATTCATAGAATTTCTCACACATTTTCAAATGTTTTTTTACTTTGAATACATTCGTGTATTTATTTACTCAATTTTATTTTGCTTGTACAAATGCTGCTGTTTATTTTTATTTCTTGATTATATTTGCGGATCCAGGGAGCTTGTTTCTCTCTCTCTTTTCCCAATTGAATGTGTGTGTTCGAAAAGGACAGATTAGGGGTAGCCACATGATTTTCGCCCCCTCTTCTATCCTTTTCTAACACATACATTCAAATGGCCGGAGAGAGAGAAGGACAATTTTTTGGATCTGCTAGTGCTTGATAAATTAATTCTTGCAAGTAAAAATTCTCAAAGGCACTTTTATCAGAACTCTTAAAAATTTAGAGATTACTTAAAGTGATAGGACATCAGCGAGAAGGGTGCATTGTTGTAATGAGTCTACATAGTGTGTCCCAAAAGTCATGAGACGGACGTTATAACTTCAAAACTAAACAAGCTAGCAAAATGATGTTGAGCTCATTTGAAAGATCAACTTATTTTCTTTTTATTGAGCCCAAGATGAGCCCATTTAGTCTAAAATTGACAAAGTTGTGAGAGTTTGAAAAGAAGAAAAAGTTTACGCCCTACGGGTCTTTTAGCATATAAAAAGGAAGCGCTAAGTTCTCCAAGGCTTTCTTTCTCAGAGCACGACTTGGCAACACCAAAAATACTGCTGATGAACAGGTTTCAGGTCGTTTGGTCTTCTAAAAATTAGTCCACAGTCACGAGGTCTAATAATTTACGTCTATTGACAAAAATTTGAATGTCTTAGGTCCACAGACAAGAAGTCTAATAATCACAGACGTCTACTCGACAAAATGGTCTACATGCTTTTGGTCCAGGAAAACAGGTCTACAATGTGTGTGCCTATTTTACAAATACGGCTTTTAAAAAATTGGTCCACAATATTTTGCTAATAAATTAGAGGCAGACCAATCTTACGCACTGAATTGAAAAAAAATTGTTTTGCGGTGAAGACCCATTTAAACAAGAATAGATTTATTAATACGAGACAAATATCTGTTAATTTACTTCTTGGTGTAAGAAATGTAGAAAAAGTAACCAATGAAATTTTAAGCGTAGACGTTTTTTGAGAGTGGGCAAAAGAATAAGGTAGACCCTTTTTGCAAGTAGACATAATTAGCCAATGGACGAGGAACTGGTAGACATAAAATGCAAGTGGAACAAAATGACACATTTGACGAAATGGTTGAGGACGAAATAATAGTGTATACCTATTGTTAGTAGTAGATCAATAAAATAGTAGACGCTATTGCCGTAGACCGACCTCTAACCGATAAACATTACTAAGGTCGTCTAACTCAAGATGAGATTGATAATGCTCATTGTCTGATCACAACATCTAATTTAGTGCTTTGTTTGTTGCTGCGAGAAAATATATGCTAAGAAACCCGTTGACAGTCAATTTTTTTTTTTTTTCAAATTGTCATAACTTTGTCTATTTTTGACCAAATGGGATCATCTTGGGCTCAATCGATAGAAAATAAGTTGATCTTTCAAATGAGTCCAATATCATTTTGCTAGCTTGTTTAGTTTTGAAGTTAAAGCGTCCGTCTCGGTACTTTTGGGACACCCTACGTACGGCAAATTTTTGCCACGACTTTTGCTCTGCTTAGAAAGTGGAGCGTAAAATCTGATCGATCCGAAATCCGAAGGAAAAGTTTTTTGGTTCTTTCTGTTTTGCGTTTACTTGTTTGTAAGCATTCTGTTGTCCACCAAGTGTAATTTCTCACAATGAAAAATCCTCTATCAAACACAAGCTATACATTTATCTACAGAAGCAGTCTAAAGGGTGACCTGCGTAACCACCATGGATGATATTTAGGTTAGGTTTAAGGTGTCATTTCTTCCATTTATTTCCATGTATTTTGATGCATGTGCACAGTGGATCGAGGCATGTTCCAGCTTCTGTTTGTTGCATCAAAATACATGGGAAGAAATTCGAGGCAATATATTATAGAGACCACGCACTATCTATTTTTCCCATGTTTGCACGTGGTGGCAGCTTTATTTTTTTTTTTTTTTTTTTTTTTTTTTTTTTTTTTTTGGAGGGTTATTTGGCTTATGTTCTGTATAAAACTGAACCTACAGCCACCTACAGAAACAGAAAGGATTAAATTAGATTACTGGAAACAAGTGAGGTATACTTATAAGGTAAATAAAGATGGGGAAGGTAATGAGGGTTTAACATTAGCTACCAACACCAATTCACACTTTGAGGCTCACCAAAGCGACTTCCTAGACCAAAATACTGAGTCATGGACAGTATTCCATGGGAAACATAGGGATATAGATTAAAGGAAACAAATAGAAAAAGGGTA
Source organism: Trialeurodes vaporariorum (assembly GCA_011764245.1). Classification (NCBI taxonomy): domain Eukaryota; kingdom Metazoa; phylum Arthropoda; class Insecta; order Hemiptera; family Aleyrodidae; genus Trialeurodes; species Trialeurodes vaporariorum. The sequence goes on from VMOF01000013.1 coordinate 10,891,614, forward strand.
GTTTAAGGTATCTCGAAAAAGTTAGGAGCAATATTTAAAATAGTTTTGACTTTTTTTTTTTATATAAACTGATTTAACATGAACACCGCAAACATGGACCATATGCTACCTGATGAGAAAAGTTGTCGAGGTTTTTGCCTATTGAGACCGAAGCACGGAAATTGCATCAGCCAACGTATGGCCTATGTTGGACGGTGCTCTTTCATGCTCCGTGTGTTAATTCATGTTGAGCTCCGAAAAATATGTCAGCCACCGCGCGCACGGCTTATTATTATCTATTGTCTCTGGTTTTACTTCTGAAGAAAAATGAAATTCAGGATTTCCATAACCTCAGTAGAGCTAAAAAATCTTCATGGCCATTATTTTTTCATTTTTCTTATATTTTTTTATTTTACCTATGCTTTATGCCTTTTTTCAAGTTTCTTTTCCAAAAAAGTCAGCCACCCACCACGCGCACGGCTAGTGCGTGGTCTCTATTATATATTGTCTCTGAAAGAAATGGACAAAAGTACACCCTAAACCTAACCTAAAAATCCTCCTTGGTGGTCACGCAGGTTATCCATTAGACTTCCACTCTAGATAAATGTATAGCTTGTTGATATCAATCATGAAACATGTACAGCCTAACTTTGTTATTCTGTTGCCATCCTAAGAGGATGAATGTAGACTATTTGTAAATTATTTCTGTAAAGTAAAATTGGATTACACTATCCTTTGTGGTAAACAATTTGAAGAGAGCCTCTTTTTTTTCACTTTTTTTTTTTTTTTTTTTTTTTTGATTATGGTTCTAGTCAAAAAATCTGCCGTGTAGAAGTGTCTTTCAGCGATTGGATCTGGTTGAAATTTTTGACTATTTGTACTCTTTATTCAATTTTTTGACCTTTGCTTAACCAAATTCAACATTATTTTGCCAATTATAGAGCTCTAGAATTCACCAGAGGAATTCATCTGGGGAATAAAGATTATATAGCAGTTTGAAGTTGTATATCTATCTACTCTGAAAATGTTGAAATTCATAATCTATATCCCCCAGATAAATTCCTTCGGACAATGGAGCTGTTGCAAACTTTTGCTACAGGCTTATTAAAGTTGACTACTTACCCTATAAAAATGAAAAAAGCGTATGAAGACGTTACGAAATTTACTCCTAAACTCATAAAATGCTTTCAAATGCAAGACCCTATTGGCGGTAGTTACCGCCTTTTACATCCGGTTTCCCTATCTCAATAAGTTCCATCCTCTGAAGCTGTTTACGCGACACCACAGAAGAAGAAGCAGACAATTGAGACGAAGAAGCGTACAATTGCCATAAGATTTAGGCGGTAATCACCGCTAATGCGGCCTCATGTTTCAAAGCTTTTTATGAGTTTAGGAGTGGATTGTGTGATTTTTTGGTGTGCTTTTCGTCATTTTTATAGGGTTTTACCCCAATATCAATTATTAATTAGCCTGTAGCAAAAGTGTGCAACAGTTCCATTCTAGAACTCTACCAATCTTTCAAGGGTCAATAGAATCAAATTTTTGGGTCAGCAGGTACTAACTGTAATATTAAACTCATTTTTTTTGTTTTCTTTTTTGGGGCCGAAGAAAGTTTTTATAACTACCCTCTCCAATGGCTGAGAAGGTTATGTGAGATTCCTTTTCTTGCAAATGGAATATACATAAAAGTGGGCCTATTCATTAAAATGCCTGCTGCTTGCTCGGGTTTCCAAGCACTGAGCAATACCCTCAGTAAGCTAGAACCGTCGTCACGCATTACTTCAACTCAGTAGCGTCATTTAAGGGGGGGGGGGGGTGCCCTCCGTGTGATCAGACACATCCCAAAATTTTGGCTGAAATTGACAGTTCAGGAATCAAAACAAAAAAAAAAAAAAAAAAAAAAAGGTTGTCAAACTTATAAATATAGTTTAAGAAAGTCAGGAGGAGGCCCTGATAAAAAAAAAATGAGCTAAGATAGGTTCTGATTTTGTCAAAAAGCGTTAAGTCAAGGAAACGTTCTTTCAACACGTGATGGACCGAAAATTTACAAGCAGATTCTTTGGTAATGTACCTAATTATTCAACAAATATAGTCAAATCAAGCTGAGTAGTTTTAGAATCTCTGCAAGTCTTGTAGATGTGTAAATAATTTCTGTCCAATATTTTATTGATCAATAACTTTCTCTCTTCTTTATTGTTCAATAATCTATTGCTCGACTTTATTGTTCGATGACTTATTGATTTTAAATAAAGGACCTGTCTCATTAAGGGCCATTTCCTGTCCCCTTTATGGTCAAAAATTAAAAGTTTGAAAAGGTAAAAAAAAAAAAACTGGGTTACATGTGCTTGCAGGTTAGGTTAGGAAAAATGTAACAGAAAAGATCAATGAAAGGGGTATTTATTCTCGGATTGTACACCCGATTTGTCTATGAATGTGGCTAGTTTTGCGATTTTTTGGAAGAAACGGCTATTAAGGTGATTCTTCAGCGTTTAGTGCTGATTTCTGCCACCAGAGCGCTACCGTTCGATTAATGTCAAATTACAGGCCAAAGTCATTTATATTTGAAAAAACGAACTGTCAGTTACCAGATAATCATCTAGATAATCAATTAATCATCAAAAATCAATTCTTGTATCGAAATGCAATATTCCATTTTTTGTACTTTCAGCCCTACTTTGAGGTTATTGACGAGATATTTTGCAGAGGCATTCTTCAGATGATTATCTAGTAACTGACACTCCGTTTTCTTAAATATAAATTACTTTCGGCCTGTAATTTGACTTTAATCGACCGGTAGCGCTCTGGTGGCAGAAATCGGCTCTAAACGCTGAAGAATCACCCTAAGCTGCTATATTGGCTAAGAAGTTAAGTTTTAGGTACTTATGAGCACAAGCGAGTGATAGCTTGATAGCCAGGTGATAGCCAAGTGATAGCCAGGAGATAAAATAGACATCTTGATACAGATAACATTATATTCAAAGGAGAAGCTCTCATTTCTCATTCTCTTGTGCTCATACTTAAATTTGCACTTTTATATTGGGAAATGGTAGCTTTTTCCAAAAAATTGTAATAATAGCCGTATTCATACATGAATTGTGTGTAAAAACCACTTAAAAATACCCCTTTCATTGATTACCGTCGTTAGATTAGACGTCCAAGCACATGTAATCCACAGTTTGTTTACTTTTTTTAGACTTTTAATATTTGACCAAAAGGGGAGCAGAAAATAGCCCTTTTAATGTGACAGGTCCTTTCAGTCCAGTATTTTATTGATTGATAAGTTTCATATTCATTTATTGTTCAATAATTTATTGCTCAAACTTAATTATTCAATAACTTATTGATTAGACTGTTAATTGAAGGTCTAGTTTTTTTTCTTAGATAATGATCATTAATTTTATTATTTAGGAATCAGTTAATTTATTTTTCTTACTTGTATTTCAGTGGTTATTTATTTAATTTTTTTTTTTTTTTTCCTTGTTAAGTGTGTTAAGTTCAACTGATTTAATTTTAAATAAATGATTGCGTCTCTTCGCTTCGCTTCTACGCAAAGTGAGGCTGAGCAAATAACTAAAACACTCATTGTATCTTACAACTCTGAAGTCTAAATAAATATGCGTGTAAATCAAATTTTTGTGTCAATCTTTCATTTCCTACTTTTCCTTATCATTACGGATCTCAGTTTTTCTCACTTTGAAACGCCAACATTTATGGTTTCAAACTTCAGTTTTCTTGTTTTAAATTCTCACCTAGAAATTTTGCCTGGACTCTAACAAGGCCCCTAGGCGATGAAAACTCCCGGTATTGAACTTCTCAAACTTCGGATGATCGCAAACGCTGCAACACCTGACCTCACACAACGCGATTTTCCCAAACAATCCTTCCGAAATTCAAGAGACTATGACGTGCGCACGTGAATGCCCAAAGTACAGCTTCCGCAAGTAGCCAAGGTATCTACTTGCGCCATACCATTTCAATACCTGCATAGCTCTGCCATCTTTGTTCTTGAATGGCAGAGCTAGTCAATTTTACAGCTGTAGCAAAAGTTTGTTGCAACGGACCTGTTGTGCCATTATCATGAAACTCCGCAGTGTCAGCAAAAAGTCTTGTCATGGTGGAATCACGCTTAAAGTAAAAACTTTATTTGCCTCACAAATAAAATTGGAGGGGGGAAAAAAAAAAATTAACAAAAGTACAAAATCACAACCATTTATCATTGGAAAGGCATGGAATAATAACAGTTATTATGCAAATATTTTTCAGAATAACATTTATCTTGAGCGAAACTGACTTCAAAATCATTTGTTGTATGGAGAGGAAAAAAGTGGAACAGTGGTTTTAAACAAAAGTGCAAAGGTTTTAGAATGGCTGTCTGGACACAGAATTTTAATACAACTAAACCTCCGAGATGCGATAATGATTTATGGCCATGAACATAAAAACAATAATAATGGTAAAACTGCCCTTTATCAATTTTGAAGAGTTTACTAACAAAAAATAACTAGACGTAACTTACAAAACTTTTGCTTTAAGGCACAAGGAAAATTTAAAAAATGAGAACATTATATAAAAGTAACAAGAAAAAAGGAAAGACATTTAGCTAAATAAGCAGCAATACCTGCAGTAGCTTCAATATCGGTGACAAATCTATGAGCGATAAAAAAAAAGTGAAGAGCTTATCAATTTATTTTAAGGAATTAGAGTATGAAAATATAATTAAATTCAAATTTCAAAACATCTGCTTCGAGACACTTGAAAAATTTTAACAGTATGTCATGATGTGATGTGATGTAGGGGGAAAAAAATCTAGCTTTGTAAGGAGTACGGAAGAAATGGCTTTTGGAAAAAAAGTGAATTTCTTTATTCAATCTGGTAGTGAATTCTAGAAAATAGTTTCAACATTGGTAGCAAAGAGTGATTGGGGGGGGGGGGGGACATCAATTCATACAAATTGAGGATTTTTCACAGCAAAGAGTGATTGAGGGGGGGGGCCATCAATTCATACAAATTGAGGATTTTTCATATCAAAATATAATTAGGTGCATAGAACAAAACATCAGCTCTCAGACACATGGAAAATTTCAAAAATAGGAGCAAAATGTAAAAAGTAATTGAGGTAGGTATAAGTAAAAAAAAAAAAAAAAAAAAGAGAAGAAATAGCTAGCAAAACAAGACGGATGGAAATTACAAGGCTAAATAAGGAGTTAGTAAACAAAGTTTTTTCATGAATGCAACAGTCAGTACAACTTAATATGTTTGAAAATTTAAAATGCATTGATCATGATATTATGTATATAAATATACGTACCTACTAATAAATGATTGAAACAGGTAATGCCTCATATAGGTACCTACCTACTTTAATTGTTTACAACCTACAGGGATGGGAATTTTAGCCCCCTATGAATAAGTAAAGGCAAAAAAGGAAATCATGTTAAATACTGAGCCTGAATGATGAACGTAAGCCTGCAGCAAATGATAAAAAACTTGGATAAACTGACCTGGAAGACTCATTTATCGATCCGATAATACCTCAAATTCAACAAAATAAACAGTCGCTTACAAACCAAAACTTCAACAATTGACCAATAGCCAATTTCAGCATCCACAGAATCTTAGAACAACACAGGACTGCCTTTTCTCGATTGGCCAACTATGAGTTCTGACCTAGCGTCAACGCAATGCTTTGCTAATGCCAAAAGCCACCTAGAAGTTAAATAAGCAGCTACGTGTGTATATATAGGCACCTGTATGAGCGAATTTACGAGTAGTACCTTCTTTCCGCTGGGGCATGATGAGGCAGACAAGTCAGTTCCTCAAATTGTAACTGCCATCCATAATGCTCCAGTAAAATTAATCTTCTTTCAAAGTAGCCAAGTTTATTCTCGGTAACATCAATGAGTTCAGTTGGATTGTCCCCAGTTATCTTTAAGTGTGACCCATCATCAAGTTATAGTCTAGTTCATCGAATTAAATTAGATGCATCAGTAAATCCAAGTTTTCGAGTCCATTACCGTCTAGAACTGGCCTGTGCCTGTAGCTGCTGGTTATTTCTAAGATTAAGTTTATCTTGTTCAACAAGCTCGAGAATTTGGAACGCATAGTCAATCACGCTTTTGTTATCAAATCGACTGCACTCATGTGAAAATCGCAGCTCAGAAATGATGCGCTGTAAAGTTTCAATTTTCTTTTCAGCACGAGTTTCATTTTCGAGCTCCTGCACCTGGTGGTTTCTAAGATTAAGTCTATCTTGTTCAACAAGCTGGTGAATTTTGAACGCATAGTCAATCCTGCTTTTGTTATCAAATTGACTGAACTCACCTGTAAATCGCAGCTCAGCAATAATGTCCTGTAAAATTACAATTTTCTTTTCAGCACGAGTTGCATTTTCCAGGTCCGGTTGCTGGTTATTTCTAAGATTAAGTTTATCTTGTTCAACAAGCTCGAGAATTTTGAACGCATAGTCAATCCTACTTTTGTTATCAAATTGACTGAACTCACCTGTAAATCGCAGCTCAGCAATAATGTCCTGTAAAATTATAATTTTCTTTTCAGCACGAGTTGCATTTTCGAGGTCCGGTAGCTGGTTATTTCTAAGATTAAGTTTATCTTGTTCAACAAGCTCGAGAATTTTGAACGCATAGTCAATCCTGCTTTTGTTATCAAATCGACTGAACTCACCTGAAAATCGCAGCTCAGCAATAATGTGCTGTAAAATTACAATTTTCTTTTCAGCACGAGTTGCATTTTCGAGGTCCGGTAGCTGGTTATTTCTAAGATTAAGTTTATCTTGTTCAACAAGCTGGTGAATTTTGAACGCATAGTCAATCCTGCTTTTGTTATCAAATTGACTGAACTCACCTGTAAATCGCAGCTCAGCAATAATGTCCTGTAAAATTACAATTTTCTTTTCAGCACGAGTTGCATTTTCGAGGTCCGGTTGCTGGTTATTTCTAAGATTAAGTTTATCTTGTTCAACAAGCTCGAGAATTTTGAACGCATAGTCAATCCTACTTTTGTTATCAAATTGACTGAACTCACCTGTAAATCGCAGCTCAGCAATAATGTCCTGTAAAATTACAATTTTCTTTTCAGCACGAGTTGCATTTTCGAGGTCCGGTAGCTGGTTATTTCTAAGATTAAGTCTATCTTGTTCAACAAGCTTGAGAATTTTGAACGCATAGTCAAGCACGCTTTTGTTATCAAATCGACTGCACTCATGCGAAAATCGCAGCTCAGAAATGATGCGCTGTAAAGTTTCACTTTTCTTTTCAACACGAGTTGCATTTTCGAGGTCCGGTAGCTGGTTATTTCTAAGATTAAGTCTATCTTGTTCAACAAGCTTGAGAATTTTGAACGCATAGTCAAACACGCTTTTGTTATCAGCTTGTCTGAACTCATGTAAAAAGACAAATCGCAGCTCAATAATGATGTGCTGTAAAGTTTCAATTTTCTTTTCAGCACAAGTTGCATTTAGCTGAATTCTTTCGACAAAGTTGCGGATACTCATCTTGAATCCTTGGAGCATGGAGCGGAAATAGATGAGGTAGGTAACTCTCACTCTCGAGATTCAATCAAACTTCTGGAGAATGGAAATGTGATTAAGGATCTCACGAGAAATTTGGCTTTAACTGCGAACAAGTAGGTACGCTGGTACTCTACTTACTTTAACAAGGTCTTTGACTTTAACACATATAACATTGGCACAACATGTGCGCGGCTAAACACTGATAAACGACAACGAACACACCACCACTGATAAACGATAAACAGCACCCATGGACAAAATAAAAGAACGGCGGTCAGTGAGCAACTTCGGACTTCCTGAAAAAGAAGGCCTTTTCTGGTGATTTGTCGTCTGCGAGATGAAACTAAAGCTAAACAAATAATAAAACGATGATTAAGATGATTCACTTCGACCTCAGCAGAAACTTCAGGATAGTACAGTACTATTAGATATTACCAAGGTAGATTAAATACATTTTTTTATCTACCTTGAGATATTACTAAGATATGAGAAGCGAGCAAGCAAGCTGCGTCTGCAGATTCGACCAAGCTCCGTTTCGACGCATATCGCCGCACAGTGCAGTGAGAAAAACGCTCTAAGTAAAATCACTTCAGAGCTGAGGCAGCTTTACTCGGCAAATTATCGAGACATTGAAATAAACTGAAAAAAATTACCTTTCTCTTTTGAGAAAAGTTGGAGAGTGCCTTTTCAAATTCTTGTGTAACTTTAGTAATTTTTGACCGAGAAATTCTGCCCTGAATAATTTTTCACAGGGGCAGCATTTCTCGGTCAAAAATTGAGAGGCGTAAGAACTTAAAAAAAGACAATCTCTTCCTATCCTCAAAAGAAAAGGGCGTTTTAAAAAAAACTCGATAATTTGCGGAGTAAACTTGCTTTAACCCTTCACTGCATGATTTTTTTTTTCTCAAGCAAATGTGGATTTTTCAATGTATTAGGTGGTCAAATACATGGGAAAAATAGTGAAAAAAATAATTTGACGGTTTTTCGGTCAAAATTATCTTTTTTCTATTTTTTACTCGTTTTTTATAAGTGATATAACACCATAAGAAATGGCGGGAATTTTTTTTTTTTTTTTAAATTTTCAAAAAAAAAAATTTTACTTTAATTGGATTTTTCAAAAAAGCCAATGCCGGAAACTTTATAATAATAATCAAAATGAGGTCAGTTTGGATACGGGGGCAAATTTCCCCCTGACATGATTTCGATCACGAACCCTTCACTGCATGATGTTTTCTTTCAGCCAATTTTTTTTTTTTTTTTTTGTGTGAGCTCAAAACATACTTACCTTCTCCCGCGTTGACACACCATGCGCCGAAGGCATATCTCAAAACCTGTATTTTATATGAGCGTTTGAAGAATTTGTTCCACCGGTGGAACACCATACAGTGAAGGGTTAAGCGATTCTAGAGTTTTTTTCTCACTGCACTGTGCGCCGCACAAAATTCCTTCCTTTTATCTTGCTTGATACGAGAGAGTGGACCTCGGTCGTGGACTCGAGGGTCGGCTGGAGTCCCCTCCCTCCTCCCCGTCCACTGCCACAGAATAAACACCACTTCTTCAACAGTTTCTTGTATTTATTCTAGCAACATTATACAGGGTGCCTTTCCCCCCCCCCCATCACCCCCTCCCTGGTTTTTCTCTCTTGCTAATTGAGATATAGAGTTGCACGGTTTGAACCATTCTTCATAATTTTCAATGGATTTTCTCTTCTTGGGGGTTAACACCCCCAGCCCCCCTAGGAGAGCTTCCAGGGGGGCTATCTCAAATAGCAACCCCTATCTTGTGATACATTGTTTGAAAGGGCGTAAAATTCTAATGACCTATTTTCAGAAAATCATTACGCCTATTTAAAGAGTCGGAATTAAAAAAACTAAAGGTCTCTAAATCTCTAAAAAGCAAGTACTTTTCAGATAACATAATGGTTTTGGCAAAAATTTAGTCCAAAATTGATTTTAGAGCTTCCAACAATTTTTGAAAATTTTGCCTCTAAAAGGGGCTTTCTTAAAAATTCCGTTGCGCGATACCTAGTGAATGATACATCGATCGAGAGGGCACAAAAAACTGAGCATTTTGGCGCAATCGGGAGATCGATATCGTTTTTCAGATTTTAGATATCGAATTTTGCAGATAGGTAAAAATTGAACTTTTAATATTCGGTAACTCGAATACAAAAAACGATACCGATCTCCAGATTGCGCCAAAATGCCCAGTTTTGTATGCCCGTGCGATCTTTGTATTATTAAATATGGGTCGCGCAACAGAATTTTTAGGGGCAACACTTTTAAAAATTGTTGAAGGCTCTAAAATCAATTTTGGACTAAATTAATGCCAAAACCATTTTGTTAGGTATCTGAAAAGTACTTGCTCAGAGTCTTATAGACCCTTACTTTTTCTTTAATGCCGACTCATGAAAAGGAGTATAGGTAATGATTTTTTGGAAATGGGTTCGAATCGAACTTTGACATTCGATATATCAAAAACTAAAAACGGTATCGACCTGCGGTTTTCGCCAAAATACTCAGTTTAGTGTGCGTTTTTGAGCAATGTATCACTCGATAGCTGGGGTCGTGCCTCGGAATTTTTGAGATAGCCCTCCTGAGGGGCAATTTTTTAGAAAACTGTTGGAGGGCTCTAAAACCAAATTTTGACTAAATGTATGGCAAAACCGTATTTTTTCCCGAAAAGTACTTACTTTTTAGAGTATTTTAGACTCCTAGTTTTTTCAATTCCGACTTTTTAAATGGGAGTTTTGATTTTTTGAAAATGGGTCGAAATCAAACTTTGAACTTCGATACATCATAAACGAAAAACGATATCGACCTCTAGTTCGCGCCAAAAGTCTTAGAATTTTATTCCTTTTCAAACGATGTATCACAAGATAGGGGTTGCCATTTGAAATTTTTGAGATGCTAGCCCCCCTGGGAGCCCAGGGATGAGGGGTTTTGACCCCCAAAAAAATAAAATTCATCTAAAGTTATGAAGAATGGTTCAAACCACAGTTTTTTTTATCGCAACTCTTTCAAAAGTTAGACAGGGGGGATACATCTGTTACACCCTGTATAGGGACTCTATATGCCCCAGAGATTCTCTGATATGCCTGCTGGACATAAAGCCGATTTTAGGGCGGGGGAAGTGAATTGGAAGAGTGGGACAAAAATCGCATGTTGCCCCTGGCTACGCCGCAACCACGATTACAGTATGTGCTAAGAATCTCAGAAATACATTGAAGTAAATAGGAAAATAACTTTTTTTTAAATATTAATTAAAAATACTAAAAAAAATATTTTTCACTAGAACTTGGTACCATTTGAAACCTCATGATATGCAGATTCCGGTTCGGGCCGGTTTGATCTGTGATTTTTAAACGAGAAACCTTCTACAGGGGCTTAAAGTTGGGTACCGATTTTTTACAGGGTGTTTCATAAAAATTGTTTTCTTTGTACCGTTTTTGAATGGTTACAGCTCAAAAAAATAAAATGTATGCGATAAATTATTGAGACACACAATAACTATAACTTTAATCATAACATAGATTACGTAAAATTGAGTATATACTAGGGGTGGGCGAAGCAGAGTTTTTGAAAACGAAGCGAAGCACGAAGCGAAGCAAGGCCTGCTTCGCGAAGCGCGAAGCAAATTAAATCCTGCTTCGCGAAGCATGAAACAAAGCGCGAGAAAAACGTGGTATCCAAAAATCAAGTGAAACCGTTTCTTTTTCTCCCCCCCCCCCAAATCAAAAATCCTTTGCGAGTTATACTCAAGAGAAACGAATCATTGTGAAAGCATATGAATGAGATTGATATAAATACGGGAGAGTGAGTGAAAAATTGGTTGATAATTGATAAAGTGTTCTGGTAGGAGACAAAAATTTATTTTAGAAAATCAAACAAAACTTTAATAACTAATGAGAGAGCAAAAAGAAGGAGATAAAGAAGGAGATCTAGATCAAAAAAATAGAAAAACTATTTTGAAATAACAATTATAAGAATAATGTTCTAAAGAAAGGAATAACTAGGATAAAGATCTAGTAGAATTGAGAAAAAACGAGGAACTAATAATTCCAATTGAATTAGGTAACATCAGGGTCGGACTGGCCAGGGCCGCTAGGCCGCGATCGCGGCCTAAAGTTTCGCTTTTTGAGGCCCAAGGGGGCCCCGAATGGATAAAATGGAAAAATTTAGGAATGAAAAAAAGAATAATGTATCAAAGAAGACAGTAAATAGATTACTCTAAAGGAAAACCATTGTAAGCTAATTAAGATTGCTTAATATAAGGATTGAAAATGCATCGAGACTGGCCAAGTCCACTCTAGTCCAAGATGCGGACCGACATTTGGAAAATCTGGGGCCCCCGAACGTTTAAAAAAGGAGCCTTCGAATGGATTAAAACGGGGCCCCAATCGGGTGAAAAACGGGGCCCCCGGTCGGGTCAAAATGGGGCCCCCAAACGGTTTAAAAACGGGGCCCGTTAGTCCCCCAAAAAGTATCGAAAGAATAAACTGGGAAGAAAATAATAAATACTGGCAAGAAAAACGAAAAAACGACAATTCGTGTAATTGCAAGCGAGAGGCGAGTCTTAGGAGTCTACCATTATGTCTTATATTTTTTAAAAACAAGTTTTCCTCTTTTCCTTCTTTTCAAAATCAAAACTTGCTAAAATATTATCTCTATCTCATAAATAATTAATCGGTTCTCTCACAAATGAAACCCTAAAAAACTCATTAAAATTGGGTTAGGACGTAAAATTTTCAAAATTTTCCGGGGGAGGGCCCCCGAACCCCCCGTCAACACCTGGGGGGTATTCCATACCTCCCTGGACCCCCCGGTAAGTGAGACACGTGAAAACAGATGGCGTCACTTTACCCCCCCCCCCCCCAAGAATGAATATCTAACTCCACCACCGAAGATAATAAGTTACTTTATCCTGGACTAGAAGCCGCAGCCGAGCATATGCTCTAGCTGATATTTGGGTGGGTTTAAAAAGGACCGAGAGAAGCCCACTGCGATCTGGATCCTTTAGTAAGTCTACGTAATAACTAAAAAATAAGGAACAGAGAACTTTAATTATCTGTTAAAAAATAGCGTAAAAAACTGCTTCGTTTTAAGTTAATTTTTAAAAAATGGTCTGAGGGGGGCCCCAAAATGGAGGGAGGGGCCCCCAAATTGACCGAGCGGCCCAACATTTAGAGAGCCAGTCCGACCCTGGGTAACATTACTCGTTGTTGTTAATTTGTTAGGTAAGGTGAATAAATATTCATTGATATTTATGAGACAGTAATGCTGGAATATAATCCAATTCAAAAAGGTAACTAGAAAAATAAAACAAAACAAGAATTTGTAGACTTTGTCGGCAATTCCGGCAATCGGAGAATAAAAAAAAACAACGTGGAATCGTAAAAGATCGCGCTCAAAGATTCGAACAGTCCGTAACTGGGCGGTACACATCAAAGGAAACGGAGAAGAGAACGAGAAATTCAGAATCTATTGCTGCCTCCTTCTCACTCTATTCTGATTGACTTCTGTGAGTTAGAAAGAGATGAGAACATAAACAATCCTTGATACAGTGCTGCCAAGTTATAGGAAACGCTTCGATTTCGTCGACCGACGTATCCCTCCCCCTCCACCCCGTCCTCCGCAACGAAGGATGAAGAAGAAGGAAGTAGGAACAACGACCTCTAGCGGATGTAGCAGAAAAGAACTCTCCTTGCACGTATCGCATCGGTAGCGTTGCGCCGCTTTCAACCCGCGAAATTTGAATAATTCACGAGTGCTTCGCTTCGCGGCGCGGGAAAACCTTGCTTCGAAAACGAAGCGAATAACGAAGCAGCCTTTTGCTTCGCTTCGCGAAGCTTCGCCCACCCCTAGTATATACATACAGCTATGTTGGTTGTCTCAGCGGGGTGCCGAAACGGTGGAACACCCCGTAGAATCGAGGAAAATTGACCCAACTTTGAGCCTCTGCAGAATGTTTACGATTGAAAAAACGGTATAAAAACCGGCCCGAACCGGAATTTGCATATCATGAGCTTTCAAATGGTACCAAGTTTTATGAAAAAATATTTTTTGGTATTTGTAATTAATTTTTAAAAAAAAGTCATTTTCCCATTTCAATCAATGTATTTCCGAAAATCGTAGCACGTACTGTAATCGTGGTTGCCTACTGATCGGCTTCAATGGGCAGCAGGGCTGCCAGATTCAAAAATTGAAAATAATCAGAATCTGGGACGAAAATCCCCAGATTTTAGAACAACCGAAAAACCCCCAGACTTTTCTTATAAAAAATCACCGAAAATCCCAGATTTTGAAGAAATCCCCATTTCCCCAGAATATCCCAGATTTTTCGAAAAATATCCAAAAAAAAATGTGATATAACGGTGACTTGAAATTTTGCGCGATATGATTTTCAAACAAAATTATTGTGATTTTCAAAGAAGTCCTACAACTGTAGAAGTGATAGGTACGACGTAAATTGAAGAAGGAAGAGTAAATTATTGATATTGGGAAAAAATCCCAAATGCGCGGTAAAAAATCCTCAGAAAATCCCAGATGTAGGTCAAAAAATCCCCAGTTCCCAGAAAATCCCAGACTTCTAAAAAAAATCCCCGGATCTGGGGATTTTCCCCCAGATCTGGCAGCCCTGGAAGGAATTTTGTGGGCAGGTGTTATGTCCAGTCTAGATAGTTGGACTTTTGCACCTAGCTCCTCCTGCGAATGCGAACGTGCTTTTAAAAAAGTACTTTCAAACTCGCAGGGCGAGACACCCCTTATTAAAAAACAACGCTCCTGCCCGGGACCAAATATTGTTAGGTCCCGAGCGTAACTTACGCACGGTCACATGACCGTGCGTAAGCTCTCTGATTGGTCTAAACCGCACGCAAGATGCACGCAATTCAATGCTCGGGACCTAACATTATTTGGTCCCTGATTGTCTAGAAGTGACTAAATTTCAATGTATTTCTATGAATTTTCGTGTTGAATACATTATTATGTTGAATACATTATTAGTGTGCCTATCAAAAGTATTTGGGACGCTGATTTCAAAAATGATATCATTTTAACTCGTCCCGATTTCACGCAATTTCTACTTTTAAAAAATGTTCGTGATAAAGTTTAAATTGTGGAAAATTTAGAATATTTCGATCAAAACTAAGGCCAAATTCGAACTCGGCAGGTCAATTAACATCGGACTAACTGTAGTCTACGCGATTTAAGGTCCAGTTATAAGAAAAAAGCCCGCCATGTTTGTGTCTAAGGACCCTTGTTTTGTATTCATTGGGGGCGGACACCTATGTCGTTAAAGCGTAAAAATCCGAATACGACAAGAAGACAAGAACTTTTACTTTAAGGTTAAAAAACGAGAGGCAAAAAAACTGAGTCCATGTAAAATTTCAACATGGCTGCCTTTGAGGAGTCTTCAAAATTACGTCCCAGAGAGTCCTTCTATTGTTCTAGCTCATTGACTACCTCCTACCTAATTGTACTATGAATTTCAAACGACAGTACACTGGTCGAAATATTTATTGTTAAATTTCCCCGTTGTTTCCAACAGAAGTTTTGATCGTTTATGACGTGCTCTGAAAGGGAATCCTGACTAGTCTTTGACCCCTTATGAGCCAAGCCCAAGTTTACTCGTTTTTCTCCTGCGGTCTATTTCACATTGATTCCGTCTTCACTTCGGATAAACGCAAACTTATTATAGATAAAAACACTACAATAAGTAAAGCCCGTGCCACACCTAAGCGAACGCGAACGTTTTGGCATTTCGCAAGGGATTCAAGGTGTTTCATCATGATAGGTGACTTCCACTGATGTAATGGGTAGATATTGACCAATGAATGTCCGTCCATTGTTTTTGCTGTTAAATAAACCATTTTTTTTGTATTTTTTGTAATAATTCGGAACCATAAATAACACAATAAACCAAGTGACGCTCCACTTCTTTTTATTTAGGAATCAATGACATTTATAAATATCAGAAAAAATAAGAGGATAGGTTTCTTATAGCTTTGACTATAAAATGGTCACGTTTTTTGGGGGGAAAAATAACATAAACTACATGGATTACAATGGACAAAAGCGGGAAGATGTTCCGTGCAGGATACGTAGCGTCGCGTCGCAAGGTATGCCACACCAGAGCGAACGCGAACCAGCGTTCGCGTTCGCTTAGGTGTGGCACGGGCTTAAAGCCGGGTCCACACCTGAGCATTTCGCAGCACCGCACGGCGCCACAGTGTGGGATATGCCAGAGAAAAGTCGAAAAATCAAGTTGCTTAAAATTGTTCGAAAATGGATGAAAATGATAGGTGAGGGTATGCTGATCACGAATATATATATATATTGTTTATACATTTTCTTCGATCCGATTAGTGTAAAACAGCTTGAACATTGGCTTCCGCCGTAGTTTGGTTACGACATTTCCTACGATCATTTTCTTAGCCTTAGATTTGATGCTATTTTAAGTATACGTGTTACAGTTTCGGGAAAAGTGTTGGTTGCATGTTGTAGAGGATGGTCTGCTGATCATTTTGCACCCTATTTTATTTACTCAATGTCCTTTCTAATGGTTTTTTTAAAGCCTCGAATGAAACGTTCTCCAACTCCTCAAGTTTACGAAAATCGTGATCTTTATTGGACAATAACTAAATTTGGCGGCGTTTGGCGGAACTTTCGGTTTACACCACGTGAAAGCCCATATTTCAGAGAACAAATCCATGAAAACAGTAGCTGCCACAAGGTGCCCCCACGAAAATAAGATCAATTTGAAAAGTGAGAATCGCTAGTTCAGACCACACTTTGAAGTGCTTGTGAGAGCTCGCCGCGCCACGTACAAGCTAGAGTCCCTTGATGGAAATATTGTATAGGGAGTACCGACACGAGCTCAACGAGTTCTGATTGGTCGTTGGTTTTAGGCTCTCACGGAGTCGAGCAGGAGTCGACGACATCGAAGGCTCCACACGAAAGGAGTCGATTCATAGAGGAACGTATGGGAACGGACCGGAATGCCGGCAAATCCGCCAGTCCACCACTGGTCCACTGTTGAACTTAACCTTCGAATGCGTTCAGGCAGTCGACAAAATCGACTCCTGAGTCCTGTCAAAATGCATAAAGCGTCGTGTCGGTCGGTACTCCCTATACAATATTTCCATCAAGGGACTCTAGTACATACAGCGCATTTTCTGTACTCGCTTTCTTGTAGGGATGGAAACCGATCCCCCTGCATGTAGGCTCGCTGGCTCAGTCGGTTGCGGAGCCGCGCTGGGACCGAAAAGTTCGCAATTCGAATCTGCGACCGCCTCCTTTTTTTTCTCATCCTTTTTTTAATTATTTTGGGCATTTTTTTAAAGGACCAATTCGTTTAATGTGAACGTTTCATTAATTAGCGTTGTTGAAAACTGATCCCCTGTTTTTTAGAGGAATAATTTTTTTTTTTCATTATTATTCTTTTTTATAAAATTATTTTGACAGTTTTTGGGCTTTTAGAGCACTTGACATTACAATTCATAAAAACTGACTTCAGATTCGTGATCAGCGACCCTTTAAACCCCCAAATAAAACTTATCGCGGAGGAAAGTCATTGGTCGGACTTTTTTCTAGCTAGATCGGTCAACAAATCCCACACAGTGCGGCGCGGCGTACCGTACATCATTCGCCCAAATGCGCGTCAATGTGGACGGCGTCGCGCCGCACCGTATGAGCCATACTTGCTCGTCGAAATAAAAAAAAACCTCCGCAAAGCCCACACCGCATGAGAATTCGGGCGAATGCTCATGCGCCGTGTGGTGCGCCCAAATGCTCAGGTGTGGACCTGGCTTAAGGTCTCGTTGATGGGCGCCTTCAATCTGTTGTATAGGCAATTCCAACTCCATCAAGTACGAACAGTTAACTACCTTCCGTGTAGAAACGGAAGAATGGTATTCTCTTGAAATAACCTGGTTCTTAGAGGGTTAAGCCCTTGAAAGCCGGGAAATTGTTTAAAGTTTACTGAGATTCAAAAGAGTAAACATTTCGATCAGGGAACTTCCTTTTGAAGATCAAAGTACATACAGTCGGACCGCATTGTATGCTGACGGAATGATGGCCTCATGGCTTCTTCAAAATTGCACCAAATTACAATTAATTAATTAATTAATTAATTACTTAATTTTTTATTTATTGTATTATTACTAATGCTAGCTACACTGCTCCATCAAAGTGCTTCCATTAATTATAGATGTGGCTGCGACTAGAATTTGTACATTTAAAATTGTCTCTAAAAATCTAAACGCTGCTATTTCAGCATACGTTACACCTCCAATAAAGTACACAAGGATTTTGTTATGCACCGGAGAGATCAAACTAAAACTATCTTTGTTTTTAATTAAACTATTAGGGAATACTTTCTGAAGATCGTCGAGAGATAATTCTTTCTTCCAAAGAAGATTGATTATTTGACAAGCAACAGGAATGTAGCCACCACTGAAAACATAGCTCATATCAGTCGGATTTTTCAGATCAAAATTCTCTGATAAAGTAGGTATTAGAGAGAGTTTCTGAGTCATCGACTGAAACGCGTTCTTCCGCGCAGAAACTACTTGAGTTAAACGATTGGCTATGGTTCCACTTTCAGCACCTCCGGACATGACGTTCATTAGACTCGGTTGCTCGGTGAATAAACCGATTTGTTCTAGGTTGTGGAAAATTGACAGGTATTGGTAGCCGTAAGCTTGCAAGAATTGAGTTTTCAGAGATTTGGCTTCCTCTGCGTAGAGACCGTCTTGGGCGAGAGATAACAAACATATTAATCGCAACGAGATGGCTTTCTCCTCCTCTGCGAGCGCAAGTTGGTTCTCAATAAACAGTAAGGTTTCTCGTTTGTCTCTGTTGGCGATGATGTTGTGCTCGATTTCGTGCTGTTTCGCAAACCGACTACCGATTTTACGAGACACTGCTTCACAAGCAGCCACGTGGTTGCCAAGTGATTGTTTCAAATTCCTGCGGGAAAAAATGCAAGTGGTTCAGAATTTATTTATTTATACTTTAAACAGGTATGCGCAGTTCATATATGTACGCAGTTGGATCTTCGTATTCCTGGTCGTATCTTACGATCTAGTGATCTCTTTTTTATGATTCCCATCCTTAGCACAGAATCCTTGCACAGATCTGTTATTCACCGTCTTTCTAATTCTTTTAACTTTATTACACCCTTTTTGGATCTTAACTGTATTAATTTTACCACCTACCGCACCTCCTTAAAGCAACTAATTCTTAAATATTCATAATTTGGCTAATCAATTTTAATTTTAATTTAATTTATCTTATTATCTCATCTTCTCTCATTTTACTTAATCACTATTCAAATATTTAATACATGTTATACCTGGTGTACTGCCTATTGTTACCTATATTTTGTTATTTTGTCTAAGGGCTTGTCCCGTTTAATATGAATATGCTGCACTTACAACCCGCCCAATAAATAAATAAGTAGTTGTAGTAGTAAAGTCCAGCCGCCCAAACACGTGGATTGTTATGCTGATATTTCACAGCGAACGACTGGACTGCATAAAAAAGAAGGGGTAGGAAAGACAATCAAAGTATTCTCAAAACAAAGGATAGGAAAGAGGAGAGTAACGGCAACCTGCCAGGGACTCTCAAATTGGGAAGGAAGTACTTAGCGCACTCAAGGAGATAAAGTGCTCTAAATATATTTTTTCTCTCTCTTTTCTCATATGAAATATTACTCCACTCTATGAATAAATTAATTCATTCATTTAAAAAAAAAACACACATAAAACTAGAGTACTTTTTGTACTTCAATCTAGTTGAAGACTGCACAGAAAGAACGTGGTTAGTTTATTCAGACATTGCTAAAATTTGGCAACCAGTTCTTCTCTTTATTCTCCATGTGGCTGACTTAAACAAAGATATGAAAAGTAAACAAAAATTTGGGCTTTTTGTCTCTCATATCTACAAAAATCTCTTTAATTTTTTTTTTACTACTACTTTTAATTTCTTTTCTTGAGTGAGCCACATATTTAAAAAAATGAAGTCAGTTGCCAAATTTTGTCAATGTCTGAAGTGACTAACCACGTTCTTCCCGTGTGTAGTCTTCAGTTGTGAGTGACGTAACCTTAACTATCTCACCTGACATTTTGTAGACTTTGACTAATGTAAGTTTTGATCTCCTGCAGCCCCATATTTTGACTCTTTGCATACTCCTCCTGTAGACGCTTGGCTTTCAAACTTAAGTGCGAGGAGACATCGCAGAAATGTCGATATTTGATCTGCGAGAACGTTTCATCCTGACTACTCAAACTAAAGGTTACTTTGGAGTCAGGCACAGTAATGGATCCGCTCCGAATCCCGAAAACTTCGTCCAACAAACTCGTATAGGTACCAGAAGTCAACAGAGCCGACGCATAATCAATATCCCGATCTAAAATGAGACAGTACGCGATATCTTGACTCTTCCCGTCTGGCTTGCCTAAATTTTCCAAGTATTCTTTGACGATTTGGTCGATCTGTTTGGCAACGCGACCAAGACAAATCGTGATGCAAGGCGTTCCGAATACGAGCAACATCGACCAGATTGATCGGGCGATCACCGGCAGAAACGACTGGTTGTTTTGAACAAAAATCGATTGGAACATCTTCGGAAATTCCAACGATAGCAGGGTTTTGTCCAGGCGGATTAAACCGTAGGATAGAGAATAGACTTTGACATACTCGTAGATTCCTTCTTCTTCGATCAAGCGCAGGATGGAATCCAGCTTACGCGGAACTAGTATCAAGCTAAACGAGAGCTTGACGTTTTCTTGAAGTCTGATCTGACCGTTGATTTGATCAATCACGTGCTTCGATGAGACTAAATCGGATGTGATCATGAAGACGATTTGCGTATTGCCCGAAGCAAATGTTGAGACATCAAATTTAAAAATTTTATCCACTCCATGTGACCTGTGAAAATAGAAAGGAGATATTAAAAGATAGAATTTACTAAAAATTCATTGAAAGAATTTTATATCTTTCAATTTTCAATTTATTTATTCCAAAATCACGGAACACATTTACAATTCTATTTACTAAGGCTTATAAGCAGGTATTAATTGGCTAGGAACAAAATTTAATTATTGACTAAAAGACTGCTATATCCACAGTAGGTTACCCTGTGCATGGTGAGGAGAAAAAGTTTTATGGTAGAGGGTTAATTGAGGGTGAGAATGATTTAAGTACCGGAAAATAGAGAGTAGAGTAGAGAGAGTGTAGTGGCTAGGTTTGAAGAGTTATTATGAAGGGGAATTTGAGTCTAACAAAGGTTATAGTTTTAGGTGAAAGAAGTATTGGATAAAGTTTCATTACTTAAATCTAATTTGGTTGTGTATTGGTACAATCTTATCAAACTAATGTAAGTTTATACGTATACACTACCAAATTAGATTTAAGGTGATTCCAGGCGAAACTTTTCCAGATTTCAATCCGATGGATAGCGCCACTAGTCACTTTTTGGAAAAGTTGTGTTTTTGGCGTTTTAAACTGATACCATAGATAAAACGCAAAATCCAATAGCGTCAGCACCTGCAAAATTTTTTTATGGATTTTTTGAGCCCAAAATGAGCAAAATTGGTTTAAAATTAAACCCGTAAATTATGAAATTCGTTTCGCCATAAGCTTAGTGAGTGAGAGTGAGCGCGAGTGATGATATGTCTATTGTCTATCTGCCTCACTCGCACTCATTGCGGCTTACGGGAAGTTTCGTATTTCATAATTTCCGGCTTTATTTTTGAGTGTTTCAGCCTGAAACTTTCAGGGTATCTTCCTGAAGTATGCTTGCAGGTGCTGACGTTCCTGAAATTTGTGTTTTTAGCGTGAATTCGTCAATTTTAGCCAAAAACTGTTGACTTTTTGAGCAGCGCGACATGGGGTCCAAAGTTGAAACTAATCGACCCTGGAATCATCTTAAAATTAGATAATTAAAATTATATTATTTATTTATTTATTTATTTATTTATTTATCATTACAATTTAGTACATTATGCCCCTAATTTAGGGCTGGTACAAGTCAAACATGCAAACAACCAAAATTAATTTGAACAATCTAGATCATCCACATTGAAGAATGCCCTCTGCAGGACAAAACTCCTCAGCTCTCCCAAAAATTTGCCAATCTGTCCATCCCCAAAAATATTTTTCAAGTGTAGAGGCAGTCGGTTGAAGAGCTGCACAGCAGCAATTTTAATATTTGTAGCAGCAATTTTAATATTATTAAATTACTACATATATTATATTTATTACTAGAATTAGATTATTGTTTAATTTACTTATCTACAGCAACTTATGAAGTAACTTACTGTTTTTGGGCTTCTGCCATTTGAGTGGTATGGATAAATAAATAAATAAAAAATAAATACTTACTTCAAGACAGAAACGCTGACAATCCTTTCAAGAGGTTTAATCAAGGAAGCATCAATAACCAAATCCTTGGATCCAGGAATTGAGTCCAGAATGTTGGTCAGTTGTCGCGCTGATATTTGTCGGAAGGCATCGACTTTCGACAGGAAGGTTGCCATCGTAAAAGGCTTGATCGCTCCTTTAAATAATCATCCAGATGAATCTAAGATCTATTAACAGGTCATCTTCACTCTAAAAGAAAAAAAAAATACAAAGTTGTTACATCTAGAATTGGGAGAGGGTTGAAAAAATAAGGGAAACATTTTTGGACACTCATCAATATGATTAGTTTCAAATTTTTCATTCAGAGCCATAGCTAGGGTTTGCGCGTGCGTAGCTCTAACTGATGTTATCAGACACTGAGATTTTTATGGTTGCAGAAGGCTAATTTGTACTATACCACAAATAGAGATTTTAAATTCTGAGGCGTTTCTGTTCTGTGATTATTCCAGGAAATATTCTCCGGTAGGAGTTTACTTTCTTAAGGTGATTCCAGGGTAGATTAATTCCAAATATTAGCTCCACGTTGCCCTGCTCAAACAGCAGACTGATTATGAACGACACTGGCGCAACCAGGGTCTCTTCCATCTCTCTCATTTCCCATTTGAATGTATAAGTAGGAAAAGGACAGAAAGAGGGGGTTTTATCCCCTTGTCCATCCTTGTCTGACATACGTTTCTTAATGGAGAAAAGAGAGAGATGAAGAAACTCTCAGTGCGCTACTGATGAACAATCATACGGCAACGCCATCACTTATGTGAGTTAATGATCAAGTAAGTGTCATTCCAGTAGAATCCATTCTAACAGAAATCATTCCATCTCCGTGGAAATTCACCGATGACTCCTGGGAAGTAGAGGCAGTAAAAACATGATCCAGGGTGTTCCATCTCATTCCACTAAAAAAAGTTAGTTTGTGCTGTGCTGCTGTTAACTCTTCAAAAATTTTAATAATTTAAGTAAGGTTCAAAAAGTTCTAAAAAACACCAAGAAAATCCTGACGATTTGATAATCAAGGAAGGTAAGTCTAGTCTCTTGAATCAAAATGCTCCGAAAATACAAAATTGAAAGAGGCAAATAGAGATGCAATCTATCTTATTGAAATCCTTACCAGTTTTGAGATGAAAATCCATTTAATATCCAATAAATTAAATACGTAAGTCTAATTTTTTCATAAGGAACACAATTAAACACAAATGAACAATCTCGTTTTGTTACTGTGGTTTGACTGATTCATTCGAACGAAACGGAGCACTCAAACCACTCTCACGAGACGGTCCAACGAGCATGGTCACTTGTGTTCCAATGAAACATAGCCTTGTACATGTCGAATCCTGTGACTTCGCACTGTACGTTTGTTGTAAATTTGAACTGAATGGGATTAGCTGCTGTAGGGCTACTTAAATTTTTTTAAAAAAAAAAATCTTGGGCTCTATGATCTGTTGAATAGTTTGTGGCACAGGTTCCATTCTGGATAGCAAGTTAAAAGGACCTCTCTTCAAAAGAAAGCACAGATCGTAAATAAATAGTGCAGTTCAAAAAGGTAAACAGAGACGGAGAGCAAGAATTTGGATGAAGTTCGTTTTTATATATGTTGTAATGCTGGATGAACCACACCAACCAAGAGTAACTAAGAGTAACCCGGTTGGTTGTGATCCATCGTGTTTCATGCGCAAGACAGTTTGCCAGTAGTTTCATGATTTGGCGACTGGCTGTTATCAGGACTGTAACCGGAGGGTCCTAACCGCAGCCTTTGGGTGAATTAGTACTAAGTAGATTGAGGAAACAAAAAAACAAACTGAGGGCAATAATAAGAATTAAAAGCTGTGGGATAAATATCTCTCAAAACCTGAGGAGGACTGACCAGAAATATTCCAAACTGATAAGTGATGATGACGCACTAATCAAGAATCGAGAAACGGTGGAAGCTCTGCAACACTTGCAATGTTTGTAAAGAGGAGAACATTTTACCTTAAATTGAAAAAATATATCAAATAAATTAAAGGCATTACAATGGCACAACAAATCTTTTGATAACAAGAAAAAGCGAAAAACAGAAAACCTAACCTCTCGTAAACAATGGGTGATAAAAACCAAAACAACATGCGCGCGCATCCTCAGATCTTTAGTTAGGTTATGTTTCTGTTGTGCTTTTCCTGATTCTGTTTTCTCGCACGTATTTTTCCGGATTGTTCCAGCACTTTCTCTTTTTTCTGCCGTTTCACTTCAGCTTTTTGGAATATTAAAACCGTAGGTTTTTAATACCATAGTTGCTGGCATTATAAATCGGAATCCGGAATCCGGCTTTTGACATCAGAAGAAGTTGATTAATCCGATCGTCACCATGATCATCAGATCCAAGCAGGATCCAAGTAACTTGATCTTGCTTTGTAAGTAAACTTCTTCCCGCTCTCTGGCTTCTTATTCATATCTTTTTCATTCGATCTCACATCTTCTCAACTGAATGTCATACAAATAGTCTGAAAGTTCGTTATGAGCTCAGTTTAATTAGAATGGTATGAAGGATATCATGAAAGAGCTTAAGGTGATTCCTGGGGATCCTTTCCAGATTTCTCTCTGATGGATAGTGCCACCAGTCGCTTTCCGGGAATGTCATTTTTTCAGCATTTTAAACTGTAACCAAATAACAAACGTAAAATCCAAGAACATCAGCACTTGCAAAATTCTGTTATGGTTTCTTTGAGCCATTAAAGAGCAAAATTGGTTGAGGATTAAAGTCGTAAATAATGAAATTCATTCTATCGTTAGCTTACTGAGCGAGTGTGAGTGAGTGCAAGTGATAATATGTCAAACTGCCTCACTCGCACTCATTGATGTTCTGAGGAATTTTTGAATTTCATAATTTCTGGCTTCATCTTCGAGTATTTCAGCTTGAAACTTTTCAAACAACTCTCTAAGGTGTGCGCGCAGGTGCTGATGTTCCTCAAATTCGTACTCTTTTTGTAAAGTCGTCAATTTTAGCCAGAAACTGCTGATTTTTTGACCCATTTGTAAAACAAAAAATATCTTTGTTCATCCCAAATCGGTTATATTTCAAAGCGTCATTGTGTGTGTGTCTCTGATGAGAGTCTAACTTAGAGTCCCTTTTTGTAGAGAGTTAAGACAAAAGAGTAGTCAACTTCTGATTGGTCGATGAGTTTTAGGCTCTACGGATGCTGCCATTGGATGCGATTTTACACTTTTGTTTACAATCGCAGTTGTTTACCAACGGTATTTTACGGATAAAGAGTTTATTTTCGACGAATCTGTTAATTTTAATCATGATACGCCTGAAGAATGTCTGTAAATCCCAAAAGAATCTTTCAAAGCGTAAACAGATGTTGATCCACAAAAGCAGTAAATGTTACATTGTTAGAAACTCAGCGGCACTGTAATTTTTGCAGTGGACGAAAACAGAACAAAGGCCCTCAGAATGTAAACAAATGTGCAAAATCGCATCCAATGGCGGCGCCCATTGTTTCACTTGTCTTTCCTTTCTGCATTAAGGGACTCTAGTCTAACTGGGTGTATTTTATTTTTATTTTTCTGAAACAGCCGCTTTTTCTCTTTTTTTTCAGGTCTCTGGAAACTGACCAAAGATGAGGGTGACGAAAAGGAAGAAGTTGAATGAATATTGAAAGATGCTACAAGTTGATAATCTTTGAAAACCAATATCTATTAAAAACTTATCACTAATGCAGGGTAATAATGATTTTGAATACTACGTTTACACTAAGAAAGAAATGGAGCACAACAGATGTTGTGGAGGACTCTTCTGGTGTATTAAGGTAAGTTCCGTTTGTCTTTGATCTCATTGCAGTAACCAACGAGCTATAGCAATAGAGAGAATTTATGGGACTTGATTTTGAAACTTCAAGGAGGCAGCTATGATAGAAATCTCATATGGACATTTTACATCAGCTCGGTTTGTTTGCCTCATTTTTTGAACCTTAAAAAGATAGTTGTGACAAATCCACTTGAAATTGGAATAACTAAAATCAGTGAAATTACAAACCAGAACAAGGCAGTAGTTGAAATAATAATGACAAAACAAAGCAAAAGTATGAAGAAACAAAGGAAACCAATATCCAGAAAAAAATGAGAACCTCAGTAACAGTTTAGCAGTTTATAGCAGTTTTATAAAAACTGCCATTTCTATGAAAATAATGCTGTCCGTAATATTTTTTGCTCCAATGCAGCAATCTGGTGATTGGTGATTTAACTGCCCTTTATCTAGCTCTGTTTCTTTCCTTCTTTACCAATTTAAAGTTTTTAATTTCTCTACTATCATTACAGGATATCTGCGGAATCATTTGCGCCATCCTGACGTGGTGTTTGATCTTGTACGCAGAGTTCGTTGTGATCGCAGTTGTCCTTCTTCCTAGTCCATATCCTGTCTATAGTTATGTTAACTTGATTTTATTTCAATTATTCACCTTCTTAGCATTTGTCTCACACTTAAGAGCAATGTTCACTGATCCAGTAAGTTCTTGTCGGATAATTTATTTATATATTTATTTATTTATTTACCTATTTATTCATTTAATTCAATATATATAAGAAAAAAAAATATTGAGTTACACAAATGGACAGAAAAACAAAGCAGAAACAGAGAGTGGAGTAATATACATGAAAAAAGAGAGAGAAAAAATATATTTAGAGCACTTTACCTCCTTGAGTGCTCTAGGTATTTCCTTTCCAATTTTGAGAGTCCCTGGCAGGTCGCCGTTACTCTCCTTTTTCCTATCCTTTGTTTTGAGAATACTTTGATTGTCTTTCCTACCCCTTCTTTTTTTATGCAGTCCAGTCGTTCGCTGTGAAATATCAGCATAACGAACCACGTGTTTGGGCGGCTGGACTTTACTACTACTACTACTTATTTATTAATTTAATTCAAAACTCATTTTCGAGGAGAAGCATGCACACCTCTATCTATGTGAAGGTGACTCAATGAGAATATCATAAACACGAGGTAGAATTGTGGACACTGCCTGGGAAAAACATCAGTGTTTTTTACTTTCTCACCACTAACAAAGTTAGAAATGGAGAAAGTATTGCAATGGCGTAGAGATTTTCAAGGTATTTTTTTAGATACTTGGCCCACTACAACTAAGTAAATCATGATAACTACAAAATAATTGGCTCTCATCATGCCTAATACTATCCTAAAGAACATTCATCCGTAAAGTTTCAATATCATTCAACCATTTGTGGCTTGGAGGTGTAAATGCACAAACTTTCTGTGGCGTCTGTCTGTCTGTAGCCTTAAAACGTAAAAACCAGCGTAAATTGTTAGCTATTGATCCATGTGCATCCAAGTTTTGCAGAGATGTTGCTTCTAACATTCCCCGGAGGGAATTTTTTTCTTTTTTTGAAATTTTAATTTTTAGGTTAGTTATGGATGAAAAATGGTTTCCATTGAAATCAATGGAAAAATAGGTAAAAAAAGGAAAAATTTAAATATTTCAAAAACGGATGTTTGGATCTGGATAAAAATATCTAAGGGCAGTCTGGGGGTCTCCTCCATATTAAATTTGATGTGAGAAAGTGTTCGTAGGGTGTTTCCTTCAGTTTTTTTTTATTCTTTGACTAATCAAAAATCAGGGCCGGATTTAATGCGGGGCGACCGGGGCGCGCGCCCCGGGGCCCCCACCACAAAGCAGGTCCTTTTTTTTCATATTGATGGTTGATGAACTTCCTTTTTTCTATCATTACAAGACTGTAACAGTTTGGCAATGTTGGAAGTGAAACTTTTTGTAAAATAACCCTTAAAAAAATTAAGAAACATTAAAAAATACCAACGAAACTTTAAAAATTATTAACCACTTTTTTATCACGGTAATAATTTACTTCTTTTACTCGATATGCCTTTAAAAGTAGGGACTTAATAATTTATCATTCCTAAGATTTACCGGTAGGGGGGCCCCCACCAAAGGTCCGCCGCCCCGGGGCCCCCTGCAACCTAAATCCGGCCCTGTCAAAAATGGTAATTGGATTAATCCTATGCGTTAGGCCAAGCTGAGTTTCAAGTAAGCGTGCTATTCCAAGCTAAGTTTCGAGGAAGCGCACTGTTTTGAGCCAAAATTTTTGCTAGCGCGTTAAAAGATGCAAAAGAAAAGTCATCAAAAACTGTAGACACTGTTCTCTGTGTGTATGAGAATTGTGAAGGCAAAGAAGATTCTGCATCCCTGGACAAACATTTATTTTATTTTTTTTTCTCAAAAACAAGCAAATAGAAAAATTTAAAACAACAAAATTCATTGCTTCAAGCTTTTTGAAGAGATCAAAATCTGTAGTCACTGTCCTCTGTGTGTATGAGAATTGTGAAGGCAAAGAAGATTCTGCATCCCTGGACAAACATTTATTTTATTTCTTTTCTCAAAAACAAGAAAATAGAAAAATTTAAAATAAAAAAATTCTTTACTTCAAGCTTTTTGAAGAGAATACTAGAGCTCGTTTCAGAAGTGTAGGCGGACCTAAACCATAATCTTTGGCGGATTTTCAAATTTAATTCCTTTTAAATAAAACCGAACTTGCCTCTGACTTTATTCTTTTGCGTTTAAAGTGTTCCTCGTTGAAAAGTGAACACTCAGTTTCATTTTCATTAATTTCCATCGAGTAATATCAGAAATAATGTTGAAAAATTCCAAAGATTATCGGTCTAGGTCCGCCTACACTTCTGAAACTACCTCTATCAATAAACTTGACCTGCAAAAGATAACTTTCTGACTTCAACAGTGATCATTTAGAAAATACCCATAGTATAGTTAAATCTTTGAAAAAAATTAAATTATTGATTTTTTTTTTCTTCTTCATAGGGAGCAGTGCCGAAAGGTAATGCAACGAAAGAATTGATCCAACAAATGGGTTTCCGAGATGGTCAATTGATATATAAGTGTCCCAAATGCTGCAGTATTAAGCCTGAAAGAGCCCATCATTGCTCTGTCTGTCAGAGGTATGTTAATTTTTTTGTTTATGCTTTACTTATTTATTCATTCTTATAGGAGTTAATAATAGAGCGAATGGGTCTGTTGCATACTTTTGCTACAACAATATAGAACCTTGATTCTTATGTAAAATTCGGCAAAAATAACGATGCGCACATTAAAAACGTTCAAAATCAACTGATTAACTCAGGAAATCACTTCAATTTCAAACAGCCCGCGCTACACTAGACACTATTTGCACCTACATAGAACGAACCACCGTGCATAAGTAAACAACATCGGAACTACAAAATGATGGACTTTGGGTCATTCCGTGCCAGATCAGACCACTAAAAAATCTTGACCTCTCAGATTTTCATGAAATTTGGTACATTCATTCTCCCTGTTGAGTGGTGCTCAGAAATATTTTTTTCAGATTTTTTGGACCCCCCAATTTTTTGGGGGGGGGGGGGCTCTGAAGTAGGGAAAATTTGGAAATTGACCGCGGAGCCCTCCTACTTTGATGGGGTGTAACTCGAGAACCCTTTGTGGTAGATCAGTCAATGTGGTCTCATTTGAAAGCTCTTAGTAAGGGCTTTTGATTGATGTATAATTCAAAAAGGCTCAACCAAAAGAAAGTTCTTTTTTAATACGTAAAATAGAAGCTGCATTTGCTGTCTGGTCTTTTTGGTTTATCAAAGATAACAAAATAATATAAGAAATGTACGCATCTAAACAAAAAATTCCAATGTTTCTAAGTTCTGTTCATGTTTACATAAACCAGATGGTTCCATCGATGTAGTCATAAGTCGGTGATATAGTGTCTAGTGTAGCGCGGGTTGTTTGAAATGGAAGGTGTTTTCTGAGTTAATGAGTGGATTTTGAAAGTTTTCAATGTGCGCATCGTTATTTTCGCAGAATTTTACGTGAGAAACAATGAGTTATATTGATGTAGCAATAGGACGCAACAAACCCATTATTATCGATTGTAAATCGTACAGAGAAGAGTTACAGTTGAAAGATAGTTGAGAGAAAAAACCGCCAAAACCAACGAGCTGCGAGTTACATCAGTGGAGAGCCTGATACATGTTATAAGTCCTATTTCTAAGTGTGACAGCTTGGACGATCTGATTCTGGTTTGTTTGCCTCATTTTTTTTCAACCTTCAATCAAAACTTGTTATTAATTCAATGGAAATTGGTTTTAAACGAAAGTGCAAACGATTATTCCCAAAAACGACTACTGGTGCTATCCATCAGATTGAAATCCAGGAGAATTTCGCCTAGAGTCACCTTAAAAAAGCTCAGTTGACTGCACCAATTTTTTTTGAAGTGTCAAAAAATGATGGTTGAAGTGTCTCTATTTTTTCTGTGGATATAGAGCAATTTTTTTTGCTTTTTTTTGTTTTTTTGTTTTCATTTTTTTTCAATTTTGTTTTCATTTTGCAGGTGTATTCGAAAAATGGATCACCACTGTCCCTGGGTTAACAACTGTGTAGGAGAAAATAACCAAAAATATTTTGTTTTATTCACAGTAAGTTCTGAGGGTTTTCCCTAGAGAGAATATATAATAGAGACCATGCACTATCTGTCTTGCCCATGTTTGCGCGCGGTGGCAACTTTATTTTTTGGGGTCTCAACAGAACACCGCAAACATGGTCCATACGTTGACTGATGAAGTGATGAGTAACGTCGTTGAGATTTTTGCCTAGTGAATCCAAAGCACCGAAATTGCATCAGTCATGTTGGATGGTGCTCCTTCATGCTCCCTCTGTTAATTTCTGTTGAGCTCTGAAAAAAAAGTCAGCCACCGCGCGCAAGGCTAGGTCTGGTTTTCCCTTTATTTTTGCATGTTTCCTCAAAATATTTTGAAATTTAGTGTAATGCCCGCTGAAAAATTTAAAATAGTAAACAAACGCAATAAGGCTTTTGCCAACTTTGCTATATGCGCTTGAATAGTTCATTCTTGTGTAAAAACCAGTGGAAATGACAATGAATTTACCGAAAAATCATGAAATTGACCCATAGGCTTCAAAATGACTTTAAAGTATTGTACTGTATTGTATTTGAAATTTCGTATATGGAACATTACAAATGTTATAGTACAAGTCAAAAATCATTCAAAAATTCACTAACATCGTAGTAAGCTTTACTTAACATAAGTGCTTTCGCTCTTCTAGAAAATGTGAGCCACATTCTATTTCCTTGATGGAGTTGGGAAATTTATTAAACAGTTTTGCAGCCAATTCACAGGTTGCCCTACTATAAGTCTCATTGGTTACAGAAGTCAGCTGAATATCATTTTCATTTCTAATAGAGTATGAGTGAGCATTACTGTACAAAAACATTTTCAGTATTCTTTACTAGATTTACCATTTCAAGAATATAAGAGATGCAACAGTCATGATTTTATGTTTAATGAAATATGTTTTGCATGAATCACGTTTATCTTTGTTCCAATCTTTCAGTTTTATACTGCAGTAATATCAGTCAACAGTCAGAAGTTAAATACCATTTCTAATCTTTCAGTTTTATATTGCGGTAAT
Source organism: Trialeurodes vaporariorum (assembly GCA_011764245.1). Lineage (NCBI taxonomy): Eukaryota > Metazoa > Arthropoda > Insecta > Hemiptera > Aleyrodidae > Trialeurodes > Trialeurodes vaporariorum. The sequence goes on from VMOF01000013.1 coordinate 10,923,011, forward strand.
ATCAATTCACGCTCTTTTCCTAAGTTAAATACCATTTCTAATCTTTCAGTTTTATATTGCGGTAATATCAATTCACGCTCTTTTCCTGTGTGTCAATCAATTCATCACGTGCGTTCATAGTGAGTGGCGAGAATGTTCGTCATACTCTCCTCCGGCGACAGTCATTCTACTTCTGTTCCTTGCATTCGAAGCTCTCTTGTTTGCTATCTTTACTGCAGTCATGCTCGGAACTCAGCTTCAAGCAATCTGGAATGATGAAACGGTAAGTTTTTATTTTTCGTATTTTTTTTTTTTTTTATTTTATTTTTTATAAGGTGGGGGTCAAAAAAAGTTGTGCATGGATGCACAGAGATTTATGTGTTATTTATTTGTTTCTAAGTGTTGTCACATTGTGGTGAAGGAGCAGTTACTGAAGTTATGATGACTAGCTCAGAGAAATGAGTGAAGAATGAATAGGAGTTAACAAGAGATTGAATTATTGATTGTAAATCAGAGAGAGAAGAGTTATACAGATACAAAGAGTTGAGGAAGAAGGATTGAGAGAGAAAATAAAAAAAGAAATATTGGAGTTACTCAGATGTATAGAGAATTGAGTTCAAGTTAATTGTGAGTTCAACCTTTCAGCTGTAGATGCGTTTCTTTTTCTAGCTCAGAATTATCGTTATAATCTTAACAGGGTTTTACCTATTGAAAACCCCCAGAAAGAGAAGAGTTATAACAAAAACACTAGATCTTGAAAGAACGTTGATCAAAAATAAAAAAGACCATCTTTTCCCCTCAGATGTAAAAAGAGAATTGAGTTTCAATTTTCATTGTGAGGGGGCAACCCTTCCAACATGTGGATGACCTTTCTTTTTCTATTTTTTTTCCTATCTTAAAAAATCCTTATCTTTACAGGGGGGGGGGGGGCCCTTTTAAATTAACCCAAAAAAATTTTTTTTGCGTGATTATGAAAAAAGCTCTCTCGCTATCTTGTAAAGAACACATTGAAAATCCTTGAGGCAATTGCCACACCTGTTCTCCCAAATGGCGCAGTAACTCTCAATATAATTACTCCTAATGATTGCATTAACAACAACCAACTAAAAACAAGAAACTGTTTCATAAAAATACATTAAAAAAACAATCGGGAACAGAGACACATTTGAAATACAGAGCCGTCGAGGTTTTTAACAGGCTCCCACAAGTTCTCATAGCCAAATACAGAGATAGCCCTTCACTATTCCTAAGAGAGCTCAAAACATGGTTTCTAAAAAACCCATTTACTCAATAGAAGAACTCAAGAGGAAGTAATGAGTTGTGATTGTAATTGTGATTTATTTATTTTCATTTATGTTGCAAAGGAATTTTAACGTATTTGTTAGTGTAAGTAGTCAATTGTATAGTTAAAAATGACTTTTACAATAGCAAGGGGTAACACCCAAGCTAAAAGTGTATCAATGTTAAAATAAATAATAAATAAAAATAATTAAACTATTAATGAGCCTGTAGCAAAAGTTTGCAACAGCTCCATTGAGAGAAATGGTTTGATGGACGACTCCCGCTGTATTGATGTGCATCGAATTGGAAAAGAAAAAGGTCTTATTTCTTGTGTCGTATTGTGCTTTCTGACTTGTTGTGTATTGTGTGTACATTACTAACAAGGGGAGGCTCAGAAGTCGCCGCCTCCGATTTTGAAAACAATTGCACGAAAATGTAGCTAAAGTAAAATCATTAGACCCGTGTTTCTCACTTTTTGCCAATGGGCCTTCCTAAAGCGTCAGAAATTTTTTGAAAGTTGCCGAAATGCACGTTAATATTTGGAACGCTCTCCACTCGGGTTTTTACGTGAATTTCGGCAACTTTCAAAAAATTCCTGACGCTTTAGGAAGGCCCATTGGCAAAAAGTGAGAAACACGGGTCTAATAGTTTTACTTTAGCTACCTGTTCGTGCAATTGTTTTCAAAATCGGAGGCGGCGACTTCTGAGCCTCCCCTTGTAAGCCTATTTACAAATATAGAATTATTATCCCTATTATTAAATGGACTAATCTCTAGTAATTTCTCTCCATGGTTTTCTATCATAGGGTATTGAACAATTGAAAAAGGAGGAAGCACGTTGGGTGAAAAAGTCCCGATGGAAAAGTCTCCAAGCGGTCTTTGGGCGATTCTCTCTCGCCTGGTTCTCTCCTTTCACAAAACCACCGGCCAAACTAAAGTTAGAAAATCATTTATATTCTGTGTAATTATATAGCTTATTCCACAATTTATTTTTTTAAGATTGAGACTGACTTCTGATACTCAAATTAGAATCGTACTGAGGCGGTCAAGACTACAGGTTAACCCTTTCCACTCAGGTGAAAAATTACCTGTCATTAAATGACATGCAGTGCAGCCAAAAATGCTGCCAACCTAATTTTTAGTTCCTCTAAGATGTCCGTAGAGCGCGCCACCAGCTGGAGAGGTCGGATCATGTCCGACATACGAGCTACGCGTCGCAAAGTTTTATGTCGAACGAGGTCCGACATACAACTGGAACGGCAAATTCAAAATGTCGGGCGAGATCTGACATACGAGTAGAAAGGGTTAAAGGACTTTTCATCCTGTCTTTTTTGCCTGCTGGTCTCTTTGTCACTTTGAGACAGTTTATTCAAGAATCTCACCAAGCTGTGTTGAATATGGCCAAACCTATTTATTTAGTTGTACGAGCAGTTGCATAGATCCTGCATCAACAATTCAACGCAACCTGCAGTACTCTCAATCGAACCTTTCTTGGTTTTGAGAAAACGAAAGAAAAGAAAGGAAGAGTATGTTGTTTTCAACGAGCTATACATTTATCTAGAGCATAGCCGTAGCCAGGATATTGTCTTTCTCTTTCTTAGCCCATTTGAACGCATTTGTTAGAAAATTATGGATATAGGGGCTGCCACGTTATTTAAGCCCCTCTCTCTGTCCTTTTCCAACACATTCGTTCAAATGAGCTAAGAGTGAGAAAGACAATATCCTGGCTACAGCTATGATCTAGAGTGGCAGTTTAATGGATAGCCTGCGTAACCACTATCGGGGATTTTTAGGTTAAATTTAAGCAAGTAATTCTTTAATTTATACCCGTGTATTTTAATACAACGAACATGTTTTGGATCCGCAGCGTTCAGCGGTGTTGCGACATCAAATAATAAACGAAAAATTCCTCGCTTAAACCTATCCTAAAAATCCCCTCAAGGGTGCAAAATAATCTTCTCCTCAGTTTATCCACAAACCAGAATTGCTCATATTCCGAAACCCCCAGCTTCCACGTTGACGGCCTTTTTGCTAAAGCGCTTCCAAATGAATATTCTGCTTCCCAATAAATTGATGACCTTTTTGCTAAAATGCCTCTGCAATCCATCTGAAGTATAAAAGAGCGTAATAATTTGGGTTTTTCTTTCATGATGATTTTTTTAAAGATAAAAAAAAAATGATTTTGGTGGAGTCTCCACTATTTAGGATTGCGTGATCGTGAACATTCTGCACCCCTGAATCCTCCATGGTGGTTTCACAGACTACCCTTTAATCAATATCAAATATTCAAGTATACAACTCTTTAATGCGCTGCCAGGAGAATTAAAGGGTTTGTTCAGGGAGAGCGAATTCTATCTTTTCATTTCTAAATGAGAGCAATACCTCCTAAAGAATCCCTACTACTCTCTGCAACAATTTCTAAACTGATTCATAAGAATATTTATTTATTTTTTTATTCATACAATTATAATTTGACTTGTACCATGGTCACTTAATTGTGACCTCAATGCATTCATAAATAAATTATTATTATTATTATTTAAACTTCCACTCAAGATAAATGTATAGCTCGTTGGTTATAGTCATGTGTAATGTGGATAGCTTCGAATTGTTGATTCAGGTCTCGTCAAGGGAAAATAAGTATTTATTTTCTCACATTCTCACATTATCTTTCACTCTTACTATGGTAAACGCACCGGTGCAGTAACAGACACTGGTGGAGGAACAGACACTTTTCTTTTTCATTTAGGAATAATAAAAAAATCGGAGCTCATTTTGCTTTTGTTGTTATTTTTCAAGAATGTGGGTAAGATACCAAGTGCTTTAAATGCAACATTTTGTGAATTTGATGCTCTCAAAGCAGAGAGATTAAAAGATAAAGACAGCCACCTCATGTAACCATTTATTTCCAGCTAATTCTAACGTAACTTTTTAAGGGACATTCCCACATTGATTAGCTTCCAGGTCTAGGGGACCTATATTATATCTCACAGCAGTATTTTAAGCCAGATAAATAAGAAAATTCAGACAACTTACAGGGGGTATTTGTCACTAAAACGGAAAATTATATCATTAGTACATAGCTATTTTGTGGTGTCTATCACCGGAACATCTGTTCTTATGAAATTATGATATGATCTTTCAAATGAAAGCTCTAGGTCTGAACTTTCGTCTAAGCCAATAAAATGTGAAATCCATTGTTTTGGTTGAAAATTCTGTTACCGGTGCGTTCATCTTAGGACCAAATTATTATTGGTGGCTCCGTTAAATTTTTCGCTCACTGAAGTCAATGCTTCCCAAATATTTTTTTGCGTCTCTTCGTTTTTGCAACAAATTTTATGCATTCTTGTTTCGTAAGTGTATATTTTATGATGTGTGATGTGTTCTGACAAAACTGATCTTATCTCCATCTAGCCGAAAACTGAGATATTGGTACCACTGCAGACGGATAGTTTAAGACCAAAAACATGTGAAAATTGAAAAAAAATTGACTGAATGGAGGTGTTATGAAGTTTTAAATAGAAATATTGTGATTTTTAAAAATAACAGTGTTCAAGTTTTGGAAAGTCTTTTGTTAAAAGAAAAATCTATTGATTCACATGCATTTTTAAAGCTTCTGTCTGCAAAATTATGAGCTAAAACTTTGTGTAGTTACTCTTAAAGTGATCTCTGGCGAAACTTTTCCAGGTTTCAAATTGGTGGATTGCACCTCTAGTTGCTTTAGGGAAAAGTCATGTTTTTGACATTTTAATCTGAAACCAAAGAAAAAACGAAAAGTCCAAGGACGTCAGCACGTATCAAATTTTTTATGGATTTTTTGAGCGCAAAACTGGTTGAGAATTGAAGCCGTAAATTAAAAAATTCAATTATCTGTAAGCTTAGTGAGTGCGAGTGAGTGCAAGTGATACTATGTCTATCTACCTCACTCGTACTCATAGAGGCTTGTGGGAATTTTTGTATTTCATAATTCCCGGTTTTTGTTTTTGAGTATTTCAGCTTGAAACTTTCAGGGTGTCTGCCTGAATTATGCTTGCAGGTAAGGTAGATGTCCCAATTACTGCCACCCTTAAGAAAAAATTTCCGTAAAATACCTGTAAAAATGTCAATTTTTATTTAATCTAGGATCTGTTTGCACTAAGACCCTTCAAATACATCCCAGTTTTATTAAAAAAATAAGAAATTGGAGTAATCAATCAGGGAAAAAAAGTATTAATAAAATTCGAAAAAATGGCCTATGTCCCAATTACCGCCATGCCATAAGTGGCTTCGTCCCAAGTATTGTCATATCAGTTGTCCTAATTATCGCAATACGGATTTTCACTGGCTATTCATTCAATTCATCATGTTTATTGTCAGGAAATAATGACATTATAATAATTTAAAAAGCAGAAAGTAAAGAGAACATATTTTCAATTAGTAACTACTGAAAGAAAATGTTGATCAGCAAAGATAAGGTCGGTTATGTCAAAACACGTCATATATATTGTGGTCTTTACTGTGTTATATTGTGATTAAGTGTGACTCAATAAGTACTTATTTGAAAAGTATGATCATTTTTTGAAATCTAAAAGATGGTATTTCCTTAAAAACCTGGTTGAAATCAGGGACTTTTACAATTACAGGTTACTGTATTACAGGGCAGACTCGCTCAGTGTGATGTTAGTGGCAAGGTGATAGAAGCTTACATCAAACACTGTTATCTTTTTTCCTTTTTTTATTCCTTGCTTCAAAAGTTCTTTTATTCTGATTAAGCAGAATTAATGGCTCATTAGTGATTCTTTCTGGAATTCTCATGGAATATTTCTTACATTCCCTCGGCTTACCATTAGTTTCACTTGTTTTTTTTTTTTTTATTTTTTATTTTTAGTTTTTAAAGAAATGAGGAAGAAAGTGATCAATTTTTTTAGCTGGACAGAACAAAGACAAACGATTTTCCTTTGATCTGATTTCTATAGCAGTGGCAGCTAGGCAGTTCTTACAATGAGGCTCTTGCTAAATTTTGCTGTAAGTGACTGAGTAGAAAATTCTTGAGTAAAATTCAGCAAAAGTTATGATGAGCTCATTAAAAATTCTGAAATTCACTCACAGACTCACAAAATGACTTTAAAGTTTAAGGCGTAGTGGCAGAGCTACGCAGATCCTATGCCATAGGAGATTCCCATCTAATTTGAGGCGTTCGTCTGTGCTTTTCTGTAGAGAGAGAGGGAGAGAAAAAAAAGAGAGAGAGAGCAAGAGAGAGCAAGAGAGAGAGAGAGAGAGAGAGAGAGAGAGAGAGAGAGAGAGAGAGAGAGAGAGAGGGGTCCTATGCCATGGGAGATTCCCATCTAATTTGAGGCATTCGTCTGTGTTTTTCTGTAGAGAGAGAAAAAAAAAGAGAGATTGATTGATTTATTGCGATTTTTTTTACAAAGATTTAGAAACAAAATAAATGAATAAATTTAACGAATGAAAGCGCAAAGGCAGGGTTTGGGCTCGCAGGCCCACTCTTCCACCCAACCCTTGCTCTCTTAATTAACTTAATTGATTAATTTACGATAGTGGAAAAAAAAAAAAAACTAATGGTACAGAAAATGTAAGAAAAACTAGAAAAATAAAAGCTAAAATAGATATAAAAATATAAAAAATAAGGGGGGGGGAAATTGAAGAAAAGCAAAGGAATAAAATGATTGAGTTAACAAAAAAGGAGATTGAGCTATCAGCAAGTACGGAGTGATTGCAGAAAGTGAAGCTCGCCAAAGAGAAAAAAACAATAAAGCAAAACAAAAGAAGGGAGGGGGGACAGCTAGGGGAGTGCACAGTTAACCAGAAGCGAAGAGAGAGAGAGAGAGAGCAAGAGAGCAAGAGAGAAAGAGAGAGAAAAAAAGAGAGAGAGAGAGAGCAAGAGAGAGACAAATTTGACAGGAATCTCCTATGATACCTGTATAGCTCTGCCACCTTTGCTCTTAAATGGTGAAGCTTCGCAGGTGACACAAGTGTCATTGGGGATTCCATTTCAGTATGTCTCTCTCTCCTAAAAAAAACACACTGAGGATAGCCTTGAATTAGATAGGAATCTCTCATGGTACATGTGTTGCTCCATCATTACGCCTTAAACTCTTAAGTCAATTTGTGAGTCTCTGAATGATTTTTTATTTTTTTAATATGCTCATCGTAAGTTTTGCTGGACTTTACTCAAGAATTAATTGTGTATTCAATCGCGCATAGTAAAAGTTAGCAAGAGTCCCGTTGGGCAATAGTGTTATTCTCCCATTTAAACAAATGTAAAACAGTTGATTCTCCAGGAAGCCGTCAGCCATTTCAAGAATCGATTGTTTTACCTAACTTTACATGGAAAAATTGCAGGGTTACGAAATCGCAAGAGCCGTCACTGTTCTACAGCCGGTGAGGTTAAACCAAGTATTGTGCAAAGTGTCAGTATTTCTCGATCTCTGAGAGCAATGGAGGATAAAAATAGATTCACCATGCTCTACTTTGCAAAAAAAAAAAAAAAAATAGTATTATTTAATTTTATTTTCATTTTATTTCAACCTGAAAAATTTTTTCAGAAAAGATGAGGTCCAAAAATTGTTGGTCTTGTTTCATCTTTGAATGGACTTCTTTGGAAATAAACATTTTTCCGATCGAAATGAATTTCTAGCATAATAAACGTTAAGTTCCTAAATTTATTTAAGATTAGGTCTCTCGCAGTGGTGGTCCGTGCAATGTGGCAAAACTGTTATACCTCTATTTGATTCTATGTTAAATAATTGATTCAATAGTGAAGCACTGCTTCATTAACAGTCAAAAAAATAAATAAATAAATAAATAAATAAATAAATAAAATTGTTAGACATAGATTCAAATGGAGGGTAAACATTGTTGCCAAATCATAAGATCCACCACTGGTCTCTCAGGATGATTTTATTTTTATCCGTCTCTCATTTTTGGAATACGACAGCACGATTGATGATTCTCAGTCTCAGCGATTATCTGCGCCCAGTTCTCAGCTGTCGGTTCAATTCTCAAGTTTTTTCTCTCTCTAAATTTTGGGAAAAGCTCTATCACTCAAAACATTTCTGACAATGATCTTCCTGTTTGAAGACTGTGTATCCAAAACTGGTTGCTATACTTTTTTTCAACCCTGTAGTTTTAGTTCTGCAATTTCTCTTCAAAGCCTCTTTTTTAGTGATAAAAGATTCAGTCCAACTAAATGAAGCGCATTGTTTCAAAACTAGCAGTTTTCACTTTCCTTCATTTTCAGAAACCCTTAAAAAACTGTGGCTTCTTGATGTTGTATTGTAATAGCCCATGTAGCATGAATTGAAATTTATTGCAACATAGTCGTCAAGTTGTGGCAATTTTATCATCTGACCATAAAGTTGAAAATCTTTGGCGTAAAAGTTCTAACGAAGTGGCGAAATAATAGAAACTTTTCGGAGCTGGCTTTTTTTTCTGCCCTACTTTTTGCCTATCTTTCATTTCCACCTATGCCTACGTGTCTGTGTCAAAAGTTGCAACTTGTGGGGGGAGGATTGTCTATTTGTTGTTAAAAAATTGCCTTTTTTATTGCAACTGTGTTGCCATAAATTGCGACTTTTAGATTGAAAAATGCTACGTATGAGAGTGGACGGAAGTTTTAATGAGTACCTAAGACTCTAGAATGGGGTGTTGCACACTTTTTCTGACTGCAATTTAAGGGTCAATTCAAGGGTGAAAACCTTGAAATATTATGATGGTAGCACTAAAAACTCGCAAAATCCACTCCTCAACTCATAAAGTTTGTTAAAATCCGCAAGCGGAATGGGTCAGCAATCGGAGATTCCTTTCTTAATTTTGTCACTTTCTTTATGCTGACAAGGAAGATTTACAGAGTAATTTGACACCAAATTAGTACTCTGCATCCAATTAATAGTACTGTGACACCAAGTGACACCAGTGTCAAAGGAAAGTCTTATCTCATTGGTCATTTCTTGATGAAGTTAAATTATTATTAGATTTAAATCTTCCATTATCAGTGCCCAAAGCTTCCATAACGTTTGCATGTTTCAAAGAATTTTACGAGTTCAGGAGTGGATTTTGTGAGCTTTTAGTGCTACCATTATTATTTCAGCAGGTTTTTATGTCTGAATCAACCCTTAAATCGCTTACAGCAAAAGTGTGCTACAGCTCCAGTTTGGTTTTGATATTAACTTTCAGGGTTTTTCTTTTCTTGGTAAGTAAATTTATCAAGCTTTATTCAGGACAAGAGAAATTTTGGATGCTCATTTCAAATTACATGGATGTTTCAACTCGAGTAATCGAAAATTTCCAAGATTTATGGGGTTAAAAAAAAAACAAAAACTTTGCAGTCTCAAGACTTTTGTGTAGTAAAATGATTTCATGAAAGACCTACTACCAGGACCAATTTTCGTAGGAATTAAACAAATGGAAAAAAACACAAAAAGGGACTCAAAACTTCAGAATCAAAGTTCTGAAAGTGAACTTTGAGTCGGGTACGAATAATTGATCAACTTTTACCAAATATTTTTCTGTTTACATTTTTTATTTCATTTTTTACTCTCTATCAAGCTTTTCTTTTTCACTGACTCTTCTAAGTTCTATTTTGTTTTTATTTGTACTTAATTAAAGAGTAATGGATTTCTGTTTTTATAAATTTAAGTTGAATTTTTTCCATGCCAAAAAAAAAAAATTATTCAAATTCTTGCAAACTTATTTAGTAACCTGCTAAAATAGTTGACTCAACAAAATTTGTCAAGGTCAATAACATTCTGGACATTCCAGTTGTGGACAAAAAGTACTGGACAAACTATTCTGAAACCATTAATTTATTTATTTAATTATTTATTTATTTATTCATTTTTATTTATTTCTAGTTTGAATCCTGATGGTTTTTTGTAGCTGCATTTTGTGATATTATACATTCTCGTATGCATGGTCTTCTGAATGTGATTCTTTCCTTCTTCATCATCTCTGTTATCTTTGCAAAAAACAAGATTTTGCAGGACGACCTGTAGAAAAGGGACTCTTGCTAACTTTGGCGACAAGTGATTAAGTATTTGATTCTTGCGTAAAAACCTGTAAAAATGGCGATGAGCATATTCAAAAATCTAGAAAGTTCATTCACAGACTCATAAAATGACTTTGAAGTTTAACGTTTAGTGGCGGAGCTTTACAGGTACTATGATTTTGAAAAGAAAGTCCTCACCTCGAAATTGTTTTTGATGAATTTATTTATTATTTATTTGAATCAAGTTTTATTTTCCATATTTATAAATTTTTTGAGGCATAACGTCGCTGGTGGCAATACTGTGAAACTTTAAAATACCTGAAAACCGCAAAATTTCTCAAATTGGTTGAGAAAGGAAATAATGAAAATGTCTATCTGGGTACTTTCATTTGAAAGCCCTAGTACCATGGGAGATTTCTATCTAATTGAGGCTTTTCTCTGGGTGTTTCTATGGAGACGGTGACAAATTAGCCAGGAATTCCCCATATGAGCAAAGATTTTTTTTTTTTTTTTTTTTATTTATTTTCATTTTTGGAACATAGTTAGCCAGAAAAACTGACTGGGTACAGGTCATAGAAAAAATGATACATTAGTTTTCTTGTAGCTAGAGATAATTAATTAAACAATATATTTTAATTTGTTAAAGTTTACTTATAGCTTGTCAGTTCATCCAGGCTGTAAAAAGCATAGGATAGTAGAAACAGCTATAATGCATGAAAAAAACTACTAATTTCTCCGTTTTTAAAATGAGTTTTTAAGGATTTAGGCAGAGCATTAAATATTTGGATTGCAGAAAAGGATGCATTGCTTTTTGATGATTCTAATCTGATCTTAGGATTGTTTATAAAAAGATGACGGCTATAATAATTATGAGATGGGCTAAGATCAGATGGACTTATAATGGCATTTTTGACAGCATATTTTAAAAGATCTAGGCAGTATAGACAGGGCAATGTGAGAAGTTTGTTCTTGATAAAAATTTGGATGAAATTTGGAAAGAAAAGCCATGCACATATCATAGGAGATTCCTTTCAAATTTTTCTCTTTCTATAAACACACACTGAGGAAAGCTTTAAATTAGATAGGATTCTGCCATGGTAAGCACATGCATAGTTCCGCTATTACACCTTAAATAAGGTCATTTTGTGGGTCTTGAGTGTGAATTTCATGAATTTTACTTCCATACGACTAATTAAGTTAGAAATTGAAGAAGTATTTCGATGGCACAGATGTCTATCTGTCTGCATCCCAGCATAACTTTCAAACCAATTGTCTGAAGGCATTAAAATTTTACAGAGAATTTGCTTTTACCATTCCTCAAAGGGACTTTTTTTGTTTTTCCGAAATTTTGAATTTTAGGCAAGTTATGGATGATGGAAGGTTTCCATTAAAATCAATGGGTAAACGGGGCAAATTTCAAAGTTATAGATTAAAGAGGTATGCTCATCTGACTTCACGCCAAAAATTCAGTTGGGCGCAGTTCAAAATCACTGCAGGCAAGATGGCCGACAAAAGCAGAAAACGTATACTCTTTGCAGAAAACATTGGGCTGCCCTCTGCAGGAAAGCAGAAAACAATCCAATGTTTTCTGCAAAGAGTATACGTTTTCGACTTTTGTCGGCCATCTTGCCTGCAGTGATTTTGAACTGCGCGCCACTGAATTTGTGGCGCGAAGTCAGATGAACATACCTCTTTAATCTATAACCTTGGGCGAATGTAGGGAAAAATCGAAATGTTTCAAATATAGCTGTTAGAATTTTGATGAAAATTTGCAAAAACATTCTGCAACCAGCCTACTGTAAAATTAACCTCTTAAGGGGGGTCTGGGGGTCTCCCCTGTTTAATTTGATGTGAGTAAGTGTGCGTGGGGTATTCCTTACAGTTTATTTAATACGCCCATTGTCATTTTCACTGGTTTTTATGCAAGAATGAATTAATCTATGGCATATAGAAATGTTAGCCACAGCTCCATCAAGGGCTTTTCACCATGTTTGTTCTTGAAGCCACCATTGAAGAAATCTCTTTTGGCTATTATTCATGACCATTCGCGTACAGTTGTAAATCGATCAGCACAATTGACACAAGGATTGATTTGTGTTGGTCAAATTTATAGTTATGGCCTTTAAAAGGGCTCCTATAATTCGCTCTGCAAAATCATTATGATTTCTTATGGAAAGAAAACTTCTCCTTTCCGATGCCCTTCAGCAGGCAAAATTTCTTGGTTTAAATAATGTATTAGATAATGTTTTGAATTTCAATTGTTTTGAAATGTCACAGAGCAAAGAGGAAGTGATCGTTGTTAATAAAAGTAAAACTGAAGCAGCTTTTTTCACTCCTCTAGACTTATTGTAAGATCAATGTATTGTTATATTTTATTAAATAAATTTAAAGAAAGATCAGTGTTGTTTCATTTGTATCAAATCGCTGATAAAAATTGTTCTTCTGTTTGTAGTACAAAACAAACTTACAGTACAAACTTTGTACTGGTGTGTTTTCTTATTCATCGCAGAAGCACAGAGATGCAGCTCCAATATGAAGCAAACAGAACTATGCTTAGAGTTCGTTTCAGAAGTGTAGGCGCAGTTTCCCGATAATCTTTGGCGAATTTTCAATTTTCGTTCATTCAATTAGAGAAAAAACTTGCCTGCATTTTTTACCTTTTAATTTTAAAGAGTTCCTCTGTAAAAATCCATTGTTTGAATGCTTTTTTTTTTATTTTCATTTTAATTATGTGTTAAGAGAAAAAACATTGGAAAATTCTAAAGATTACTAGTCTAGGTGCGCCTACCTTTTCTGAACTGACCTCTAGAAATGAGAAGTAGGATGAGTTCCAGTTCAGCACCAGTTTATTAACTGTTCAGAACTTTGTAATTTGCAAGGGTCTGGATTTTGGTGTTTATAGTCAGTAAATAAAAGTACTCGATGAGCTGAAAACAAGGTTGCCTTTGCTTTCTAACCAGGGAGCCGATCTTTTGGCAGCGATTTGGCAGCCATGCAAAATCATTGCATTGTGCTGATTTGCCTTTGAATGTATGAGAAACAATCGATTTTTGAGGGGGCCATGGTCCTTTTACGAATCGATCGTTTCTCATGTATTCAAGTGGGGAGAATGCACAGTCGCCAGATTGCTGAATCCGTCTTTGATATGGCTGGGTTGGAAACTTTGGGCGGCTATATCTCTGAAACGAAGCGTTACTTCGAATCACGGTTTGCGCCAGTTGAAAGAACGTTGTTTCACCTATTAGTTTGATGGTTTTTTTTTTCAATTTCATACACTATGGATGGTTTAAAAATTCAAAAACCATTTTTTTTAAATTTGAAAAATCGGAAAAATTGCTTTAACTATGTCTGAATTTGACCAAAAAGAATTTTCACACAATTGAATTGAAAGAGCTTTTAAAGGCGCATCTTTTGACGCAAAGTTCAAATCGATACCTCGTTTACATAAAAAGTTATGGGATGGGCAGTAATGGTTTTGACTTTGGACCCCCGGCCCCCCCCCGCTTGCAGTGGACCAAATTAAAAAAGCCGGCCATATTCTGACGTCTCACACATAGCTCTATCACCTCCCAAAGTTTCATTCGAATCGAGGGTGTGGCCTAAATCAGCTTTTTTTACCCTTTTGTTTCGTCGTTTGCTCGAATCATGGCAGGCATTGTTGCATCGTTCCAGAATGAAGGCACTTAAAATGTATGCTGTATGACTTCTGAACGCCTTCATTCTGGAACGATGCAACAATGCATACCATGATTCGTGCCAAAGCCAAAACATAAAGGGTAAAAAAAGCTGATTAATTAGGCCCAGAGATTACTAAGCCTAGACTTAGACTTACAATTAGTAATCTCTGTTTAGGCCACACCCTGGATTCGAATGAAACTTTGGGAGGTGATAGAGCTATGTGTGAGACGTCAGAATATGGCCGGCTTTTTTAATTTGGTCCACTGCAAGCGGGGGGGGGGGGGGGGGGTCCAAAGTCAAAACCATTATTGCCCATAACTTTTGATGTAAACGAGGTATCGATTTGAACTTTGCGTCAAAAGATGCGCCTTTAAAAGCTCTTTCAATTCAATTGTGTGAAAATTCTTTTTGGTCAAATTCAGACATAGTTAAAGCAATTTTTCCGATTTTTCAAATTTAAAAAAAATGGTTTTTGAATTTTTAAACCATCCATAGTGTATGAAATTGAAAAAAAAAAAAAACCATGAAACTAATAGGTGAAACAACGTTCTTTCAACTGGCGCAAACCGTGATTCGAAGTAACGTTTCGTTTCAGAGATATAGCCGCCCAAAGTTTCCAACCCAGCCATATCAAAGACGGATTTTGCAATCTGGCGACTGTGCATTCTCCCCATTTGAATACATGAGAAACGATCGATTCGTAAAAGGACCATGGCCCCCTCAAAAATCGATTGTTTCTCATACATTCTAAGGGAAGAATGCATGGCTGCCAAATTGCCAGATCCGCCCATGGGCCAAATATGAGGGTTTGCTGACACTAGGTTCTACGAAAAAATGAGGAGTTCTACTAGCAATGAATGTAATTCATTCAAACTCGGGTGAGGGAGTATTTTGCGTTGTCAAATCTATCTCTGATTGTAATTGTTCATGATTATGAAATCCAATGTGGCAGCCAAAAGGTATGACAGTGAGGGTTATATTGAATTCGATAATTTTAAAGAATGGGTTTGTTGCAAACTTTTGCTACAACGATAAAGAGTGTTTAATCATATGTAAAATCGCCCGAAAAGTCCATTGGTGGCATCAGAAAGTCATGAAGTGAGAAAATAAACTCACAAGAGACGTTTAATGAAATCCAAGATGGCGGTAAAATATCGAGCAATCTGTATGCATGCACCTTTAACATCCAAGGATTGCCAACGTTGAAAACCTCACACCTTCAGAGGTTATGTGTTTATTTACGTTGTGATTGGGTGTGATCGATATTGTGAGGTTGGCTATCCTTGGATGTTCGTGGTGCATGCATACAGGTTGCTCGATATTTTACCGCCATCTTGGATTTCATTAAACGTCTCTTGTGAGTTTATTATAGCACTTCATGACTTTCTGATGCCACCAACAGACTTTTCACGCGATTTTACATGAGATTGAACACTCTATAGTGCTGTAGCAAAAGTTTGCAACAGACCCATTAGTACCAGAAATTTATCAAACAACCCAAGATACCCCCTGACCCAAGTTTGAGGGAATTACATTCATTCATAGCACTCATAACAGTGTTCGGCTGCACTAGCATCTTGATATGCTAATAATGTGGTTTACGCAAATATATGAATTTTTTGC
Source organism: Trialeurodes vaporariorum (assembly GCA_011764245.1). Classification (NCBI taxonomy): domain Eukaryota; kingdom Metazoa; phylum Arthropoda; class Insecta; order Hemiptera; family Aleyrodidae; genus Trialeurodes; species Trialeurodes vaporariorum. The sequence continues at coordinate 10,938,557 of VMOF01000013.1, forward strand.
ATTTTCTTATCTCACTATCTCCATTAGAGCTGCCATTAAGAATAGATGCGTTCAAGTTTTGGTGGATGCAGACTGCAATATATAATTGTACAATTCAATCTAGCTAATAAAAAAATCAAACAACTGAATTTGGGAAAGATTTTTATTCATTATTATTAGGAACAAATTAATTTTCAAACAGGAATTTTGCAAACTAAAATGTTTGCTAAAAAATGCTGGAAACTTAACTTTTGTTAGTTCATGGAATTTAAAAACTTGGATCACCCTGATTATTTTAAATAGACCTGTTTAGTGTATGGCTTAAAAAAAATTGGATCCAAACAAGTGCTCCATCTCACTCGCTCTTGTGGGTTTTCACATAAGAAACAGGATCCAAATTTTCAAATGCAAATTTGTGCTGGTAAACAATAACTTCTCTCAGATTTTATGACACTATTGGATTCCACGTACCTCAAAATATAATCATGTTACAACAAAATTTTCGAAACATGACGCATTAATTCACAATCACAGTTAGATCGAAGAAAGTCCTATGTTTCGCACTAGTCTCACTCACAGTTTCTTATGGGCACAAAATCCTTGGATATGGGCGCATCTGCACCATCACACCACATGTTATACCTCTAGCAAGCTTCGATACAAAGACAGTTTAGGATAATTGAGAGTTATGGCGATGATACGCCCATAAGAGACCGTGATACAATTGTGATTGTAAATTCACTAGTACTTTTTCATAAATTGTGTTGGAGTGAAAAGATACTTTGAGATACATGGAATCTAATGATGAAATAAAATTTGAGAAAAATGGTTAATTACTAGCAAGAATTTGCATTCGAAAATTTGGATCTGATTTCTTATGGGTAAATCCAGAGTATTTGTTTGGAACCAATTTTGATGGTGACGTCATCACAAAACAGGTCAATTAAATTGAATTCTTTAATTTCTCTTTTGATTAAAATACAATCATTGAGAGACAATGTCTTCAAGAGAGAAAAATGGTGCATCAACAAACTAAGCCATTCCGAAATCTGCACAGTAGTAGTATACATCCAAAATTCTGACTCTTCAATTATTCTGACACGGCAAAATTCAAAATTTTCAAATTTTTGTGGAGGTGCACAGGCGGGGAAATTTATACTCAAACCCAGTCTCAACTGAATCGGTTATTGAAAAGACTAGCATCTTCAAGCAGGAAATAAGTACATGTACAAAAAATAAAACATAACAGAAACCCTGCTAAATAAACCTTCATTTCAAACAATTTTCCCTGTTAGAAAAATCTGATACAAACCGATCTACTCCATAACTTATGCAACAGTAGAGGTCGTTACAGAAGTGTGAGCGCACCTAGACCGATAATCTTTGGAATTTTTCTACATTGTTTCTCATGATACAAAATAAAAATTAATAAAATTGAACAGGAGCATTGGATTTGCATTGAAGAACACTTTAAAATTAAAAGTTTAAAGTCGGCGGCAAGTTTCGTTTCGATTTGAAGGAATGAAATTTCGCCAAAGATTATGGTCAAGATACGCTTACACTTCTGCAACAAGCTCTATTATGGTTCATAATAAAAATAAATTCTAAAAAAATATTTAAGCCTAATTAGTAATTACAAAAACTTTCCAAAATAACAACAGAAAAAATAACAACCTAACCCTAGCGGTACATAAGCAAATTTTAGTTTTAAAACAAAATAAACATTTATTTACAAATAAAAGCTCAGAGGGAATAAAAACAGTGTTGCCATTTTTTGGAAAATTATCCAATTTTTCCCATTAGACTTAATGTAAAAGTTAGTCATTTAAAGGAAAAACTGGCAACGCAGAAAAAAACTCACTTTGAGATAAACTTAAAAAGAATTGACTCTTTGGTTGAAATTGGGGCTCCACTGAAAAAATGAATTAAATGACAAAGGTAATTAAACTAGACATAATGGGGCTGTTCCACACTTTTGCTATTAGCGATTTAACAGTCAATTCTGGTGTAAAAACCTCGAAAAATAACAACGGCAGCACTAAAAACTTCCAAAATCCATTCTTAAACATAATAAACGCTTTTATTTACACGGGCGTAATGGTGGCCGAGGGCAGTAACAATGGGAGATTCCTATCTTAATTTTGTCACTCTTTCTATGCTGACAAGGATGATTCTCAGAGTAATTAGTCATCAGAGTGATGATCCACATCCGATGAATGGTACCGCAACACCTTGTGAAACCAGGGTCAAATAAAAGTCGTCTCTTATTGGTCACTTCTTGATGGAGTTACAGTATTGTTAGATAGGAATCTCCCATTGTTACTGCCCTCAGCCACCATTACGCCTGCGCAAATAAAAGCATTTATCGAGTTTAGGAGTGGATTTCGGAAGTGTTTAGTGCTGCCATCGTTATTTTTGGAGGTTTTTACACCAGAATCGACTATTAAATCGCTTATAGCAAAAGTGTGCAACAGCCCCATTGACTCTTTGGTTGAAATTGGGGCTCCACTGAAAAAATGAATTAAATGACAAAGGTAGTTAAACTAGACATAAATACTGTAAAAAATACAACATTTCTCTATTTTTCTGCAGTTTTAGGTCATGGTCAACTAGCCATACCAAAAAAGAGATTTGTTGGACGTGTTTTTTAGGCAGCACGGAGCCGGTCATGATGGAAATCTCTTATGGACATTTTTCACACAGGCTCGGTTTTATGCCTCATATTTTTTAACCTTTCAGTTTTAAAAGAAAAGTTGTGACAAATCCATTTAAAATTGGTTTTAAACGAAAGTGCAAATGTTTCAGAGCAGCTATCTGGACAAAGAAATCGATATAACTGTTTCTTTCGAACGGATTTGCACAATAAAGAAACTAACACATGACAAAAACAAGCCAAAATTTCTCATCTGGGTAGTTAAACTGAAATTTTGTGTCCACTGCAAAACACTTTCACTTTTTTACAACACCAATTTCCATAGGAGTAAGGTGATTCTTCAGCGTTTAGTGCCGATTTCTGCTACCAGAGCGCTTCCGTTCGATTAAAGTCAAATTACAGGCCGAAAGTAATTTATTTTTAAGAAAACAGAATGTCAGTTACTAGATAATCATCTGAAGAGTGTCTCTGCTAAAAATCTCGTCGATAACTTCAAAAATAAGGCTAAAAGTACCAAAAAATGAAATGTCACATTTCGATACAAGAATCAATTTGCGATATTTCATTTTTTGGTACTTTCAGCCTTATTTTTGAAGTTATCGGCGAGATTTTTTGCAGAGACACTCTTCAGATGATTATATCTAGTAACTGACAATCCGTTTTCTAAAAAGATAAATTACTTTCGGCCTGTAATTTGACTTTAATTGAAACAGAGACAAATAGAGACGGAGCACTAATGGCTGCAGCAAAGGCACTCTGAATTCTCGCGGATTCAACAAAACAACAGTCAACGTCGCATGGTGTTGAATGGTGAGCACCCTCCTCTTCACTTCCCGTCTATCCCCCCGTGTTTTCCAAATGTCACCGTTCAACACCATGCGACATCTCAAGGTGTTGACTGTTGTTATTTTACATGTTATTCTGTTGAATCCCCGAAAATTCAGAGTGCCTCAAATCTTCCCTACGTATTTAACGTAGTGCTCCGTCTCTATTTGTCTCTGAATCAAAAAGGTAGCGCTCAGAATCAGATTGCCCATGCTGCATCACTTCGGGATAGGACTTATAACATGTACGACCCCCTCTATTAGTTTAATTCGTTATTGGCCATTATTGCCATCAAATCAATGAAAAGTCCTGTGGAATTACTCATTGACACAAAATTTCCGTGCAGTTAATTTTTCCCCATCCGTTTAGTCCGAGCCTTAGCAATTACCTTAGCTGTTATCCGTTTCTCCATCAATCCTCTCCTCCGATATCCACTTGACGAGCCAAGAAGAGGTTTCTGGACCAAGCCATATGAGCCATACAAGACCGGTATTGACCAAACCAACTACAGCTCCGCCGAGAACATCCAACACATAGTGACGGTGGAGGAGGATCCTTGAGAAGGCGACTCCTGCCGCCCACGAGAGCAGTGGCATCATAAAAATAAAATTGAGCGGGTAGAGGTAGATAAAGAACAGTGAAATGTAGACAGCGCGGGAAACATGACCGGACGGGAAACTGTATTTATCTGGTCCAAAGGTGTACGAGTCCGGCTGATTGGCAGATGGCCTTTTCCTTCTGACGAATGCTTTCAAGAGGGCGATGAATAAGATGTCGGTCAATAAACCTAAAAAAAAGAAATTAGAGAAGTTAAAGGAAAGAGCAATAAGTTTTTTATTTATTTATTTATTTGATTTATTCAGAATTTGGTACATTGAACAAATAAGTCGTTATGGTACAGGTCAATATCTACAGTATATAACTCCATACAATTTTTTAGTAAATAACTAAAGTAAGTAAGCACAGAGTTAGACTTATGATCAAGTTCCGAACTCAACCACCGAAGTGCAGCTAATCAATTACTGATCAATGGGGCTTTTGCTATAATTTGCTACATGCAGTTGAATTGTTCATTCTAGCGTAAAAGCCAGCAAAAATAATGATGAGTACACCAATGAAATCGTGAAATTCACTCATAGACTCACACAATGACTTTGAGGTTTAAAGCGTAATGGCCGAGCTACGAAGGTATCATGGGAGATTCATAATTACTTTGAGACTTTCCTCTGTGTGTTTCCTTAGAGAGAGAGACAAATCAGATAGGAATCTCCAATGCGACCAACAAAGCTCTGCCATTTTTGCTCGTAAATGGATAGAAATAATGATGGCAAATAAATTATTTCAATTTTTTTTTATTTTATTTTATTTTACTTGAATAATAATAATAATTCTTTAAAAGGTGACCTTACCGATGAAAAAATTGACTTGCATTTGAAATAGTGATGGAGCCCACAGAATCCAAAGAAGAGCCAGCCAAGAGGCAAGCCAGATTACACCGTGACATGAATACTATGAAAAAGAAAAATACACATAAAATTACAGTTTCCAAATGTTTTAAATCATTCCCCCCCCCCCCAAACCTCTTTCCTGGGCATGGTAATACTATTCATTACCTCTAGTTACTGATACTTTTATGTTTGTTTCAGATGGTCTATCAGTGACAAATAGAGATGCAGCACAGCCCTTGCATTCTATGTTACAGCGTTGATGCAGGCAACACCTGCAAGTGCCCGTTCAGTACATTGCTCATGGTTATTGGCATGACATACAGGCAGATAGACATAGCATCACTTGCACTCACTAAGCTTATGGCGAAATAAATTTCCAATATCACGGCTTTGATTCTCGACCAATTTTTCTTGTTTTGGGCTAAAATAATCTATAAAAAAAAACTACACAGGTGCCAACGTTCTTCGATCTTTTTTTTTGTCTTTGTTTTCAATTTATAATTCCAAAAATACGACTTTTCCCAAAAGTGACTAGTGGCTCTATCTATCAAATTGATATCTAGAAAAGCTTGTCAGGGAGCTTGTTAAAAAGGCTCGATGGAAGACTTTGGATCGTTGACTTCTTCTTTTTCTCGACTGCTTCCACTATGAGGAAGTTACAACGAGCAATAGCAATAAGGAGGATTTGTGAGACGTGATACTGAGGCAGCACGGAAGCTCTTATGGGCACATTTCACACAGGCTCGGTTTGTTTGCCTCATATTTTTTAACCTTAACATTTCAAGAAAAAAAATGTTACAAATCCATATGAAATTGGTTTCAAACGAAAATGCAAGTGTTTTATAGTGGCTAATAGGACACAGAAATCGATATAGCTGTTTCTTTTGGAAGGGTTTGCACAGTAAAATAACTTACAAATAACAGAGACAAGCAACATTTTTTCAACTGGATGGTTTTATTAGGATTCTGTATCTGGATAGCCACCCTGAAACTCTCGCATTTTCGTTTAAAACCAATTTTTAATGGATTAATAACAATTTTTGATTTAAGGTTAAAAAAAATGAGGCAAATAAACCAGTCAGATAACTTATGCTGCTTCACTTTGGGATAGGACTTGAAACATGTATCGGCCTTTCTATTGCTATACCTCATCGCATAGCCGTAGCCAGGATATTGTCTTTCTCTCTCTTAGCCCATTTAAATGCATTTGTTAGAAAAGGATGGATATAGGGGCTGTCACGTGACTTTGGCCCCTGATTCTGTCCTTTTCCAACACATTCGTTTAAATAGGCATTAAAGAGAGAAAGACAATCTCATGGCTATAGCTTTGTTTAAGGGTATAGCCGTAGCCAGGATATTGTCTTTCTCTCTCTTAGCCCATTTAAATGCATTTGTTAGAAAAGGATGGATATAGAGGCTGTCATGTAACTTCAGCCCCTGTTTCTGTCCTTTTCTAACACATGCGTTTAAATGGGCATTAAAGAGAGAAAGACAATCTCATGGCTATAGCTTTGTTTAAGGGTATAGCCGTAGCCAGGATATTGTCTTTCTCTCTCTTAGCCCATTTAAATGCATTTGTTAGAAAATGATGGATATAGAGGCTGTCATGTAACTTCAGCCCCTGTTTCTGTCCTTTTCTAACACATGCTTTTAAATGGGCAGAGAGAGAAAGACAATATCCTGGCTACGGCTATGCCTCATTGGGAAGTTGTCAATTTTGATTGTAACATCATCACTAAGACGGTCTCATGTTAAAAAAGGATAGAAAGCTTGTTTACTACTTACTTCCAACGCTTTGTAGTGCTTCTTGAAAGTTCGCAGAGGCATGTACTTGGACACACCTCTGACAATCAAGTCAGTCACATACATATCCCATTTTAAAATTAATTTCAATGCATCCGGTGGATTTCTCTTGCTCTTAATAGCGCTTTGCTGAGCGGAGCCTTTCATCTTGGCAGACTTCTGAAAGAGAAGAGAGGAGACTTCAGCACAAAAGAGAAATAAAAAGTGAAAGTCATGACGCAATACCCTTGACAATTGAGGCCGTCTCAAGAAAAAGGGCCCACAAAATAATGGGTGTGCTCTTCCCGAGGATTTTGCAATTGTGAGCAAATGGAAGTATTTAGCTGAAGAGCACACCTGTTGTTTTATGGGTTGGCCCTTTTTCCGGAGACAGCCGAAACGGCGGATACAAGATTATTTTAAAGTCATGTAATGGCCCCCTCTGCTATAATTTTCTAACACATGGGTTTAAATGGGAGTAGAGAGACACGCCTACGTGACAATTTGACATTCGACTCAAGGCATTTCACATTAATAAATCAATTTACAGCTAACCACGGGATTCCCTTTAAATATTTTTTTAGTTTGAATCACTGGGACCGAAGATTACTAACTTAACGATGGCACATTGGCATAATGTACACAGAGAGCCATTAGTCTTCCGTTGACGATGCAACCCGCACTACACATAGCCCGAAATTCTCTCTGTTTTGAGAGAACAAAAAAAAAGGAAGATGAGAGAGCGTTAATTTTACGAGTAATGGAGGTTGAGTGGAACAGTCAACGTAAGACTAATGGCTCTGCTTATACTAAAGTCAGAAAAAGACTCTTCCACATCCCAATACATTATTCTGAGCAGCTTGCAGATCATCGAACATAGAAGAGGGTTACTTGATTAAATTACAGAGCTTTACTTCTTGATAAACACTTTACGAGGACCTATAGCAGGCCCTCATTTATCTAGTCTATCACAGAGTTAGGCAACCGAATAATCAGAAATAATGAAATCAGTCTGGCAACAGAGTTGATGCGTGAGATATGATACCGTTGCCTGTGAGGAGGTATGGTCAATTGACCAAATGATCCGTAGAATAATCTGATTTTCTTGCATGCCAAGCTAGACAGATAATCTGTCAAATAATGTTTTCCCACCTCAAGTCTAGCCTTACCTATCCGGTGAATTCAAAAATCAACCCCCTAGAAATCTACGTACTTACATCTTTGTCTTAACTCATAATACTTGGTAATTGAAACTTTCCTTGGAAGCCATGAGAATTCAAAATCTGCATTAGGAGACCTCAATGCCGCCCTTAAAATCATGACTCGTGCGTATTTATAAACTCTCTTGGTCTCCCAACTTCGTAACCTTGTGCACACAGTATAAATACAAAAAAAAAAATAAACTCAAATCAGCCCGTCGAACGAATAGATTGGTTAGGACCCAGCTTAGCAGTAGCTCAAGTTTAAAAAGGTTGCAAAAACGTTAGCACTTATGATGAAAATACACGGTCTCAGAGCTACCAAATTTCCTCTGGAGAAAACCTAGATATTATCAGCAGTGTTCTGAGAATTGATCCAAAGCTTTGACTTTGCTCAGGAATTCTTCATGAGAGACGATGAACGTAAGTTAAGCTGGATTAAGAAGTAGGATCTTCTAAAGAGGGATGAAAAATGGAACATTCCTTATAAGTAAGTACTTACAGAAACGATTGGAAAATGAGATGATAATAGAGTACTTACAAGAATGCTTGCAACTGAAAAACTGATGTGATTAGAAAGTTTCTTTTCACGACTCGAACGGCAGATAAGCAAGATGCTTTCGTTTTAAAAATAAACCTACACTTTTCTTCTTCCCCGGACTTCGCAGTGGAATAGAAAAAATCGGCGATTTTGAGGTTATTGTTTTGTTTGCTTTCCGCAAAAAAATTTCCTTTTCCAGGGCATGGTAATACTATTCATTACCTCTAGTTACTGATACTTTTATGTTTGTTTCTGATGGTCTATCAGTGACAAATAGAGATGCAGCACAGCCCTTGCATTCTATGTTACAGCGTTGATGCAGGCAACACCTGCAAGTGCCCGTTCAATACATTGCTCATGGTTATTGGCATGACATACAGGCAGATAGACATAGCATCACTTGCACTCACTAAGCTTATGGCGAAATAAATTTCCAATATCACGGCTTTAATTCTCGACCAATTTTTCTTGTTTTGGGCTAAAATAATCTATAAAAAAAACTACACAGGTACCATTGGTGCCAACGTTCTTCTATTTTTTGTTTCGTCTTTGTTTTCAATTTAAAATTCCAAAAAAACGACTTTTCCCAAAAGTGACTAGTGGCTCTATCTATCAAATTGATATCTAAAAAAGCTTGCCTGGAACCACCATAGCAGTCCACTAAAGTTGTCAGGGAGCCTGTTAAAAAGGCTCGATGGAAGACTTTGGATCGTTGACTTCTTTTTCCGACTGCTTCCACTATGAGGAAGTTACAACGAGCAATAGCAATAAGGAGGATTTGTGAGACGTGATACTGAGGCAGCACGGAAGCTCTTATGGGCACATTTCACACAGGCTCGGTTTGTTTGCCTCATATTTTTTAACCTTAACATTTCAAGAAAAAAAATGTTACAAATCCATATGAAATTGGTTTCAAACGAAAGTGCAAGTGTTTTATAGTGGCTAATAGGACACAGAAATCGATATAGCTGTTTCTTTTGGAAGGATTTGCACAGTAAAATAACTTACAAATAACAGAGACAAGCAACATTTTTTCAACTGGATGGTTTTATTAGAATTCTGTATCTGGATAGCCACCCTGAAACTCTCGCACTTTCGTTTAAAACCAATTTTTAATGGATTAATAACAATTTTTGATTTAAGGTTAAAAAAAATGAGGCAAATAAACCAGTCAGATAACTTATGCTGCTTCACTTTGGGATAGGACTTGAAACATGTATCGGCCTTTCTATTGCTATACCTCATCGCATAGCCGTAGCCAGGATATTGTCTTTCTCTCTCTTAGCCCATTTAAATGCATTTGTTAGAAAAGGATGGATATAGAGGCTGTCATGTAACTTCAGCCCCTGTTTCTGTCCTTTTCTAACACATGCTTTTAAATGGGCAGAGAGAGAAAGACAATATCCTGGCTGCGGCTATGCCTCATTAGGAAGTTATCAATTTTGATTGTAACATCATCACTAAGACGGTCTCATGTTATAAAAGGATAGAAAGCTTGTTTACTACTTACTTCCAACGCTTTGTAGTGCTTCTTGAAAGTTCGCAGAGGCATGTACTTGGACACACCTCTGACTATCAAGTCAGTCACATACATATCCCATTTTAAAATTAATTTCAATGCATCCGGTGGATTTCTCTTGCTCTTAATAGCGCTTTGCTGAGCGGAGCTTTCATCTTGGCAGACTTCTGAAAGAGAAGAGAGGAGACTTCAGCACAAAAGAGAAATAAAAAGTGAAAGTCATGATGCAATACCCTTGACAATTGAGGCCGTCTCAAGAAAAAGGGCCCACAAAACAATGGGTGTGCTCTTCCCGAGGATTTTGCAATTGTGAGCAAATGGAAGTATTTAGCTGAAGAGCACACCTGTTGTTTTATGGGTCGGCCCTTTTTCCGGAGACAGCCTCAATTTATATTATCGGTGGATACAAGATTATTTTAAAGTCATGTAATGGCCCCCTCTGCTATAATTTTCTAACACATGGGTTTAAATGGGAGTAGAGAGACAGAGAAATTCCTGCACACGCCTACATGACAATTTGACATTCGACTCAAGGCATTTCACATTAATAAATCAATTTACAGCTAACCACGGAATTACCTTTAAATATTTTTTAAGTTTGAATCACTGGGACCGAAGATTACTAACTTAACGACAGCACATTGGCATAATGTACACAGAGAGCCATTAGTCTTCCGTTGACGATGCAACCCGCACTACACATAGCCCGAAATTCTCTCTATTTTGAGAGAACAAAAGAAAAGGAAGATGAGAGAGCGTTAATTTTACGAGTAATGGAGGTTGAGTGGAACAGTCAACGTAAGACTAATGGCTCTGCTTGTACTAAGGCCAGAAAAAGGCTCTTCCACATCCCACTACATTATTCTGAGCAGCTTGCAGATCATCGAACATAGAAGAGGGTTACTTGATTAAATTACAGAGCTTTACTTCTTGATAAACACTTTACGAGGACCTATAGCAGACCCTCATTTATCTAGTCTACCACGGAGTTAGGCAACCGAATAATCAGAAATAATGAAATCAGTCTGGCAACAGAGTTGATGCGTGAGATATGATACCGTTGCCTGTGAGGAGGTATGGTCAATTGACCAAATGATCCATAGAATAATCTGATTTTCTTGCATGCCAAGCTAGACAGATAATCTGTCAAATAATGTTTTCCCACCTCAAGTCTAGCCTTACCTATCCGGTGAATTCAAAAATCAACCCCCTAGAAATCTAAGTACTTACATCTTTGTCTTAACTCATAATACTTGGTAATTGAAACTTCCCTTGGAAGCCATGAGAATTCAAAATCTGCATTAGGAGACCTCAATGCCGCCCTCAAAATCATGACTCGTGCGTATTTATAAACTCTCTTGGTCTCCCAACTTCGTAACCTTGTGCACACAGTATAAATACAAAAAAAAAAATAAACTCAAATCAGCCCGTCGAACGAATAGATTGGTTAGGACCCAGCTTAGCAGTAGCTCAAGTTTAAAAAGGTTGCAAAAACGTTAGCACTTATGATGAAAATACACGGTCTCAGAGCTACCAAATTTCCTCTGGAGAAAACCTAGATATTATCAGCAGTGTTCTGAGAATTGATCCAAAGCTTTGACTTTGCTCAGGAATTCTTCATGAGAGACGATGAACGTAAGTTAAGCTGGATTAAGAAGTAGGATCTTCTAAAGAGGGATGAAAAATGGAACATTCCTTATAAGTAAGTACTTACAGAAACGATTGGAAAATGAGATGATAATAGAGTACTTACAAGAATGCTTGCAACTGAAAAACTGATGTGATTAGAAAGTTTCTTTTCACGACTCGAACGGCAGATAAGCAAGATGCTTTCGTTTTAAAAATAAACCTACACTTTTCTTCTTCCCCGGACTTCGCAGTGGAATAGAAAAAATCGGCGATTTTGAGGTTATTGTTTTGTTTGCTTTCCGCAAAAAAATTTCCTTTTCCAGGGAAATCGCAGAAAACGTACATGCTGCTCTCTTTATAAGGATTGAGAAGCTATTTGAACCTTTTAGTTTCCAATATTTCTCATAGGTAGCACTCTTCCCGTGAGACTTTTGAAAGGAATGTAAGTTTCGCCTTCAATTATGAATGATGCAACACCATGCAATACTGGAGATGGCATGGCGGAATGATCTGTCATCTGTGATCTGTCACGCAAGTTTCGCCTTCAATCACGGGTGATGCAACACCATATTCCTGATTAAGTATACTTTTGCTTTGAAACTTACTGGGTACTTCTATAGTCGGGCCAATATAAGTTGACACCTGAAGCAGAGAGAAAATGATCAATAAAAATTGAAAAATGCAACAATGGACTGAATGCGGAGCCCCCTGTCAAGACGGAGCACGCCGCTTGACAAGGGTCAGCTCCACGCTGCGTTGCCACATAGTGCAAACCTGCCTGATTCTTCAGGTGTCAACTTATATTGGCCCGACTTTAGTTCTAGACTGTCTCAAGAATGATTGGACTTGACAACTGTAGGTTTAAATGAGAGCATCAGCCTTCATCCTCAAATAGGGCAACCTGATTGGTTGGGATAAGTAAGAAGCTGATAATTTCATGAAAACCATATAAGCGTCGCAGCCAACCTTATCTAGGACAAGCTACACTTATACCTAAAACAGTTTGCTTTAAAATGGTTCCATGGCATGTGACCAAGGCGATTGATTAATGGTCATTTCCCGGACTCAGAGGAGTTTTTTTGTAAAACCAGGATTGTCAGCACCTGGAGGTAGATCTAACAAAGATATCTATTAAGTTTGGATGCTCGAATCCGGAAAATAAGGACGTAAATATGGGAATTCGCACAATTGCTGTTCGATTTATCGTATCGCACATCGGATTCCGAATTCCCATAATTACGTCCTTATTTTCTGGATTCGAGCATCCAAACTTAACAGATATCTTTGTTAGATCTACCTCCAGGTGCTGACAATCCTGGTTTTACAAAAAAACTCCACAGAGTCCGAGAAATGACCATTGATCGATTGACTAATCAATCGCCTTAGTCACGCGCTACGGAATCACCTTAAATCGAAAGCGATAATCGCCGTGTAATGCAGCTTAATTCCCCGTTCATTTCGATTTTTTCAAAAAGACTGAAGCAAATTAAATTCAAAGAGTACAAATATACTTTATCACTTCTGAAGAAAGCAAATATTTGCATTGCAATGATAATGTCACTGAATATTCTTCATAATTTTAGGATATTTTTAGTGATAGTTTTACTAGGAGTCTAGCAATTTTTAACTTTCAAATTTCCTGATTTTCCGTGATTTCATAAAACCGTCTCTCTGTAAAAATTTAAACATATTATCACTATTTTTACAAAGAGGCAGAGATCAATTTAAATCCCCTGCAATATCTTCCATAACAAAAAAGCTATTCCCCTAGAATGTTCCTGATTTTTTTTTCTTCTTTCTTTTTTCCCCCCATAATTTAAGGTATGTCTGGAAGATCTCTTGAGAAATTTCCATGGAGATCGGTTTGTCAAATCACCATAGGAGATTTTGATATGATGGATTGACTAACGCCTTTTTGTAAAAACACCGATGATATTTGAAGACTCAAACTTTATCCAGAGAGACATTTCTGAGAAGATCAATACAAAAAATTATGGGCAAAAATCATTTTTTGAATAACCACAAATAATTTACTAAAATTATTCGCATCATTCTCAGGTTATTCCTATTAGTAAATCGAAGTTTTAACACTACCAGTCATTCATCTTATGACAGATGAATATGCATAGTAGTGTCAAAACTTCGATTTACTAATAGAAATAACAAGAGAATAAATGCGAATAATTTTAGTTAATTATTCATGGTTATTAAAAAAATTATTTTTGCTCATCACTGAATTACATGCACTGACTTAGCTCCCAAGTCTCAGATTTAAGTTCCTAAATAAAGCTGTCTAAAAAACTAAATTCCCTGATAATTTTATGTTTTCATTGATGAAATTAAAATTCCCTGAAAGTTCCAGGTTCTTTCTGACGTCAAGACACCATAATACAAGAAAAATTAAATATTAGTCTTGGCTTCAAAACAAATTAGTTGAAGAGAAACTGAAACGTCTGTAAAAATTGTCACTGGAAAAACTGTTTTTATTTCCATTCCGGTTTTTTCTGAGCTTATTATTATGCAATCGAATGAATGCTTAGCGTTTGAAATTTCATTTAAGCCAAAAATATTTGGAATCCGTCAAGTTTATCGGAAGTTAAGGACCAAATCCTCTGAAAGTTCCCGAAAAGTTCCCTGAAAGTCTGTTACCGGTGTGTTCACCTTGAGGGAGACAACTTTTATTTCACTTCGTTTTGAAAGGAAGAAACTCTTGAAGAAGTTCACTATTTACCAAATATTTAACTGTACCGAAAAAAGAAAAAAAAAAACCAAAGGTGGCGAATTTATTAGGGAAATAAAATATTCCTTGAGTGGATATTCACAGAATATTAAAGTTTTATTTTCATTAAAAAAAAAAAAAGAAAAAAAAAAAAAAAAAAAAAAGGAGAGAAAAAAACAGGGGGCGTACCATACAAGGTTCACTCCCCTCAACTGAAAGACTTCAAAAATGAAGATTTCAAAAAATATAGTAACATAAATCAACAATAAAGGTTTATTCAATTTCTTCGTATAGAAAAATAAACAAAATAAACCTAGGTAGTACTCAAAAAAGAAAAGAAAAAAAAAATTAAAAAAAAAAAAAAGAAAGAAAAAGGAGGAAAAAATACTACGATAAAAGCAGGATGAAAAATTGTATCCCTGAAGATAGAAAAAAAAGATGGAAGTATATACAAGAAATGGGGGAAAGGCTCGGTACCATTCTGAGCACAAAAATTAATGAACTTTGATTAAAACAAAAAAAGTTTTGAAGAGGAAAAATTACAATTCACTCTCAGTTTCATCAGAAAACAAATAAATGATTAAAAAAAAATAAATAAATAAATAAAAATGAGAAGGAAGATAACTACATGTGAATAAAAATCGAAACATTTTTCGCACGTCCAAATTTCACACAAATAAACTGTTTTATTGAAATGATACATCTACAGGGCTCTTGCCAACTTTTGCTACAGAGGATTTAGTAGTTAGTACTTGCATAATTACCAGTGAAAAGTACGATTAGCAAATTAAAATATTATGAAATTCACTCTCAGACTCGCGAAATGCCTTTAAAGTTAAAGGCGTAAAGGCACAGCTACACAGGCTCCATGGGAGATTCCTATCTAATTTGTCCCTCTCTCTCTATTGAAACACACAGAGGAAAGCCTTCAATTAGATAGGAATCTCTCATGGTACCTGCGTAGCTCTGTCATTACGCCATTAACTACAAAGTCATTTTGTGAGTCTATGAGTAAATATTGTTGTTTTTGCTGGATGATATGCGAGAATTAACTATTCAAACACAAACAGCAAAAGTTAGCCAGAGCCCCATTGTCAAGATATTTTAGTTGTCTGCAGGCGTTGTAGACATCAATCTAATCAAATGGGACTGTAGCACACTTTTGCTAAAAGCGATTTAATAATTGGTTCTGGTGTAAAACCCTCTAAGAATAACGATGGCAGCACTAAATACTTCCGAAATCCACTCCTAAACTCATTAAACGCATTTATAAGCGCAAGTGTAATGGTGGCGTAGGGCAGTAATAATGGGAGATTCCTATCTTAATTTCGTCACTTACTCTATGCTGATAAGAATGATTCACAGAGTAATTAGTCATCCGAGTAGTGATTTAAATCTGATGAATGGTACCGTGACATCAGCGTCGAATGAAAGTCGTCTCTTATTGGTCACTTCTTGATGGAGTCATAGTACTGTTAGATGGGAACCTCCCATTACTAATGCCGTAAGCCACCCTTAGGCTGGTGCAAATAAAAGTGTTTATTGAGTTCAGGAGTGGATTTCGGAAGTTTTAACTGCTGTCATTGTTATTTTTTGAGGTTTTTACACCAGAATCGACTATTCAATCGCTGTTGACAAAAGTGTGCAACAGCCCCATTTAAAGATACACTCAATCTGTTGGTTGAACAGAAGAAGAAAAGTGAGCAAATGAAAATGGTTTTCAGCCAAGAAGTGAAGGAGCAAAGACACTGCAGCGGTGAAGAATAATCTGACTTTAGAGAAATGAATCAAAACGGATTACAAGCAAAAGCAAAAGTATTGACAGTCAAGAATGCACACGGAGCACAGAATGCTTTGATCACACGAGGACTCGCCTCTAATTTCGAATTCTTGACTGCAAAACAGTGTTGGATAAAAATCAACTTTTGAATAATCATGAAAATGTCAGTAAACCGAAGTTTTGACACAACCAGCACACGGAGGAGCAAGTTGATTTTTACCCAACACTGCTAGCAAAACTTTTCTCTTTCATAGTACAAAAAAAGTTGTTGAATATTATATTAAGGTGATTCTTGAGCGTTTAGTGCCCATTTCTACCACCAAGCGCTAACGTTCGATTATTGTCTGATTACAGGCCGAAAGCAATTTATATTTATGAAAACAGAGTGTCAGTTACTAGATCATCTGAAAAAAATCTCTGAAAAATATCTCGTCGATAACTTCAAAAATAAGGCTGAAAGAACCAAAAAATGGAATATTGCAAATCGATTCTAGAATTGAAATACGACTTTTCATTTTTTGGTACTTTCAGCCTGATTTTTAAAGTTATTGATGAGATATTTAGCTGAGACGTTCTTCAAATAATTATCTTGCAACTAACACTCCGTTAACTTAAATAGAAATTACTTGTGGCGTATAATTTGACATTAATCGAACGGTAGCGCTCTGGTGGCTGAAGAATCACCTTAAATAGATCAGAAGTTTTTATCATCTCATTTTGATATTTCCTTCATTCTAAACATGGCATGATTCTTTTTAGCACAACCCGACCCCCCAGAAATGCCACCTTCTACTTAAAGCCTTAAGCCGACTGACATCAGTAAACATATCGTTTCACTTAAACAGCTGATTCGTATAAATTTCACAGGCGAGAATCCGTTTCAGTACTCTCATCCGTTTTTGTTAATTTCCTGAAAATTGAAAACTGATATTGAACAAGGCCTCTTTTAAAGACGTAATAAAAATTAAATTGAATTAATTTTTATCAATTGATTGAATTATAATAAAAATTACATTCCTAGGATTGAAAACTATACACTATACATTAAAAATATTTAAACAATTATTCAAAGAGTAACTAAAAAAATATAAACAGAAACATTGAAACAAATACAATTTGTTTTTCCTTTTTTTAAGTTTTTTTTCTTAAATTTTTTTTTTTTTTTCTATTAATTTTTTTACTCTAGTTATTTGCCCAAAACTATAACGGAGAAAATGAGCAGTTGCTTCTAGGGGATTGTGTTTGAAACAATTTCTTTCCGATTTGAGCAGTTATGGCGAATCTCTCACATTTAGAGCCGGTTTCTGCCACCAGATTGCTAAAGCTGGATTAATTTCAAAATACTGGCCAAAAAGTAATTTATATAATGTTAGATAGGACTGATTAGATAAATGACGATGTCTTTTCTCCCAATTCTGTATCATTTAAAACCATTTCTCAAAATAAATTCCTATGTTTTAATCAGCTTGATCGCAGGTCTCCGTTGGCAAAATATGTTTCTTCTTGTTAAATTTTCTTATCTTTCTTTTAAATTAATTTTTCTATTTTCGTCTACTTAAATTATTTTACGTAATGTTAATTAATTTAAGGAATCTGTTTCTGTCTTTCTTTTGTTCTCATTTTACTTGAAATTTAATATCGGACTCTGCCCGTTTGTTTGAAATAAGTAAACATGTAGTAGTAGTAGTAAAGTCCAGCCGCCCAAACACGGTGATTCGTTATGCTGGTATAAATAATTTTAAGAAAATGGGAAGATAATTTACAGAATTTTAAGACTTTATGTCTGCAGAATATCTCTGCAAAACGTCTTGACCACGACTGAGAAACCAAGGCTGAAAGTACTAAAAAATGGAATACTGCATTACAATACAAGAATCAATCCGTGCAATATCCCATTTTGGGCACTTCTACCCTTATTTATGAAGTTATTGACAAGATATTTTGCTGAGACATTATTTGGATACTTATTAAGAGCCTGGCATTTCTTATTTCTTGAATGTAAATTACTTTTGGCCTGTATTTTGACATTATGAACAGAAGTGCTTTGAGGCAGAACGTGGCACTAAAAGCTGAAGATTCGCCTGAAAACCAGTTTGAATTTTAAGTGTCATTTTTTTAAAAATAATTAAATCAAGTTCTACTATGATAACTTCTAATACAGATTGACCGGACCAATTAATGTATTTAGAGGAACAACATCACTTTTCTCATTAAATTACACAAGAGAAGTGTCGTTTATGTATTAATTGAGACAGTGGTGCAACAACGACAATTCTCCCACTTAAAATGCATGGGAGAAAAGTCGTTTTTGCATTAATGGAGGCAATGGATACAACAACGACACTTCCAAAGAAAAATTTTGCTGTTTCTTGAGATATACATTTTTTTCCCTTTTTTAAAACAAAGTTTTGGACTTTGTAGGATGTAGGAGACTTTATCTGACAGTTGGGACAGTTTTAGTTGAGAAAAGTTGAAACACTATAAAACATAGTAAAAGAAATTGAAGCTTCTCAAAAAACAGTGAGTAAAAAATGGTAAAAATAAATTTTAATTTTCCTCTCTGACATCCCACAAAGTTGACTTTCAGCATCAACCTCCTGAGGCCCCATATCACTGCGTCGTGTAACCGGAATCGCTCTAAAAAATCTAGAAGCGCTGAGAAAGGAAATTACATGAGCAACTGCCCATGGTATTATGAAGGACAAAGAAAGGAAAAAATTAAAAGTTGAAAAAAAAAAAATTTAAAAAAAAAAATAAATAAAAAACAGAACTAAACTTGGTAAAAAAAATCTTAATCAATCACTGTGTAAGGCAAAATTCGAAGTAGTTCATCGCGATAGGACCTTCTGTGAACCATTTCGTGCCATTCTCTGAACGTAGTATCACTAGTTTGTTCTTGCGTTGAACTGAGTTGAGAGTGCTCCCAGACGCCGTTCAACCCTTCAACAAATTCGCTGTGGAGTTGCTCAAGGTCCTCTGGCGTAGCGATCGGACTTTGCGGAGGAGAAGGCACGGGGGTTTCGTCCCAATTTATGGCATCTACGTCGACAGGAGGCAACTGCGACATGATCTCTTGGACAGTAGAAAATTTTGAAGGTTCACTGACAACAGGCGGAGGTTCTTCAGGGGGTGGAGGGTTGACTAATTTATCGGGTATCCTACTCGATGGGCTGGTTTCCTCATCTTCTGGAACATTATCTACAACAATGATTGGAGAACCAGGCTCCTTATCATCTTCTCTATCTACCGGTCGAAGTTCATCTCTTCGCTTTGAACTTTCAG
The DNA here is from genome assembly GCA_011764245.1 of Trialeurodes vaporariorum. NCBI lineage: Eukaryota > Metazoa > Arthropoda > Insecta > Hemiptera > Aleyrodidae > Trialeurodes > Trialeurodes vaporariorum. The sequence goes on from VMOF01000013.1 coordinate 10,957,913, forward strand.
ACTCGGATGCCAGTCGACTTAAGTATTTACTTGAATTTCTGGAAAGACTTTGATCTGTTTCTAATTTTGAGACACTATTTTTAAGACTAGAACTTCTTTCCTTCGTAACAGGCGTTGAAGATGCAGGCTTGGCTCCGATATCTAGAATATCGCTTGTTTTCGACCCTAATGCGGCGACAAGCTCCTGCGTAGTTTTGACTTTGGGCGTTCGTGATATCGAAGCTATTTTCTCTTTGATTATGTCATCGTCAGGTTTCTTGATCCCGGCTGCCTTCAAGAGAGTGCTACGGTTCTTGGATCCTTTCTTTCGACCCCGCTTCTTTGGACCTGGGGGCGGCTGCTCTACGACAGCAGGTTCTTCATCAGGCACTTCTGCGGGTTTAAAAAGTTCTACAGGTACAGGCAACTCTTTAGCGATGGCAACGCTACATTCACCAGCGGCATTCGCGTCTGCCTCTATCACAGGTTGACTTCTTGTCAGTCCGTTAATTCGCGCCTTCTTCTTCTGCGGCTCGTAGTTTTCACTCCTCTCATTTTCGTCGTCGTAAGTTTTTCTTAACCGCTTGTTTGCTGCGTGAGTTCTGGGTACAGGTTCGACTAAAGGTTCAATTGCAACAGCGCTCTTCTTTTCCATGACAGTAGCACCATTCTGTTGAGAGGCTCCTGTGAGGTCACCGACTAGGTCACGCCAACGTTTAACCAGATTCTTGGCCCTCTTTGCCAATTGGACATTGTCTGTTTTCTTTCGTAAAAGATTAACACATTTGCCCAATCTTGTGGCCTGGAACAAGAAATCAATCGATTAGAATATGTAATTCCCCAGAAATGATTTCATTTATTTGAATAAATTAGTTTATTAAAGTCTAGTTGTACAGTTTACCTAATTTATTAAATTTAATTTTTTGCAAATTATGTTTAAAGACTGAAAATAAATTATCATTAAGTACCATTTATCACTATCAATATTCCCAGACAATTAATTCCTGGGAATTCAAACCCTTGATCGCCAAAGGTATTTTACACTTTCTGATAGCAAAGGGGTGGGGAGGGAGGGGGGAAGGAGGTCTGAATTTTCACCCCAGCTTAAGGGGTCTCTTTACCTGCCAATAAAAGGGGCTTCTTTGTTGTCGATACATCAGACTCGACCTATCAACTGCAAGATAGCTCATTGGCTCAATCAGTTTATTCGCGCTTTGAAATTCGCAGGTGGAGAGACCCCTTTAAGATCATTGCTGGTGGTTTCTTTTTAAATTTTTTCAAACCTGTGAAAATCATCTTTCCGAGTACTAAGGAACAATAGTACGTCCGATTTTTTTTTCACTTTGTTTAATTTTTAATTGTTTGGCGAGGAAACTTCAAAAAAAGTACCAAGTTTAAATATTCCAAAAAATTGTAACACACAGTGTTCCTTCGATTTCTTTAAATTTTGAAATTTACACGTTATAAGTACGATAATTCCCAAGAAAAGTAAAAATGACAAATTCTAAAACTGTACAAAGTAAGCTAAAATATCACACGAAGAATTTCCCCTTCCCCCATCAAACCTGGTTGAGAATAGGTTGATGTCCATTGGGGGGGGGGGGGGGTGACCTTTCTTCCCATTGACTTTCTCGCCCATAAATACAGGCACATTTGATGGAAATTTCTGATTTCTAATGGAAAGCTTCTAAAAATACTTGCACTTTTGTTTATAACCAATTTCAAATGTATTTGTCACAATTTTTTTTTTTTTAAATTTAAAGGTTAAAAAAAGGGAGGCAAACAAACCGAGCCTACGTGAAAAACGTCAATAAGAAATCTCGATCATGGCTGCCTCAGTGAAGTTTCAATATCACGCCCCACAAACCCTCTCTATCACTAAAGCTTGTTGTTAAAGAGAGAAAAAGATAAATTCCTGTATTCGCCCATAAATGTATTGGTATTTGTATGTATTGGTTACATCGCTCTGCCAAGAAGAGATCTCAAGCTTGTATAATGCTCCTCAATTGGTCATACATGCAGGATGAGCATTTAAAAACATATGGTGCGCTCTAATTGAGGAATCAGCATCGAAAAACAATACAGATTTTCCATTAAGAGCACACCTGACTTTTACAAGTCATTTATGCAAGAATAACTTCAATTGCACTACAAGAGCAGAACACCTGAGTAAACTAAGAGAGGTAATTACTTTTTGAATAACGACACAATAGGACAGGCATTGACGATTAGTTTCAGACAACAAACTATATATTTACCTAGATTGGCAGTCAAATGGAAAACATGTGTAATCGACATGGAGGATTTTTAGGTTAGGTTTAAATTAAAGTAGATGTCTCAAATACCGCCACCCTTAAGAAAAAATTTCCATAAAATACCTGTGAAAATGTTAATTTTTATCAAACTTAAGATCTGTCTGCTCTAAGACCTCTCAAATACATTCCAGTTTTATTAAAAGAAAAAAAAGTTGGAGTAATTGATCAAGAAAAAAAATTATGAATAAAACTCAAAAATGACCCATGTTCCAATAAGCGCCATGCCAAAAGTGACTTTGTCCCAATTATTGTCACATCAGTTGTCCAAATTATCGCCACCCGTATTTTCACTGGCTTTTCATTCATACATCAAGTTTACTGTCAGGAAATAATTAAGTTATAATAATTTAACCTTGTCCCTTAATGAAGCTACTAAGGAATCGGCACAAACAGGTGGTGCTGGGCAGCCGGCAAGTGTCCACTACAGTGATTTTTTAAAGGCCTAGTGCTGTTAAATATCTACTTCAAACTTTTTTCACCAGTTCAGCCAACCTATGAAAAACACTTATCCCTTATTCTCTGAGATTTCTCTGCTAATGCAGGCTTATTTTAAAGAATAAATGAATAGAGTGGCGGTAATTGGGACATCTACCTTAAAGTTTGGTTTAGGAGGACAATATGCAATTTCACAAGATTACACGCTACACCACTGTAGGAGCGTTCCATTAGTTAAATTAATTGATTAATCGATATTGGTCTTATGGTAATTAAACTAATCTATAGTAACAAGTAATCGAAACTGCACTATCGATTAATCGATTATTAATCAAAGGATTTTTGAGAAACAATTAATCGATGAATAATCGACTGATTTGAGACAGTCGATTAACTAATCGATAGAAGTTTAAATTTTCGCACAAATTGCTCTCCAACGAGGTCAATCAATGGGTCGTTAAACGGCTAGTTTCGGCTAAAAAATTAGATACAGTATAACGGACCACATTTCTGGCCGCAGAATGCTGATTTTGGTAAGAAAATGACCCCGTCAGAAATAAATTCCAGTAATTTTGTCGAGCAAAGCAGTACAGATCTTTGTTGGTTACAACGAATTGATTTGACAATTAATTTTCATAAAACGTTATAGCTAATCCATCTTTCGATTAATCGTTTGTCAGGAATCGATTGAGTAATTGATTATATTTCGGTATGATTAATCAATTATATTTGGGTCCGATTAATTGATTATATTTGGGTTTGATTAATTGATTATATTTGGGTCCGATTAATCGATTATATTTGGGTCCGATTAATCGATTGTGAATCGATTATCGGAACACTCTTACACCACTGGTGTTGAAGATTACAGGTTGATTTCACTAGGAAATTTTAAGTGACTACTTTGTATAATCTCAAAGTAACATATTGCAATGGTGATGGACGAAACTCACCTCAAGGGCTTCTTTGGTGATGGGCATCTTTTCCAAGATAGAAATGACCTCCACGACAACACCCATGTCCACAACCTAGGAGGGAAAGAAAAAAGGATTACAAATTAGATGAGCATTTGCAGAGAAGTAAGGTAACTGAGTGCAATTAAGGCCATTTCCAGAAAAAGTTCTCGTTCCAGTTTTTGTTCTTTGCCTCGTGTTTTTCTTAAATATTCTCTATTAATTGTTCATTTCTTTTTGTATTGAGATTTTGCACTGTTGATGTTTCTTGTAATGTTATTTTCGTAGTAGTAGTAAAGTCCAGCCGCCAAAACCTTGCGTTCGTTATGCTTGTATTTCAAAAAAATAAATAAATAAATAAAAACGGCACACAAAGCGACGGGTGTGCTCTTCCTGACAATAAGCATTGTGATTGAATAGAGACTTATGTCTGAAGAACGCACCTATTGTTTCACTGGCCCTTTTTTGGAAACGGCCACAGTTTAAGGATCTAAATTAAAAAGAAAGACTAATAATGTGGGAAGTTGCACCTTTGGGGAATTTTTAAAATTGGAACATGATAGAGCTCAATGGAACACTACATTTATATGCTGCAGTTTGAGCGTTCCATCAAAACAAAATGGAGCATTCTAATCACTCGGACAAGTCGGTCTACCGACCATGGTTACTGGTGTTCCATTAAGTGTTGTGTGCCCAACCTGATTTCATTTTGACAGCTTAATCTCGAGCTAGTGTTGCTAGGCGCCGGCCTTCCAACCCTCCGATAATTCATTCCGACCTTGGCAACTCCGCTGACAAGAATCCCGTAAGATCTGATCTAACGGGAATGCCAAGTATCGGGGATTTAAACAGGTTCGGGGACACAAATATCCCTCTGACTCACCACTCTGATTTTCCATATCTTGCGAAGCAGACGCATCTAGTTTTTCTCTCGACCATTTCCACGACCAAAGTACCACATTTATATATTTGTATCTTGTGCATTCAACATCTTAATAAAACTTCATACAACCATCAATCTTCTCATCAATTATTCTAATTACCAATTTGGGGTAATAACATAAGATAAAACCTCAAGGTGATTCCAGGAGAAACATTTCCAGATTACAATCCAATGGATAGCACCTCTGAATGATTTTTATCTTTTTATTTTATTTTTTATTTTTCTCAGTTGATACATGTAGCTCTGAAACCAGCGCTATAGTACAGGTCCAGTTTTACAAGTATACATTTTTAACTAAATGTATGGTGCGAATGGTATAGAAAGTAAGTGCATAGAATGATAGAGTGAGAGAATGATATTCATCATAAAATGATCACTTTTTGGAAAAGTCGTGTTTTTGGCACTTTAAATTTTAAGCAAAGGAAAAACTGAAAATTGAATGTCGGCATCGGCAAAATTTTTAAAAAGATTTTTAGAGCCCAACACGAGCAAAATTGTTTGAAAATTACAGCCATAATATGGGAAATTAATTTCGTCGTAAGCTTAATGAGTGCGAGAGGTTTTATTTCTACCTGCCTCACTCACACTCACTGAGGCTTATGGGAATTTGCATATTTTTAAAATCCCGGCTTTACTTTTGAATGTTTTAGCTTGAAACTTTCAGGATTTCTTCTGAAGTAAGCTTGCAAGAGCCAACGTTCTTCAAATTTTTGCTTCTAGCACAGATTCATCAGTTTTAGCCCAGTTACAGCTGACAGTTGTTGCCTTTCAGAGCAGCGCGACGTGATGTCCATGATGTCGGGCCCAGTGGCGTAGCGTGCATGTTGGCAACGTTGTAATTCGTCTATTTAAACACATGAAAAAGATCGAAGTATTGGGTGTTCGGTGAACACCTTTGTCTTCGACCTCTTACATGGGTTTTAATGGACAAAACACAACGTTGCCAAATAGCACGCTTCGCCACTGGTCGGGCCTGAACTCATCTTATAATAAAAAACCCCAAATAAGAAGTTTAAAACTACATTGACAAACGCTCTATCATTCTGTAGAGCGAAGGTCCATCTACACCAGGCTCATTTGGAAGCCAACAAAATTAGAAACCTGCGGGTGTTATTCTAAAGCAAATGAAGGTTATGTTATTTCCTGTCATACTTTGTGTGGGCAAGAGACAATAATATATAATAGAGACCGCACACTATCTATCTTGCCCATGTTTGCGCACGGTGGCGACTTCATTTTTTTTTTTGGGGGGTCTCAGCAAAACACCGCAAACATGGTCCATATGTTGACTGATGAGAAAAGTTGTTGAGGTTTTTGCCTAATGAGACCAATATTGCATCAGTAAACGTATGGACCATGGTAGATGGTGCCCCTTCATGTTCCCTATGTAAATTCCAGTTGAGTTCCGAAAAAAAAAAAAGTCTGCCACCGCGCACACGGTTAGTGCGTAATCTCTATAACATTTTGTCCCTGGTGTGGGCACATGTATCAAATCAGCGTCAACAGAACATGGCAATGAGATTACATTGCTAACAGACTGTAACCTTTCTACAGAAAATTCATAATCGACATGGGGTGGCAAAAATGTTGCAGGTTTCGGGGCTCTGATGTACCACTACACCGGTGACTAAATTGGTTGAAAAAAGCTAGTTCTTTATCATATCTTAGAGGAGTATACGTGCCTTCAGGTTTCTCAGGAAAATTAGATTCGACTAATGTAAAACTTTCACAAAAACATCAGCTTCGTACAGCCACCCTATTCAATCTGTGTGGTATAAAACTGCTGCTTTCAAAAAAGCCGTACAGATGTCAATTTGAGCTCTTCAAAAAAAACAAAAAACTCATACTAAACGCAAGGCCTCCTCAAACGATTAACTTGGATCCTCAAAGTACCTCCAAGGAGAACATCTGGTGATCAATATGCACCAGTCACCACCTGCAACGGTCATCGATGATGTCGGGATCATCATAAATAATAATGCACTTACATTTCCCGTAAACATACACAAAATTTGGAACGTTTCAACCACAGATATCCTTTTAATTTGCAAACATTGCATACGGATGTAAGTAAATGGCAAACCGATCAACAAATGCCCACTTGGCAGTAACTTTGAGGATCTAGTTCAATCGTCTACGAAGGCCTATGGTAGTGATATGAAACCTATACTCATGTCAACCTAAACTTTTCGAAGCCAACTCACACCAAGCTAACAGAAGAATCTAAATCAATTGTCAAATGACACAGTTCATCAGCTTGCTTCCTTACACAATGACACATGGCACAAGCGAACGGCTGTTTTGACCTCGGGCAATCTTTCGACAATCCTTATGATTATGGGCAAGTCTCAATTCACAACAACAATTCTGTCAAAGATGAAGCATGCATGGATACAGGGTGGTGATGAAGGGTGCAATTATCACTCCCTTTTACCAATTGAATTACAGTTCTCACTCGGAAAACTAGTACAGTCGATTGAAGTGAAAGTCGACTGAATCAACAGAGCTCATTCGAAAATGAACAAATCTTTCATAGCTATCTAAGACGCAAGGTTGGATTCAAAGGGGGTGACCAAGGGTGCAATCCTCCTTCTTAATCACACATTAAATTACAGTCCAATGAGCGGAAAACTGGTACAGCCGATTGAAGTAAGAGTTAGAATCAGCAGTTCATTCGAAAACGAAGTAAGACTTCCGAAGTAGGCGTTCAGCTGGATTCAAAGGCTCAAATGGTATATTTACAAAAGGTTTAAATTGTCAAAGAAGAGAGGTTGTTGGTCTTAAATTAGGGGCAGTTTTGCCTTCTCAGTACCGAAGAGCTGAGTGCATAAAATGAACTTGGACTCAATTTGAACTTTGAAGTAATCTAGTTTAGCAATGAGGAAGCTAACCAATCTTTAAGTTGCTTACATCTTCCCAGGATGGGAACTTTGGGAGAGTGGTTTAAAAGCAGGAAGTCTGGAACATTCCCAGATCGTATGCAACTACGCACGAGAAGTGGAATTAGAAAATCAAAAGGGCCTTGTCTGTTCGAAAGGTTGATCGCGGAATGTGAGTGCGTGGGGCTCGAATATTTCGGCTTGAAGAAATGACGTTTCGCTACTTCAACCGTCGGTTAAAGGATAGTAGTGAATAAAAATGAGAGAAGATGAGAAGGTTGAAGGATGGAAAACACGAAATGTGAGTACTAAGAACGGTTTTCCGGAATGAGGAAATCGTTCGACGAAAAACGAAGGAAAAAAAAAAAAATTCTGGAACAGTTCGGGGGGTAAATGTGCCGAATGGGCAATGCAACAAGTGTAGAAAAAGGCTTGATCAGGAGATCGAATAGCGACAGGAAATTTTAGAAAACAATGAGTCGCCGAGTGAAATTTGGACGAAACCGTTGAAGGTTTCATGATCGGATTGCGAAAGGGTATGGGTATTGGATTGCCGGGGCACATCCATTTTTGACAGTTCACGAAGGCTATTATCGTAGTCGGCGAATCATAAGAAGCCGAGAACGGCCCACTGGATCTAGTGCGCCTGCGCAAAAACAGCGGAGCAGAGAGCCCATAGGTCGGTGGGGACAGGAATACACTTAGCTCTTCTGCAGACGAAATAGGTACGTAATTCACATTTTTTCATTAATTCCAAACTCGCAATTCGACTGAAACTTATCGTTTAGACACAACTAAAGTGCGTAAAAGTGACAATTAAATGGTTTTGAGGTTGTTTTATCAACCGTTACGCGAACTAATCACATTTAAAAACACCACGAAAGCCCGATCTGTACGCCATGTTATACACTGTGCAATCCACAAGCTGAGGTGATGACTCGGTTATGAGATAAATTAAAATAATTGGTTTTTAAGAAAAGATATTGTTTTTCCTTACATTATATTCCTCGTCAAGACCTCTCAATAATCTATCCTTGATATCTGTTGGAGAATGCTGCATGAGGCCTTAATTGGTCTCAATTCGTACAGCGCGCCCTCCTGCATCTATCCAACGCGTCTGTCCGACTTCTACTGCCGAGCAATTCTCCAAGCATAATAACTCTGCTTCGAGCCTCGGCGGCGAAACTTTAGTCGCGATCCGAAACCACACTTCGTGACGTCATCGGCTCTCTTCGGCCGTTTCCGCTGACTCTTCGGACACCTTCGGCTCTTTCCGTCTCCCCTCCACTCGGTGATAACCTCATCTTGAACTGATAAACTTACGTGCGAATATGAAATCTTTTGACATTTGATTGTTTTTGAATTATTTTGAGCCCATCTTCTTTAGAAATTTCTTTTGAAATCTTCTCCTCACCAGTTAGAACTTTTAGTTTTTATAAGATTTCAGTAAATTGTTAACTATACGGTGGTGTTTACATCAGTTTCCGCGTGAATTACCAGCGTTTGTTTTGGACTCATTACCTTGTTTTTGTGTGTCTAGGTCAGCAGATCATTTTTTCTACCATGGATTCTTGTACATGTTCGATATCACGCACGCATAGATAGTACACCAGTGTGGTCCTAATTTTCTATATCGGTCAGTTGGTCCTCCGACAATCCTAAGAAAATGGCAGCGACTAGAGTTATCGCTTCAGCCACAGTGCGCTCTGTCAAAAACAGGAAGCTTATTCCGCAGAGGGCAGCGCTCGTCTTGGTATGTAGTCTTTTTCACCTGTCACCTAATTCCGCTGTATGTTTTAGTATTGTTTTACGCTGGAATGAGTCTTGCTTGTAAGTAATTTCTTCTAATGAATGCTGCAAAAATTCTGTTTGAGGCAAATTTACTGATAAGAAGTAGACAGGAGAGAGTAGCTCTTGAAGAATTTGGTCTGTGAACTACACCTTCTCACGAACGGTTTAAAGGACTCCTTAGAAAGAAGGGAATCAGAGAGTTTTATTGTAAAGACTACGTCTCCCTTGACTAAACTTTGTATGACCGTTTGTGTATTGGAGATTAATTATTTTATGTAAGGTTCGAACATCGGTGGATCCTGAAAATTATCCGTCTCTCTTCTCCCTTAAGATCGCATGTGTTAGAAAAGGATAGTAGAGGGGGTTAGAAATCAAGTGACTGCCAATAGTCTGTCCTTTTCTTACGTACACGGTCTATTTGGGTAAAAGAGAGAAGAACGGATTCCTGGATCCGTCATTGGGTTTAAACAATAGGATGCATTGTTGCCAAATTGCACGAGCTGCCAAGGTCAAGGGTCATCTTCCAAAACGTTGGAGGAACTAGGAGGTAATCCAGAACTGAATAAAAGCAGAGTTTCATCATTAAATTTCAAATCCTCTGTTTGATTGAGGAAAGAAAGAATTGAATACCTTACACTGGTTGCCAGTGTGTCTTAAGTAGTTACAATTGGAACTTTTTATCTCATTGGAAATTCTCAATATTTTAAAGTCTTAAAAACAGCTTTAATTGTCTGCTCATCAGTTGCATTAATTACCCACCCTTTAATCGTAAAGATAATCAATCTATTATTCTTGGTCATTGATGATATCTTTGCTCTGAAATCTCTCTCTAGAGAAACACACAGAGGAAAGTCTGAAATTAGACAGGAATCTCCTATGATACTTGCGCATAGCTCTGCCATCTTTACTCTTAGATGGCGGAGTTACACGGGTATCATGATAGATTTCGGTCTAATTTGTCCCTGTTTCTGTAGAAAGACTGAAGAAAACCGCAGATTAGATAGGATTCTCCCATGGTTTACGTACGCAGCTCTGCCATTACGCCTCAAAATTTAAAGTCATTTGTATTGTGAGTTTGAGAGTGAATTTCATAATTTTTTAATGTGCTCATCATAATTGAACAGGTTCATGCGAAAACGTGCGATGTCCAAAATATTTTTAATGAAAAGACAAGTATAAAAAAAATAAAAAATTTAGCAAATTAAAAAATAAAAAATTAAAGAAACCTGCTAAGACAAGGGAAATATGAGCTAGAAGCCGAGGAAAAATTCTGATTAGGACTTATAAAGATGCGGTGTCTTCTCAAGAGTGATGTGCGCTCACAAAGTCAAATATAAAAAAATGGACAACGGACGTTTTCGTATGAACCTGTTCAATTTTTGCTGGATTTTACTCGAGCATGAACTATTCAACCGCTTATGGTGAAAGTTAGCAAAAGCCGAATCAAAACATGTTAGCAATTTTGATCACATGAGTTTAATTTATTTTAAGTTATTTTATTCACAAATACGTAAATGCCCAGAGAGCTATTGTATAAGTCAAGATGATTAAAATGTGATAACTTAAACAGAGAGATAGATTAACAAATAGATGGTCAAGAAAGTTGAGGACAGAATTTCACCAGATCATAATTAGCCTTATCTAAGAGATGAGTTTTTCCGTCTCTTAAAAAGTATAAGAGGGTAATGTTCTCTGATCATGCGGAATCTACTTAGTTTGGAGGGTACCGAGAGGCACACATCACTTTCATCGGGGTTTCTCCAGATAATGGTGGATCTGTCAAAACTGTTGCATTATTTATAGACATCGAGACTGTAACAATTTAATTTATTCAGCTGACAGGCATTAACCTTGCCCTGCTTTGAATTTGCATTTATTTAGAGTTTCAAGTTCATTGAATCAGCATTAGTCGATTAAGTATCAAACAAAGGTTTTCCTTCACCAATAAATGTTCAACCTCTTAGATGTGAATAAAATTATTTATTTATCCATCCAAATGGGTTCAGCCATTGGTGGAATCAGACAGTTTTTCTGGGGAGGGGGGCACGTCGTTGGAAATTGAAATCTGTTGTGTCTCACAATTAAAAAGCGTTTTCGTTAAGGAGGTGTAAGGTGAACTGGGGTAGAGCTCGTTTCAGAAGTGTAGGCGCACCTAGAGTCCTAGACCATAATCTTTGTTGACTTTTCAATTTTCATTTTTTCAAAACTAAACAAAACCTCTGTCTTTGACTTTGAACTTTTGATTTTAAAGTATTCCTCAGTGAAAAGCTAACGCTCTAATTCATTTTTGTTCATGTTCATCTTGAAACAAGAGGAATAATGTTGAAAAATTCCAAAGATTATCGGTCTGCTCATCTGCTGGGTACACTTCTGAAACCACCTCTAACTGTACAAAGGTGTCAGCCTGTGGACCTGTGTAGTACTATTTCATATTTGGCAGTTGGCAACTCTTCTTTACGTCACAAAGAAGAGTTGCCAACTGTCAAATATGAAATAGCACTACACAGGTCCACAGGCTGACACCTATGTATAGTTACCCCGGCTCACCTTAGCGATAGAGAGACTGATACATGTTATAAGTCCTATCCCACAGCGAGGCAGCATAGGCGATCTGATTCTGGTTTGTTTGCTTTATATTTTTTAACCTTAAATCAAAAATTGTAATTAATCCAGTGGAAATTGGTTTGAAATGAAAGTGCAAGTGTTTTAAAGTGGCTATCTGGACACAGAATTCCAATACAACTATCTAGGTGAGAAAAGTTGGCTTGTTATCGTCATGTATCAGTTTTTTTATCGTACAAATCTTTCCAGAAGAAACAGTTATATCGATTTCTTTGTCCAGATAGCCACTCTCAAACACTTGCACTTTTGTTTAAAACCAATTTCTAAAGGATTTGTCTCAACTTTCTTTTTGATGTTGAAAAAAAGTGAGGCAAACAAATCGAGCCTGTGTAAAATGTACTAGCGGGACAAGGATACTGGGTCAGAGTATGCAACACGCAACACACCTAATACATGTGTTGAATGGGATGCTGTGTATTGCTTATTGCATACCCTGGCTATGTATCTTTGTCTCCGCTAGTGCATGAGAGATTTCCATCATGGCTACCTCCTTGAAGTTTCAAAATCACGTTCCCTTAATCCTCTCTTTTGGTACAGCTCGTTGGTTTTTGGTTTTTTTGCTGCGAAGGAACGGAAATTGTTGAGGCTTGGGGGAGGGGGAGCGCATGCTCCCACTTGTATCCGCCACTGGGTTCAGTCTAAGACCAAGTAACTTGAAGAACAAAACTGGTCAGCCGCTATTTGTAGTACTTAAGTCCAAAACAATGTAATTGGGAAGCAAAATTTACATTGGAAAAGTAATATCCTGAAAAACACCACAGGTAAATAAGTTCGTTGGTACCAATCATTCATCATTTCTCAATGACTGTCTGTTTTATTAATGGCTTTCCATGAACAAAAGAATGATAGGAAAATTGAAAAAAAAAAAGAAAAAAAAAAAAATGAAGCCGATTAATATAATTTGATCCGAATTAATTCATTTTTTTTTTTTCAGACCTCTGCAGCTGTCGGCAAAATCAAAGAAATCCTGTCAGGCAAACCAGAATATGTAAGTACCATCACTTGTTAATTAAAATTTTGTGAGAAATTTCAATAGCAGATATCAAGTCACATCATGATTGCACTTTATTTTCTATTTATTTGTTGATTTGTTATCAGTCACAATTTTAGGCAGGGGAAGAATTTAATTTTTGTAATGAATTATTATTATGTTGTTGCGATCATCACAATGTATTCATGTTTTTCAAGAGTGAAAAAGAAACCAGACAGTAATGGCGTTGATGGCAAAAAATTGTGGCGTGGTTGACTGTTTGAAAAGGATTTACTGAGGATTTGGTTTCCATTATAATGGAATATAAATATTAGACATTTTTTGTTGTAACCTATCTTGAATTTCATCATACCTACATCTGCCTAAAATGCTCCCTTCAATACCATAATTAATCATGTTTCATCAATAAAGATTGTTGCGATGTCTACTGAGAGTACGTTCCATTTGTGATTCAGTTTCATCTGCTTGACAATCTGATAAACTCTTGAACATTTCTGTACACTTTCTCAACACCTACATGCTTGTTAGGATTTTGAAGAATACACTCCACATCTCAGTTTTGTCAGAAGAAAAACTGTTTAAAAGAATGGGGCTGTTGCGCACTTTTGCTGTAAGCACTTTATTAGTTAACTCTGTTGTAAAAACCTCCGAAAATAACGATGGCACCACTAAAAACTTCCGAAATCCACCACTGAACTATATAAACGCTTTTATTTTCACAAGCGTAATGGTGGCGTAGGGCAGTAATAATGGGAGATTCCTATCTTAATTTTGTCACTCTCTATGCAGACAAGGATGATTCACAGAGTAATTAGTCATCAGAGTGATGATCCACATCCGATGAATGGTACCGCAAAACCTAGTGACACCGGTGTCAAATGAAAGCCCTCTCTTATTGGTCACTTCTTCATGGAGTTATTGTATTGTTAGATGGGAATCTCCCACTATTACTACCTCAAGCAACCATTACGCTCGCGCAAATTAAAGCGTTTATTGAGTTTAGGGGTGGATTTCGGTAGTTTTTATTGCTGCCATCGTTAATTTTGGAGGTTTTTACACTAGAGTGGACCGTTAAATGGCTGATAGCAGCTGCGCCTCCTTTTTCTTTGAAATTTTTCCAAAATTGTTTTTAATGTTCTCGATTGATTTTTCTGCTTGATCTATCCTTAGATTGGTCTGAAAGTTGGAGTTCAGCAACGTGGTTGTAATGGATTAAGTTATACTCTGAACTACGCCACGGAGAAAGGAAAGTTTGACGAGGAAGTTGTTCAAGACGGTAAGTTTGCCATTTTTTCTTGTCCAATGGGTCTGTTGCGATTCGTTTGTATTTTGGTTATTTTGTTGTTTTTCAATGTCCTTGGTTTTTTAAAAATATCTGCGCTCTATTTCATTCTTACGATGGTGAGAAGCAGCCTATCACTATCATCAACACAGGTTGCAAAGTCGGAAGAGATTTATGTTTCTAATGGACTAATTTGGATTCGATTGCTCCTGAGAAACCGAGTGAGACAGAACATTTTTTTGGATCCAATTTTTATCATGACGTCATGACTAAAAAGGTCTTTAAAACTGTGCAATATATCTCATTCTTTCTTAAGCTTGATTTGCTAATTTTTTGAAAATTTATTTCCTGATACTTGAAAAATGATAAAAAAAAAAAAAAAAAAAAAAAAAAAAAAAAAAAAACCATAATCTGTAAGGGGGTTTTGTAAGGGGTGGCAGCTATAGAGCCTCCTAAAAACATGGATTTTTAGCCCCTCAAAATCCTTGACTAAGTATGCCTCAAATTAATGCTTATGGTGACCTGATACTCAGGGAAAAATTGCAGGTTAAGTATACGAACGGTTTCTGAAATATTGCCCCCAAAGTTTCCCCTAAAAATTGAATTTTTGGTATATTTTGGGCAGGTATGCTTAGGTTTTTGTAAAAAATTGGTTCGGAGGGGTATTTTTATGCGTACTTTTCATTTCAAAGATATGAGAATATGAGACTTTTAATAGAAGAAGTGCGTGTGAAAATAACCCTGTGTATCAATTTTTACAAAAATTGATGCATGTATATCCGTCCAAGATAAACCAAAAATGTGATATTTATTTACTTAATTTGTTTGAACCATGTACCCTCGGTCAGAGTTGGTACAGGTCAAATTGTTAACAAAACTTCGAAAAAACAATAAAAATTAAAAAATTGATATCAAATTTGAAGCTCTAATTATTAATTAATTAATCATTATTAATTAATTATTATTATTAATTTCATTTCATTATTTTCTTTAATTTTCATATTTTTAGTTCGGTTGTTTGTTTTGAAATAAAATCATAACGAACACATGGTTTGGGCGGCTGGACTTTGCTTCTACTACCACTGCCACTACTGCTACTATTTATTTATTCCTATCCTTTGTTTTGAGAATACTTTGATTGTCTTTCCTACCCCTTCTTTTTTTATGCAGTCCAGTCGTTCGCTGTGAAATATCAGCATAACGAGCCACGTGTTTGGGCGGCTGGACTTTACTACTACTACTACTTATTTATTTATTTATTTATTTAATTATTTATTTATCTATTTATTTACAGTCCAGTCGTTCATTGTGAAGTATCAGCATAACGAGCCACGTGTTTGGGCGGCTGGACTTTCCTACTACTACTACTTATTTATTTATAGTTACCAAGGTAGAGAGTGAATTGTTGATAGTGAATTATAGAGAGTAGAGCTACATAGATACAAAGAGAGTTGAGGGAGAAGAATTGAAGGAAGTGTTACACAGTTGCATAGTGAGAATATCTAACATAAATAAAAAATAAAAAAAAAAAAAAAAAAAAAAAAATGAGTTACGCAAATGGATAGAGACATGAAGCAGAATCAGAGAGCGGAGTAATATTTTATATGATAAAAATATATTTAGAGCACTTTACCTCCTTGAGTGCTCTATGTACTTCCTTCCCAATTTGAGAGTCCCTGGCAGGTCGCCGTCACTCTCCTCTTTCCTATCCTTTGTTTTGAGAATACTTTGATTGTTTGATACTTTGTGATACTTTTGATTGTCTTTTTTTTTATGCAGTCCAGTCGTTCGCTGTGAAATATCAGCATAACGAACCACGTGTTTGGGCGGCTGGACTTTACTACTACTACTACTTATTTATTTATTTATTTATGTATTTATTTATTTGTCTCAGGTATCCGAGTGATCATTGACAAGAAAGCACAACTGACTCTGCTGGGGACGGAAATGGACTACGTCGAAAATAAACTAGCAGCAGAATTCGTCTTTAACAATCCAAACATCAAAGGTACCTGTGGTTGCGGAGAAAGTTTCTCAATCTAGTGCCTATAAAGTTAGTGAATAAAATTTGATATTGAAAGGCTGTGAACTTGAAAGTCAACCCAAGATTTTTGTTGTTGTATTTTTAGTTTTGTTATCAATGCTTGTAAATTTAAACCTCTCTCTCTCTCTCTCTCTTGAGAAAACTGTCTCCAAATGCACTAAGAAAATTTTCAAGCCAGTGTCAATAATTATTCACAATTTTTTACGATAAAATCTATCTGAAAGACAAATTTAATCAAGCAATGCTTGAAATGCATGACTTCTCCCTATTGAATGGTGATTAAATTGATCCTGAAAGAGCAGTCAATCTAGAAATGCCGTTTTAAGCACCTGAAAACGCTCTTAAAGCTAAGCTTTGTACTATCAGACGCTAAAGTTTTGACAATCAAGAATGGGGCTGTTGCAGACTTTTGCTATAAGCAATTTAATAGGCCAGTCTGGTGTTCAAACCTCCAGAAATAACGATGGCAGCACTAAAAACTTCCAAAATCCACTCCTAAACTCTATAAAACCCTTTTATCTGCGTGAATGTAATGGTGGCATAGGGCAGTAATAATGGGAGGTTCCTATCTTAATTTTGTCACTCTCTCTATGCTGATAAGGATGATTCACAGAGTAATTAGTCACCAGAGTAGCAAAATCCCATGAATGGTACCGTGACATCTAGTGACACCAGTGTCAAATGAAAGTAGTCTCTTATTGGTCACTTCTTGATGGAGTTAAGTACAGTATTATTAGATGGGAGTCTCCCATTATTACTGCCCTAGCCTCCTGCTCATGCAAATAAAAGTGTTCACTGAATATAGGAGTGGATTTCGGAAGTTTTTATTGCTGCCATCGTTAATTTTGGAGGCTTTTACACCAGAGTGGACTGTTAAATGGCTGATAGCAAAAGTGTGCAGCAGCCCCATTTGCCAAAGATTATTGGTTAGTTGCGCCTACCTTTCTGAAACAAACTTTAAGTCGGAAACCTGTCCGGACAAAAAAACAATTGTCTTATCAGTACCTTGAGTAAGACAGAAACTGCTCTATGTGGAACGAAAAAAAAAATAAAAAATGATAAATGGCCATAGGCTGTCCCAAGAATGTTTGGACTCGGCAACAGTAGGTTTGAATGAAAACATCAGCTTCTCACTGCTCCTAACTAATCAGGTTGGCTTCTCTGAGGTTTGAAGCAGATGTTTTCATGAAATTCGTGGAATTGTCAAATCTAATCTTTTCTGGGACAAGCTATATCTTATTTGAAAGTTGGTATTTTGTTACTTCAAAATACTCTTTCATAACAAAATTAGATTATTAAATCATTGAAAATGTTTGTTAGTCAAACTTGCCGAGTTCTCTTTCATAACGAATTAGATCATTAAATCCTTGAAAATGTTTGTTAGTCAAACTTGCCGAGTTTCGCTAATTAATGTATTAGTCATCAATTTTGTTTTGCTGTAGAACATTAATTTATTTGAAAGCTTTCGATTTGTATCATTTCTGTACATAGTGTAGATTTTGTTATCTCTTTTGAGACTTAGGTTAGGTCCTTGTAAATTTTGTTGTCAATATATTTATTTTTGAGCATTCTTCCAGTTATTTATTATGATCTTGTCTGCTGTCAAACTATTTAAAGCAACGAGCTATAGCGATAGAGAGGATTTGTGGGGCGTGATATTGAAACATATTGAGACAGCCATGATCTTATGGACGTTTTTCACACAGGCTCGGTTTGTTTGCCTTACTTTTTTTAACCTTTAAATTTTTAATAAAAAATTGTGACAGATACATTTGGAATTGGTTTTAAACAAAAGTTCAAGTGTTTTAAAGGGGCTATCTGGACACAGAAATCCATAGAACTGTTTCTTCTGGAAGGATTTGCACGATAAAGAAACTGACACAACAGAAATATGCAAAATTTTCTCACCTGGATAGTTGTATTAAAATTCTGTGTCCAGATAGCCATTCTTAAACACTAACACTTTTGTTTAAAACAATTTTTCACTGGATTAATTACAACTTTTGATTTAACGTTAAAAAGAGTGAGGCAAACGAACTAAATTCAGATCGCCCATGCTGTCACACTTTGAGATAGGACTTATAACATGTATCAGCAACTCTATCGATTTAGCTTGTTGATCTGGAGTCATGAAACTTGTCCGGTTATTTTCAAGTTTGCTGAGTTTCGCCTGCAAAAACAAATCTCTCAAATGAGTCATTCTTTGGAAAAACCACGTATTTAAACAGAAGGTGTCCTTATCCTTAAAAATTCATAATTCAAAGTGTTATTTTGAATAGTTCCACGGCCGATACAATTACAGGCTGGAATACTGAAAGTGGCAACACTGAAAACCCTCAAGGTCGGATTTCGGTAACCACGTTGCCGCGGTAAGATCCGGTGTACACATAACCCTTAATACCTTTCTTAGAAATTGATGAAAAAATGAAAACTTGGCATCTATGAATTTTCAAGCCCAGAAAGTTTTGACTGTATTCACTCTGACTTCATTTTTCGATCATTAGCACAGTTTTAAACGACTTCGAAATCCTTGTGGCCGATAACATGGACAAAACATGGAAACTTTAGACCCATACTATGCAGTTTAAGAAAAATATTTAATTTAAAGAAAATAATTTAAGGAAAATATAAGGAGTAACATTAGACAAAAATAAATTCTAAATAAACTGTTGGGAATACCCTACGAACACTTTCTCACACCATTTTTATCTGGAAAAGACCCCCTAACCCCCTAAAGAATTCTGGGGGAGACCCCCAGACCCCCTTTAGAATTCTAGGAGAGACCCCCAAACCCCCTTTTAAAATACTGGGGGCGGGCCCCCAGCCCCCCTTTAAAATGCTGGGGGATACCCCCAGACCCCCCTTTAGAATTCTGGGGGAGACCCCCATACCCCCCGCATAGCTCAAATATTTTCACCTTCGGACATAATTCTGCCTTCAATTCGAAGAGTTT
This sequence comes from Trialeurodes vaporariorum, assembly GCA_011764245.1. Lineage (NCBI taxonomy): Eukaryota > Metazoa > Arthropoda > Insecta > Hemiptera > Aleyrodidae > Trialeurodes > Trialeurodes vaporariorum. Next base: position 10,977,100 of record VMOF01000013.1, read on the forward strand.
GCAATTTTGTAGAGAAGCTGTAGGAATAGTTGCCTATTTTGTTATTTGAAGGCTAATTGAGAGCCTTAATTTCTATTCTAAAAAAAATGTCTGCCTAGGCTGGTTACAAACTATGCAATTTTCATCGGACTTAATTGAGTCATACTTGAATTACTTATTCCAAATATTGTGTTTGTCTTAATATTTGCTTACAATTAGTTTCAAAAGATTTTTGCTCGATCGTACCTATATTGCCCCTCGAAACAGTCTTAATGTTTTTATGAGGACTGTACCAGAAAAATATTTTAGTGCACACAGTGCAGTGATTAGTTTATTCTTTCAACACAATATGTTTGTGCAAAGTTTTGTCAAAATCCATCCCATTTAATGATGGACTCCAAGTTTAAAATTAATTCCTCACTTTAATTCTTTTTTTTGGTCGAACACGCTATTTTGATTTTTTAAACTCTCTTAAAGGTTGTATATTGTAACTGTAAGGACTACTTTCTTTTGTAAACTAATTGTAGATTTTATTTGCCAGATTTTGTCAAAATTCATTGGACCAAACCTGAATTATCCGAAATAATAAGATTATGTTTTTATTTGCTTATATACCCACATTTTTTTCTCAATCGCACCTATATTGCCTCTTGAAAAGGTCTAATTGGATGTGTATGGTGATCAAGAGAGGAAAATATGTTAGTACTTTGATAGTAGATTGTGCGTAAAATGTTTCGTGAAAATTCATCCAGCCATTATTGATTGACTCCAAGTTTTAAGATTACTTACGTTCTCACGATAATTCCATTTTTTGGCTCGAGCCCACCTATTTTGATTTTTTAAACAGTTTTGAGGGTTGAATATTGTAACTATAAGTGGTTTATTTTAAAGTAGGCTAGATGTAGATTTTTTTTGCTAACTCTCATCAAAATTGATTGAACCAAACCTGAACTATCCCAAATAATAGGATTATATTTTTATTTGCTCATATTCCCAAATTTTTTGCTCAATCGCACCTATATTACCTCTTGACATGGTTTTATCGGTTGTTTTTGGTGACACAGAGAGGAAAATATTTAAGTTTATAGATAGCAGATTGTGTGTACAAAGTTTTATCAAAATTCATAGAGCCATTATTGATTGATTCCAAGTTTTAAGATTGATTTTCTCACCATAATTCTATTTTTTGGCTCGAGCGCACTTATTTTGATTTTTTAAACAGTTTTAAGGAATGAATATAGGAACTATAAGTGGTTTATTCTATAGTAGGCTGAAAATAGATTTTTTTTTACTAACTTTCATAAAAATTTATTGAGCCAAACTTGAATTATTCCATTTTTATTCATTTTTATCCATTTTACCATTGATTTTAATGAAAATCATTTTTTCCCCATAACTACCCTAAAAGTCAAAATTTCAAAAAAACAAAAAATCCCCCTCTGGGGAATCTAGAAAGCAACAACTGTGCAAAATCTGGGTGTATAAGGATCAATGGTTCAAAAGTTATGCCCAGGTACGGACTGACGGACTGACGGACTGACGGACTGACGGACAGACGCCACAGAATTTTTTTGCATAAATCTCTCTATGTCAGAAAGGGTTAAGAAATATGAAAATATGATGGAAGGATGTTCTTATGGATAGTATTAGACATGATGAGAGGCCATTACTTTGACTAAATCATGATTAACTTTGTCGTGAGAGGCCAACTATCGCAACAAAATAACTTGAAAATCTCTGCGCCATCGCAATACTTTCTCAATTTTTCTAATTTCATTAGAGTGAGAAAGTAAAAATGTCAAATTAGTTGACACTTTAATAAACGAAATATCTTTGTTGGTATCAATATGTAACCTTATGGAAGAATAAGAAATCTGGACTCCTAGGCGTTGCCACATCGGCCCAGTATTCCAGCCTGGTAATTGTATCGGCCATGGTGGTTATGGTGACTTAAACGGATTGGTTTTTTTTTACCTAATACCAGATAATTGGCGCTGAGCTCAGTAGTCACATAAAAATATCACCTCCTTTTAACTCTTCAAAAGTACTTATAGTATTAGTAACGCTTTAAATCATACCATTTTTAGGACGAGCATATCTTCTGTTTTGTACATGGTTTTTCCAAAGAATGACTGCCCCTAAATGATTTTCCTTCAAGAGACTCTAACCAAAATCAGAGTCCTAATTTTAATTTAGTTGCTTGTTGGACCAATTCAACGATTTATTTATATTTTGACGTATAAAATCCAACTTAGTTTTACCCAAGTCTGTCCTATAATGCCTTACCTATGACATCATGGACATGGGTAGGTTGATTCAGAAAACTCATTAATAGAAAAACAACTTCAGTTTCAAATTAAAAAATTGTTTTTTTTTTTTTTTTATAATCGACCATTTTAAATTTTATAAATAAAAGGAACGTGCGAAGAAAACTTTACAATTTTTTTTTTTTTTTTTTTTTTTTTTTTACACATAAAACTGCCACTTGGCAAAAGATAAAGCTACCAGATTTGGAATAGATCAACTGTCCACTAAAAATTGAAGTATCTCTGAAAAATAAAAATTCTAAAGTAATTCTATAAAAAGACTTATTAACAAATTGGTAATGTACATTTATATAATATTAATAATTTGAGAAAGACTTTCAGTCAATTGATCAAATTTTTAAAAAATTGTCTAAAAAAATAATGAGTCAACGCAATTGATAAAAACTATTTAAATCAGACAAGTACAGTTGATGCATTGTTCTAATTTTGGTCATTAATTGATTAATTAATTATTAATTGGGCATAAATTAATTAGGCCATTTGGCACTTTCGGTGACTGACTTGGGACCAAACGTCGAGGAGTCAGCTTGAAGAAGATTGCCTTAGTTTGAGTTAAAGTAATTTCGGCTGTTGTTTCAAGGCCGTGATGTCCAGGACCTTGTTAGTGATTGGCTGGTGCAGTCCGTTCCCTATTTGTTGGTTTTGAGGATTCTCAAATCGCGGTTGACAGTGATTGAAATATTCAGGGGCGTTGCGATATACATCTCCTGGAGGGCTATCTGCAAAAGAAAATTCAGAGAAGATTGAAGTAAATTACTTTGAATGCAGAAGTTCATTTGAGGAAGGTGCGGTAGGCTGAGTCGAAACATCAAAATTTCTAGAGTAACCAGCTTCAGGGTTTCTAGTCATTTTAAACTTTCAAATTCTCTGATTTTCACTGATACTTCTCGATCTTTTCCGTGATGTTATTGAACCATCTTAGCGTAACCAACAAATACTTCAAGATCACACTTCATGAAGGTGAACGATTTGGAGAAAATTAATTTATTGAAGTGGTTCTCAATGTCCGGCTTCAAATTCCTTCACAATGGGGCTGTTGCACACTTTTGCTGCCAGGGTTTTTTGGGGGTAGATTCAGATTGAAAAAGCTCAAAAAATAACAATGGTAGCAATAGAAACTTACGAAATCAACTTCTAATTTCAATAAACTGTAGGCAATACCCTACGAACACTTTCTCACACCAAATTTAATCTGGGGGAGACCCCTAGACCCCCCTTTGATATCCTAGGGGAGACCCCCAGACCCATCTTTGATATTTTGATCCAGATCCAATGACCCATTTTCCCATTGATTTTAATGGAAACCATTTTTCATCCATAACTAACCTAAAAATTAAAATTTAAAAAAACAAAAAAAGACCCTCTGGGGAATGTTAAAAGCAACACCTCTGCAAAATTTGGATGCATATGGATCAAAAGTTGAAAAGTTATGCTGGGTTTCATGTTATAAGGCTACAGACAGACGCCACAGAAATTATATGCAATTACACCTCCAAGCCACAAATGGTTAAATAATATTGAAAAATTCATGGATGAATATTCTTTAGGATAGTATTAAGCATGAAGAGAGCCAATTATTTTATAATGGGTCTGTTGCAAACTTTTGCTGCAACGATTAAGAGTGTTTGTTCTAATGTAAAATCGCCTGAAAAGTACAATGGTGGCATCAGAAAGTCATAAAATGCAATAATAAACTCACAAGAGGCGTTTAATCAAATCCAAGATGGCTGAGAAATATCGAGCAATTTGTATGAATGCACAACGAACATCCAAGGATACCTCACTGACAACCTCACTGGAGGTAGAGTTTATGTGTTTGTTTACGTTGTAATTGGTTGTGATCGATATTGTGAGGTTGGCTAACCTTGGATGTTCGTGGTGCATGCATACAAATTGCTCGATATTTCTCCGCAATCTTGGATTTCATTAAACGCCTCTTGTGAGTTAATAATTGCATTTTATGACTTTCTGATGCCACCGATGGACTTTTCAGGCGATTTTACATTAGATTAAACACTCTCAATTGTTGTAACAAAAGTTTGCAACAGACCCATTATCATGATTGACTTAGTTGCAGCGAGCCAAGTATCGAAACAAGATACCTTGATACTCTTGATCTTGCGCCATCGCAATACTTTCTTAATTTTTCTAACTTGAGTGAGACAGTAAAAATGCTTGCCAGGGCTCAATCATAATGGTGGCGTTGGGCACTAAATTGAAAATGTAAGACCTGACACTGACTTGCACAGCTCAACCAACAGAAAAAGAAAGTCAGAAAAGTAAAATGAAAAAAAAAGAGAGACATAATTTCTTACCATACTTGAATTCTCCTGGCATAAGGTGATACCGCTCCAGATACCTGAGAGTTGTAAACGATAGGTTTGTTCCTCCTCCGTTCATGTTACAAACAGCGATACCTTGTTGAATACCAACCGCTGCAAATCCAAACACGACAAACATTTACAATTAAAATTTTAAACAAATTGATGCAATGGGGCTGTTGGATACTTTCGCCACAGAATAACACAACCAGAACGGAAACGCTGTCGGATTTTGAAGCAAATTCATTTCGCGTCCGCCATGTTGGGATATAGGATGTTTACATCCGGATTCGCGCAAGAAAAAAAAAATATGGGACAAGATCCGCAAAATTTTCATTCTGAAATGCCAATAGAATATAAGTGAGGGTGGAAACTTAAGATTTCTTTCCAGAATTTACAGAAATAAATGAGTTTCAACACAAATCACACACGTCTGCCATGTTGGGATAAAGGACCACAGCGTTGTCTATTGGTGCTGTTAAATGTCAAACTTGCTTCCATTGGCTCTTACGGGAGTTTCCGTTCTGATTGTATTATTCTGTGCTTTCGCTACAAGCAATTTAACAGTCGATCCCGGTATAAAAACCTTCCGAAACCCTTTTAATAGAACCATTTTAAGTCATTTTAAAATTTTTAACACAAGATTGGCTCTTATGAATTTAATTTCTTTTGTCTCGTTTTTTCTTTTATGCCAATAGAAAATTCATCCATGGGCGGATACAGGAATTTTCTTTCTCTCTCTCCTGCTGTTTGAACACATGCATTAGAAAAAGATAGCAGAGGGCCGAGGGGGCCATTACATGACTGGTCTCTGTCTCCGTCCTTTTCTAACATGCGTATTCAAATAAGAGGGGAGAGAGAGAAGAACGAATTTCTATATCTGCCTATGAATCCATCATAGCAATCATTTTAAAAAGAAGACTTGATGTTGCTAAAAATATTTAGTACTAGACCTAGTGGCGTCGCGTGATTTTGAGGCTTTCCTCTGTGTGTTTCTATGGAGAGATAGAGACAAATTAGATAGGAATCTCCTATCTAATTTGAGGCTTTCCTCTGTGTGTTTTTATGGAGAGATAGAGACAAATTAGATAGGAATCTCCTATCTAATTTGAGGCTTTCCTCTGTGTGTTTCTATGGAGAGAGAGAGAGAGAGAGAGAGAGAGAGAGAGACAAATTAGATAGGAATCTTCTATGATAGTTGCATAGTTCCACCGTCTTTGCACTAATGCCGGCACTGCATGAGTGGCATTAGAGATTACTGTCTAATTTGTCACTCTCTCTAAGGAGGATTAAAAAAACGGATAATAAAACGTTACAAAAGAATGGTCCATTTTACCATTTGTGATGTGATCCTTATTCAGGTACTTCATTGCCAGTTCTTTCATATGCAAACTAATATCAGATTCTCGACAGTTATAGTTATTTGGTGCTGGCTGGTTTGGGTAGTGGAATCGAGAGCATGGCTGAAGCTCTTGCGCAACTCTGAAATAAAGATAAAAAGAGCGGGAAATTCATGAAAGCGAAAACACTAACACTCATTTACTAACCCATTGATATGTATAGACGAGTCGGACTCACCATGAATCTGAAGAAATTCATACTAACCATCTCACAGCAACGGAACGACGAGTTCAAGAGCTTGCGGCGTTTACCGATAGATAGCGATTAAATGATAACTCGAATAAAGCCATAATAGCAAATATAGCGATTAAATGATTGAATAGTGATTAAATAAAATGAGAGAAAATGAGATGATAAGATAAGTTAAATTACAATTAAAGTTGCTTTAGGGAGATGCAGTAGGTAATAATATAAGAAAGTGATCTACCTTTTATCTTCATAGTTTCGATTGTCGTGGATACTGACACCCATTTTCCGCAGTTGCTCCATGGTGGTTTGTCTAACAGTATCTTTGGGTGTTGGTGGCGATTGAGACTGCGGTGATGCTTCGTGTGAATTTTGTAAAATATTATTCACCTGTCCCTGCGTAACCAGACAAATTAAAGATGAGGCACATAATTAAAATATTAAAGTCAAACAGTAGGTAAAACTGGTGCTTGCTGCAAGAAGAATGGTAAAAACAAGATTGAGAAATAAACCTTCTGGAAGGTGTTAGGAGACCCTGCTAGGAGGAGGATAAATTTTGCAACCAAAACTGAATAAATCATTTACTTATGTTGGGTGAGGAAATATATGACATTTTTTAATTAAATTGGTAAGTAGTAAACTTTGAAGTTTAAGGTGATTCTAGCGAAACTTTTCCAGATTTCAATCCGATGAATAGCGTCACTAGTCACTTGTGGGAAAAGTCGTGTTTTTGGCATTTTAAATTGAAAACAAAGTAAAAATGCAAAATCCAAGATCATCAGCACCTGTGAAATTTTTTTAGGGATTTTTGGAGCCCTAAACGAGCAAAATTGGTCAAGAAATAGAGCCGTAATTTTGAAATTCATTCCGCCACATAAGCTTAGTGAGCAAGAATGAGTGCGAGTGATAGTATATCTTTCTGCCTCACTCGCACTCATTGAGACTTGCGGGAAATTTCATACTTCATAATTTCCGGCTTTATTTTTGAGTGTTTCAGCTTGAAACTTTCAGGGTATCTTCGTGAAGTATGCTCGCAGGTGCTGACGTTCCTGAAATCCGTGCATGCAGCATAAATTTGTCAATTTCAGCCAAAATCTGTTGACTTTAAGAGCAGCGCAATGTGGTGTCCACGGTTTGAACTAATTGACCCTAGAATCATCTTAAAGTAAATTCCTCATGCATACAAACAAAATTATAAACAAAATGGCTAGCTGACAAGCCAAAGCTGGCCATTTCAAAGGATTTTCAAGTACAATTGACGACTTCATCAAAATTCAAGAATATTTAAGCACATGAAAAACAAACAAAAAATCAAGGCTATTCAAGGACTTGATCAAGGCACCACAAACCATGAATAAATAAATGAACATAGAAATAAACAGGTAAATAAATAAAATGCTTACAATCACATTATCATAAAAGGTCCAGCCATTGGGTTTTCCATTAGGGTTCCTATCATTTGAATTCTGCTTCACCGATTCAACACTGAAAAGAAATACAAGGAGAAAAGGTTGGAATCATTGAGTTGAATAAAGCTTACAGCAGTAAAGACATTTTTCCGAAAACAAAACAAAATTTTTTGTCCAATCAGTTTTGATAGAAGGTAAAGTACCATGACCAGAATTTTGTTCTGGGAGGGGATGAGCTCTTTCCCATAAAAAGGTGTTATTTTTGAAGAATTCTGCTTGCATAGTAAGACGTATTTTAGCAAGAATATTTCCAATAAAAAAATTGATATTTTTGGACTCTTAAGCTGGGTCTAGAGTCCCTATATGCTATGAGAGTTGCGCCATTGCTGAATCCATTTCTGATTGGCTCTCAGATTTAGGCTGTCAAGGAAGCTCCAAGAGGCAAATGCAAATGGCGGAGGGTCTATTTACTTTTCGCGTACTAGCTTTTATCACACATTTACTGTACCAGTGACCGTGGTAATTATTGTTGATGTTTCCAATACTTAAATTTTATTGAGCATTATCTCTTTCAATAACGATCGTTATTGGCAAGAATCAGAATCTAACCTCTATTATTCTGATTCCCTTTCTCATTTTAAGTTTTTTGCTAGGAGTCTTATTCTTTTTGAATTTTGTTAATCTTGGATTTTGTTTTTTTCTGTTTCTGTATTTTTCTTGTATTGGACAGTTGCCTGTTTGCTACTTTAGATAAATAAATACTTCAAATTTTGTATTCAGAAAAATTGCATACCTTTCATCATCCGAGGAGGAGTGATAATCTAGCATGTCGACATGGACCGACGGTTCCGGTGAGGGGATTTGCTCCGGCACAGGAGGTAGATTTGCAGCATTCAAAGTCAACGATACGTCATTTTTCTCGCGGAGGTTATTCGGAGGTGAATCCATAGAATTCTTTTTACTTTGACAGTGGATAGCTTCTACTTTACTCGCCGAGCCAGAGGAATTTTTCATCAGGTTAGGTGATTCATGGTTGCAGCTACACGCTCGATTATTTTGATTTGATTCATCCGAACTTTTGAGTTCAGCAACAGGGTGAATATGGTTCTGCTGCGGACTTATTCCTCTGTTTTCATTTTCACAAGGACTCGTCATGACACCAATCGATATTCGCTCAGAGTCCCAATCTTGCGCATCAACTTGTACAGCTACCGCCCGATTTGCACGCTGACTATCATGCCGCTGCGAGTTCATCGAGCAAGCACAATGATGAGGGCAAACAATCGCCGAACTTCTCTCTTTTTCCTGCAAGAGTTTCTCGACTTTCTCTCGCAAGAGAGCTAATTGCTCGTTCTGGTTTTGAACTATTTTGTAAAGATCACTCGTCGACACTTTCTTTGTTTTTGAAGTACTATGCTGAACGACAGAAGAGTGGTTTGGTGAACCAGGAGAATTGACAGGAGAGTTTTCAACGCTTTTCAATCGGTACGGACTTGTTACAGTTGTTGATGCAGCTCTCGCGGCTTTACTGTACATTTTTTGAACACAGGATTCACACTTACATGGTGAAACTGAGTGAAAAGTGTTTCTCGGTGGTTCAACGAAAGACACCTTGCGTGTGTCTCCACTTCTGGCAACGTAACCATTTGTAATTCGATCTGAATTGCCATTAACATGGTTTACGGTTTCCATGGTTTGTGATGGTGATTGCACAGAAGCAACATCATTAATGCAGTGATGATTGTCATGATAGGCCCTACTCTGTTCTTCCGTTGAGATACAGTTTCCATGATCACCATTCACCTAAAAAAATACAAAAAATATATAAATAAATAAAAACAAAAATAAAGAAATATTCAGTCACTCCGTTTCTCAGATGACGTTATCTTTTTATTTAAAATTCCAAGAAACGTTGTTGATGCCACCGACATCCTAGGTAGAGTCTGCTTCAGAGTTCAGGATCGTCTTCTTAGAAGCCTTTCCTCCACCTTTCTGACAGGCTCTACTAATGATGTCTGGGGTCATAAACAAATTATAAACTGTCTTTCTGCTACCGCTAATAAATTAAATGACAATGATTTCTTTCCTTACAACCTTATTTCTTTCAAAACCATCTCCTGCAATAGGTTCCTGTGCTTTAATTAGTCTGCATCTCTCCTGACATACTATGTTGCCTTCTAAGTCAAATTTTTTTAAATTCTTTAACTAATTACAGTAGAACCCTGATTATCCGCGGTGAGCTCGGAGTTTTTTTTTTTGTTTTTTTGGGCTGAATGGAAAGTGTTGAGACCTTTTGTTTCCTTGGTTGACTGAGAAAACTGATAAGTAAACGGGAGAAGTCCAGGTGCAGGTACAAAAGGACTCCCACGGATAGCCATCCTCTTATTGGACAATGCCCCTTCCCATCCAGATGAGGCAATCTTAGTTAGTGGCTAAATTAAAGCTGCTTTCCTCCCACCTAATGTTACATCTTTAGTCCATTTTTAGTCGCAAATAATTCTCAGCATTACAATAAAAGAAGGTAATATTTATTTATTGCACAAATAGCTATACATTTACTCTACTTTTGTACTTATTTCAAAAATACATTATTAACGTCAACTTTCCATCCACGGTTCGAAAGTTCGGATTATCCGCGGTACTTCCGGTCCCAATAACCGCGGATAGTCGGGGTTCTACTGTAAATTGTTCTATTTCTCTTACTTAAATTTTTTAAACAATGTTGATTAATTTTGGAGTCGAATCGTCAACACAGGACTAATGGCTCTGCTTGTACAATGTGTTTGTTCTGATATAACTATTACGATTACTATTACGATTACTATTACTATTACCTGATTACTTCTGGTGGGGCAGCCCGGAATTGGCGCAGAAACACTAGAAAAATGCATGTAGTTCATTTGATAACCATTCTGATAACCGTTCTGATAACCATTTTGATAGCTGTTCATGTTTGCATCATGCATCTTGCTCGTCGGACAGTGATATTTTTCGTTATGAAAAGTATTGATTCTTTCTGAAGGAATGTAAGCGTTATCTTGGGATACTGGGTAGCTTACGGCCGAGTGATGAGGCGACACCTGCCGACCTCCAAATCCATCGGAGACAGAGGAGGAATGGGGCACCAGACTGACGACCTTTTCACTCGGAATTTGCGATTGATAGAATCCATTATGACCCTGACTAGCTGAACTATTTTCATGTGGAGTGGAATTAGGGTATGAATCATTCTTAGGATTATGGGACGGTCTAATTTCTGACGGACTGCCATGGTAAAATTGCGATCCCGTCTTCAGGTATTCATTAGAGGAATTAGGGACTGGCCTGCCTTCGGCTGGGCTTCCATTAAAGTGCAACCCCGACTTCAGGTATTCATTTGCGGAATTAGGGACTGGCCTCACTTCGGCTGGGCTTCCATTAAAGTGCAACCCCGACTTCAGGTATTCATTTGCGGAATTAGGGACTGGCCTCACTTCGGCTGGGCTTCCATTAAAGTGCAACCCCGACTTCAGGTATTCATTTGTGGCATTAGGGACTGGCCTGCCTTCGGCTGGGCTTCCATTAAAGTGCGACCCGGACTTCAGGTATTCATTTGAAGAATTATGTACTGGCCTGCTTCCGGCTGGATTCCCATTGAAGTGCGATCCCGACTTCTGGTATGGTTCGATCGCAGGATTGGACATTGACTGACTCTCTGGTGAACTGCCATTGTAGAGTGCTGCTGGTTTGAAGGAATCTGTACGGCTTGAAACATGGTTCAGTAAGTGAGCATTTTTATAGCGCCAAACATTGTAGGACTCTGAAACAGGCATCAGGTCTGGTATCTTCTTGGTGGATGATGCAATCGGTTTGTCAGTTTTCGTCTCTGAAAGTTTCTCGAACGGAGATTTGGAGTCGAATATCAATGAGACTTCCGGTACTTCTGGTTGGTTTAGAGTTTCCTGGAAAAGAAGAAAATTCCTGGACATTACTTTTAAAGGTCCACTAGTTTGATCAAATTTTTACTTTCGCAAATTAATCAAGGAATCAACGAATTCTGTGAAAAACATGCTTGTTCTATGAGCATCAATATGGTTTTAGAAAGGGACACAACACAGCAGCAGCGGTAGAGCACTGTGTGAAAGCTATCAAAAAAAAGTTAGAGTAACAACTTAGCAACAACAGTATAGCAATCGTGCTCTGCAAAATCATTAGATACTGTAAAACATGATATTCTAATCCTAAAATAAGAAAATTAGGATTAGACAAAACCGCCATTAAATGGGTTAAATCCAGAGACAAATAGAGACCCAGCACACCGTATGCTTCCAGTGTTAGAAAAGTGAAGCGAGTTTAGCGGTCACAGTTTTGTTCGGGAGTCACCGGCTGCAATAATAAACATTGCCTAATGTTGAATGGTGAAGCTCAAAAAAAGGCTGTGATTGGTTCGCCGTCCCGGAAACGGAAACAGGTTTTGCTTGTCGAATGCAAAACACAAGCTCATCAGTCAACAGTAGGCAATAGTTGGCTATTGTTCCGATGAGCTCCGACCAAAATTGAGCCCCAGAGTGTGGACACCTGTCGCAAGCTTTGTGCTGGGTCTCTATTTGTCTCTGGTTAAATCGTATCTTGCAAACAGACAACAATATGTCATCATGAGAAGAAAAGAAAAAACAGTATGCTCCGTCACTGAGATGATACTATTTGGAATACCACAGGGTTCTGTCAAGGCCCCATGACATGAATGCCATTGTAAAAGTAAACTTTCATCGATGAGGGTTTCACAGGTTGCCAGCGTGAGCATGTATGCTTCACGTATCGCATTCAGTGACTGGAATCAAAAGGTTGAAAGCTCGCTAACATTTTCAACAATTGTTCTCTCTTTCTCTCTCTTGGAAATCAAAGAGACATTTCTTTACAAACTGTACAAAAGGTGCGTGAAAGACCTAAGAATTACCTGAAATGAAGATGGTTTAGGAACACCTCTAGGGACCATATCATCGTTGGAGTCCATGTTAATAAGCTTGGCTAGAAATTGACGAAACTTCCTCGGAAATGTGATGAATTAGTGGTTGTGAGAGTTTTTCTTGGATTTCATGACATAACAGGCACCTAGGCAAAATAAATTAATTAATACTGGGGGCAATACTTAGATAATTATTCTTTTGTTTCCGAATCAAAGACATTACTTATCAGTCACGAATATCACAATTCACCAATTCACGATTTCCTAACCTCACACGCGTTGTCAAAAATCAAAACAAACCGCTTTCCCTCTTTTCTCCCACAAGTAGTGCCAACTGTCAAAATAATAAACTGTAATATATAATCGCGGCTGGAATTGGGAATCAGCCTTCCTAGTTCCTATGTTACTGATCCAACGTTTTAGAGGATGTTGCATAAATCATGTGTATTGTCGAAACTGAGCTTATCAAATACTGTCTTTGCAAGGGGTTGCAAAGAAATTCCGAGACTGATTCATTTGTTAGAAATTCGGGAGAAGGGCAGTTTGTGGGCATTTTGTTGGTACGACGCACAGTTAAGATATGGGCGGGACGGTGACTCAATTTGAAATAGATAAAAGAGGATCCAAGGGCGAAATATTTAGCAATGGAGTTTCGTTTCTCAGTAAGGAATAAACAAAACGTTACTTCAAAATTCTAGCTGCGAACTTTGAAGTACACTCAAACGCAAAAGTTTTGACAGTCAAAAATTCACACAGAGCGCAGAAAGGAGACATGGGACGTTGCCTTGCGGTTGAAAGTTTGTTGTGATATTGCAACTTGCATCATGAAAAAAGGGTACAGAAGTCTCCAGTCGCAAATATTAAACTTCCTGTGATTTTTTGCCAATAACGTGCCTTCTTCCTAATGCTTGAGCAGATACAGGAAATTTGTCTCTCTCTCTCTCCTCCCATTTGAAAGGAAAAGCAAAGGGGGCCATCATCACAAGACTTTAGCTCCTATCTCCATCCTTCTATAACGCACGTATTCAAATGGGAGAAGAGAGAGAGAGAGAGAGAGAGAGAGAGAGAGAGAGAGAGAGAGAGAGAGAGAGAGAGAGAAAGAGAGAGACAGAAAAATTCCTGTATCCGCCCAGAATGAACTTGCTGATGTTTTATGCTCAGGTAGTGAAATTTTACGCATGAGCCAGCAACCCTGCTTTTAAAGCGCACTAAAGAGTGACTTTTGACACAGCTCGAACCAGTTTCCACTTCAAGCCTTATGTTAGTATAAAAGGCAAGTTGAGATACTTTTTGAAACCGAAATTTCTTGTTCTGTTTGGTGAGTCAAAAACAAAGGTCCATTAAAATACGTCGATCCGATAGTGCTTTAGTCCTTGCGACTTCGGTAAACCATGTGATTCAAATGGGGGTTGATTTCCTGATTGGGTCAGGTCCTAATGTCAGCGCATACTGAACGGAATAAAAGTTTATAGCACAATCAGACTGACCCATTTAAATGGACCTTAACAAAATCGGGATATCAACCCCGATTTGAATAAAAAGGTTTTCTGATTAGGTCACAAAGACTACAACGCTTTTGTACAGACCTGTATAGATGGACCAACCCAAATACAGAACTAAGAAGCTAACTAGGAGTTAGTACTTTTTTTCAATCCCTCTCTCCACCCATATGAACTCAACTTTACAACACATTGCCCAAAGAGATGAAAAGCTTGTACAGATAGAGGAGCTTTACTCCATAAATTATTAGATCTAGTATTCAATTATTATTATTAATCTCGAGTAAAATCCAGGGAAAATTGAGCACATGAAAATATTACAAAATTCTCTCACTGACTCACAAAATGACTTAAAAGTTCAAGGCGTAATGGCAGAGTTACGCAGGTACCATGAGAGATTTCATTCTAATTTGCAGTTTTCCTCTGAGAGTTTCAACAGAAAGAGTGAAAAATTAGACAGGAAACCTCCATGACACCTACGTAGCTCTGCCATTTAAGAATAAAGATGGCAGAGCTTTGCAGGTGTTATTGGAGATCCTCATCTGATTTGTCTCTTTCTCTGAGACACACAGAGGGAAGCTTCAAATAAGATAGGAATCTCCCATGGTACCTACATAACTCTGCCACTAAGCTTTAAACATTGGTCATTTCGTGAGAGATTTTTGTAAATTTTTAATGTGCTCACCATAATTTTCAATGGATTTTACTCAATCAATCTTTCATAGACTGTTTTAGTAGAGCGATATATCTTATCGATTGCCGTCCGAGGGCCTCTGGCTCCAAACAAACTCTAGTTTAATATATTTTCCCCATAAGCAAACTTTTTAACAGTAATTTAGGCTATTAAATCAAACAATTAATGTAAGCTTTTTGCAATTATGCATTCTACGTCCTCAAAAATGCTTAACTATGCCTAGTTACTTGACTGAAACTGCCGAAATTAATAAAATATTACCAATTAAACGTATCTGTAGGTTAGAATCGCCCGAAATCATGCCAATGCCTCAACAACAGCAATCAAATTTAGGTGATTCCAACCTCCAAATGCATCGTTTAGTCTGTAGTATCTTGTTGTTTTTGGCAGTTTTAGTCGTGGAACCAGGCATGATGAAGCATTTTTGAGGACGTACAATTCATAATCGCAAGAAGGTCGCAATAATTGTTTGATTTAATCGCCTAAATTTCCGTTCAAAAGTTCGCTTATGAGGAAAATGCATTGAATCAGAGTTTGTTTGGAACCAGAGGTCCTCGGACAGCAATTAATATATCGCTGTACTAAATCAGTCAATGGCAACAGATAACAAAAGCCCCATTTTCAAGGAAGTCCACGGAAGAATCAGGTACCAGTTATTCGGCAGTGCAACACTACTTTAGCCTGCACAAAAACAAAGAGAAAAAAATGCAAAATACGAAAACAATTTTGAACTTTATTTTAAAATTTAAAGTTGTTAGATACATAAAATAAAAAAAGGTGTCATAGCTTTTATTCTTCAATTGTTCCGGGGATAGCTACTTTGATGCCAGACTGCTTCTGTTGGAGGAGGTACTTCTTCTTCTTAATCTCTGTCCTGACTTTTCCGGCTATCCTGTCTACGTCCCTTTGGCCTTGAGCTGTGATTCTCCTACCTTTCTCAACTTTCTCAATGAGTTTACATTCTTCTAAGGATTGAAGGGCCTTACGAGCTACACTACCAGCACTACGGCAGAAATGAGAGGGGCACACACCATTACGCTTGCGTCCTGCAGAAAGGAAAACAAAAGGGTAGTTGGATTAGCAAACTAACAACAAACTAAACAAAAATCCAATTGGGCTGTTGCACACTTTTGCTATAAGCGATTTAATAGCCAATTTTGTTGTAAAAACCTCCGAAAATAACAATGGCAGCACTAAAAACTTCCGAAATCCACTTTTAAACTTAACGCTTATATTTGCGCAAGTGTAATGGTGGCTTAGGGCAGTAATAATGGTAGATTCCCATCTAACAATACTGTAACTCTATCAAGAGGTGACCAATAAGAAACGACTTTCATTTGACACCGGTGTCACTAGATGTCACGGTACCATTCATCCGATTTGGATCACTTCTCTGATGACTGATTACTCTGTGAATTATCCTTGTCAGCATAGAGAGAGTGATGAAATTAAGATAGGGATCTCCCATTATTACTGCCCTATGCCACCATTACACTCGCGCAGTAAAAGTGTTCATTGAGTTTAGGAGTGGATTTCGGAAGTTTTCAGTGCTGCCATTGTTATTTTTGGAGGTTTTTACACCAGAATTGTCTATAACATTGCTTAGAGCGAAAGTGTGCAGCAGCCCCATTGTAAGGAAAATGTGTGACTTAAATGCCGAAATTACGATGCCAATTTTAATTTTTTTAAACCGAAAGGGGTTTTAGCAGCACCGCTTAGAAGAGGGAGAGCTTAATCTCTGAATTGAGTAGAGGTTTTTAATTTCTTCTCATTTTCTCTCGTAATTACAAAAATAACGCCTTGTTTCAAAACTTGTTTCAATTGTAAATTCAGAGATGCTTACCTCCGAATATTTTGCAGACTGTTTTCGTTCCGACGGGTGATCGGAAGTAAATGTGTCTAAGGACGGCTGCGCACCTGGTGTAATACCAGTCTCTGTCAAAGGGAGCCAATTCCTTGTGTTTACCGGTCTTTACAACATCAACCCAAGCTGGAACCTTCAGCTTTCCTGATCTATAATTGAAACAATCAAAATGTTAGAATCAAAGAACAAACAGCTGATTTTCGGTAAACGGCAAATCATCTAAATGAGTTTGTCATAAATACATCAGTCTAACAAGGGAAGGATAGGGCGGATACAGAAATTTTTGTTTAAACACACGTGTTAGGAAAGGATAGCAAAGGGGCCATCACGTGATTTTAGCCTCAAAAGCATGCGTTCAAAAGGAAGGAGATAGAGAGAAAGATATATTCATGTATCCACCCATGGAAGGTCGAAGACTTGTAACAGTAATTTTCATTCAAATTTTGTAGGGAAGCAGTTGATACATAACTATTAGACACGTGAAATCATGTAAGTATGATTTATACAAACAGTACTGTCAATGAATTTGAGAATATTAAACAACTCCTCAGATTTACATTCAAAAAGGCAACCTTCAATAATTAGAGACCGTTGTAGAAATGACGTCATGATCAAAATTAGATCCAACAAATCGCTCTATCTCACTCGCTCACTCTTGTGACAAAACCCGTTAGAAATTGGATCAAAATTTTGAAATGCAAATTTAAGCAAGTTAATGACCTGTTCTCTCAAATTATATTCGATTCAATGTACCTAAACATTTTCACTTTCACTTCTTTGTTGAAAACTCAAGGGTTAATTCACAATCATAATTACATCAACAAAGTATCATGTTTCAACCTTGTCTTACTCATGGTTTCTTATGCGCACATCAACGCCATGATACTCAATCATCCTAACTTCCTATCTTCTCAAAACTTTCTTGAAGAATCACACGTGGTGTCATGGCAGTGATGAGCCCATAAGAAACTGCGAGCGAGACAAGGAATAAAAAAATAGGACCTCCTTTGATATAACTATGATTGTAAATTAACCTGCGATGTATCAAGAATTAAGTTGAACAGAGAAGATATTTTAGGATAGAGGCAGTTTCAGATAACTTCGGTTCTGACAGCACTTCATTTACACATGAGTAAAAACATAGATGCCGCTCACTGCGTCAATCATTAGAACTTTTAGCCACAAAATAGACTCAGTTAACTATCGTAATGGGTCTGTTGCAAACTTTTGCTACAACGATAAAGAGTGTACAATAATATGTAAAATCACCTGAAAATTCCATTGGTGGCATCAGAAAGTCGTAAAATGCAATAATAAACTCACAAGAGGCGTTTAATTAAATCCAAGATGGCGGTAAAATATTGAGCAATTTGTATGCATGCACCACGAACATCCAAGTATAGCCAACCTCACAATATTGATCACACCCAATCACAACGTAAATAAACACATAACCTCTGAAGCTGTGAGGTTGTCAACGTTGGCAATCCTTGGATGTTAAAGTTGCATGCATACAGATTGCTCGATATTTTACCGCCATCTTGGATTTCATTAAACGTCTCTAGTGAGTTTATTAATGCATTTCATGACTTCCTGATGCCACCAATGGACTTTTCGGGCGATTTTACATACGATGAAACACTCTTTATCATTGTAGCAAAAGTTTGCAACAGACCCATTAGTGAATATTAACATTAATGCGTTATTGAAGACTTCATATCGTCCTTAGTTCCGCGCACGTAAAGAAAGAACTGTCAGAACCAAAGATATCTGAAACAGCCTCTATGTGGTAATGACGCAATGTAATTTTTGAGAAGTGTTTGTTTACTAGCATGAAATTGCACTTGAAAATTAGGATCTGATTTTGTACCGGAAACCATGTGAAAGAAAGTGAGATACAATATCTGTTTAGATCAAATTATTATTTACAACATTTTTTTTTTTTTTTTTTTTTTTAATAAATTAAAGCATTGCAGGTGGTCCATCCACGCCATAATCTTTGGAGTCCACTGACATCATCTAATCAGAGCTTGTTTCAAAAGTGTAGGCGGACCAGAACCATAATCTTTGGCAACTTTTTAACTTTTATTCCTTCAAATCAATACTGAATTTGCCCCTGACTTAATTCTTTTGTGTTTAAAGTTTTCCTCATTGAAAAGTGAACACTCAATTTCATTTTTTTTTCATTTTCATCGAGAAATATCAGAAATGATGTTGACAAATTCCAAAGATTATCAGTCTAGGTCCGCCTACACTTCTGAAACGAGCTCTAGCTGACTGTAACTAGTGGCGCCATCTGTCAGATCATAGTCTCAGGTTGGTTTAGAAACAACCTAAGAAAATCTATACTCCAAGTTGAATACTTAGCTTAAAGTTTAGACGGCTCTGAAGAATTTTTACAAAATTAGAATTAGAACTTTGGTTAAATGGAACATTAGGTTACAGGAAAACTTACTTTTTGAGGAAAGCTGCAAAAGCTGTGACAAATTTTTGTTGGTCAACATCCTTCAATGTCAGAGAGCTCGGCATCTGTAAAAAAAAAGTCAAAATAAATTAATCAATTGTTTACAATAACTAAAACTATCTAAGGGAGATGGAATAATATTTTCTTTAGAATCAAAATCCTGATAAGCGAATTTTCGCGACGAATACATCCAACGAAATTATACAAAATCATTGCCAACCTACGCAAGACAACAGTGGATGACACGAAACTGGTTCGTGTTTTTTGAACTTGTTCAGCATCGATGGCATCAATTTGATTTTGAATTCAACTCCGGAGGTGAATTCAAAATCGTATTGTTGCCATCGTTACCCCGAAAACACTTAAAAACACAATTGAGTTTCCTCGAATACGTAGGTTAGGTTGGTATTGTTAGGCACATTCGATGGTGAAAATTCGCTTGTCGCTTTCTGTAGATTGTCCCAAGAATGAGTGGACTTTAAGAACTGTGCAGCAAGTATAATAATGTCTGCTGCTTACGGCTCCTGACCAACCAAGTTGCAATGTTGGGGGGTTTGAAGCTGATGTTTTCATGAAAGCCACAGCACTGTCAAGTCTAATCATTGCTGGAACAAGCTATATTCAGTAAGTTCTAGACATGTTCATACTTCAGCACATTTGAAAACAAGCCCTGCTAATAACCCATTGACAGCTAGAGGATGCAAGTTCATCATGGAAACTCTATAGCAGTTGTTTAATCTAAGGACTAACAAAGGGAGTAAATGTTAAGTCTAATCACTGAAACAGTTTACACTACAAATTGTCGATTCAGATGAAATTTTTGGCAAGCTCATTCATGCGCAGACGAAGAATAGCAAAAACCACACAAAATTTAAAGTAGTGTTGACAATTCTGCTTCATGAGTATGGGAGCGTTGAAAAGTATAGTATTGCAAGCAACACAAATTTACAACAACCAATCTACAAATAATGGCGCCAATCACATAGATTTTTGGGAAATCTAGACAATCCGGATCTCATAAGTGACTTTGACCAGAAACCTATCGCTGAGCAAGAGAATAACAATGAGTTAAGCATTTCTACAAAACCAACACTAATCATTGGGTTTGAAGGCAAGGTCCACCTGTATAGCTAAAACCTTGTCTTCAGAACTCCCTAGATCTTGCTGGGCTGCAAGGCACAGAGGGTTAGAAAGGGCAGAATATTCATCGATGTTCAAGACTGAGCTAAATCAGAAAGAAACCGAAGGCGGTGACAGGAATATGTCTGTCTCTCTCTCTCTCTCCCTTACTCCTTGGCTGTTTGGACACAAGTGTTAGAAAAGGGGGCATCACATGACTTTTGCCTCTCTCTCTGTCCTCTTCTAATGCACGTGTTCAAATGGAAGGAGAGAGAGGCAGGCAAATTACGGTATCCACCAATGGATAAAACTGGCATTAAAACTACAAGATAGGGTGGTGGGGTAGATCTTAGTTTAATTGAGAATTTGACAGAGAGCATATGCTAAATCCAGACTCAATCTATCCTTCAATTGTCTGGCAATGTAAGGACTTTATCAAACACCGACCACTAACGGAGGCATGTTTGTCTGCTTGACTATACTATATAAAACTGGAAATTAAACTTGGGGCTTCCTTGACATTACAGTACAACGTATCAAAACCACAGATAAAACGCATTGATTTAGACTATGAGACATTGATGGTGGTTTAGCTAGAAATACCTCTAAGAGGGGTGGGAGGGTCTGCGGTGTAAAAGTTGAATCGAGGGCGATTTGAGGTCCAAATAATTGTGAAATTCCCTGGGAACAGCAAATTTGGAGGTGAAGGATGCAATCTCGGCTACGTCACTGCAATAAGCTCATAATAACCCGACAAGATTGACAGGTCTGATACTTATTCCCGAAGCAAATTCCTCGGAACGCAGAAACAGGATTTCTAATCTGGTATGTTCGTTTAATAACTGAGGTAGAGGTAACGGTAACGGACTCAAAAACGAAAATACACTCATCAGGCCAGGATCTTTCGACAATGGTCTCTTAGAAACATACGTTCGGGTTATTAGGGCCAACTACAGATGGCCTGTTCAGGGGAAGTTCAGTCAACAGACTTGGGGCAAGATGACAATACAACAAATCATGGTGCGGTTTGAGATCAAATGGAAGAAATGCATTAAAAAATGGTTGATAAACAAGATTACAGTGAAATAAACGATCGATTAGCCTAAAATTTGACGTTCATCCACCATGGTTCAATGGTGTGGGAAAAGATGCTGTAGGCATACTCAAGGGAAAAGTCGCGCTAGTTGAAGACGAACGATCTGTGCGACGAAATAAATTGTCATAAATCATAAAGCAAAGAGGACTTAAAGTTAAAAGTTACCGATTAAGATTAAAACAATACTTACTTTGACATGAAATAACTAACAACGTGGTCACAAAAGGAAAGCACGAGTCGATGAGCTTTTCGGGAGTTTCGGAGAGTTGATGACTGGTGCGTCTGCGGCTGTCAACGTTGACTCAACGGTTGTGATGAGTGGTGAGCACCGAAAACTAACCTCAGAATGCCAAAATTTGAATCCGCATGTTTGTTTTTGTGCGAGTCCGGCTTCTTATCATGACTGTTTTATCCCTTCTTTACCAATAAATCCAAGTTGTAAGTTCTAAGCGAAGGGTTTTTAGTTTTCCTACAGCTCGTTCTTTAGAGCAAATAAGTTCCTGAAATTTTAATCAACATCAACTTTACAGTACAATGGTATGTTGTTTTACTACTGTTTGATATCATTTCTCTGTGGCTTCAAGCCAATCTCTTTTTTTTTTAATTCTCTTAGGTAGAATCTAAGCCCCTATTACCTTATTTCGAATGGTCCTGCCCTTGCGGTTTTATTTCCTCAAGTGCTTTGCGAGATCCAATCAGTTCTCAGAGCATAAGCGTTTAGAGTATTGGGTTCTGACAAGTGGCGGCGCCTACGTCCGAATTGCATCAAAACGCTTCTGTGAATGGTTGATCAGTGATTAGTCAAAACTATGCGCTTATCAACTTCTCACTTATGCGTTTTGATGCAGTGCAGAAGCAGGTGCTGATAGAGCTTGTTTCAGAAGTGTTGGCCACTGACAGCTCTTTGTTTACGGAAGCGGATGGATGTATTTATGTCTGCTGCGCCGACCGAAGTTTGGGAGTGCCAACCCCTGTGCCAGCGCCCTGCCTGCGCGATAGGCGCCAAAAATCAAAAATCCATTTTCCAAAAGGCCATCTAGAAACACCTAGTAAATCTCTCCCCTTTCAGTTTTGATGAATTTTGTTTTTTTGACATTTTTTCTCGAATATATTCGTATTGTGTTTTATGATGCACTTGCGTAGCCTATTGTGAGCAAATTATCAGCAAATAAAGAATTATTATAAAATTAAGAATATGATCATGGAAAATAAAACATACTAACTTTTTTAACAAACTTAATTTCTGTTTTCAGTTATTCTACTCATTTTTCAAATCCCTCGTGGGCAAAGATGTGGTTGTAGAGTTAAAGAATGATCTCAGGTAACATTGAATGTTTTCAAATCCTTTTGTATACTATCAAACACAAGAGTTTTTTGCAGTCAAGAATTTTCACCTAGCTCAAGAAGGAAGGCTCAAAAGGTTGCAAAAAATCACAGATAGTCAAATTCGTGGGATAAGGGACTTCTGTATACTTTTTCCCAAATGCAAGTCAAAAAATTAAAACAAATTTTCAACTGCTAGGCAGCATTTTATGCCTCCTCCGTGTGAGCGGTGATAATTCTCGACTGCCAAAACTTTTGCATTTGATAGTACTTTTGTACCTCTTTATGAGAGACATAAGCCGCAAATCTTTTTCTCGGAGCATTTCTGACATGGGCGGAGCCAGCAATTTGGCAACTGTGGATTCTTCCCATTTGAATGTATGAGAAACAATCGATTCTTGAGGGGGCCATGGCCCAATTTCTAATCGATTGTTTCTCTCATACATTCAAATGGGAAGAATCCACAGTTGCCAAATTGCTGGCTCCGGCCATGATTTCTGAGTAGGGAACGTCTCCGAATTTTCTCAAAGATCTGATACCATGGAAACTTCGAAGCTCAAATTTTAAATTTTGAGGAAAACATTTCCACTCTGATAATCTCAGATATACCACAGGCCCATGTCGTTGAGTTGCAGGACTTTGATTGTTATTAACTTTTTTAGTGAGAAGAGGGAAATTTAAAATTGACCAGTCAGGTTGGTTTCACGGTTAAGAAAAGCATCTAAGCTGACCAGATTCCTGATTTCTAACGTTCCCTTTGTCTCTGAAACAAACTACTGCAGAGCAGAAGCATTTTGAGTATCAGATTCTGACAAGTAGTGGTGCTTGCTTCCTTAATGCATCGAAGCACATTGGTGAGCTGCTGATTAGCAACTAGTCGAAATTCCCGGGAAGAAACTAACACTAACCTCAGTGAACGATGAGTAACTGCAGTTGGTGTTCTGTTCCTCCGTTTCGATGGAACACTCGGACCTCACTGTTTAGTTGCAATAGAAAAATAAGCTGTAGGTAATACCGCTACGAACACTTTCTCACATCAAATTTAATCTGGGGGACCCACACCCCCCTTTAGTATTCTGGAGGAGACCCCCAGACCCCCTTTGATATTCTGAGGGAGACCCCCCTTTGATATTTTTATTCAAATCCTAAGATTCATTTTTGAAATAATTACATTCTTTCCTTTTTTGACCCATTTTCCCATCGCTTTTAATGGAACAAATTTTTCAACCATAACTATCCTAAATATTAAAATTTCAAAAAACAAAACATCCCTCTGGTTAAATGTTAAAAGCAACATCTCTGCAAAATTTGGATGCATATGGAGCATTCGTTCAAAAGTTTTGCTGGATTTCACGTTTCATGGCTACAGACAGACACAGACGGACTGACTGAAGCCACAGAAATTTTGTGCATTTACACCTCCAAGCCACAAATGGTTAAATAATATTGAAACTTCATGGATGACTTTTCCTCAGGATTGTATTAAGCATGATGAGACCCAATTATTTTGTAATTATCATGATTTACTTAGGTACAAGGGGAGGCTCAGAAGTCGCCGCCTCCGATTTTGAAAACAATTGCACGAAAATGTAGCTAAAGTAAAACTATTAGACCCGTGTTTCTCACTTTTTGCCAATGGGCCTTCCTAAAGCGTCAGGAATTTTTTTAATGTTGCCGAAATTCACGTAAAAACCCGAGCGGAGAGCGTTCCGAATATTTACGTGAATTTCGGCAACTTTCAAAAAATTCCTGACGCTTTAGGAAGGCCCATTGGCAAAAAGTGAGAAACACGGGTCTAATAGTTTTACTTTAGCTACATTTTCGTGTAATTGTTTTCAAAATCGGAGGCGGCGACTTCTGAGCCTCCCCTTGTTAGTCGTAGAGGCCCAAATATCGAAACAAAATACCTTGAAAATCTCTGCGCCATTGCAATACTTTCTCTATTTCCAACTTCGTCAGTTGTGAGAAAGTAATTAATTGTTCCATTGTGTTTATAAATAAAAAAAAAAATTAGCCTCTTGCCAATAATCTTTGTTGTTTGTTTTTAAGCTCTCTTAACCCTCCTCTGTGCAATTTTTTGTTTTTTTTTTTTTTCAACCAATTATTTTTATTCAGTGTAGTATGCTGTATACTGAAATAGGGAAAAATTTAAAATAGTGAATTTTTTTGTTTTGTTATTTTTCATAGATGAGAGGCTGTAAATTAATTGTAGCAGATATAACCTAACGTGCATATTTCTGTTCTTAAATGTTCAAATACACTTTTAAAGTCTTAGTTCCTAATTAGGAACGCTGCGCAGTGAAGGGTTAAAACACTGTTTTGAAATCAGTTTTCCATGCTTTTTTTTTTTTTTTTTTTTTTTTTTTTATGGTCTTCTGTATTTTCACAATTTTATTACTGTTTATTTATTTATTCATTTCCTGTTGTTTGATTTTGCAGTATATGTGGAACGTTACATTCTGTAGACCAGTACTTAAATATCAAATTATTAGACATTAGTGTGACCGATTCCGATAAATATCCTCATATGGTAAGTTTTTATCCTTTGCTCTTATATCTGATCTCTGGTGGATCTAGGAATTTATCCTTCTCTCTCTTTTCTTATTCGAATGCATGTGTTAGAAAAGGACAGATCAGGGGCAGTCATGTGATTTTTGCCCCCTCTTCTTTCCTTTTCTAACAGATACGTTCTAATAGGAAAAGAAAGAGAAGGACAATTCTTTGGATCCGCTAGTGCATCTGATCGATTCTTTGATTAAAACATTATACTTACGATATTGTAAAAAAAAACACCTCACATTACCTTCAATGCTAATTTTTTTTAAAAAATAAAAAATAGAAAATAAAAAAAAGTTTTGGCTAAAAAATTAGAGCATAATATCTTACAGTGTAACCTCGACTATCCAGACGGGTTGGGGCTAGGCACCGTTCGAATACCAAAATAACCGGATAATCAAATGCCAGGGATCGAATGACATGAAAAATGTGCTTGTAATGGGGCTGTTGCACACTTTTGCTACAGGCGATTTAATAGTCGATTCTGCTGTATAAACCTCCAAAAATAACGATGGCAGCACTAAAAACTTCCGAAATCCACTCCTAAACTCGATAAACGCTTTTATTTGCGCGGGCGTAATGGTGGCTGAGGGTAGTAAGAATGGAAGATTCCCATCTAACAATACTGTAACTTCATCAAGAAGAGACCAATAAGAGACGACTTTCATTTGACACCGGTGTCACTAGGTATTGCGGTATCATTCATCGGATGTGGATCATCACTCTGATGACTAATTACTCTGTGAATCAGCCTTGTCAGTATAGAAAGAGTGACGAAATTAAGATAGGAATCTCCCATTGTTACTGCCCTTGGCCACCATTACGCCCTCGCAAATAAAAGCGTTTATTGAGTTTAAGAGTGGATTTTCGAAGTTTTTAGTGCTGCCATTGTTATTTTACAAGGTTTTTACACCAGAATCGTCTGTTAAATTTCTTACAGCAAAAGTGTGCAACAGCCCCATTAGCAAAATGTGCACTAGTAGGGATGTATAATGAGCATAAGCATAACGACCTATAGCAAGGATCTGGGGCGGCTGGGTTCTTATTCTCATTCTTATTCTAATAAGTGAATAAATAATTATCTTATTTTGTTTTTTTTTTGGACAGTTATCAGTGAAGAATTGTTTTATCCGGGGATCTGTCGTAAGATACGTTCAGTTACCTGCCGACGAAGTGGACAACCAGTTACTACAAGATGCTACCAGAAAAGAAGCTGCCTCTTCCAAATAAGTCCGTTCTATTTAATAACTAGGGAAATCTAATTTCTAATGTCAGAGCTGAACAGTGTTGCCATCTATGACAGAAATTATCCAAATTTTACATTGAGTAAAATGGAAAATTTGTATAGTTTCTGTTAAAAATGTCAACACTGGAGCTGAAGATCCTGATTTATCATCAGTATTAAAATCTTCCAAGCTTTATTTTTGTACCAAAATGAATGATTTGAAAAGTTCTATTGGGTTTAAATGGGGCTGTTGCGTACTTATGCTATAACCGATTGAGTAGTCAATTCTGGTTTAAAAACCTGCAAAAATAACAATGGCAGCACTTGAAACTTCTGAAATCCACTCCTAAAGTCAAGAAACGCTTTTATTTGCGCGAGCGTAATGGTAGCTTAGGGCAGTAATAATGGGAGATACCCATCTAACAATACTGTAACTCCAACAAGAAGTGGCCAATAAGAGATGACTTTCATTTGACACCGGTGTCACTAGATCTCAAGGTGCCATCCATCAGATGGGGATCACTACTCTGATGACTAATCACTCTGTGAATCATCCTTGCCAGCATAGAGAGAGGGACGAAATTAAGAAAGGGATCTCCCATTATTACTTCCCTAAGCCATCATTACGGTCACGCAAATTAAAGCGTTTTTTGAGTTTAGGAGTGGATTTCGGAAGTTTTTAGTGCTGCCATCCTTTTGTTGGAGGTTTTTACACTAGAACAGACTATCTAATTGCTCTTAGCAAAAGTGTGCAACAGCGCCGACAGCCGCATTATTGTCAACTTTGAGCCTCGCATCATAGACCAATCGTAGATTGATTATCGGCTTATTAGCGATTAACATTTAGGAGCTCTGATATTCAAGATGCAGAAGCCTATGCTTAACCCTTTAGCTTCTTCAAAAAACTTTTAGTTCAAATTTTTTACTTTTCGCTATATTTCCTTCGTGTAATTAGGTTCAAAAGGTGTGCTCCTCCATACCAGGTTGCCAATCTCCCGTAACAATTACCCCATTTTAATTTTATTCTATTCTCCGTTCCACTAAACAGAAAGGAATGCTTTATTTTCACTTTTTTATTTTTTTTTCACCTTAAAATTTGACAGCAAAGTAAGCATTTTTAATTTCTAATATTCTACGAAAGCAATTGTTCGGCAGATAAATCTGAATTAGTTTAATTTCATTTATTGAACTTTCCACCTTGTCATTCCAGACTCTTTTTTTTTCACCCCCAGTTTTTCTGTATGTTTCTTGAGTTACTCCAAAATATTTTATTATTGAGAGTGAAATATTTCATGAATAAAATTACGGAAAATGTTTGGGAAAACACAAAAGTTTCTTAGTCATCTCTTTTCTGAAATCCTTCATTATTTGTGACAAATATCTGTACACATTTTTCGCCTGGAATTATCTGAAAATCTTAGCTTGGAGGTCTTCACGCAAAGCCGGAAACAAACTTGGGTAAAATTAAAATCACTAAAACTTATCATCCTTTCGTTTGAAAATAACTTTATTTACAAAAATTTACAAAAGAAAAATAAATAGCAATGATAATAATATAAACCAGCAGATAATAATTAAAAATGGTTAAACATAATTTAAAAGAGGTTTGCATAGATTTTAATCGAGAAAATATTGAAACCAAACACCAAGCGTGTTTCATCCAAGAAATCTTAATTTTGCTGTGATGTCAATGATCAGGGTCGTTGCAAACTTTTGGATACGGCTTTACCAAATTTTGTACCTAGCAAAAAATTTCACCAAACAGACCGCCTCATTTGTAAAAGTCTAAAATTCACTTTTAACTGCAAAAAATCCAGTTTAAGTTGAAAGTAATAATAATCATATTAATAATTTTTTTTTCATACTATGGTAGCGTTCTAGGATTCAACAATTTACTGAATCCATGCAAAAAAGATTACATTATCCTGTGATGTAGTATGTATATTCTATGTATATTGAAAAGAACTGCTATTCATAATCTTTTCTGCATCAAGACAATGAAGGGATGAACTCTAGAACGCTACCAATTGGACCACAATCAAATGGCCATGGTATGTACAAGCAGAGCCATCAGATCTGAATTGACGATTTGGCGCAACTCGCACTACACGTAGCCTGAACCTCTCTCAATCTTGAGGGAACAAAAGAAACAGAAGATGAGAGAGCGTTAATTTTACGTGCAGTGCGGGTTGCATCGAATCATCAATGCAGGATTAATGGCTCTGCATGTATTTGTCGATATACAAGGTTTTAAAAGTTTAAAGTTTACAAATTCAACCAAAATAGTTACAACAGTTTACAATACTTGTTAGAACATAATTATTTTTGATCAGTTTAAATTTCAATCCAACTTTAATTTTGAAGTTACTCACAAGAATAGAAAGTACTTGCAGCAGAGAAACAGAGTATGGTGTTCCTGAGTCAAATTTAAATTAAACATTATGCCAGCTTCATTTTTTGTCATTAAAATCAAAGTTTATACAGTCGTGTCAAAAGTTTTCAACGACCCTTTTTGCCTAGAAAGAATGCAACCTTTTTACCATCCAATCTTTTTAACATAAATCAAACGCCCTTAGTTGAATCACTCATCTTGATTATGAGGGCTTGCTTAAAAAAAAGCAAATTTCCCTATACTATTGACAACAGAACATAAACTTTACTATTTACAGGATGTACATAATAATTATAAATATTTGAAATAAATAGCAAACCATAATTTTATTTTTGACTAAGTCTACTCTTTGGTCTAGAAAAAGGTGGATGAAGCCAGTACTATCTACCTACGTTTAATATCGACGGTTATTGTGGGTTGAAACAGTCTATTTCAATCAGTCATTTTTCTGTTTTTTTTTTTTTTTTTTTTTTTTTTTTAACTCTTCCAACACAGCGAGCAGTGTTTCTTGTGATATTTTATTTTGGCAGAAAAATATTTTCAACAGGAAGAAAAAATTGCCTACCATCAGTTTAAAACAAAAAAAACAAAAAAAAAAAAAAAAACAAAAAACAAAAAATATCGTGAGTTAACCTCGATAACCTTCTTATTTGTGCCGGACGGTCACTGAGGTGCACTCCTGTGTGATGGATGAGTACATATGCCCCTGAAATTAGCAAAAAGACGAATTGCATTTTTTGAGGTACTTAGGCCCTAGGGCCCAAATAGGAAAACACTTATCCAATGAGCTTTAGGTATATATAGGATGTGTGGGGCGTGATATTGAAACTTCACAAAGGTAGCCATGATGGACGCTTAGACGGACGTTTTTTCACACAGGCTCGGTTTGTTTGCCTCACTTTTTTTAACCTTTTGATTTAAAAGAAAAAAAATTGTGACGAATACATTTGAAATTGGTTATAAACAAAAGTGCACATGTTTTAGAGTGGCTATCTGGACACAGAAATCAAAATAACTGTTTCTTCTGGAAGGATTTGCACAATAAAGAAACTGACACAACAGAAGTATGCAAAATTTTCTCACCTGGATAGTTGTATTGAAATTCTGTGTCCGAATCACCACGCCTAAACACTTGCACTTGCTTTTAAAACCAATTTCCTCTGTATTAATCTCAACTTTTGGTTTATGAATAAAAAAAAAATGAGGCAACCAAACCAGATTCAGATCGCCCATGCTGTCACACTTTGAGATAGGACTTTTAACATGTATCAGCCTCTCTATCGCTATAGCTCGTTGCATTTATCACATGTACGTAAGTATTAAGCTTGCTCTTAAAAAATGGGTCCATAGTAAACTTTTGCTACACTGTTATGGAAAGTTGATTTGTAGGTAAAATCTCTTGAAAATAACTCTGAAAGCATCACATAGTTCCAAAATTCCACTGAAACTCAATAAGTGCGTTTAACAGAATTCAAAGTTGGCGGTCGATTGAGCCTGTGACAATGGGGAAGTCCCACCTGATTGCAGCTTTCTACGCTGAGAAAATTTGAATTTTGTTAAACCCGTTTATTGAGTTTGTGAGTGGATTTTGGAACTCTCTAGTCTCTGCTGCTCTCAACATTATTTTGAAGTGATGTTACATAGGAATCAACTCTACGTAAAGCTGTCGCAAAAGTTTGTGACAGATCCATTGAAGGGTTTTGCCGAGAAATGTCACTTATTCTTTTGGGTCAACTAACATGAAAAACAATGAAAGGGATCAAGACACCCTTTAAGGGGCACTGATAAATTCAGCCCTATTTTTCTTGGTTCAAGAATTGGCTTTCAGATTTGGACTCTGTTTCAAGTTTGGGTTATAGGTATGTATGAAACGCTTTTCTCCTGAAAAGTCAGTTTCACATCGTCTCCGAAGTAGTTTTACCGTAAAGAATTTTCTGAGAATATTTTGGCTAGAATATTCTGCCTGGTTCATTCTCACTATGAGTTTGTGTGAAGGGGACTAGAGGGGGGGGGGGTTATTGGTCCCTTCCTATTGCCTTCTTTGGAACTCCTAGTCATTAATCTCTAAAACTTCCTTTACCTTTGTGGAGGAAGACTCGGAAAGATAGAGATTGTAATCTGCCATTACGTTGCCTGGTTAAAAGGTTTTATCAAGGGGAGGTTGTAAGCAATTTTTTTTTCCTTATATTTTTTTTTTTTATAAGGATTATTTTTATACGTAACAGTAGGGTATGGAGACTCTTGAGTTTGGAACTTGTAGGAAATAGTTTCCTTTTTCAAAAAAATTCCCAACTTTAATCGGCTCTTTTGAAAATTTTTGTTTTTTCAATTTTCGGGAAACTTAACTCAAGCCCTTTTGCACTTAGAGAGCTCATTATTTTTTCAAAAAATGTTCATCTTGAACAGATAAACAAAGTTTTTTTTTTTTTTTTTAAATTAGTTTATTGGCATTAATCCCTTGTCAGGTCTACAGCCATGGTAGAATTCATTTGTTAATCGCGTTATGGGGGGGGGGACATCCATGCCTCGCCAAAGTGGTAAGATCTGAGACTATCAGATTTTTCACCCCGGCCAGGATTTGAACCCAGGACTTTCGGGTTAGTAGCCAGGGCTGCTGACCACCAGATCACGGAGGCCGGCTGATCAAAGTAGGTAAACTAACTAAAAATGTATGAATATGTGGATTTGATTGAACTCTAGAGGAAATTGGGTGAACAAATTGTTTATCAAGACATTAATTTAAAAAAAAAAAAAAAAAAATCCAGCACTTTGTTCAACATGTCTAGGTGCCCACTATAAAAAAATATCTTGAGATATGCGTACTGAAAAATTGGTCAATTTTCATGGTGAAGATAGGGCTTACAAGTTACAACCTCCCCTAAAAAGTTAGCAAGTGGATTTCGGAATGAGGCAGTTGCAAGGGTGTGAAATTGTGTTTTTTTTTTTTATAATTATAGTGATAGTTGGTACTTGATGAGCTGAGAACACTGGTGCCTTTAGTTTTTTCCTAAGTGCCTCGGTTTTGGAGATACACACGTGTAAAGTTGTAAAAAACCGTGTGCCTAGTGACGTCTCTACCCGGCATTCCCATTTAAAATAATGTAATTTGGGCCAAAATCTCATCTCCGGAACAATGAGACTTAATTAGAATTTAGAATTTATTTATTTTTTATCACAGGATCAAAGAGCAAAATATAGAAACCAAAGGCATTTTTGTTCTCAGTTCATCAAGTACTTTCATTTTCTTTATGAAAGACAAAACAGCTCAGATCTTTGCAACTGCCCCATTAGATTTCCAGTTTCACTGTCGTCTGTCCTGTAAGTTTTTATTTCTTCCCGCCTGGGTGGTCAGGTCAGGTGGTCAGTCAGGTGCGCGCGCATCTCGTTCGCGCCACAAGTCGGAATTTTATGCGCCACTGTGCGGCCACATCCGGTCTGCAACTTGGATTTTCTTTTGTTTTTTTGTTTGACACAAAGAGGGAGGGAAAATTCGCCGCCTTTCCTTCTCGCCGATAGCAAGTTCGTGTCGGAAGTCGCGTATCGCGTAAGGAAGAATCGTTTCAAAGTCTCAACTTTCAAGTGATCTGTCTGAATCCGAAAACCGAGTGAAACCCGTGTTTTTATCGCAAACACTCAGCGTCGTGAGTTATTTCTTATCGGTAGTTCTTTTCATCTGTGCCGCCGAGATCTCTGCTTCCCCGCCTCTCCAAGGATTCTCTCCTCTGGTTTGCTAATATAGGTAAGTTTTGCTCACTATCATTCGTCTTTATAACAACCCCTCCCTATTTCAGTATCAACTTTTCTTGCACCTACGCAGTTCTTTATTCTTCTGGCTCATTTGGTTGCAGTAAAATTGGTTAGTTTCGTATTTCTTTGCCCTATCAATTGGTCTCCTAAAGGGTTTCATCTCTCCATGTAGGAAACCGTCACCATTGATATTCTTACTGGTTATCAGACATGAAAGCTGATACTCGACTGATTTTGGCTGATCTTTGGAATCATTAGATTAGACTAGTTAACTTGCTTGCAAGAGGGAAAGTGTAATTGCAAGAGGGAGTGTGTAATTGGTCATCTTCTTGCAGCGTTTCTGGAAAAATGGAGCTTTGAAACCAAGTATCCCTCTGCTGCACCATTGATGCACTTGCTGCATGGGCGGATACAGGGCATTGTCTTTCTCTCTCTCCTTCCATTTAAACTTGTGTGTTGGAAAAGGACAGCAGAGGGGGCCATCACGTGACTTTGGCCCCCTATTCTGTACTTTTCTATCGCACGTTTTCAAATGGGAGGAGAGAGAGAAAGACGATTCCCTGTATCCGCCCATGACTTGCTGGCTATTAGACATGAAAGCAGCTGTTACTTAACAAATTTAGGCTGATCTTTGAAATCATTGGATAAGATTGGTAGAGTTGCTAGATACTTAGTGGGTAACTATATGGGGCCACCCACTTGCAGCATTTACAGAAAAATGAAGCTCTGTAACCAAGTATCCCTCCGCTTCTGGCTGGCCCGCAAGGGATCTCAGATGAGACCTGTGGGACTGGAACCCTTCTTTGGAGTTCCCAAAGCTCTAGTCACCTCTGAAATCAGGAGCTGTAGTGATACTGAAACCTGGAATACTGGTTGGAGGAAGTAGGGGACATTGGGGCCCTATCAGTAGCGCAACCAGGGTCTTTCCCTTCTCTCTCATTCCTTCTTTGAATGTATAAGTTGAAAAAGGATAGAAAGAGCGGGTTTTATCCCCTTGTACCTCCTTGTCTAACACACATGTTTTAATGGAGAATAGAGAGAGATACAGAATTTCTCGGTGCGCTACTGGGCCCCATAAACATTTTTAGTTGGGCGCTTAGACCTTAGGAAAACTGGGACTCGACCTTTCTTTGTTATTTTACCTGTACCTCTCAATTCAAGTCTGCTCAGTGGAAGGTGTGAGTTTTCATTTTGTTACGTACTAGGCCCTACTTTGTAGTGTTTTTGTTGTCCTGAATCATGGGCGGATACAGGGAATTGTCTTTCTCTCTCTTTTTTCATTTGAACTTATGTGTCAGAAAAGGATAGCAGAGGGGGCCATCACGTGACTTTGGCCCCCTCTTCTGTCCTTTTCTAACGCACGTTTTCAAATGGGAGGAGAGAGAGAAAGACAATTCCCTGAATCCGCCCATGTCCTGAATGAACTGAAACTGACACTGAATTCAGCAGTGACCGCATGTTTAAAACTGGATACTGTACCCTTAATTGACACCTGAGTATCACGGGACTCTGAGAGGACCCGTGTTACTTATAGATAGGGCCGTGAAGAGGAGGAAACTCCTCACATTATGTGTGACCTCTAGTGAAGCTTTTAATTAAAGCTGGTATGTTATCTACTCTACGACTGTGTTAAACTTGGCAACGCTGAGGCGTGCCATTATAGTATGTGTTAAGCTTGTGTTTGGTCGCTCCGGTGTATTGTCCTTAATAAAACATGTACTTTTAAATCTACTGGAGAGTATTCATCAACGTACAAAACTCGCATTTTTTTCTTGCTCTAATAGACTACCCCTCTGAAGGCGTTAATGTTATAGTAGGCTGGTTGCAGAATGTTTTTTGCAGATTTTCATCAAAATTCAAATAGCTAGGTATATTTGAAACTTTCCAACTTTTCTCTACGTTTATCCATTTTACCCATTTTCTCATTTATTTTAATGGAAATCCTTTATCATTCATAACTTGCATAAGTACAATATAAAAGTTTTAAAAAACCAGGGGAATGGTAAAAGCAACTTCTCTGCAGAATGTTGATGCGTATGCATGATTGGTTCAAAAGTTTTGCTGGGATGCAGACAGACAGACATATGAGCCATTGCAATACTTTCTCAATTTCTAACTCAGTTAGTTGTGAGAAAGTAAAAATATATCGGTGCCAAATTGCACGCTACGCCACTGGTTGATTTACCTTCATGAGAAATATCCTGCCAACTGTAAGCTAACAATCAGACCTGTTACCTGTTCGGAATCCAGTGGCGTACTTAGGAATTTTTCGAGGGGAGGTCGGGTGTTCGAAGGGTCCAATGGCAACAATTTGGTGAAATTTCCCTGCAAATGCAAAAAATTACCTACCCTATTTTAGAGCAAATTTCGGTGTCAAGGGGGGGGAGGGGGTCTAGACCTCCTGGTCCCCTCCTTGTCTACGCCACTGACAGAATTCGCAGAGGTCATTTCACGATAGTTGGCTGATGCTAGATCGGTAATCTGCAGAGGTCATTTCACAAGGGTTGGCTGATGCTAGATCGGTTTTTTTTTTTTTGTTTTTTTACTGCGCAGTGGGGGAGTTTTTGTGTCCGCACACTGACTTCGATGTGCAGAGACGCAATCAAACTTGCGGCGCTTGAAGCCGGGTGAGCTGCCATCTGCTATGTTTCGTGAAACGAGCGTGATACCTTTACGGAAATGAGTCAGTGTTTTCGACTAAGGCCATCAATTTTCGATCTATGCAATTTGCCCGAAACTTGAAGATCTTTTTTAGTCAAATTTTGCCTTTTGTTAAGAAAGAACCTGTTAGTGGATAGATTAATCCATAGTCAATTTGTTTGACTGTGTTTTCTTAAGTGTCAGAGAGGGTCAAAGTGTTTTTTGTATTAATAGAACAGCGGATTTAGAAAAAAATAAAAAACTTCTAGGACTAGAAAATGGGTTTAAATAACACAATCGTTTGTACTGGATCAATTTTTGAAAGAGACCACCCAAATAAATTTGTCTATTTTCTGAAGAAAAAAAAAAAGAAAAATTTATGCAGATCAATTATTTATTTATTTACAACAGCAACACTCTATTTGGCATGGTTTCCGTTGAATCATCAATTTGATTCAAACGCTGACTAGTTTAATTTTAGCACCTTTATATTTCTACTCCAAATTTTCTTTGGTTCAGTTTAATTTTTACACATAGCACAAATTTTAGTCATTCACTAAGTACAACATTACAAAAGTCATTTAGATTTTTTTTTTTTTTTTTTGTTGAAAATTTTAAAAATATTTACAGAAATTCTACATCAGTATTTTGAAAGTGTATTTGTGGTATTTACTTATCCCTTTGAGCATCCATTTGACATTTGATTACTCATTGACAGTCCTTAAAGCAACGCTGTGTGCAATCTGGCAATGCTGCATTTTCTCCAGTTGAACCCTTGTAAAATATCGATTTGAGGGAGTGCTCTGTTGATTTATTTCATGTTTTCAAATAAAAACATAACGTTGCCAGATTGCACGCGACGCTCACTAGCGGACCCAGGAAATCGCCCTTCTCTTTCTTTTCCCATAAGAATGCATGTGTTGAAAAAGGAGGAAAGAGGGGCATTACGTGACTGCCCCAAATCTGTCCTTTTCTAACCCACACATTTCAATGGGAGAAGAGAGAGAAGGATAGCTGTGGCGAGGCGTGAAATTTGGCAACCACGTATTTTCTCCATTTAAATTCACCAAAAAGGTCGAACGCTTCAGTCATCGGCGATGACCAGGCATTTCGACCTTTCTAATAAGTTTAAGTGGGGAAAAAAGAGCGTTGCCAAATCGCACGCCTCGCCACTGAAGGACAGATTCCTGGAACTTCCAATGGCGACATTACTGCCCAAGCGCCTCAAGTCGCAGTGCTCTAAATTTTAGTGCAGGTAATTTGATTGAAATAACAAGTATTTACTCTTATTGGTATTGTGGCGGATTCGTGGTTTTTTACGGATATTTTGAGTTAGCCAACCATCTATAATGGTTCAGAATTTAAGCCATAATCTTTTGCTACAATTTTTGCCATCCATTTTTTGCATGGAAGCGAGAAAAAAAATTTGCCTTTTTGTTTTAAGAATCAACGATCGTTACTATCTTCGCTGTAATATTGATATAACTTCTAAACCAATTTTTATGGTTGATGGCTGAAAAAAATGCATGAAAAAACTACTGAGATGCTGTGCTGACATTAGTGAAAAATTCTTGTTATTTCATTCAAATCACCTATATAATACAAGAACTAGAAAAAGGTCCAGTGGCGCTACCTTTCTTTTTGATTGAAATCCAAGGGAGTTTCGCCTGGAATTATAACATGAATTTTCAATCAAATTTGCGCAATATCAGTTTCTTGAAAATTTTGCTCTCAAAAAATGACTCTCAAAGTGTTTGCGTAACATTTCTCTGGGGCTCATCACTTCAATCACTTGAATAGTTTTCTGGAAGAAACAATATTTCATTAATTTATTTTGTACCCTGTGAAAGTTCGTACGTCTCAAAACTTGATGAACTGTCCTGTGAACTTTTTGCTCTCCCTGTGACAAAGGGCTTTGCTCTCAGAGAAGGATTCTTTCTTTTTCTTGTCGCCTAACTTTTTTGCTCACCCTGTATATTTTCATTGTTCTGAATTATTGAAGTATGAGTTTTGCATTAGATACAATTTGTCTATTGGATTGACTTGTCCAAGCGTTCCATGTATGAGTCCTTCGTGACTTGGAGGCGGGAGAGAAAGAGAGTCTGATCCACCCTCGTCTAAGTTTGTGCTTCCGTCGAGTGAAATGTCGGAACTACAGAAGCTGTCGCCGGAATGGGTCGGATATCCATCTGTAAAAACAAGAAAAAAAATATTAAAATTTAATTTTTTAAGAAAAAGAATCATAAAAATACAGGGAGTTGATAAAAATAGTTTCCACTCGACTACCTTCGCACGTAGGAGTATTTGACCCGAAAACCTGGCCAAAAACGGAAAATTGAAAAGTCGTTCAAAAAACAAACTATTGATGGTTTTTGAGAGGTAAGTAACCGCTCTATTGCGTAATAGATGTGTCGGAACATCTACGTTTATCTACTGTTTAGGGGACAACATGGAACTGACAATGAGCGCTCGACGCACCTGCGGTTGTTCACCGCTCGAAGCGCTGTTACTAAAATGCCTCCCGGCAGGCCGGTAAGACGAAGTAGATTCCATGCTTGGTTACATCATTTTTTCAAAAATTTAAATATAGGTTATAATTTTCGTTAAATTTTTTTTTTTTTATTTCATCAGCTGCTCAAAATCCAAATATTATTGTGAAAAAGATTATATTACCAATAGAGAAATGTGTAATCTTTACAATGCAAGTGAGAAATAAAAGCTAGGTTATATAAGTTTTTCACAAATTTCAATAAATAGGTTATGTTATGATTTTCTTTGAATTATTCATTTTTTTTTTTTTTTTAATCAGCTGTTCAACATTTAAATAAAAATACCCATGAGAAAAAGATTATAGTACCAAGATAGAAAAATGTGTAATCTTTGTAACGCTAATGAGGAATAAATCTGAATAAGAGCAGCTGATCAAACAAGAAAATAAATAAATAACGTACCTAAGCAACATAGCACGTGTAAAACAAAGAACGAGCAATTATACCAATACACTATCCTTGTCTTTCACATGTAAAATTCCATAAGAAACTAAATAGCTCGTAAAACACGTAAAACACAAGGAAAATTTAAGAAATGGAGCATATGAACTAAAAACATCCTCCACGATATATACTAAAATTTTTGAACCAAAAAAACAATTTCTTCATATAAAAACACTGCCAAAAAACCCGAAAAACACATCACTATAACTCGCTTACAACGCAAAAAACGAAAAAATGACTCGAGTAAAAAAATTGCGTATCAAAACGGCTAACATAAATTTCCCAAAAAAAAATACTCAAAACAAACACTCCTAAAAATAAACCTCAAAAACACATTTTACGACTCAAACACGGCCCATAACGCGAAAACTAACTGTCGGATTTACACCATCTTCGAACTCATCCAAGAATTAAACCCAACGAATAGTTGAGACAAATTTCAAAAATAAAAACCAAAAATTACGAACAGGATCGTGGGACATAAAAACGGTAAAACTGGCTGAAACATACATATAAAGATATATATTATATATATATATATATATATATATATATATATATATATATATATATATATATATATATATATATATATATATATATATATATATATACACACACACACAATTTTCAACGAGTGGTATTTTCTCACTCAGGGGACCATGAAACGTGCTCATTTGATAAAATTTCCCGAAAAATCCAACATCGCACCCTCCGCAATAAGTAGATTCATGGAATCTACTTAATAATCAGTCAACATTTTCCATCGAGGACAAGCGTTGAGGCATCCAAACATTTCAGCGATTATGGACGTTGTTTTAGATGGTATGTGCTTCATTTTGGTGGCAACAATTTCTTTTTCCGTGCATTTTTGACCCTTTTACATCTAATTTAAAATGGACATGAAAAAAATCTCTAATTTTGGGCTCTATCTTTTTAAAAAAAAGGCAATTTTGAATACGTTCCGGGCAAAACCGGGCACAGCCAAAACAAGGGGGTTAGAGTAGACTCTTTTAGGCAACTGCTCCAACAGTCAAAAATTGCAAGAAATTGCCCCCCTTTTTTTTTAAAAAAAAAACATGTTGAAGTAAAGCCTTTTTTATGAAATAAGCGTCAATAACTCGGCAAATGAATGAGCTATCGACCTTCGGTTTGAGCCGAAATTCTTAATTGTTTACCCCTTTTCCAACCATAAACCGTGCAATAGGAGTTTTGTGTTTAAATTGGAAAATTAACCAAAATCGATTTTCAAATATTCAAGAACACGCACATATTTTTGGCCAGGTTTTTGGGGTAAATACTCCTACGAGCTTCGGTATCGGTTGCGATATTAAAAAAAATCATGGAAACGTGGGTTTGATTATTTCGATGGAAACACCTTTTCGAGTGACTACCAATTTTCTAAGCTCCCGAGGGCTGGGGAAGGGGTCACCATCCCACAAATTTATTATTACAAATGGTGAACTCTATTCTTCTATTCCAAAACTAATTAGGTTTGCTCTCGTATGTCTATTTTCCCATCGAAAATAACTTTAAGTGTGCCCGGAAAAGCAGAAGGGAAGTTTGGAAAGCCTTTTGGCGTTAAGAAGCCCCGTGACGAACAGGTCTGCTTATGAGTTTATTTTCCCCCCTTTGAAAATAACATTAAAGATGCCCCAGAAGCAGAGGGATAGTTTTGAGAGCCCTTTGCCAGGTAGGAAGTGAGAAGCCCCCGAGATGCGCAGGTCTGCCTGTAAGTATCTTTTCCCATGTGAAGTAATATAGGGAATGACCCGGAAGAGCAGGGTGGAAGTTTTAAGAGAAGTTTGCCGCGTTGGCGTTAAGAAGCCCCTGAGATGAACAGGTCTGCTCGTCAGTCTAATTTCCCATTTAAAATAACATTGGCGATGCCCCTGAGTGGACATTTTGAGAACCCTCTATCATGCTGGCGTTAGGAAGCTCTCGTTGGTCTGCTTTTAAGGCAATTTTCCCATTGATAAAAACATAGGCGATGCCCCGGAAGAGCAGAGGGGAAGTTTAGAGTGCCTCGCGCCACACTCGTGATTTTAAGTATGCGAGATAATCAGGTGTGCTCGCAAGTCCGTTTTCTTATCCAAAATAACGTAAGCGATGCCTAGGAAGAGCAGAAGGGACGTTTTGAGAGCCCTGCGCCACACGGGCGATTTAAAGTCCGCGGTATGATCAGGCCTGCTTGTAAATCTATATCCCCATTGAAAATAACATTGGTGATGCCCCAGAAGAGCACGATGGATGTTTTGAGAGCCCTGCGCCACGTCGGCGATTGAAAGCCCGCGAGATGATCAGGTCTGTTCCTAAGTCTATTTTCCCATTTAA
The DNA here is from genome assembly GCA_011764245.1 of Trialeurodes vaporariorum. Classification (NCBI taxonomy): domain Eukaryota; kingdom Metazoa; phylum Arthropoda; class Insecta; order Hemiptera; family Aleyrodidae; genus Trialeurodes; species Trialeurodes vaporariorum. The sequence continues at coordinate 11,017,614 of VMOF01000013.1, forward strand.
AAGAACATTGGTGGTGCTCCGGAAGAGCAGAGGGGTCGTTTTGAGAGCCGTGCAACACATTGGCGATTAAAGTACGCTAGATGAACTAGTCTGCTCGTAAGTCTATTTCCCCATCTCTAATAATGTAGGCGATGTCCCGGAAGAGCAGAGGGAGCGTTTTGAGTGCCTCGCGCCACATTCGTGATTTTAAGTCTGCGAGACGATCAGGTGTGCTTCTAAGTCTATTTTCTTATCTAAAATAACAAAAGCGATGCCTAGGAAGAGCAGAGGTGACGTTTTGAGAGTCGTGCACCCACGGGCGATTTAAAGTCCGCAGGTTGATCAGGTCCGCTCGTAAATCTACATCCCCATTGAAAATAACATTGAGAATGCCCCGGAAGAGCAAAGGTGGAGTTTTAAGAGCCCTTTGCCTTTTTGCCGTTAGGAAGCCCGCGTGACGAACAGGCCTGCTCGTAATTCTTTTATACCATTGAAAATAACATCGGCGATGCCCCGGTAGAGCAGCGAGGACTCGGGTTGCATGTTATCCCATTTGAAGGCGTTTTTATCGTTAGAAGCGCTAGCGCGTTAGCTTTACGAATTATCATTCTTCACTGTATGGTGCCTTTATGTGGAGAACGTTTCATCGTTAGTTGCGAGTGAATCATCACTTGCTGTATTATTGCATAGCTAATGTTTTGAAGGAGCCGGTTGGCAACAAAGTTTCAACATCCTTATTTGATCTGTAATCCTTTTGTCTGTAAAGGTCCGTACACCGGGACCTAACAAGTAATTTTGCTTCTTAATGCGAAAAATGCAAGGGTCTGAAACGTTTTTTATTTTCCTAAAGAAAAAGAAAGTACTAGATGAGCTGAGAAAAAAGATGCATTTGGTTTCTAATCAAGTCCTATTGTTCCGGAGATGAGATTTTGGTCCAAAATACATTGTTTTAAATGGACATTGCGCCCGCAGTGATGTCACTACGCACACGCTTTTTTCAACTTTACACTTGTGTATCTCCAATACCGGGACACTTGGAAAAATACTAAAAGCACTATATTGTTCTCGGCTCATCAAGTAGGTACTATCATATATATATATATATATATATATATATATATATATATTTTAGTGGCTTTTATTCCAGTAATGAATTAAAATCTACAGCCAAATGGAGCTGTTGCAAACTTTTGCTACAGGCTTATTAATAGTTGATAAAGGGGTAATACCCTGTGAAAATAACGATTAGCGCACTAAAAAATCACGAAATCCACTCCTAAACTCACAAAATGCTTTTAAATGCGAGACCGTAATGGCGGCCGAGGCCGCGGTTTTCTTATAGCAATTGTATGCTTCTTCTTCTTCTTGTGTGGTGTTGAACACCTCGTGTAGATGGCGCTGATTGAAGATAGGGGACCCCAATGAAAACCGCGGCCCCGGCCGTAATTACGGTCTCGCGTTTAAAAGCATTTTGTGAGTTAAGGAGTGGATTTCGTGATTTTTCAGTGCGCTAATCGTTATTTTTACAGGGTATTATCCCTGAATCAACTATTAATAAGCCTGTAGCAAAAGTTTGCAACAGCTCCATTAGGAAGGATAAAATACACTGTATAAACGGATATCACCGATAGATCATTTATCCGAACTCTTGAGCAGAGAAGAATTAACATGAAAACTTTAAAAGAAAATCACTGGTTAAATAACTTGAAAAAAGGTACGTCACTAATTGGGCAGTTGCAAGGGTCTGAAATGTTGTGTTTTTTATAAAGAATATGATAGTACTTGATGAGCTGAGAACAACAGTGCCTTTGGTTTTTTCCTAAATGTCCCGGTTTTGGAGATACACACGTGTCAAGTTGCATAAAATCGTGTATGCGTCGCGACGCACTATGGATCCAAATCGAGTCCTAGGTGGTCAAAAATACAAAGACAAAATATCACAGGAACTAAGGTTCCATCTAATAATTTTCTCCGATGGATACATGATAATCCAAGGCTAAATACCTTGATAAATAAGCCCCCTAAAATCATCTATATATAGTAGAATAGTTTTTTTCTGACTTTGAACCGATCGATTTTTGACCGCCTAGGATTTGATTTGGGACCATAGTGCGACGTCAATATACAGCATTCCCATTTAAAACAATGTATTTTGAGCCAAAATCTCATCTCCGGACAGTGGCGTCGCGTGGATTTCTACTAGGTAGTGCACATATTTCCGGGGGGTTTGGGGGGTATGGAATACCCCCCAGGACAGAATGGGGGGTCCGGGTCCTCCCCCGGAAAATTTTTGGAATTTGAGGTATACCTATGGGCAATTGTGAGTAGTGTCAGGCAGTATTTTGACCTGCAATAAATCCTATATTTTCTTGGAAAAATAAAAAAAATACCTCCGTGTCTTTGCTAGGATGAGACTGCCTACATAAATCAATGATTTCGGTTGCCCACATTACTTTTTTTTTTTTTTTAGCTACGTTTATTAATATCATTTAAAGACAAGCCAAGACAGGCGAGCGCAGTGTGCTCACTTGCTGCAACGAGGATGAGTGGGGAAATGGCCGAAATCGGAGACTCGCACAACACGCAGACGCAGAGTCGTGGACTGAGCTGAGCAATGAGCGAGCAGTGGAAGGGAAACCGGTTTTCTGGTGGTGGGAGTAGCTCGCTGGACAGTTCTCCTCGGCTTCGTGCACAAATCTGAGTGCACGAGGACGAGATTTCTCAGCGAATGTTTAGATCGAGTATATGCCCACGGGTGAGACTGCCTTTACACACAGCGTGTATAGGCCGAGTTCGTGCTGTGTACGGAACTCTCTCGGCTAGCTATACGCTTCGTATACGAGGCAGTGGAGGCGGCCGGGGCGCGTTATAGTACTTCTCTCTCGTCGTCTCATACTGAACGCTACGCATCCCTTGGAATTCGCGGAAGGCTGGCTCCTGATTAGTCGCTTTCCACGCATTGATCGTTCATGGTTTAGTATTATTTCTCTCTGCAATAAGGGTTAATTAATGTTTTGCCGTTCTCTCGGCTCAGGGGGTGCACGTGCTCATGTGCACTCATGGACGCGACGCCACTGTCTCCGGAACAATGGGACAGAAACCAAAGGCATCTTTGCGTTCTCAGCTCATCTAGTATTTTCATTTTCTTTTTATTGAAAAACACAACATTTCAGACCCTTGCAACTACCCCACTGTAAAGGGAAATTAACAGGCGCGACTGCTAGGCTAGTAACAATCCTGATCAGTTCTTGAATTTCAAGGAGCAAATAATGTTCGGTCCCGAGCGTAACTTACGCACGATCATGTGACCGTGCGGAAGCTCTCTGATTGGTCGAAAGCGCACGCAAGATGCACGCAATTCAATGCACGGGACCAAACATTATTTGATCCCAGACCCTTGCAACTGCCCCATTGACAGAGATTACTAACAAATAAGCCAAAGAGGTATGGCAGAACTGCTCAAAACTGTTAATCGTCTCCTACGAAGTATGCAAACTGGCATACGATCTGCAGGCTGATTCTGCTCATTTGGACGAGACGAGACGAGATAGGAAGAAACGATGAATCCCATTGGTTTAAATGGCGTCACGTGACGGATTGGAAGTCATTGAGGAGCAAGAGCAGCGATCGCCGAGTCATGATTTTGAAATGAATGACTCGGCGATCGCTGCTCTTGCTCCTCAATGACTTTCAATCCGTCACGTGACGCCATTTAAACCAATGGGATTCATCGTTTCTTCCTATCTCGTCTCGTCTCGTCTCGTCCAAATGAGCAGAATCAGCCTGCTGGTGGACCGCATTTTTGTAAACAAATTAGGCGGTTTTCTGGGACCTTCTGAAAGTAACGGAACTACGTTCGGCTGCCAGTAAATGACTTTTGATTAAAGTTTTAGTGGTTCTTTTAGTGGTTAAATTTTTCCCTTGACATTTTCCATTTTGTTAACGTGTTAGTAAAGTAAAAAATTCAGAAAAGTGTGTTCCTTGATCAGTGGCGTAGCGTGGGGTCCAATATTGGGGGGGGGGGGGGGGGCTGAAACCTTTTTTGTTTTTTTTTTTTTGCTCCTTACCTCTAATTTATAAATTTTATCACTTCCTCCAAAAATTATTGGCGGGGCTTCAGCCCCCCCCCCCCCCAACCCTGAATGACGCTGCGTCACTGGCCTTGAATTTATTTCCAGTAACAGCAGTAATAGCAATGTTTACGAAAAATGGTCCACCAGGTGGTACGCCGTATTGTATCACGGCCTATTTGAAGGCGTTTTTTACGAAATGTTGTTAAACGGTTTTCTAACATGGCGGGGATAGGACTTGCCATATCTCTTTGGCTTACAAGGGGTGATGTTAGTAATCTCTGTCCATTGATGATAAGAAAAGCGAAGGAGGGAATTAAATGAAGGTTTGTGATGCGTGTTGCTTACCGTCAGGCGAGTAGGGTTGGTTAGGATTCAGAGGTTGTCCCGGGCCGGACAAGAAAGACGTATCCCCGCTGTCATGCATATTGAGGCTGCTCAGGCTGAGATAATGGTCTGGAAATGAGATACAGGAGCATTATTATGACGACAATGAGAAGGAGGCTTTGAAGGTCGAGGACTGGCCTCAGAATGGCGTAGACGACCGTTATGGCCACCAGAGTCAGGAGGAGATCGATCGAAAAGTGGAGGAGGGCCCGGAAGAAATCGGCCAGGAACCAACTCAACCGCGTCCTTAAAGGATCGTAGGCGTAAGGCATATAATTTTCAACCGGATTCGAATTTCCAGCCAAACAAGTCCCGGCAAGTTTTACGGAAATATGACGAAACAAAAGTTTTCACTTGATTATTTAATCGTAACAGTGATTTGTTTCGTTGAGGTTAAGTCTGGTCCACACCAAAGACTATAGACTGTTTTAGACAATGAGCTATAACTTTAGAGGCATATAATTTTCCACGGATTCGAATTTCCCGCCAAATAAATACCCGGCAAATTTTACGGAAATATGACGAAACAAAAGTTTTCACTTGATTATTTAATCGTAACAGTGATTTGTTTCGTTGAGGTTAAGGTGATTATTCAGCGTTTAGTGCCGATTTCTGCCACCAGAGCGCTACCGTTCGATTAAAATCAAATTACAGGCCGAAAGTAATTTTTTTTTAAGAAAACGGAGTGTCAGTTACTAGATTATCATCTGAAGAAATCTCGTCATTAACTTCAAAAATAAGGCTGAAAGCACCAAAAAATGAAATATCGCAAATCGATTCTTGTATCGAAATGCGACATTTCATTTGTTGGTACAAGCAGAGCCATTAGTCCTACGTCGACGATTCGACGCAACCCGCACTACACGTAGCCCGAACTTCTCTCGGTCTTGAGAGAACAAAAGAAAAGGAAGATAAAAGAGCGTTAATTGTACATGTATTGCGGGTTGCGTCGAATCGTCGACGTAGGACTTTTGGCTCTGCTTGTACTTTCAGCCTCATTTTTGAAGTTACTACTACAGAGTCTATTTGGAGCCAGAGGCCCTCGGACGGCAATCGATACGATTTATCGCTCTACCAGAAAAGTCTATAAGCGATTTAATAGCCGATGCTGGTGTAAAAACCTCCAAAATAACGGCGGCAGCACTAAAAACTTCCGAAATCAACTCCAAAACTCAATAAACGCTTTTATGTGCGTGAGCGTGATGGTTGCGTATTGCAGTAATATTGGGAGATTTCCCATCTAATAATACTGTAACTCCATCAAGAAGTGACCATAAATAGACGACTTTTCTTTAACACCGGTGTCACCAAGTGTCACGGAACCATTACTCGTATGTGGAACCATGGGCGCCCGGAGGGGGGGGGGCAAGAGGGGGCACTTGCCCCCCCTGGAATTCAAAAAAGTCAAAATTTCACGATGAAAAATGAAAGGAAAAAAGAAAATGAAATTAAAATGACAGTTAATCAAAGGAGTAATAGTTGAGAAACTTCATTACTAGTTTATTTTGTAATTTTAACTATTTTTTTGCTTGGATTAATAAATTATACATATATATTTTTTTTTACTATCGTTATCATCTGTCGTCCCTTTATCCATTATATCAAACACGTCAAAATTGTTATTATTATTTGATACACCTAAAATGGGTTAATAATTGTACACTATTTGAGTGAAAAAAAAGTTTTCCCTTTTTACACGGGGGGGGGGGGGTCCCCTTAGACCTTCCGTTGTGGTTCAAAAATTTTGCCCCCCCCCTGGAAATTTTTCTGCGGGCGCCTATGTGTGGAACGCAACTCTGCAATGTCTAATTATTCTGTGAATCTTCCGTGTCAGTATAGAGAGAGTGACGAAATTAATATAGGAATCTCCTATATTATTACTGACCTACGCCACCATTGTGCTCGCGTAAGGTAAGTGACCCAAAGGTGGCCATACCTATGCTTGGGGCCAATATGCACATATAAGTCATGAGAGATAAAAAAAAACTAAATATGTCAATTTACTATTCAGACAGTTGGCTATCATATGTTAGTTTCATTTTTTTAAAATTTGCTTGTTTTTGAGGTTTTTTTTTCGTTTGAAAAAAAGTGGAGTTTTGACATCACGCAAAACATGCACCTAAGGTGGCCACCCCTAATATTTTTGATGAACCTTAAGGTGGACACCCCCTTTTAAATTTCATTAATAAAGTATTCAAATGCTATTTTACCGTTCAAAAACGGAATCTAGACCCTAGTTACACCAGAAATTATAATGGTTATGATGAATTGAAAGTCAAAGGTGGAATCAATTTAAGGGCTTAGCTTTTACGATTGATTACTTCTGTGAAAATTAGCTGAAGACCTGCGAAAATGGACGTTGCTCTGTTCCGCGCCAACTGAGTTGCCCGATGCTCTTGATTTTTGGAGTGGGGGAAGCGATAGCATCCTGCTACTCAGCACTAACGCCATCTATCCTCAATTCGTGTAATTAACTGTAATAAGCTGGGGTGGGCCACCTTAAGAGCCGGGCCACCTTTGGGTCACCTACCTTAAATGAAAGCGTTTTTTGAGTTCAGGATATGATTTCGGAAGTTTTTAGTGCTGTTAGAGATATTATTGGAGGTTTTTACACCAGAATCGACTATTTAAGCGCAGAAAGCGCTTATGGTAAATGTTTGCAACAGCCCCATTTGTTTATTCATATTTCTATTTTTGTGCGTGTTTATTATTATTATTCTAACACAAACTTGTATGTTCTCTTTGTTGCAGGTGTGTGCGTGGTTCGGTGTATCGCGGGTGGCCGTCGCGAAGGCGTCATGCAAATCGTAGAAACAGTGTTTGAATTTTACAGTGCTCTTGTGTTTGAGGTAGGATAAGTGTTACGGGATTTCCAATGTATAACCGGTAAATTGAAGGGGCAATTTGATTTTCAACCTCTGTTCCGTCGCGGCGATGCGATGGTTTTGTTAGAATAATCGAGAGAAGTTCGCGCGGTTTATCGAATGTGTATGTTCGTGCGTGGCATGGGCGCCCGCAGAAAAACTTCCAAGGGGGGGCAAAATTTTTGAACTACAACGGAAGGTCTAGGGGGACACCCCCCCCCCCCGTGTAAAAAGGGAAAACTTTTTTTTCACTCAAATAGTGTACAATTATTAACCCATTTTAGGTGTATCAAATAATAATAACAATTTTGACGTGTTTGATATAATAGATAAAGGGACGACAGATGATAACGATAGTAAAAAAAAAATATATAATTTATTATTCCTTGCAAAAAATTAGTTAAAATTACAATATAAACTAGTAATGAAGTTTCTCAACTATTACTCCTTTGATTAACTCTCATTTTAATTTCATTTTCATTTTTCCTTTCATTTTTCATAGTGAAATTTTGACTTTTTTGAATTCCAGGGGGGGGGGCAAGTGCCCCCTCTTGCCCCCCCCCCCTCCGGGCGCCCATGGTGCGTGGTATTATTACAGAATATTTGATTCCTTCTCTAATGTAAAATCAAATCGTTTTCAAATAATATTTAAAAAAAACTTGGGGAATGGCTCTTTGATTTCTTTGAATTTTGAAATTTATTTGTAAAATAATCCCAAAAAAATTGCATATTCTGAAACTAAACAGATACACTTGTGTATATGTCGCAGGCAAGTCGCAAGCCGTTTATTTATGATCAGGAAAAATTCAGTTCAAGTGTAATTGTATCGAGATTTACTGTAGCTCATTTGGAAACTAATAAGATTACGAAAATCGTGATTTCATCAGATTAGGTTTATTTGGATTCGTTCTTTATCTAAACGAGGTTTATATGAAGTGTGTTTGAAAACCTGTATTTAATCTCTTTAAAAGTTCATAAAAAGAGGACCCGGTCGAGACAAACTTAATCTGTGGATTTTAATATGATCGTTAGCTTAATAGGTTTAGAAATGAGTTAGTTCAAATCTTAATTTATTTATTCCGTTTCTCTTGATGAACCGTCATCGGTATTAAGTTAACTAATAGTGTGTTGTATCTTGGATGGTGAAAGTTGATAGGTCAGGTCCAGTGGCGGCTCGTGAAATGCGATTTATCGATGTCCACTCCATTTAATACTATAGAAAAGTATCGATTTCTCGGAGGTATAATTGCACCCCTCGACGATCGATACTTTTCGATAGTTTTAAATGGAGTAGACATCAATATATCGCATTTCACGAGTCGCCACGGGTCAGGTCTATAGCTGGAGCTGGGGGTATGTGTAATCTTCGTTTCCCCTATTATTGTATCTTCCCAATTTCCCATTTAATCATCAGCTCTCACGGACTTCAAATCAAAGTAGATTTGCGCTCTCTATTTAAGTTTTATTGTTATTTCTGTGTTCTTTATCAATTTTATTCTTCTTCTTACTATATTCACGTGTAAATTCTTCTATTTTCCATATTAAGTCCTGAGGACAGATCAAATCGAGGGCGGGTCAAACTTCAGGTTTAAAATTGAAAGTCTTCAAGAATTTATCAGTCCGGAGAGCTGGTAAAACTGAGATTATTTGTACTATCGACGAATTGAAGATTGTCGTGAGATTTTCACTAATTTTCATTTATGGGTGTGAATGTGGGACTGATCTGCAACGGCTTTCCCGCCCCACCCGCACGGGTCTCTCATCTGCAACGTGTGAGAAGTATGAAGAGTGGCCGAACCAGAACCTTGAAGGCGAAACTTGTCTCGTGAAAATCTCGCGACAATCTTTGATTCGTCGATAGTACATATCTGTCGCAGACAAATAGCAATCTTGGCCACTAGCAATCTGGTGATTTTTTTTTGGGTTTAATCTAGTATAGCGGCGGCTCTTGCAATTTGGCAACAATGGTTTTCCTCCATTTGATTCCATGTAAAACAATCGATTCAACAGTGGAGCAGCGCTTCACCAGCATTCGATTATTCCTCATAGATTCAAATGAAGCAATCACATTGTTGCCAAACTGCACGAGCCGCCTTTGATCTGGTAACTATGGTCTCTACACCAATCACTTTTCTTCATACTTCGTCTCTGTTGCTGCTACGGCTTGTGAACAACCAACTATCGTTTTTCTCTCATTTAAACCGATGCAAAAGAATCGATATTTTTAAGTCTGTGTCAGCTGAAGTCGCTGCGCTTTGGGCTTAAATGGAGAAAGTATCGATTGATGGCGATTCAATGGCCGTGGCCAAGGTTATAGATTTAAGAGGCCACGTAATTCGCGCCGTTTCGACGTAATTCGTTTAATTCGCGCCACGAAGTCAGTTGCGCGCTGTTCAAAATCCAGATCTCAGATGGCCGACAAAAGCAGGTAACATTGTGTACTCTTTCCAGAAAACATCGCGCTATTTTCTGCTTTTCTGGACAGGGAGCCCAATGTTCTCTGGAAAGAGTATACAATGTTTTCTGCTTTTATCGGCCAACTTGGATCTGGATTTTGAACTGCGCACTACTGGCTTCGTGGCGCGAAGTCAGATGAACATACCTCTTTAATCTATAACCTTGGGCCGTGGCAGCGTGGCGTGGCTATAATTTCCTCTTCGATATATCTTCTAATTCTCTCTCAATTCCTTCTCATCATTTCTAGCTGTAGTAGATGATTACGCGAACAGCTAAAATGACCGATTTGCCGTTGTCGGCTCGTGAACTATCGAGTTTCGTTTTTTTTCTATTCCGCAATGTATCGATTTTTCAGAGGTTCTATTGAACCCCTGACGAAATCGGCACTTTGCCTTTGGTTTTATGTGCATGATTGAGGAATCGATACATCGGAATTCACGAGCCGCCGATGGAATTTGCATCGATTCCAGTCGTCCGCTCGAGGATGGCGCTGCGTAAAGCGATCAGCGCTCTGAGCTTCCAGGTTTCGCCGTTAGAGGTCGCGCGCTTTTTTGCTCGCCGCTCATCGTCTGTGTCCAACCGCTGCTGACGTAGTGTCGGCTGATGGTTCAAAAAGCGTTTTGGTAGGGTTGGTTGCGCGTCTCCCGCGCTGATTCCATAGTCTGAAAGATTCCTGAACTGAAGATGTCGAGGCCGTAGAGGGAGGGAGGGAGGGGGAGTGGTTACTGGAAAAGAATGGCAGTACACGCGTGTCACGGACGGATAGAGGAATTTGTCTTTCTTTCTCTCTCTCTCTGGTCATTTGAACACTTATGTTAGAAAAGGATAGCAGAGTGCGCAATCACGTGAGTTTAGCCCCTATCTCCGTCCTTTTCTAATGCACGTATCCAAATGGAATGAGAGAGAAAGAAGGACAGATTCCAATAGCCGCCCATGACGCGTGTATAGCCGTGTAATGATGAGGGACTTTAAGAGTTCGAAAGATTGCCGGATCTGCCTATGCTGCAAATACGTTAATTTTTAAGCAACTGATCAAAAGTTTCTTCTGGGAACTTGACCATCAGGAACGATCCCATATTCCCTATACGCGGTTGAAAAAAGTTGTTTTTTTGGCATTATTTAGAAGTAATTCACGGTATTTTTTTTTTTTTTTTTTTTTTTTTTTTTTTTTTTTTTTTTTTTTTTTTTTTTTTTTTTTTTAGTACTTATCCGTTTTTTGAAGTTTCTTTCATTCAGTCTGATTTATTCTTTGATACTCAAATCCATCGATAGTTTGAGCACCTTTGTGGTGTCTATAATGAGGTATCTGTTACAGAAATCCACCAGCCTGATGATTTCTTATTATTTTATTTCTCTTTTAAGCTCTCCCCCCACCCCCCACCCCACCCCACCCCACCCATCACCCACCCAATGCTCATTGCTCCATCTCCTTTGCTAACAGAAACTAGAATGTGAAAGTACTAAACGTGAATCCCACTTCTGGGACAGCATTTACAATTAGTTTCAATGTTGTCACATTAGTATTACATGGTTCCATGCACTCTCTTTTAGAGTATAGCCCCCACCACTCTTATGATCGCAATAAACTCACTATTTTGTCTCGAAACGTCGATAGTAATTATTGCAAACTGACCTCGCTTTCTTGTTTCATTCTGATCGGGAAATAATTTCAACACGGAGCTAAAAATATGTGTAATTTTATCATCATTCTGTACTCGACCTTGAACGAATACATTGGTCCCGCGTAGTTATATAGGTCGAGATTAGGGACTATCGACTCGTCTTTTATTTTTCCGTCCTGTTCTCACCATCCCAGTGGCGAAACGTGAAATTTGGCATCAATTTATTTTCTCCATTTAAATTCACCAACAAAGTCGAACGCTCCAGTCATCGGGGGTGACAGGCATTTCGACCTTTCTAATGTGTTTGAATGGGGGAAAAGGAACTGTGCCAAATCGCACGCTTTGCCACTGCATCATCCGCATCCCTTAAAGTATTTACGGGGGGGGGGGGATCTCTAAACCATATTTTTCTCCTTTCAATCAAAAACGTTGTCTAACTTCGTCGCCTCTCTTTTCTCTCTTCTTTGAGTAAAAACAAGATCGAAATATCAAAGGATTGAGTCTTATGGAACTGTGAAGCATTTAAAATTATAACGCGTTCTTTTCTTCTTCCTTTCCTATCCCTTAATTTTCTTCACTACTCTAATCGTTTCAGTAATTTTAAGGAACCAGCCGTCCCGATGACTGTGTGCAAGTTTCGATCCTTCCCACTGCTCTCTTATCATCAGGTGGGTGGAAAAAAATATAGCAAAAATATTTAATTATAAAACTCATAAGTTTAAACTCAAGAGGAAATAAAATGGAATAGAAAAGATAAGCAAACGAAAAAGTAAAACCAATTTGTGCATTAATGATGATGAATGCCGATTAAGAGAGAATATATGTTTCTATAACAGTCTTTTTCATTTTCCCCTTCCATTTTCCTCCCATCATTTCACACGCATTTTTCTGCCGATGTATCTTCGACTCTTCTCAACAGTGGCGGCTCGTGCGATTTGGCAACAGAGTTTTTATCCTATTTAAATACATGGAAAACAATCGAAACTCGAGGAGGCTGCCAGCCTCCGCTTGAATCGATTTTTTACCTAAGTTTAAGTGGGAAAAATGCATGGTTGCCAAATCTCACGGGCCGCTACTGCTTCCCAACGAATCGAAGTTAAGTTCGATAGTCAAACTGGGACGCGAGGTGGACGTCTGTGAGATGGTTGTTGAGATCTACTGGCTGAGGTGCCCCTTCTGGGATCCAATAGGCTGTAGGGGTCTCGTATGTTGTAAAGATCTACTGGTTGAGGTGCCCCCTCGGGTATCCAATAGACTGTAGGGATCTCGGGTCTTGTTTGTTGCTGGTTGAAAAGGGATCGACACACTGTATCCCCTCCGGTCCCGAAGGTGGGACCGGTTAAATATTTAAATATCCGCTCCCAGTTTTGACTATATCGCTATAACTTTGTCTATCGATAGTTTTGTCTTTATCCAGAATACGGGATCATCAGTCGAATTGCGCTCATGATGGGAGAGGGACTCTCTCTGGAAACTTACAGGAGGTGGAATATGAATTGGACTTTTTAACCTATGTTTTCTTTTAAATTTTATTTTCATTTTTATTTAAATTTCTCCTTAATTTTTTTCGAATGTAAAGCAGTGATGATTAGAGCTTTGGGCAGGACCGTTATTTGCGGTGGACATTCACGTTTGAAATCAAGGGTCGATAAAAAAGCGCCCAGCAATTTTTTTTTTTTTTTTTCTCAGAAGGAAAAAATGAAGGAAAGTGTAGGGAAGGAAGAAGAATACGAAGAAATGTTAAAATGTATGTATTTAATTTTAATTTTATATTTTTTTATTTTTTATTTTATATTATTTTTTATGTTTTTAATTTTAATTTAAAAAAAATAAATAAAATAAAATAAAATAAAAAAAATAAATAAATAAATAAATAAATAAATAAATAAATAAATAAATAAGTAAATAAATACATAAATACATAAATTAGAAAGGAGAGAGAAAAGAGAATGGAAAGATTGCAGGTTTCAGAATGGGAAGGTAAACCCCGTTGGTAGAGAACAATGTGAAACAGGATTCAAAGGATAAACGACAAGTCGGCTAATGAAGTAAAATAATTATTCTGGTTTGGGTGGAATTATATGAAAAAATTTACACCCCCCCTCCCCACGAAACGCCCTGGGTGTCTTGGGAAAATTTCAAACTGAACCAGGATTACAGTTCAGGATGGTAAGGGTGGGAAATTACGATTACTTGGGCTGTAGGAAATGGCCCTCCTTCTCCAAAAAAGTCCTGCGTTCAGGCTGCGACAGGTGAAGCATACCATTCCCTATCCTTACCAGGGTTTTAGCGAGGTTAAATAACTGATGGTTTACGGGGAGAACGGGTTTAGCGCTAAAGCTCTCTCAAAAGTCAAAGGAAGAAGGGCAATTCACAAATCGCTTACCTGGTTTTGCTCATTTAGATACCTACCCAAAGTTGCACGTGTTGCTTGGATTTTTTTTTTTTTTAATTTTTTTTATTTTTTTATGAGAGATATGACTGATGTTTGGAATGCCATTAATTTTATAAATTTTAGCGGGGAAATGGATACCCGGCCCCTGCCTGGGTATGCAATACGATTGCATATCCTGCTTCCTCACCGAGGCATCTTTGTCCCCGTTCGTTGTTAGTACATTTTAGTCTCAGGTCCCATTAATTTTAGTTTTATAATCGGCAGATTCGTTTTTGATAAAGGTCGATGTTGACTCATCTTCAAAAACTCATAGCTACACGGAAAAAAAAAACTACGGTGAAAATAACCATACGGATACCTGATTTTGGCACCAGCTAGATGTTATGGTAATGTTAACCAGAATTATACTATGTTTTGACTAGGTACTAGGTGATGTCACCTGATTGCATGTCGAATTTACTCAAAGTGTCGGTAAATGTACCATACGTCTGGTCAAGTTTACCATAACATCTAGCAGGTGCCAAAATCAGGTATCCGTATGGTTATTTTCACTAATCTTTTTTTTTCGTGTAAAGTATGGGACTTTTTAAAACTATAAGTGTTACTAATTAACTGTTACTAACTATAAGTATAACTTGGCAGAAAGTTATTTCCAAACTATCGAAAAGTAGATTTTTGGGACTCCTTTTTTTTTAAATCTACGAAAAATGTCAATGTCTTTCAGCTGTTTTTAATTTCTAGAAGAGAAATTTATTATCAGAGGTTAGTAATGAAATAGGACGATATAGAAACTGGATTTCCCAGGAAATCTTGATCTTCTCATAATAATCACGCTCATAAGTTTAAAATGGACGAAGAGAGAAAGAGGAATATTTCTGGATACGCCTCTTTTTCATAATGATCTATGCTTTTATGGATCCTCGGTTGAAAGGTTATGAAAATTCTCCTTTAAACGATACATTTGTGGTCAGGGTCAGGTAGACGCTATCACATGAGTCCTGCGTCGACGATTCGACGCAATTTGCATTACACGTTACCTGTACCTTTCTCGATTTTGAGAGAACAAACAAATAGAAAGGAAAGAGTATGCGTTATTTTTATTTGTGCTGCGAGTTGCATCGAGTCGTCGACGCAGGACTTATGTGCCTGTTTGTACTTTCATCAGCTGGTGATGTACCAGTTAGCTCCCTCTCCCCCCCCCTTCTCCACAATCTCTCACCAATCGTATATGAGCTCAGGAATAATTCAGGCTGTGGAATCAGTATTGGGAGTACTCACAACCAGTCTACTTACACGCTTTTTGAGCCAACTGCTTTGAGGGTCGAATAGTTTCGCGGATTCTCAAGTGTCAACATCAGGACTCACTCAGTCCCTGAATATCCGGCGCACAGTCGGTATTTAGGGGCTGCGTGATCCTGAATGTGTCCTTGAGAATCCCCGAAACCGACCTTGATCTACGTCAGCGCGGCTGGATTGACGATGGTCGAGGGAGTTACGAGTGCGCGAACATTAATGGCGATGACCTTGGCTCAGACGCGGGTCGCCTCGCAGCGACATCTTCGGGACTTTTCCTCAACTCTAGGGGCCCACTTCTTTTCTCGATTGTTGATATCATCAGATTGACGGAGTGTATGCACGCCGTTTGTCTAATGATATTGTCAGATGGGTGAAGAATTGTGGGTTCTATAGGCAGTGGTGACTCGTGAACTATCGATTATCGGTACATTATTTCCCCCATTTGAACCTATGCGAAAGAATCGATTGTTCGGAGGTTCAATTGAACTTCCAAGTATCGATTCTTTTTTGTAGGTTTTAATGCGCGGAGTGATTTATCGATACATTGTAATTCGCGATCCGCCTCTAACTTCTGGGTGAGGTGAAGTTGTGTGTGGTGCGCCTGGAACGTATTCAAAGCGGTTATTTTCAGGTGTTGGTGCTTTCATTGAATGCAGCGTTCCTTCTCTTCTTTTACCCGGCTTCCTCTATCTGTTCTTTTTGTTGTTTTTTTTCCTCAGTATGTCTCTCTGTACCTTTCAGGGCTGCCGTTTTGCGTATAATCAATGCTATTTTTCAATTCACCGATGATTCCACCGGTTTAGAAAATATTACACAATTCAGTTCAGTGCATGACTGTAATAAACTAAAATACTCGCATCTGTAATCTTTTCTCAACCGGTGGAGTCGTCGATGACTTTAAAAAACTTGCGGATATTTTAACTAATCAACGAAGTTTCCACCGATTACGGAAAGATTACAGATCAGAGTATTTTCGTGCATTACAGTCTTACACTGAACTGAACTGTGTAATCTTTTCTCAACCGGTGGAATCTTCGGTGAATAGAAAAATAGCATTGATTATACGCAAAACGGCAGCCCTGGTACCTTTCCTCCCTCTTCTATTTATTCTTAATGGAGCTCTTGCAAGGTTTTGCTGCAGCAAATGTAATATCAATTCTAGTGTGAAATGCTGCGAAAATAACGATGAGACCATTAAAAGAGTCTAAAACTTACTTCTAGCAAAAAACAAAAAAAAAAAACTTAGCTTGAAGTTTCGAGTGGCCACCCTTGCATATATGCACCAACCAATCTGCACCCCAAACAAACATCCGCCATCTTGCTTGTCAATCGGCGTAATTCACGTGTATCGCCTTTCGCGATCGCCAACAAGCAAGATGGCGGATGTTTGTTTGGGGTGCGGATCCGAGGTTGGTGCATACATGCAAGGGTGGCCACCCGAAATTTATTCAAGTTAAGTTTTCTCTGCGAGGAGTGAGTTTTAGATTCTTTTAATGGTCTCATCGTTATTTTCGCAAAATTTTACTCAAGAATCGCTTGTCCATTTGCCTGTAGCAAAACCATTCAAGAGAACCATTTTTGATTCTTTCTTTATCTTTCCCAATAATCTCTTTTAATTTTATTTCTTTCTTACCTTACCAACAATTTCTCCAATTTTTTTACGATTTATTCTCTTTTTTTCTTCTCTCCGGCCCTTTTATTCGTATTTTATTTCTCTCCTTTCTCTGCTTCTAATAACTCACGGCCTCATTTTCCATCAAATTTTTTAGTATCTCTCCTTCTCTTTTCTTACCACCCCTTTCTCCATTATTTTCGTATCTCATAATTTTCCTCTCTTAGTAGCTCAATGGTTATTGATCAGTTTGTCTAGATCTGTCTATTTTTTCTTTTCAGCGGGGGTTTTTTTTGGGGGGGGCAATCTTTCAACGTCGCATTTTATTCATCTAACCCCAAAGATATTATATACTATATAGATATTGAATGAGGCCCTACCTTAGGCGGGGAAAATGGACCTGCTAGGGGTTACACAAATTGGAAGATTCGCCGGCCATGTAGGCAGCGTGTTTTGCGATAGGCAAACATTCTCTCTCTCTCTTTCTCATGGAGAGAGAGAGAGAGAAAGACTCAGGTTTGCCTATGCGCAAAACAAGTTGCATACTTACAGGAATCGGGACCGTTTTATTCCCTAGCATTTGGTATCTATATAGTATATAATATCTTTGTCTAACTCCGTGTAAAAGGTCGAATCTATATGAATAATCTCTGATGCACTTAATGGACCGTCGTTTATCATGGGTTTAAATGAATAAAATGCAACACGTTCTTAGATCGCACGCCTTATTACCAATGGTCAGTAAATTGCAGCGTCTTTATATCAAAGATTATTTATACATACAGATATGGCACAAGCCATCTCGCCCGTGTTAATTGAAACATGGATAAAACGCTGGCCGTGATACAACCGGGCATACAGAGGGGATCATAAAGATTACAGAATTCTGGTTCGAAAAGATTACGTTTCCCACGTCTTTTCCTGTGGTTTTTTTTTTTTTTTGCGGAACTAGAACAAACACGGAACGTGAACAGTGGAACGTGGAACAGTTTTGTAACAGACATACATGGAAAATGTAATCTTTTGTCTGTAATTTTTATGACCCCCCTCTGTATGCCCGGTTGTATCACGGCCGGAGTCAACTTAACAAAGTTCGGACCTATGCCATATTTGTATGTATGAGTAATCTTTGGTTTATATATTTTCAGACAGTGAATTGAGTTGTGTCAGTTGACGCCTTAGCGTTTGGCTCAGGTAGGCCACATGCAATGCTTGTATCTATGGTTTGAAGTAATGCGAGTGGCCTACCTGCGTCAAAATCTAAGGAGACCACTGACATCACTCACTTCGCCAACGTGACGGTGATCGTGCGAACTATTTACTTAACTGCACGTATGGATATGTTGTAAAAAGAAGAAAAATAAAGACAAAGAACACAAAGAGGAAGATTGAAATTAAAGAGATGAGTGCAACATTACTTGATTTGAAGTTCGTGCGAACAAGGTGAACAACAGCTAGGAGGGTCCGAAGAATGTTTGGAATATCGGATTGGAAACGCGATGAACGAATACAGTACAACTTATTTTATCGTTCTTGATTCTTTTTAAATTTCACCATCCTCTTTTTTCCATGGACTGAGAAACGCACTAGTATATTACTTGTGGGTCATTATTTTGTAACGGGTGGGACATTCAGACGACTTTGAAATAATTTTTTTCAACTTTTTAATCATTTGAATGAAAAAACTATCCCACCAACAGAAAGATCTTAACTTCTAGATAGTGATAGGATTTTCAAAATTTAAAAAAAGTCTATCCAAAGCTGAGAAAAGAGCAAAATAAGAGTGTGTAACGGGTGAGACAGAAAATGGACAAGGTTTTTGAATCACCTCAGAAAAAGTTTAAACTCTGTGAGTTTTGAAGAGATAAAAATTCGGAAAAAATATTTGCTAAAGGTGAGGGTATAAGCTTTGATCCTATATAAAGTTTTTTTCATCTACTAAATTATTTTTCTAAAAAAAAATTAAAAAAGTAGCGTAACGGGTGGGACAGCTAGATTTTGTAACGGGTGGGACGCGTGTGATTTGGTCATTGAAAATACACATCAAACCTGCTGTAACATCAACACGTTTGACCTTATTAGATTTAGATAAAATTTTCGTCTCTGGTTGCATTTTAATGCAAAACAAGACTTCCAGGCACTAATTTTTAAATTTCAATTTTTGCATATCATGTCCACTTTACTGTAGAATGACCCTTGTTCAAGCGCTCTTAATTTTTCATTTATTTTTTTATCGTCCTTTTTTTCAACCGATTTTGAGCCATGAAGAATTTAATTTCACTCGTTCAAAGTGTTATTAATTTTTTCATGTATATTCATTGGAATCTTTACTCAATTTCGTTATCTTATAAGCCGTTCTACCTTCTCTCTTTTAGTTAAAAGTAACAGGTGAATTGTGCGCATTAATAAACTACTAAATTTCTCTTTTAGTTAGAAGTAACAGGTGAATTGTGCGCATTAATAAATTACTGAATAATTTCTAAGTGCGAAAAACTTATTTTTAATTTTTTTTTTTTTTTTTTTTTTTTTTTTTTTCCAATAAAAGAAAATTTCCTTGGAGTGTTTTTTCTTTCTTTCTTTCTTTCTTTCTTTCTTTCTTTTTTCGCGTGGATCTGTGCTTGTGCGTAATAGTGTTCGAACTATCGGCTGACTTCTTCACCCCTTCTTCAAGCAGACGGCTGAGGTTAGTTACATTTTTTCCTCTTCATATACTTTTCTTCGCCAACCAAGGAGTTGCTTTACTCATTTGATTATGTCCCAGTGGCGGCTCGTGCGATTTGGCAACAGTGTTTTTATCCTATTTAAATACATGGAAAACAATCGAAACTCGAGGAGGCTGCCAGCCTCCGCTTGAATCGATTTTTTACCTAAGTTTAAGTGGGAAAAATGCATGGTTGCCAAATCTCACGGGCCGCTACTGTTATGTCCTTCTCTCTATTTTTTCCTCCGTTTACTGTAACTTCCAAATGTAACGTTCTCTCTCTAGCTCGCGACCTTCCACCCATTTTCACCCAAAAGTCATACTCATTCTCCTCAAATCCGGCATTTCCGCCTCGCGTTCTGATTCGTAAAAATCGATTAATGTTTCCGGATCGTGCAAAAAATCCTCATCGAATTTCACGTTCAGTTAAAGAGAAAAGAGAAAATCTGGAAACGTCTGTTAACATCAATCTGGAAGCCACCCCACTCCAACTAACATTATCTGATTAATTCATGGGCGGTTTCATGGTGCCTTTGGTTTTTTCTTGAGTTTCTCGGTTTCGGAGATACATACGTGTAAAGTTGTAAAAAATCGTGTGTGTAGTGACGTCACTACGCGGAATTCCCATTTAAAACAATGTATTTTGGGCCAAAATCTCTTCTCTGGAACAATGGGACACAATTAGAAACTAAAGGCATCTTTGTTCTCAGCTCATCAAGTACTTTCATTTTCTTTATAAAAAATACAACATTTCAGACCCTTAATGCAACTGCCCCATTGCCTTTCTCTCTCCTCCAATTTAAAAACGTGCGTTAGAAAAGGATAGCTGAGGGGGCCAAAGTCACGTGATGGCCCCCCTCTGCTATCCTTTTCTAACACATAAAATCAAATGGAATGAGAGAGAGAAAGACAATGCCCGGTATCCGCCCATGAATTAAAGAGGGCCCCGGGGTTCCAAGACACAAGAGGTGTATAGTTACGGGCCTTGACCTTTCCCATGTTTGTTTGCGTCTGTGATGGGCAAACGTCAGTTTTTGAATAACCATGAATAATTAACTAAAATAATTCACATAATTCTCTTGTTATTCCTAATAGTAAATCGAAGTTTTGACTCTACCAGCATATTCATTTGTCATAAGATGAATGACTGGTAGTGTTGAAACTTTGATTTACTAATAGGAATAACGTGAGAAAAGTGCGAATAATTTTAGTTAATTATTCATGGTTATTCAAAAAATTATTATTGCCCATCACTGGTTTGCGTTAGGATTGAGGAAGCCCTGGTGATGAACAGGTCTGTATTTCCTCATTTAAAATAACATTGAAGATGCCCCGGTAGACCAGAAGGAAAGTTTGGGGTAGCTTTCGTGATGAACAGGTCTGCTCGTAAGTCCAATTTCCCATTCAAATTCACACTGGCGATATGGCCCGGAAGAGCCTGCAGGTGTGGCGTTTTAAGAACCATCTGCCATGTTCGCGGTAAAGGAAGTCCCGGTGATGAACAGATCTGCTCTCAAGTCTACTTTTCTATTCAAAATAATATAGGCGTTGTCTCGAAAGAGCAGATAGGGCGTTTTGAGAACTCGGCCATGCTGGCGGTAGGAAACCCTCGTGATAAACAGGTCTACTCGTTAGTCTATTTTCCCACTTAAAAAAACATTGAAGGTGCCCCGAAAGAGCCGGGGGAAGTTTCAAGAGCCCTTTATAATGTTGGCGTTAGGAAGCTCTCATGATGAACAGGTCTGATCGTAAGTCTAACTTCCCATTCAAATTCACATTGGCGATGGCCCGGAAGAGAAGATGAGCCGTTTTGAGAACTAACTGCCATGTTGGCGGCAGGAAGTCCTTGTGATGAACAGATCTGCTCTTAAGTCTACTTTCCCATTCAAAATAATATAGGACATGCCTTGGAAGAGCAGATATAGCGTCAGGAACGTCATTTCAAGTTCGGCTTGGGGGGGGGGGGCAAGTATCTTATGACCTTTTTTTTTTTTTTTTTTTTTTTTTTTTTTTTTTTTTTTTTTTTTTTTTTGCTCATCATTATAATTTTCGGCTTGGAGGGGGCTAAAAAATCGGATAACCTTTTTTTTTTTTTTTTTTTTGCTCATCAACATAATTTTAGAGCCAAAGAGCCGTCTTTTGGGGGCAAAAATCGGATGACTTTTTTTTCTTTGCTCATCAATATACTTCGTGCCAGTTTTTGAGCCCGACTTCAAATCCTTGGGGGGGGGGCAATTGCCCCCCCAGCCCCCCCTAAATGACGCCCATGTATAGCGTGTCGAAAACTCTCTGCCATGTTGGCGGTAGGAAGCCCTTGTGATGAACAGGTCTGCTCGTAAGTCTATTTTCGCATTCAAAATAATATAGGCAACACCTCGGAAGAGTAGATGGGACGTTTTAAGAACCCTTTGCCTTAATCGCGATACGAAGTCCTGTTGATGAACAGGGACCAATAAATGTTCGGTACAGACGGTCCTGCACCCAGATGATCGGTGTGCACTTACGGCCGCTTAAAAGCACACGTAAATGCTCACCAGCCAACGTCTTTCGGGGACCGTCGGTACCGAACATTTATTGGTCCCAGGTCTGCTAATGAGTGTGTTTACCCATCGTGGATAACATTGAAGATGCCCCGGAAAAGCATAGAAGAAGATTTGAGAGCCCTTAATATCGTTGGGGTTAGGAATCCCTCGTAAGGAACAGGTTTGCTCGAAACAAAATTTAACTCAAAGATGTCCGCATCTCCCTTTGAATCGCCTTCAATACAAAGAGACGCAAAACCAACTCCGGGGTGCCGCAACTGTTATCTCTCACACTTCGAGTCGTGCTGAGCGAAGGCGCGGTATCTCGGTTTCTCGACTGCTGGCCCATTAACCAGCTATATGACAACAGAGAGGCCAATAGTGCCAGTAGCGTAACTAGAAATCATTCTATCTCTCTTTTTACTCATCCGAATGTACAGGTGGAAAAAGGATGGGAAGAGGGGATTGATCCCCCTTCCTATCCTTTTCTAACTTACACATTTTAATGGACAAAGTGAGAGAAAGGTAATTTCTATTCACGCCACTGGATAGTGGCGATGAAATACATATGAGTTCTATCCCAAAGTGTGCCAGCATGGACGATCTGATTCTGGTTTGTTTGCCTCGTATTTTTTAACCTCAAATCAAAAATTGTAACTAATTTCGTGGAAATTGGTTTTAAATGAAAGTACAAGTGTTTTAGAGTGACTGTCTCATGTTTGGACACGGAATTCTAATACGACTATCCAGCAGGCCGATTCTTGAAATTCACGACTTTTTGGTGACTGTCTCATGTTTGGACACGGAATTCTAATACGACTATCCAGCAGGCCGATTCTTGAAATTCACGACTTTTTGGTGACTGTCTCATGTTTGGACACGGAATTCTAATACGACTATCCAGCAGGCCGATTCTTGAAATTCACGACTTTTTGGTGACTGTCTCATGTTTGGACACGGAATTCTAATACGACTATCCAGCAGGCCGATTCTTGAAATTCACGACTTTTTGGTAGACTGGATAAGAATAGAAAACGGTAATTTGTGGAGACGAGTCACCTGACGTAGTTGCCAAGTCTAATCAAAATACGGAATTTATCTATGGTTATCAGGTACTCCAAGACTGCCCGATAACCAATTAGATAAATTCTGTAGTTTGATTAAACTTGGCAACCACCTGACTCACCTCTACCGATCACCGTTTTCCATTCTTATCCAGTCTACCCAAAAGTCGTGAATTTCAAGGATCAGGTGAGAAAATTGTGCACATTTCTGTTATGTGTCAGTTTCTTTAACTCGAAAATCCTTCCAGAACATGGTTCGTGGTGCCTTGAAAAGTCCTTGAATATCCTTGATTTTATGTTTTGTTTTTCATATGCTTAAATATCCTTGAATTTTAATGAATTCGTCAAATGTACTGGAAAATCCTTGAAAATGACCGGCTTCAGCTTGCCATTTCGTTAATAGTTTTGTTTGTGTGTCTGACAATGAGTAATGTCGTGTCACGCAAAGTCATGAGAAAGGATGCGTGACATATAGAAGGAACTTTTTTCTTTCTTTTATTTATTTTTTTATGAACTGTTCTCCACTGATTAGTGCACTCTTATGTGACAATCAACTGGAGTTTTTTCTGCCTCTGAAAAATTGGTATAATAATACTTCGCTTTTGCTTGTCGGAAGTCCTTGAAATCCTGCAAAAAGTCCTTGTAAAGTTCTTGAAAATCCTTGATTTTTCTTTAAAAAATCTACCATGAACCATATTCAGAAGAAACAATTACATCGATTTCTGTGTCTAAATAGCCACTCGAAAACACTTGCACTTTTTAAAAAACCTTTCTGTGCGTTTAATCTTGTAATTTTTTCTCAAAATCCCATTCCTCCCTTTGATTCTATGTAAAACGATCGATTTGAAAGTGAAGCAGTGCTTCACCGCAGTCACAGGCCTGCAGAATCTTCCACAACCTCTGTATTCTTCTGCAATCCCTACAATTTTTTGCCGCACGAACGTTGTTTTGCCACACTCTTTGCAAGAAGGTTGCCACACAACTTTTAACCCTCCACTGCATGACCTTTTTTTTTTTTTCCAGTCAAATATGGATTTTTCAATTTACTAGGTGGTCAAATACATAACAGGAAAAATTGTGAAAAAAATGATTGGACGGTTTTTCCGTCGAAATTATTATTTTTCTGCTTTAAACCCGTTTCTTACACATGCTATAATACCATAAAAAATGGCGGGAAAAAAGGAAAACGACTTTTTCTTCAAATTTTCAAAAAAAATAATAATAATACTTACCTTACTTGGATTTTTCAAAACGCAAATGCCGAAAGCTTAGGAAAAGCAATGAAATTGGGGTTGATTTTGGATATGAGGGGAGCAAATTTTCCATTATTAAATGCAGTATAATGAGGGCTGGTAGTATTTCGTAAAATGTTTGAGCCGGTATTATGTTTTCTTATAATGTGACACTGGTGATTCAATTTGAAATAAGTCGAAATACGCATTGCAATGTCCGATGTAGGGCTTTTTACATTATGTGTCACCAGGGTCACACTATGCAGTGAAAGGTTTTCGCCTCTTTCGCCACACACTTTTTAATTTTTGCCACAATTTGCCACAAAATTTCCTTTTTTGCCACCTTGATCAAACGAGCCGCGATTGCCGGATAGGAAAAATTCTGCAGGCCTGACCAGCAGGGCTGCCGTTTTGCGGATAATTAATGCCATTTTCCAATCCACCGATGATTTCACCGGTTGAGAAAAGATTACACTGTTCAGTTCAGTGTATGAATGTAATGAACTAAAATACTCTCATCTGTAATCTTTTCTCAACCGGTGGAGTCGTTGATGACTTCAAAAAACTTGCGGATATTTTAATCAATTAACTGAGTTTCCACCGATTAAGGAAAGATTACAGATCAGAGTATGTTCGTGCATTACAGTCAATCACTGAACAGAACTGTGTAATCTTTCCTCAACCGGTGGAATCATCGGTGAATAGAAAAAATAGCATTGATTATACGCAAAACGGCAGCTCTGCTGACCAGTCAAATCGATTGTTGCGCATAGATTCAAATCGGAGGATCTTTTTTAAAAACCCTTATCTCATGGTATTATTAATCTCACCCCACTCACTGTGATCACTGTTGATTGATTCTTGTTTGATCCCGGAATCGCTCTTTTCGTCCTTATCCGTCGACGATTTGTCCGTCTCGATTTTGGCCTTCCTCTGGATCTTCTTCATCTTCGCTCGCTGATTTTGAAACCAAACTTGAACCACTCGCACGCTTAGACCGGTGTCCTTAGCCAAAGCTTCGCGCACCTAAACATATCAAAACACACACACTATCGATCAGAATGGGTCTGTTGCAAACTTTTGCTACAACAATTAAGAGTGTTTAATCTAATGTAAAATCACCTGAAAAGTCTATTGGTGGCATCAGAAAATCATAAAATGCAATAATAAAATCACAAGAGGCGTTTAATGAAATCCAATATGGCGGAGAAATATCGAGCAATCTGTATGCATGCACCGTGAACATCCAAGGATGGCCAACTTTGACAACCTCACTGGAGGTAGAGGTTGAGTGTTTGTTTACGTTGTGATTGGTTGTGATCGATATTGTGAGGTTGACTATCCTTGGATGTTCGTGATGCATGCATACAAATTGCTCGATATTTCTCCGCCATCTTGGATTTCATTAAACGCCTCTTGTGCGTTTATTAGTGCATTTTATGACTTTCTGATGTCACCAATGGACTTTTCAGGCGATTTTACATTAGATTAAACACTCTTAATTGTTGTAGCAAAAGTTTGCAACAGACCCATTCAGCAATAACTTAAATAAGTTAGAGTAACTAACCACGGAGAAAAATGTTGTACTATGAATCGACGGAATTCTGATGAAAATTCCTCGGAAAGGAATGAGGCTGTTGCACACTTTTGCTATAAGCTATTTCATAGTCGATTCTGGTGGAAAACCTCGAAAGATAAAGATGGCAGCACTAAAAACTTCCGAAATCCACTCCTAAACTCGATAAACGCTTTTATTTGCGGGAGCGTAATGGTGGCTGAGGGTAGTAACAATGGGAGATTGCCATCTAACAATATACTGTAACTCTATCAAGAAGTGACCAATAATGAGAGACGACTTTCATTTGACACCGGTGTCACTAGGTGTTGCGGCACCATTCATCGGATGTGGATCATCACTCTGATGACTAATTACTCTATGAATCATCCTTGTCAGCATAGAAAGAGTGACGAAATTAAGATAGGAATCTCCCATTGTTACTGCCCTCGGCCACCAGTACGCCCTCGCAAATAAAAGCGTTTATTGAGTTTAGTAGTGAATTCCGGAAGTTTTTAGTGCTGACATCGTTATTTTTCGAGGTTTTTACACCAGATTCGACTGTTATATCGCGTATAGCAAAAGTGTGCAACAGCCCCATTCTGAAAATAGAAGTCTTGAAAGAAAGTTTGTTTAGAACCAGGGACGGCAATCGGTACGATGTATCGCTCTACTAAGACACAGTCTATTTGGTTTAACACAACAAACGAAAACACTAAAGATTGGAGTTGGACATTTCGACCCCAAAATTTCGACTCTTTGTCAATAGGAGCATCGGAGTTTTCGAGTGGTTGTTCAATTTTTTTTTATAGTTCGTATAAACCCTCTTAAGCGAAAACTAATCAGTATTCAGGGCTGACAATTTTCCGACATTAGTTTTCCGTGGTCCGTAACACATCCCCAAAGTTTTGTTAAGGGGAGGTTGTAATCTCTATCTTCACCATGTTAATGTACCAAACTTTTGGTACAAATTTCTCACGACCATTTGCACTTGGAGAGCTCTCCCCTCCTCCCCCCCCCACTTCAAAATTTATATCTTGAGAAGCTTAACTTTAGTAAGTAACTAACTTGTATTTGTTCTTTTAACTAAACGGACATGGCACTTTCCTTGTGGGAATTGCTTTCCAACGGACAAATCTGAAAGTGAGATTTGTTGTTCTCCGTGAAATGCTAAAAAATGCGTTCCACGGCACCGATGCCAGATAGTATGACAAGTATAAAAGTTATTAAAGTCTAAAATTACCGTTTTACACAGTGCTCTGCGCATTGGCATCAGTAAAGAGCCAACCAGAAAGACAGGTTTGCTCGTAAGTTTGTTTTCCCATTTAAAATAACATTGGCGCAGCCCCGGAAGAGCAGAGGGGATGTTTTTAGAGCCCTCCGCTTTGTTAGTGATTAACAGACCACCAGAAAGACAGGTTTGCTCGTAAGTTTGTTTTCCCATTTAAAATAACATTGGCGGTGTCCCGGAAGAGCAGAGGGGACGTTTCGAGAGCCCTGCGCCTTGTTAGTGATTAATAGACCACCAGAAAGACAGGTTTGCTCGTAAGTTTGTTTTCCCATTTAAAATAACATTGGCGGTGTCCCGGAAGAGCAGAGGGGACGTTTCGAGAGCCCTGCGCCTTGTTAGTGATTAATAGACCACCAGAAAGACAGGTTTGCTCGTAAGTTTGTTTTCCCATTTAAAATAACATTGGCGGTGCCTCGGAAGAGCAGAGGGGACGTTTTTAGAGCCCTCCACCTTGTTAGTGATTAACAGACCACCAGAAAGACAGGTTTGCTCGTAAGTTTGTTTTCCCATTTAAAATAACATTGACGGTGTCCCGGAAGAGCAGAGGGGACGTTTCGAGAGCCCTGCGCCTTGTTAGTGATTAATTGACCACCAGAAAGACAAGTTTGCTCGTAAGTTTGTTTTCCCATTTAAAATAACATTGGCGGTGCCCCGGAAGAGCAGAGGGGATGTTTTTAGAGCCCTCCGCCTTGTTAGTGATTAACAGACCACCAGAAAGACAGGTTTGCTCGTAAGTTTGTTTTCCCATTTAAAATAACATTGGCGGTGTCCCGGAAGAGCAGAGGGGACGTTTCGAGAGCCCTGCGCCTTGTTAGTGATTAATAGACCACCAGAAAGACAGGTTTGCTCGTAAGTTTGTTTTCCCTTTTAAAATAACATTGGCGGTGCCCCGGAAGAGCAGAGGGGACGTTTTGAGAGCCCTGCGCCTTGTTAGTGATTAATAGACCACCAGAAAGACAGGTTTGCTCCTAACTTTGTTTTCCCATTTAAAATAACATTGGCAGTGCCCCGGAAGAGCAGAGGGGACGTTTCGAGAGCCATGCGCCTTGTTAGTGATTAATAGACCACCAGAAAGACAGGTTTGCTCGTAAGTTTGTTTTCCCTTTTAAAATAACATTGGCGGTGCCCCGGAAGAGCAGAGGGGATGTTTTTAGAGCCCTCCGCCTTGTTAGTGATTAACAGACCACCAGAAAGACAGGTTTGCTCGTAAGTTTGTTTTCCCATTTAAAATAACATTGACGGTGTCCCGGAAGAGCAGAGGGGACGTTTCGAGAGCCCTGCGCCTTGTTAGTGATTAATTGACCACCAGAAAGACAAGTTTGCTCGTAAGTTTGTTTTCCCATTTAAAATAACATTGGCGGTGCCCCGGAAGAGCAGAGGGGATGTTTTTAGAGCCCTCCGCCTTGTTAGTGATTAACAGACCACCAGAAAGACAGGTTTGCTCGTAAGTTTGTTTTCCCATTTAAAATAACATTGGCGGTGTCCCGGAAGAGCAGAGGGGACGTTTCGAGAGCCCTGCGCCTTGTTAGTGATTAATAGACCACCAGAAAGACAGGTTTGCTCGTAAGTTTGTTTTCCCTTTTAAAATAACATTGGCGGTGCCCCGGAAGAGCAGAGGGGACGTTTTGAGAGCCCTGCGCCTTGTTAGTGATTAATAGACCACCAGAAAGACAGGTTTGCTCGTAAGTTTGTTTTCCCTTTTAAAATAACATTGGCGGTGCCCCGGAAGAGCAGAGGGGACGTTTTGAGAGCCCTGCGCCTTGTTAGTGATTAATAGACCACCAGAAAGACAGGTTTTCTCGTAAGTTTGTTTTTCCATTGAAAATAACATTGGCGGTGCCTCGGAAGAGCAGAAGGGGACGTTTCGAGAGCCCTGCGCCTTCCCTTCTAATTCTTTCTATCCCTATAATTCGTTTCTCCTGATACTTCTTTTGAAGTAAAGTCGTGTTGTCGCTGTTTTTTTTTGTTTTGTTTTGTTTTTTTTTTTTTTGACGGGTCGACGCGGTCTGTTGTACTGTGATCGAAGGGTGCTTTGGACCAAGTTTTTATTTTGTTGTTTGCCGTCCCTACCGAACATTTTTTAGGCTCTGACTCAAGGAAGTGGTGTTGCATTTTAAGATCTTACCTTTCTGCAGGGTTTCGGGCTAACCTCGAACGAGGCCTTGAACTGTCTCCTCTGTGCTGACGTAAGGATTGTCCTGGGCCTCTTCGGTCCTCGCCGTCCGTCTCTTGGTCTGCTCGTATCATCAAGCAACATCTCATCTGTAGCCAACAAAAGAAAATATATCAAACATCATTAACGAGAGAGATTAATTCCGACATATTTGGGAATAAGTCTGTTGCAAACTTTTGCTACAACGTTTTAGAGTGTTAAATCTAGTGTAAAATCACCCGAAAAGTCCATTGGTTGCATCAGAAAGTCATAAAATGCAATGATAAGCTCACCAGAGGCGTTTAATGAAATCCAACATGGCGGATAAGTATCGAGCAATGTGTATGCATGCACCACGAACATCCAAGGATAGTCAACCTCATAATATCGATCACAACCAATCACAACGTAAACAAACACATAACCTCTACCTCCAGTGAGGTTGTCAAAGTTGGCCATCCTTGGATGTTCGTGGTGCATGCATACAGATTGCTCGATATTTCTCCGCCATCTTGGATTTCATTAACGCCTCTTGTGAGTTTATAATTGGATTTTATGACTTTCTGATGCCAACAAAGGACTTTTTAGGCGATTTTACTGGAGACTAATCACTCTCAATCGTCGTGGCAAAAGTTTGCAATAGACCCATTTAAATAGAAATCTCCCAAGATACCCGTATCTCTCCGCCGACCGCCAATAAGCCTCATTCTGATACTGAAAAAAAAAGACTCCCCGAAAAATGTGCGATTCTTTGTACGGGATTCAGTACAATTTCCAGAATTCTACTGTTTCTATCATAATTCTTGAAATTTTTTTTCAGAAAATCCTAGTTCTTTGACCATATTCTGGTCAAAGTATAGGCACTAGACTTTCCGTCGTTCATATGTCGTTGCGCTCGGGTGCTCCTGATAATATGATTAGAATCTGGCATTATGACTTATCGCTTTATGATACCTGCGTCTCTCCACCATTAAACCCGATTTTGAGGGTGAATTTCGAGATCTTTTAGTGCACTCATCGCCATGTTTACATATTTTTATGCTAGAATGAAGTCTTCAATCCCCTGTAGCAAAAGTTTGCAAGAGCCCCATTGGTCACCACCAGGCAGCTCAATCTAAGTTCCAAAACAATCGATACTTTAACATAGGTTTAAACGGTTCGAAGAAACAAAACTCGCGCTAGTTTCAACTCCGCTGCCTGCGTCTCTGTGCGGCGAGGGTCGGCTCTTTAAGCACAAAGTTGATGGCTGACGCGGAATGAAGACGCGGAAACATGTTTATGAGTCTCGTTTCGCCATCTCCAGGCCACCCCCTCACTCTTCTCTTAACCCCCATTCCACCACCCGTCAGCCCCCCCCCCCCCCGTCTTTTTCGATTTCCCTCTTTATCGTCTCTACCGCCGCTCACTGGATCGGAAGAGGTTGATCCAGCTCCCACAAGGAATGTGCTATCGTCAAAAAAATTGCATACTTTCGGCGTCGATAGAGCTCGTTGAAACGCTCTCATAAGTGTCCAGTTTTTTTTTTCAATGGGGCTGTTGCACACTAATTTTGCTGCACGGAAAAAAAAAATTACGGTGAAAATAACCATACGGATACCTGATTTTGGCACTTGCTAGATGTTATGGTAATGTTAACCAGAAGTATACTATGTTTTGACTAGGTACTAGGTGATGTTACCTAATTGCATGTCGAATTTACTCAAAGTATCGGTAAATGTACTATATTTCTGGTCAAGTTTACCATCATCTAGCAGGTGCCAAAATCAGGTATCCGTATGGTTATTTTCACTAATCTTTTTTTTCCGTGTATAAGCGATTTAATAGTCGATTCTGGTGTAAAAACCTCCAAAAATAACGATGGCAGCACTAAAAACTTCCTAAAAACTTCCGGCTTTACTCTAGTAATTGTGAAAATCTACAGCCAACTTAGGAAAAATAAAATACACCGTGTAAACGGATGTCACCGATGTATCATTTATCCGAACTCTTGAGTAGAGAAAACAACATGTAAACTTATAAGGAAAATCATTGTTTAAATAACTTGAAAAAATGAACCTCACTGGTGGGGCTGTTGAACACTTTTGCTATAAGCGATTTAAGTAATAGTCGATTCTGGTGTAAAAACCTCCAAAAATAACGATGGCAGCACTAAAAACTTCCGAAATCCACTCCTAAACTCGATTAACGCTTTTATTTGCGATGGCGTAGTGGTGGCTGAGGGTAGTAACAATGGGAGATTCCCATCTAACAATATCGTAAATCCATCAAGAAGTGACCAATAAGAGACGACTTTCATTTGACACCGGTGTCACTAGGTGTTGCGGTACCATTCATCGGATGTGGATCATCACTCTGATGCGACTAATTACTCTGTGAATCATCCTTGTCAGCATAGAAAGAGTGACGAAATTAAGAGATAGACATCTCCCATTGTTACTGCCCTCGGCCACCATTATTCCGTTGCAAATAAAAGCGTTTACTGAGTTCAAAGAGTGGATGTCGGAAGTTTTTAGTGCTGCCATCGTTAGTTTTCGAGGTTTTTACACCAGAAACGACTGATAAATCGCTTATAGCAAAAGTGTGCAACAGCCCCATTTTGGTCAACTGGGAAGGGGAGGAGGGGGGCTCAAAGTCAAAATTTCAAAGTCCCTTAACCTTCGCCCAAATTATTATTTTGACTTGTACTTTACGCCAAAAAAGATTCATCTTTAAAAGAGCTTTCGATTAATGTGTATTAATGTCCAATTAAAAAAAAAAATGTGTAATCAGTTTTTATCAATTAGTACATATTTTTATAGTGTTATTTTTTAGTGCATATTTCCAATGACGCGTATTCCTCTCGGTGCGAGGGTGACGCGAGCCATTGAAAATATGTACTGACCACACCGTAATTTCGGAGGTGCGCAACATACCGTTTAAAAAAGCATTTCCCCGGCCGGATCCCAGGTTGTGCCATTCGGAAAATCATATTTTTGACTTTTACATCCATAGTTTTTTAATCTCCTACGTGCGTTGCGCGTATTTTTTATAGACTCAAAAAACCAAACTTTTTTGTTCAAAAAATTAAAAAAATTGACTTCACAGTTTTTAATTGGACTCTAATACACATCTATCGAAAGCTCTTTTAAAGATGACTCTTTTGGCGTAAAGCATACAAGTCAAAATAATAATTTGGGCGAAAGTTATAGGACTTTGAAATTTTGACTCTGAGCCCCCCTCCCCCCTTTCCAGTTGACCAACGGAAAAAAACTGAACTTTTTTTAACGCGTTTCAACGAGCTCTATCGACCCTGAAATTGTGACATTTTTTTGAAGATAGCCCATTCCTTACACGGAAAAAAAAGATTAGTGAAATTAACCATACGATAGCTGATTTTGGCACCTGCTAGATGTTATGGTAAACTTGACCAGAAGTATGGTACATTTACCGATACTTTGAGTAAATTCGACATGCAATCAGGTAACATCACCTAGTACCTAGTCAAAATATAGTATACTTTTGGTTAACATTGCCATAACATCTAGCAGGTGCCAAAATCAGCTATCGTATGGTTAATTTCACCGTAGTTTTTTTTCCGTGTATGGGAGCTGCATCGACCTCTTTGATGTTGTCACGACATCATCTCGTGAACAAAAAAAAATCAAGACAAGGAACACCAGTGGCGTCGCGTGCAGTTTGGCAACAATGTATTATATCCATTTAAACTCATGTAAAAGATCGATATCAGGGGGTGCACAGTGCACAAGGAAAATTCGATATTTTTAACGAGTTTAAATGGAGCTGTTGCATTGTTGCCAGATGGCACGCGACGCCACTGAGGAACTCTAAATGAATGGCAAAATAATGTTTAAGTAGGATAGATTTTTTAAATATTTTAAAATAAGATCAATTAATTATCGATTTTATGACTGTAATAATAAGTCCAGATTCAATGAGCTACAATATTATGTCTTTTTCAGTACGGTGGTTCGTGCTTTTATAGGTAACAACGCTTTTCCTCCATTTAGAACTATAATCATCGATTGGGATTGATGACATGGGCGGATTCAGGGAATTGTCTGTCTCTCTCTGCTCCCATTTGAAAACGTGCGTTAGGAAAGGACAGAAGAGGGAGCCAAAGTTACGCGATGGCCCCCTCTGCTATTCTTTTCTAACACATAAGTTCAAATGGAAGGAGAGAGAGACAGACAATTCCCTGTATCCGCCAATGATTGATGACCACCAGGTTCGGATTGCCCATGCTGTTAAACTTTGAGATAGATCTTGTAACAATATGTATCGGCCTCTAGCTCTATCCAGTGGCGTAGCAATGTAGCATGCTATTTGGCGACGTTGCCCTTCGTCCAATTAAAGCCATGAAAAAGATCGAAGTTCGGTGAACACCTTCGCATTCGACCTTTTACACAGGTTTAAATGAACACTGTACAACGTTGCCAAATTACACGCAACATTAAAGTCTCTATCACCATAGCTTGTTGATATTACACGGTTCTTAAAAAAAAAAAAAATTCAACCCTCAAACGACGTTTCTGTAGCGGAGCACAATAAATTTCCTTGTCCTGTAAAATCCTTGTAGTGTTCCACTGTTCGCCGCGCGGCTGTTCCATTGCGTTCCGCGTTCAGTAGACTTTTCACGGACCCGTGACTCGGCGGAATGGAACGCGGAATGAAATTGGACGGAATCAAAAAAAGGGGGAGGGTTACAACTCTTAACAAGGGGTCGTTCCCGCTCACTTTCCCTCTCCCCCTCCCCCTGTCAGTTTTAGGGTGCCGCCAGCAATACGTATTTAGCATCCGTGGAATTCTTTCGCCGCCGATCAGTTTAACTACCTACAATTTATTTCGGCGGAATTCCTTCTTATCTCTCTCTCTCTCTCTCTCTCTCTCTCTCTCTCTCTCTCTCTCTCTCTCTCTCTCTCTCTCTCTCTCTCTCCCCCCTCCCCGTCTCCACTTCTCCCGAAACTCACCCATTCTTTATTTCTTTTCAGTAACTTTATTTTATTTTTTTTTTAATTTTTTGCATCGGCTCCCTATTTTATTTCATCCTGCTTTTGAATGGATAAGCAGCGAGTCTTGAGCTGGAGGGGTAGCAAGGAATTTTCTGTTGTTTTGCATCATTCATCGATGATTTCAATCGGTTGATTCAATGATTACTCCAACGAGCGAGTTGTAACCATAGCAATGCTTTCTGGGACGTAATTCTGAAGGCGGACGTTGCTCGTGCAATATGGCATCAATGTTTGTTGATCATTTGAACCTATGTGTAACAATCGATTGTCGGCGAATAACTGAGTTTAGTTATTTTTAAGTTCATTAAATACTATATCCTAATCAAAAAAGTTAATAAAACTTGATGGTTTTAATCTAGTCAGTATTCAAGTGGCCCCTAAGTTCTATAAAAAAGAATAATTAAAATCAATCGATCGTCGACAAAACAGTGCTTCACCATCGAATCGATCGTTTTACATCAACCAAATGGAGGTAAATCGTTGTTGCTGCAAACTGCACGCGCCGTCATTGAAGAGGCAGCTGTCGCGGAGATATCTAATGGACATTTTACCATCTGTGAGTGTAAATAAATGCGTGTTGTTTCGAGTATGATGTTAGAGCACACGCATTTTGAGTATCGGGCTGACGGGTTATATGACAAAGAGCAGTACTTACATGCTTACGAAATGCATCAAAGTGGATCGGTAAAGGATTGCTTATCAAAGAGTTACGACTCGTTGCAAACCAACCGCTCACCGATGTACTTCGATACATTTTGGAAGCAGACATTACTACTTGTCGGAATCTGTTACCCCCTATACCCTATCCCCCACTCCCCCCTATTCGCACCTTCCCTATTCGTTTTTCTTATTTTGATGAGTCCTGACCTGAGGTATTGCGGTAGAGAGGCTGATACATGTTATAATAATTAAGTCCTATCTGACAGTAGTGTGACAGCATGGGCGTTCTAATGGGGCTATTGAACACTTTTGCTATAAGCGATTTAATAGTCGATTATGGCGTAAAAACCTCAAAAAATAACGATGGCGGCACTAAAAACTTCCAAAATCCACTCCTAAACTCAATAAACGCAGTTATTTGCGCGAGCGTAGTGGTGGCCGAAGGCACTGACAATGGGAGATTCCTATCTTAATTTCGTCACTCTTTCTATGCTGACAAGGATGATTCACAGAGTAATTAGTCATCAGAGTGATGATCCACATCCGATGAATGGTACCGCAACACCAAGTGACACCGGTGTCAAATGAAAGTAGTCTCTTATTGGTCACTTCTTGATGGAGTTTCAGAATTGTTAGATGGGAATCTCCCATTGTTAGTGCCTTCGGCCACCATTACGCTCCCGCAAATAACTGCGTTTATTGAGTTTAGGAGTGGATTTTGGAAGTTTTTAGTGCCGCCATCGTTATTTTTTGAGGTTTTTACGCCATAATCTACTATTAAATCGCTTAGAACAAAAGTGTGCAATAGCCCCATTCTGGTTTTTTTTTTTTGCCTGACTTTTGTTAACCGCGAAAGAAACATATGAGGCAAACAAACCAGAGGGTCAATCATTTACTTCATCGTTAAACCGATCGATAAGACTGTGTATGAGTGATTCTATTGGTCGAATATTGTGAAACTTGGCTGTTGCTATGGTAACCATCGTTGTAGTGTCCGTTTTTTAAAGGTTACTCATGAATGGCCTTTATAAAAAGAGACTCTTAACGATGGTTACCATAGCAACAGCCAAGTTTTACAATTTTCGACCAATAGCATCACTCATAGACAGTCTTATCGATCGGTTTAACGATGAAGTAAATGATCGGCCCTCAGATTCAGATCACCCATGCTGCCTCACTTTGAGATAGAACTTACAACATGTTTGGACCAGTGGCGTAGCGTGCAGTTTGGCAACGTTGTATTGCGTCCATTTAAACCCATGTAATAGGTCGAATGCGAAGGTGTTCACCGAACACCCAAGAGTTCGATCTTTTTTGTGGGTTTTAATGGACGAGCTGCAACGTTGCCAAATTGCACGCTACGCCACTGGTATGGACCCCTCTATCGCTATAGCTCGTTGGAGGCAAAAAGAAACCCGAGCCTGTGTGAAAAATGTCCATAAGAGATGTCCATAAGAGATGTCCATTATGGCTACCTCCTTGATGTTTCAATAGACCTGTTTAGTGATGACGTCACGATCAAAATTGGTTCCAAACAAATGCTCTATCTCGCTCACTCTCGTGGATTTACCCTTAAGAAATCAGATTCAAATTTTCGATCGCAAATTCATGGTATTAAACCACCAGGCTTCTCAAATTTTATTGCACCATTATAGATTCCACGTACCTTAAAGTATCTCTTCACTCTAATACAATTCCTAAAAGATCACAAACGAATTGACAATCACAGTTATACCGAAAGATGTTCTATGTTTTGTCCTTGTCTTACTCACGGTCTCTCATGGGAGTATCACCGCTATGCCACTCAATCATCCTAACCTCTCTTCGTATTGAAGCTTGTTCGAGGTATGACACATGGTGTGACGGGCCGATGAGCCTATATCACAGAATAATACAATCAGAACGGAAACTCTGTCGGATTTTGAAGCAAATTCATTTCGCGTCCGCCATGTTGGGATATAGGATGTTTACATCTGGATTCGCGCGTGAAAAAAAAAAAAATATAGGACATGATCCGCGAAATTTTCATTCTGAAATGCCATAAGAATAAAAGTGAGGCCGGAAACTTAAGATTTCTTTCCAGAATTTACAGAAATAAATGAGTTTCAACACAAATCACACACGTCCGCCATGTTGGGATATAGGACCACAGCGAGCGTTGCCTATTGGTGCCGTTAAATTCCAAACTTGCTTCCATTGGCTCTTATGGGAGCACGGAGAAAAAGCTTTGGGTAGGGGAACCAAAGTCTGCGGTAATTATATAGTTGCTTAGGCGTCTTTGGGCAAGGGGACTAAAATCTTTGGACAAAGCAACCAAAGTCTTTGGAAGTTGGTCTCCCTCGCCCAAAGACTTTTTGGTTGCTCTGTCCAAAGATTTTAGTCCCCCTGCCCAAAGACGCCTCAGCAACTATAATTCTGCCCAAAGCTTTTTCTCAGTGAGTTTCCGTTCTGATTCACGGAAAAAAAACTACGGTGAAATTAACCATACGATAGCTGATTTTGGCACCTGCTAGATGTTATGGCAATGTTAACCAAAAATATACTATGTTTTGACTAGGTACTAGGTGATGTTACCTGATTGCATGTCGAATTTACTCAAAGTATCGGTAAATGTACCATACTTCTGGTCAAGTTTACCATAACATCTAGCAGGTGCCAAAATCAGCTATCGTATGGTTAATTTCACTAACCTTTTTTTTCCGTGTTGTATTATTCTGTGCCTATATCCTAGAATTGTATGCCCATAAGAAACTGTGAGTGTGACAAGAGCAAAACATAGGACTTTCTTCGATATAATTGTGATTGTGCATGAATGCGCGATGTTTCATAAATTTTGTTGTTACTAGCACAAATTTGTATTTGAAAATTTGGATCGTGTTTCTTACGGGGAAACCCACGAGAGCGAGTGAGATGGGAAATTTGTTAGGAACCAATTTTTTTCTTGACGTCACAGTTCACACTAAACAGGTCTATATCACGTCCCACAAATCCACTCAATCGCTTTTGCTCGTTGGACAAAATGAAACGCTTGTCGCGAGCTTTGCGTCCGATCTCCTGTGCGCGTCTCGCGCCGCACTATGTGGTATTTGACCAAAAAAGCTGGCATAAACTCAAAAAAAAAAGTCGCTATTGGGAAAAACTGTTGTGATATTCAGAATCTACATAGATTTTTGCATTAGAAACTTGTATTTAGCGGGTCTAAACTAGATTAATTTAACTAGAATCCACCAGGGGAAAAATCAGTTTTACCACCATTAAATTTAGCCTCAGCACGAGACTATAATCAAAGTAAAAAAAAAGTGTTTCAAATGAAGTCAGAACAAAATTTTTGTACATGGATCGTCTTCCTGAAGGTATTTGCAATCAGTTTATGCCTATTTTATCCAATTTTAATTTGAATTTGATATTTTTTTGCTATTTCAAAGTTTTTAGCTAAAAACGTAAATTTTCCGATTTTCAAGAGAACTTAAGTTCAATTATCCTGCCACATCCCGCGGGTATATATATGAGAAATGGTAGTCCTTAGTGCGTACTAATAGGCCTTGAAGTCAGAAGTTGCGGAAAAATGCGGCTTTTCCGGGAAAATTAGTTCGAATTTTGCGTTTTTGCACGAAATTCTCGTTTTTACGTGTTGTAAGGGCTACATCGCTACAAGAGTGAAATTAGGCAACACCGTCCAACTGACTTGAAACTCAGTATCCAAGGGTACTTTTTAACGCTGAATTCATATTTTGCATCAGTTTTTCAAAATTCGAAAATCCAAGATGGCTGCCGACCGATTAGCCAAAAAATTTGTCGGCGGCCATCTTGGATTTTCAAATTTTGAAAAACTGATGTGAAATTTGAATTCAGCGTTAAAAAGTACCCCCGAATACCAAATTTCAAGTTATTTGGACAGTAGAAACAGTTTATGCCAACTTTTTCGGTCAAATACCACATAGTGCGCCGCGCTTTAAAAGCTTCGCGTGATCGCGTCATCACGAATCGCCGAGTCGAGTCGCCGCCCTCTCCCGCCATCTCTCGGCCGTTTCTTTTCACTAATTAAAAGAGAGCTGAAACGAAGGAACGGGGAATGGAAGAGAAACGCCGCCGTTGCCATGGCAACCGAGGAAAAGCTCCAAGCAATAGAGCTCCTTGCGCTTACCCCAGTCTTGGGGGGGAAGAGGGGGGGGGGGGGGTTAGAGGGTGGAAGTGGAGGCAAGGCGCGGGGAAATCTGTTAATTTCCCGTCTTGAGACTTTGAGACGCGCAAACTTCCCAAGTCATACTATTGCGGCCAACTTCGCGGGTATTTACTTCGCCCTCGATTCCAAAGGGGGCAAAGATGCGCGAGGGATATGGGAAGGGGTCGGGGAATCCGAGGTTGCCAAATGCTCACAGAGAAAAAAACTTCGGTAAAATTTGATCACCGAAGTTTTCGGTTAGAGGAACTGAAATGTTCGGTCTTGATACCGAATGCTTCATTAGTAATACTGAGTGTTAGATAGCGGCGAAATTTGGGTTATACTTGCCGATTTCTTCGGTACTTACGACCGAATATTTTGGTTTATTCAACCGGAAATTTCGGTGATCAAAATAAGTCGAATCTTCAGTTCTAACAACCGAAGCATTTTTCTCTGTGCTGGACGAAAAGCTTCCAATGAAAACGCAGAACTGAGCGAGTGATGGGTCCAACTATAGCTATAGCAATTGGGCTGTTGCACACTTTTGCTACAAGCGATTTAATAGTTGATTCAGGTGTAGAAATCTCCAAAAATAACGATGGCAGCACTAAAAACTTCCGAAATCCACTCCTAATCTCGATGAACGCTTCCATTTGCGCGGGCGTAATGGTGGCTGAGGGTAGTAACAATGGGAGATTCCCATCTAACAAATACTGTAACTCCATCAAGAAGTGACCAATAAGAGACGAGTTTCATTTGATGCCGGTGTCACTAGGTGTTGCGGTAACATTCATCGGATGTGGATCGCTATAGCTCGTTGGTAGTAACAGTTTGCAAACAGCTCCATTACTTTGAAGTTTTTCTTTAAGGTTATGAAATAACACAGACAAACTAAGGATAAAAATGGGAACTAGACCAACAATAAAAAAGTAATGTGTAATTTATTGTTGGTCTAGATCCCATTTTAATCCTTAGTTTGTCTGTGATGTTTTTTTTTGCCATTGCAATGGGGCTGTTGCACACTTTTGATATAAGCTATTTAATAGTCGATTCTGGTGTAAATACCTCCAAAAATAACAATGGCAGCACTAAAAACGTCCGAAATCCACTCCTAAACTCGATAAACGCTTTTATTTGTGCGGGCGTAATGGTGGCTGAGGGTAGTAACAATGGGAGATTCCCATCTAACAAATACTGTTACTCCATCAAGAAGTGACCAATAAAGAGACGACTTTCATTTGACACCTGTGTCACTAGGTGTTGCGGTACCATTCATCGGATGTGGATCATCACTCTGATGACTAATTACTCTGTGCATCATCCTTGTCAGCATAGAAAGAGTGACGAAATTAGGATAGGAATCTCCCATTGTTACTGCCCTTGGCTACTATTACGCCCTCGTAAGTAAAAGCGTTTTTTGAGTTTTAAGAGTGAATTTCGGAAGTTTTTAGTACTGTCATTGTTATTTGTCGAGGTTTTTACACCGCAAAATCGACTGTTAAATCGCTTATAGCAAAAGTGTGCAACAGCCCTATAGCAAGGAATCATGGGACGTGCTTTTGAAACTTCAAGGAGGCAGCCACGATGAAAATCTTTCACGGAAATTGTACTATCGACGAATTAAAGACTGTCGCGAGATTTTTACGAGCTAAGTTTCGCCTTCAAGGTTCTGGTTCGGCCACTCTTCATACTCCTCACAACTTGCAGGTGATAGGCCAGTGCGGGTGGGGCGGAAAAGTCGTTACAGATCAAACCCACACTCACACCCATGACCGAAAATGTGTGAAAATCTCGCGTCAATCTTTAATTCGTCGATAGTACACGGGCTTGGTTTGTTTACCTCATTTTTTCTAAGTTTATAAAGTACGTTGTGTCAAATTCACTTGAAGTTGGTTTTAACCCTTCACTGCATGGGATTTTTTTTTTTTTTTTCAACCAAAAATGGATTTTTCGATTCCTTAGGTGGTCACATAATATATGGGGAAAATAGCAAAAAAAAATAATTAGACCGTTTTTCGGCGAAACTTCTAATTTTTCTATTTTTGTCTCGTTTTTTACAAGACTCGCGATTAACCATAAGAAATGGCGGGAAAAGAAAAAAACAATTTTTTCTCAAAATGTTCAAAAAAATAATAATTTTTTACTTTACTTAATTGGAATTTTCAAAAAGCAAATGCCAGAAGCTTAGTAAAAATAATGAAATTAGGGTTGAATTGGATACGGGGGCAAATTTCCCCCAACCATGATTTCCTTTATTAAATGCATTATAATGAGTGCTGGTGGTCTGTTGAAAAATGTTTGAGCCTGTTTTTATGTTTTCTTATAATGTGACACTGGTGAAACAATTTGAAATAAGTCAAAATATACGTTACAATATCTTATATAGGGCTTTTTAAATCATGTGACACCGGTGACACACTATGCAGTGAAGGGTTAAACAAAAGTGCAAGTGTTTCAGAGTGGCTATCTGGACACAGAAATCAATATAACCGTTTCTTCTGGAAGGATTTGCACTATAAAGAAGCTGACTATTGACCAGAATCAATCAACAAGTTTTCACCTGGATTGTTGAATGATAATTCTGTATCCAGATAGCCACTCTGAAACTATTAATTTTGTCGTCAATAACCAATTTCGAATGTATTTGTCACAATTTTTGTTTCAAAATTAAACGGTTACAAAAAGTGAGGCAAACAAACCGAGCCTGTGTGAAAAACGTCCGTTAGAGATCTCGATCATGGCTGCCTTCGTGAAGTTTCAATATCACGCCCCACCACTGGCGCAACCAGGATCTCTTCCATCTCTCTCACTTCCCATTTGAATGTATAAGTAGGAAAAGGACAGAAAGAGGGGGTTTTATCCCGTTGTCCATCCAGGGGTGCAAAATGTTCCAAAACTTCGGAAGTTTCATGCGATCCATGACTTATTTCGTCACAGGATTTTAAAAAATTTCCTCACAAAAAGGTGGAAGTGATTACTTTTTTTTGGTTATTTTAACATTTCGACACCGTATGTTCGCTAAATGACCGATATTTTCCCATTTTTTACACTATTTTCCTGGGAAATCCTTGTTGCCATTCTTTAAAAAAAAAAAAAACAAAAAAAAAAAAAATAAATAAATAAAAATGGACAAGTTTCCTCACTTTCCCAGAAATTTCCTCACTTTCACGCGATCCGCGGATCGCTAGATCGGGCACATTTTGCACCCCTGTGTCCATCCTTGTCTAACATACGTTTTTAATGGAGAAAGGAGAGAGACGAAGAAACTCTCGGTGCGCTATTGCGCCCCACTAATCCTGTCTATCGCTATCTAGCTTGTTGAGAGAAAGTAGCAAATTGACAGGAATCCATGATATACCATGCGTTGAACCGCCAATACGATCTTGTCGTTGTAGCAGTTTCGTGAGTTTATTATTGAATTTTAGACTTTTTTATCGTGATTTTAGTGGGTTTCACTGGTCTTTACATCAGATTGGACAGTTAATTTGCTTAAAGCAAAAGTTTGCATGAGCTCCATTCCGAAAATGTTTTGAAATTTCCGGTGAACCGTTGCGCAGGAAGGAAGGATAATATCCTGGCTACCATAGCCGTAACCAGGATATTGCGTTCCTCTCTCTTAACCAGAGATTACTAAGCCTAAAATGAAATGAATGAATCTGAAATTTTAAGTCACTTTAATCATCCCATCGGCCATTAAATGACAAATATTTATATGCGACGGAGAATCTAACCTCATTTCCAACAACATGAATAACAACAATGTTTACGGTCACCAGCGTACTGCACGTTGTATCACGGCCATTCTGCAGGCGTTTTTTACGGAGCCCGGCCAACGGTTTTTTAACACGGCGGAGATAGGAAGTGCCATATCTCTTAGGCTTATTAATCTCTGCTCTTAACCCATTTGAACGTATGCGTTAGAGGACAGAACCAGAGGCTGAAGTCACGTGACAGCTCCTATAACCATCCTTTTCTGACAGATGCGTTCAAATGGGCTGAGAGAGAGAGAAAGGGGATATCCTGACTATGGCAATGACTATACAACCACAACCATTACGATGACAGTGTGGGTAATGTGATAATGTTATTGCGTTACCTGACGGGCTCTGTTGGAGCAGGAACATTTCCTTTTCGAAGTCCTGTCGGCAGAAGAGTTGTCCTGCTCTCAGGACGAACTGCTCGCCTTTTTGGAGCGGCTGGCAGCAGATAACGCAAACGAAGCAATGAAGGTGAAAAATGTGATTCTGGGCACGCATTATCATCTCGTGCGGTAAAACTCGCTCACCACATCGCAGACACTTCGCTCCGAACAATCTAAAACAAGACAATTAAATGAAAATGAAATGCAACATTAAATTAAATTAAATTAAATTCAGCCAAATAGTTTGTGACGCCGCGTAAGACAAAATGAATCACGTAAAGTCGGACTGAGTTTAAAAAATAAAAAAATATGTACGAGTTATTCTATCCCTGTATTATATTATACATTAAGTAAATTAATAATGAGTTATACACGAATATTTCGCGTTTACACCAACTGGTATACTGCAGGGGTGCAAAATGTGCCCGATCTAGCGATCCGCGGATCGCGTGAAAGTGAGGAAATTTCTGGGAAAGTGAGGAAATTTGTCCATTTTTTTTTTTTTTTTTTTTTTTTTTTTTTTTTTTTTTTTTTTTTTTTAATAATAATGGCAATAAGAATTTCCCAGGAAAATAATGTAAAAGATGGGAAAACATCGGTCATTTCACGAACATACGGCGTTGAAATGTTAAAATAAGCAAAAAAAAAGGTCATCACTTTCAAATTTTTGTGAGGAAATAAGTCATGGATCGCGTGAAACTTCCGAAGTTTTGGAACATTTTGCTGCCCTGTGGTATAGAGTTCCTGTACGTAGAGAGTTAAGATGATTTCAGGGTCGATTATTAGTTCCAACTGTAGACACAACGTCGTTCGTCGCGCTGCCCCAAAAGTCAACAGTTCTTGGCTGAAATTGACGAATGACGCTAAAAACACAAATTTGAGGAAAGTCAGCACCTGCGAGCATACTTCAGGAAAAAGTAAAGCCGGAAATTATAAAAAACGGCAATTCCCATAAGCCTCAATGAGTGCGAGTGAGGCAGATAGACGTATTATCACTCGCACTCACTCTCATTCACTAAGCTTTTGGCGAAATGAATTTCATATTTTACGGCTTTAATTTTAAACCAATTTTGCTCGTTTTGAGCGTAAAAAATCCATAATAAATTTTTGCGGGTGCTGACGTTATTGGCTTTTGCGATTTACCAATGGTTTCAGTTTAAAACGCCAAAAACACGACTTTTCCAAAACGCGACTTGTGGCGCTATCCATAGGATTGAAGTTAGGAAAAGTTTAGCCTGGAATCACCTTAAGATAAGAGGGTAGTCCACCCCCGATTGGTCGATAAGTTTTAGGCTCTGTGGCCACCGCCATTGGATGCGTCTTTGAACATTTATTTGTTAACAAACATTTTTTTTTTTTACTAACAACGGGTCCAACGGTGTTTTACGAATAAAAAAGTTAATGAATCTGTCAATGGGTCGATGAGTCTGTTAATTTTAATAATGATGCACCTCATAAATGTGTATAATGGGGCTATTGCAAACTT
Source organism: Trialeurodes vaporariorum (assembly GCA_011764245.1). Classification (NCBI taxonomy): domain Eukaryota; kingdom Metazoa; phylum Arthropoda; class Insecta; order Hemiptera; family Aleyrodidae; genus Trialeurodes; species Trialeurodes vaporariorum. The sequence goes on from VMOF01000013.1 coordinate 11,062,271, forward strand.
TTGCCATAAGCAAATACATAGTCCCATCTTATGTAAAGACCAGCAAAAATCACGAAAATCACACCAAGAAAGTGTAAAATTCAGTTATAAACTCACATAACGGCAAGATGGTAATGGCGGTTCGACGCAGGTATCATGAGAGATTCCTGTCTATTATGTCACTTTCTCTATGGAAACACAGAGATATGTCTCAATTTAGATAGGAATCTCCCATGATACCTGCGTCTCTCCGCCACTAAGCCCGATTTTGAGAGCGAATGTCGTGATTTTTTAGTGTACTCATCGTCAATTTTCACAGGTTCTTATGCAAGAATCAACTGTTTAATCCCCTATAGCAAAAGTTTGCAAGAGCCCCATTCCCAAAATAATCTTTGAAAGCGTAAATAGATGTCAATCAGGAAGCAATAAATGTTTGGTACCGACGCACTATGGTCCAGAAGTCCGATTTAGGAAGACATTGGTTTGCATTAAAATCGCCCAATATCTTGAAAACGGCTCATCTGACACCAAAACTGGTAATAACTAAAAAGATAGAACGTAAACCGTTTTAACTTTTTTGTGATAACCATTTTTGATGTCAGATGAGCCGTTTTCAAGATATTGGGCGATTTTAATGTAAACTAATGTCTTCCTAAACCGGACTTCTGGACCATAGTGCGACGGTCCCCGAAAGACGTTGGCTAGTGAGCGTTTACATTTGGTTTTAAATGGCGTAGGTGCTCACCAATCTGGGGGCAGGACCGTCTGTACCGAACATTTACCGGCCCTAGCAAAGGCGGTGAAAGATTACATCGTATGAAACTATACTGCAAAAAGCATCGAGAATATGGGTCATACCCAAGGTTATAGATTAAAGAGGTATGCTTCCTGAGGTTAAAGAGGTTGTTTCCTGCTTTCCTGCAGAGGGCAGCCCAATGTTTTCTGCAAAGAGTATACGTTTTCTGTTTTTGTCGGCCATCTTGCCTGCCGTGATTTTGAGCTGCGCGCCACTGAACTTGTGGCGCGAAGTCAGATGAGCATACCTCTTTAATCATAACCTTGGGTCATACCACGGTTTTTAAGCTAAATGTAACTTAAATTCATCTACGATACACATCTCTCATGCAAACTGGGCATCTGTTATCTACGTTTCCAATGCCACAATCTCTAACAATTTTCTTCTTGGTCTTTGTTTCAGGTGATTCGATTACGTCTGTGCCCAGACCCATCAAAGGTAGGTAACCGCACTTCTTAAATTAGTCTTAATTAATCTTAATTAGTCAGCGTGCGGAGTTATGTTTCCGAGTGCACTTCTAAAGAGTAAGCCATTGTTTTAACATTTCGATAAATCGTATCGAATGGCGTCCGGGAATCTCGGATTACAAACAGAGACGATATTATATAGGGTGTTTCAGGTGAAATGTCAGGAAATGCTGGAGCCAATTTTTTAAGTCAAAATAATACTCTTTTTTTATGTAAACATGAGTCTTTAAATGCTTTTTTTTTTTTTTTTTTTTTTTTTTTTTTTTTTAAAGTTGGCTATAGTTATCAATAAATTGCATACAAATTTGTCAGCAGACGATTTTTTTTTTCTTATTTAAAGTTTACTAACGCCGTTTAAATAAGTCAGAGTGTCCTTTTCTGACACTCATGGGCATATGACGGCACACATTTTACGCTGTCGATAAAAATTTTCATTATTTTATTAAAGAATCCTATTGCAAAATCTCTTAAAAAAAACTTTTGATCCCTTCCATTTTTTCAGTGCGATGCGTTTTAAGTGGGTTAAATCAGCGTTTTTGAGCAGAAAAAAAGTTCAAAGTTGTATGAGTCGAAGGATTACCAATAAATTTGTCGCCTTGAGGTCTTTCGGGTGTTGTCGTGGGGATTTCCTACCACGCCGCGTTTGCTTTGAAATCTTGGTCGCTATCGATAGATCGATAGCTAAAGATTGGTCGAATCTTTGAACCAATTTTGAAATATTTGTATGCCCCCAACGACCCCAACGTACTACTTACATTCTTTCAGCTAAAGTGACAAGAGGCAGGCGCAACTATTGCTACTTATCGGATATGGTTTTGCATCGTTTGAAATTGAAGGCGAACCTGCTCCAGGTGCGCCCACGCACACGAAATAATGGGAGTCCCATCTAACGGCAGCTTTCTCTTTGATGGCGTAAAGGCTCTCCAGTCTCCACCTGCGAATTTAAAGCGGGAATTGACTGCTTGAGCCAATGGGCTTCTTTGTTTTCGATACATCAGACTCGACCTATCGACTTCTAGCAGCTCATTGGCTCTATCAGTTTATTCGCACTTTTATATTCGCAGGCGGAGAGACCCCTTAAGGAATTTTATCATGGAGTAATAGACTGATTAGACGAGACTCCCCCCCCCCCTCCACATTGTGACACGCTAAACGACGTCTTGGAGTTTTATTTAAAAGCTTTTATCGAATCGGTGAGCCAATTTTGAAATATTTGTATGCAGTCAACGTAGTGCCAGCGAAAGTGAGAAGAGTCCAGAGTAGCTAAGAATATTCCTATTGCTCGGATACGGTTTTGCATCTTTTGAATTTGAAGGCAAGCCTGTTCCAGGTGCGTGTATTTCAGAAACGATAGATGGCTACTCACGACTCTTCCACATGGGCAAAAAGGTGATGTCTCCAAAACCCCCCTTGTGACCCCTCTATCGATTCAGCTTGGCAAATGGAGTCGATCGCCCTCAAGGGTTTTCGTATCTTTTGCAACTGTGGCCCTTTCACTCCTATCATGGCAACTCATAATGAACATGACATGGGCAAAAAGGTGATGTTTGCAAAACCCCCTTTGTGACCCCTCTTTCGATTCAGCTTGGCAAATGGAGTCGATCACCCTCAAGGGTTTTCGTATCTTTTGCAACTGTGGCTCTATCTTCCATATTGGGAGTCCCAAATAATTGCAGGTTTCTCTTTATTACGGCGAAAAGGATTTATCATAGAGTAATAGATTCATTAGATGGGACTCCCTCATTGTGACTTGCTATACGATAGACATCTTGGAGTTTGGTCGAATCGCTTCTATAGATTTTGTTTTGAGTTTGTTTTGAGTTAGTAGCGCCTTCAATTACCCGACTAGGCCAAAACAGGCACCGCAGAGTCGGAATAGTTAACTACCTATCTCTTTTAGGACAGCTTGCAAACTAATTTTTTTTTTTAAAAAAAAAACGGAATTTAGCAGACCACCACCGCACCGTCCTGCACAAATTGCGACCTTTTGGAAAAAGTTGAGTGCTGAATTAGTGTTAATTTCTTTCGCACATCGGCGAGATTGTGTCAAATTGTTGAAAAGATATGCCGGAAAAATCAATGGGGCTGTTGCACACGTTTGCTACAAGCGATTTAACAGGCGATTCTCGTGTAAAAACCTCGAAAAATAACAATGGCAGCACTAATAACTTCCGAAATCAACTCCTAAACTCAATAAACGCTTTTATTTGAGAGGGCGTAATGGTGGCCGAGTGCAATAACAATGGAAGATGTCTATCTTAATTTCGTCACTTTTTCTATGCTGACAAGGATGATTCACAGAGTAATTAGTCATCAGATTAATGATCCACATCCGATGAATGGTACCGCAACACCTAGTGACACCGGTGTCAAATGAAAGTCGTCTCTTATTGGTCACTTCTTGATGGAGTCACAGTATTGTTAGATGGGAATCTCCCATTGTTATTGCCCTCGGCCACCATTACGCCCTCGCAAATAAAAGCGTTTTTCGAGTTTAGGAGTGGATTTTGGAAGGGTTTTAGTGCTGCCATCGTTATTTTTGGATGGTTTTTACACCAGAATTGACTATTGAATCGCTTATAGCTAAAGTGTGCAACAGTCCCATTGGTCTGCCACCTTCTCGCCTAATTTTTTGTTGACGACAATGTCGTAACTCTTTTATGAAATAACATGTTTGTTAAATTTAAAATTTCAGTATTTTTGAGGGCGTAGTATTCATAATCACTGAAAGGTAGCATTGATCCCTTGGTTTAATAGCCTCAATGTGCGTTTACAAAGGCACTTATGGGGAAATTACATTGAATCCATACAGTTTGTACAGAACCACAGATCCCCGTACGGTAATCGATACGATATATCGCTTCACTACAACAGTAATCGCATTTCCTTTTGTCATCGAAAGCCGTTTGATGGCCATCGCTCGTATTTTGCTTTTCCGATGGTCATCGGAATGAAGTGGGCGGAGCCAAATCTAATTATTCATTTACTTTCAGTATGTGGCATTGCTGTACCGTCGGGCTGGCCATCTTTGTTGACGACTTCCGGAGGTCAACCGGGCTGTTCTTAAAGTTATTACTTTTTTAGCGCTCTTTTCTGATTGGACATGGTAACGTCATCGCCGATGACAAAGCAAAATGCGATTTGTTTTTAGCACGGTAGTCGGTAGTATATGATGTTCACTCCCCCCAAACAAATAAAATGGAATCCTAACCTGTTAGTTGTAAGATAATTTTTTTTTTTTTTTTTTATAGAATAATTATTATTGATTAACCTTCAGTGGCATAGCGTGCAATGGGGCAGTTGCAAGGGTCTAAAATGTTGTATTTTTTATAAAGAAAATGAAAGTACTTGACGAGCTGACAACGAAGATGCCTTTGGTTTCTAATTAAGTCCCATTTTTCCGGAGATGAGATTTTAGCCCAAAATACATTGTTTTAAATGGGAATTCCGCATAGTGACGTCATTACGCACACGATATTTTACAACTTAACAAGAGTGTAGCTCCAAAAGTGGGACACTTACGAAAAAATCAAAGGCACCATTGTTCTCAGCCAGTGGCGCACCGAAGGGGGTGGTTTTAGGGTCAACCCCCCCCCCCCCAAACATCAAGATTTTGCCCTAAAAAAGGTCATCTTCGGCCAAAATTTCTTTCAAACCCCCCCCCCCCCCCCAAGCCTCAGAAAATGGAAAGTTTGCGTCGAAACCCCCACCAAACTACAGTTCTCGGTGCGCCACTGTTCTCAGCTCATCAAGCACTATCATTTTCTTTATAAAAAACACAACATTCCAGGCCCTTGCAACTGCAAGTCATGCAACTGCTTGTCATTTTCCCCATTTAAACCCATGAATAAGATCGAACTATTGGGTGTTCCGCGAACACCTTCGCATTCGACCTTTTACATGGATTTTAATGGACACAATAAAACGTTGCCAAATGGCACGCTACGCAGCTGTTGACCATGATACTAACTGAACCTATACTCTAAATTCCTATTACTTTTATCCCACTTAAACTCCTTCTTATTTAAACTCTTAGAATGTTAGACTTCGTTTATTTATGTAGCGTCGGTGGCATCGGTGGGGGTTATGTGTCGGTCGGTCGGTCGGTCGAGGGGGAAAAAATGGGACTCTCGTATGATGGTGGGGGAAAGGTATATCGAGTTGGAGAAGGCAAGTTAGCAGCGGTGTTGATGGGATGAGGGAGGGGAAAGCTCCTTGTGGCGTTCTAATCGAAAGTACAAAATGATTGGTGCAAACTGCGAACTACCGGGGAATGAATAATTATTTTTTTTTCACCCCGCTTCAGGACTTTTCCTCTCCCGCCCCCACCCGGCCCTCCCCAGCCACAGCATACCCTCTTTGCGCGCGACCATAACTCCCGTCTCGAGAAAGACGTGGACGTGTATCGGAGAGAGAGGGGGGGAGAGGGAGAGAGAGAGAGAGTGAGAGTGAGAGGGTGGGAGGGGGAGGGGGGGAGAGAGTGAGAGAGAGTGACGGAGAGAGGGAGGGAGGGAGAGAGAGAGAGGGGGGATATGCACCGTGGAGCGTTTCAGAGGGGATGGGGAAAAGGTTCCGTGAAAGGTAAAAATATTTTCCTTTTTCTCTTTTTCATTCACTACTTGTAGACTGTTTTAGTAGAGCGATATATCGTATCGATTTCCGTCCGAGTACCTCTGGTTCCGTATAAACTCTAATAGCCGATCATTTGCAGCATCTATCGTTAAGACCAAGATCTATATTGGTCCAAAATTTGGAAGAAAAAAAAAAGGTTTGCCTTGGTAACTATCATTAATGTGCCCGTTATTTAAAGCAGTGATTAGCCTTTAAAGAACGGACATTTTAACGCATCGATGATGCGGTTACCGTAGCAACCGTCAAGTTTTACAGTTATGGACGAATAGCATCACTCATAGACAGCCTTAACGATAGGTTTATCGATTAAGTAAAAATGTTCAATTCGCGCTAATTCAATTAATTTTTTCCCCATACGCGCATTTTTGACCAGAAATTAAGGCAAGTATTTAATTAAGAAATTAATGCGACTTTTTTCATTAAGAATTTCAAGTCCTCAAAAATGCTTATTTGTACCTGGTTCCACGACCAAAACTGCTGAAATCAACAAGACATTGCTGATATAATTCAGTATAATTCAGTGGCGGCTGGTGCAATTTTGCTATAATCTTTTTTTTCCATTTGAATCTTTGGAAAAAAGCCGGATTCACTATCAAAACGATTGTTTTTCGCAAATTGTGAGTTAATAAGAAAAAAAAAGAAAAAATTATGTTAACTTTAAAATTCTTTCCTAACGTAAAAAAGTTAGAATGAAACTGAACATAGATTTCATAAAAATACGATTTTATTATATCTAGTTGTTAAAGAAATTAATTCAATTAAGAGACCTAAAACCCAAATTAAACTTTTCATAACTAATGCATTTTGGTGTTTTTTGATGCTACCATTGTAATTTCTACGGTTTTTTACATCAGAGTTGATCCTTTGAAACACTCTATCCGAAGTGTGCAACAGACCCATTCCCGTAAATGTGCATTTTCAATTTTATTGTTTGGCATCCCTGCAGCGAGGGCGGATTCCACGCATTCACAGCTCACACCTTCGCGTCAGATGCAAAAAATGTGATTTTTTCCGGTTGTGAAAAGTCAAATATGTTTGGTTCAACATTAAATTCATTCCCGAATTGCGAACGGCACAAAAAAATAATAAAACAAATAATTAAAAAAAATAATTTAATGATATCCCGCTGACAGATTTTCGTGCATTTCAGTAATACACTGAATAGAACTCTGTAATCTTTTCTCAACCGGTGGAATCATCGGCTGATTGAAAAATGCGATTAATTATATACGCTAAACGGCAGCCCTGGACCCCACCCATTGACTCGCCCCACTGTGCTTCGTGGGGCCAGTGTTGCCAGATCGAGGGTAAAAAGCCATTTTGTCCCCCATTTAAATCAATGGAAAATATACGGCTTTTTCACCCCAATCTGGCAACACAGCGTAGGACCTTTCATTCAATTGCGACTCTTGTTTACTCTTTGATGTGCAGAGACAAACTAACAGAGACTCTGCAAAAAGCTTGCGACGCTTGTCCACTCTTTTGTCTCAATTTTGGTCGGAACTCATCGGGGGTTGGGGGGGGGGGGGGACACCCAACACTACCTAGCCTACTGTTGAAACATTACCTAGCCTACTGTTGAAACATTACCTAGCCTACTGTTGACTGATGAGCCAAAACCTGTTTCCATGACTACGACTCGTCAGCGATTTAAAGCTCACCAAAAAGACAGGTCTGCTCGTAAGTCTCTTTTCCCATTTATAATTACATGGCGGTGCCCCGGAAGAGCAGAGGGGACGTTTTGAGACCCCTGAACCTTGTCAGCGATTTAAAGCCCACCAAATCGACAGATCTGCTCGTAAGTCTGTTTTCCATTTAAAATTACATTGGCGGTGCCCCGGGAGAGCAGAAGGGTCGTTTTGAGAGCCCTGAGCCTCGTCAGCAATTGAAAGCCCACCTAAACGACTAGTCTGCTCGTAAGTCTGGTTTCCCATTTAAAATTTTGTTGGCAGTGCCCCGGAAGAGCAGAGGGGACGTTTCGAGAGCCCTGAGCCTTGTCAGCGATTTAAAGATCACCAAAAAGACAGGTCTGCTCGTAAGTCTGTTTTCCCACTTATAATTACATGGCGGTGCCCCGGAAGAGCAGAAGGGTCGTTTTGAGAGCCCTGAGCCTCGTCAGCAATTGAAAGCGCACCTAAAAGACTGGTCTGCTCGTAAGTCTGGTTTCCCATTTAAAATTACATTGGCAGTGCCCCGGAAGAGCAGAGGGGACGTTTCGAGAGCCCTGAGCCTTGTTAGCGATTTAAAGCCCACCAAATCGACAGGTCTGCTCGTAAGTCTGTTTTCCCATTTAAAATTACATTGGCGGTGCCCCGGAAGAGCAGAGGGGATGTTTCGAGAGCCCTGCGCCAAGTCAGCGATTTAAAGCTCACCAAAGAGACAGGTCAGCTCGTAAGTCAGCGATTAAAAGCCCACCAAAAAGATGAGTCTGCTCGTAAGTCTGTTTTTCCATTTAAAATTATATTATGGACCGCGGACGGATCTCAGCCTTTTGTTGAGCTCCACCACTCAACAATAGACTTTGTTTATCGTTGCAGCCGGTGCCTTTCGAACAAAACTGTGCGTACTAAACTTTCCTCACTTTTCTAACCTGGGAAGCATCCGTTGTGTACGGGTCTCTTTATTGTCTCTGAGCCTGCGTGAGTATATCCATAAGTGGCGTTGCGTGCAATTTGGCAACGTTGTGTTGTGTCCATTTAAATTCATTTAAAAGGTCGAGTGTGAAGGTGTTCACCGAACACCCCATAGTTCGATCTTTTTCATGGGTTCCAATGGAAGAACTGCAACGTTGCCAAATTGCCACTGATATCCATAAGAGATTTCCATCATGGTTGCGTCCGTGCTGCCTCAAAAGCAAATGCAATATATTGGTATACTGACGTGTTACCGAAAAGAGCAAGAAGTCACAAATTATCGAAATTGAGTTTTCTTCAAAACTCAATGTATTTAAGTCTGTAGAATCTATTGAACTTAAAGAAAGTTGGAAAATAAACCTTTTTCGCAATAAACGAGAGCTGTCGAAAAGCAGTAAGTACATGAAAATTGCTGTTAAGTTAAGCAAGAAAGCAGTAAGTCTACGTTATCACGCAAGACAGCAGTAAGTTGCGCTTCAATTTGCTCCTGCCGTGTATTTCGGCGTATTCCACTGTCAGCAATTTAGCAGTAAGAGCGCGAACGCAGCGTCATCCGCCTTGATTTTTCCAATGGTTTTATAGGACTTACTCCTGTCTTGCGTAACATTAAAGGAAAAACGTCATTTTTTCATAGTTGAAGACAAAATCTGTCGGATTTTGATCATCTCAACGATTTCAAACACCCTGAGTGATGTTTCCTGAAAAACGGAGGATTTTGAACTCATTAGTGGGTCTGTTGCGTACTTTTGCTACATCAATATGACACTTTGTTTCTAACGTAAAATTCGGCGAAAATAACAATGCGCACATTAAGAACTTTCAAGATCCACTCAATGACTCAGAAAATACCGTCCATTTCAAACAATCCGCGCTACACTAGACACTATATCACCAACTTATAACTACATAGATGGAACCATCTCGTTTATGTAAACATGAACAGAAAACATTGGAATGTTTCGTTTAGATGCATACATTTCTTATATTATTTTGTGATCTTTGATAAACAAAAAAGACCAGACATCAAATGCAGCCAATAGTTCATGTATTTAGAAAGGAATTCCATCGTTTTGTTGTTACGAAGTTGTTTACTTATGCACGGTGGTTCCGTCTATGTAGTAGTATACCGGTGCAAATAGTGTCTAGTGTAGCGTGGGCTGTTTGAAATTGAAGTGATCTCCTGAGTTAATGAGTGGATTTTGAACATTTTTAATGTGCGCACCGTTATTTTCGCCGAATTTTACGTAAGAATCAAGGTTCTTTATTGTTGTAGCAAAAGTATGCAACAGAACTATTTTAGGTTTGAAACTTCATAGTCAGTTTTCTCAAAATGTCGATTTTGCACATACTGCCGGCTTCGGTAACACGGCAGTATAGCCGTGTAGCCGGCTTTTTGCAGCCGACCGCAAGGGCGGATCCAGCAATATGACAACCATGTATTCTTCCCATTTGAACGTATGACGAAGAATCGATTCTCGAGGGGGCCATGGCCCCTTGACTAATCGATTGTTTCTCACGCATTCAAATGGGAAGAATACACAGTTGCCAGATCGCTGGATCCGCCCATGAGCCGACCCATTCTAGAATGCTCCCAATGTCCAGAAAATATCGACTTTACATCCACTGAGCATAGCGTGTCCGGAGTGTGGAACTCGCTCGGTCGAGCTCGGGGGGGGGGAGGGGGGGACACCGGCAAAAATCTCATATTCTCGCCGATGGATTCGACTGCGGTCTGCTGTCTGCTGTCATCACCCCCCTACCTACCCCTTCATGCACCCTACCCCCTTTCCATTTCATTCGGTGAATTCGGTAGGGGGAGGGGGGGATACGAAACGTCACATCAAGGTATTCCGAGGCACATCCCGCGTCAAACGAAAATTCCAGCTTCCCGCGCCGGACGGACGGCCGATGGTCCTGGCCGGTGCGAGCCCCCCCCTCTCCCCCCTCGCGGCGGAACGGCTTCCACTACCCTTTGTTAAATCCCACAAAGGCTCAACATTGTCAAATTTAATTTGTAATGTTTTGCCCAGTCAACTTTTTTAACCATTAATTCGTCCGTTCAAAATTCGTTTTTCGTTGACGCCGATAACAGTCTTAAAAATGCCTCCCGGCAGGCCGGTAAGACGAAGTAGATTCCATGCTTGGTTAAACCATTTTTTCACAAATTTAAATATAAGTTATAATTTTCGTTGAATTTTTCTCTGAATTTTTCTTTTTTATTTTATCAGCTGCTCAAAATCCAAATATAATTGTGAAAAAGATTATATTACCAACAGAGAAATGTGTAATCTTTACAATGCAAGTGAGAAATAAAAGCTAGGTTATATAAGTTTTTCACAAATTTCAATAAATAGGTTATGTTATGATTTTCTTTGAATTATTCAATTTTCTTTTTTTATCAGCTGTTCAACATTTAAATAAAAATGACCATGAGAAAAAGATTAAAGTACAAAGATTGAAAAATGTGTAATCTTTGTAACGATAATGAGGAATAAATCTGAATAAGAGCAGCTGATAAAACAAGAAAATAAATAAATAACGTACCTAAGCAACAGTGTACGTGTAAAACAAAGAAAGAGCAATTATACCAATAAACCATCCTTGTCTTTCACTTGTAAAATCCCATAAGAAACTAAATAGCTCGTAAAACACGTAAAACACAAGTAAAATTCAAGGAAAAGAGCATATGAACTAAAACCATCCACCACCACATATACTAAAATTTACAAATCAAAACAACCATTTCTTCATATAAAAACACTGCCAAAAAACCCGAAAAACACATCACTTTAACTCGCTTACAACGCAAAACACAAAAAAATGACTCGAGTAAAAAAGTTGCGTAACAAAACGGCCAACATAAATTTTCCCAAAAAAAACGCTCAATACAAACACTCCTAAAAACAAACCTCAAAAACACATTTTACGACTCAAACACGGCCCATAGCGCGAAAACTAACAATCGGATTTACACCATCTTCGAACTCATCCAAGAAATAAACCCAACAAATAGTTGAGACAAATTTCAAGAACAAAAACCAAAAATTACGAACAGGATCGTGGGACATAAAAACGGTAAAACTGGCTGAAACATACATATAAAGATATATATATATATATATATATATATATATATATATATATATATATATATATATATATATATATATATATATATATATATATATATATATATATATATATATATATATATATATATATATATATATACAATTTTCAACGAGTGGTATTTTCTCACTCAGGGGACCATGAAACGTGCTCATTTGATAAAATTTCCCGAAAAATCCAACATCGCACCCTCCGCAATAAGTAGATTCATGGAATCTACTTAAAAGAATGGCGCTGCTGGAAACTTTTGCTGTAAGCGATTTAATGGAAAATTCAGTTGTAAAAACGTACAAAAATATCGATGGTAGCTCTAAAAACTACACTGAAAAAAAAATGTTAAAAAAAATGTGGGACAGGTTCCAAAATGCTGATTTTACATTATAAAAATGCTGATTCAACATTTGAAAATGCTCATTCTACTACGTCCATGGCTGAGTCAGCATTTTTGTAATGTAAAATCAGCATTTTGGAACTTGTCCCACATTTTTTTAACATTTTTTTTTTTTCAGTATACATTATGTAGAAAGGAAACAACTGCTGTTGATTCCGTATATCGGTGACCAGTAGCGTACACAGGAGTTTATCTTTCTTTCTCTTTCCCCATTTGAACACGCGAGAAAGAAAAGGACGGAAACAGGGGCTCGAACGTGCCTTCAGCCCCTATCTCTTTCCTCTTCTACTACAGACACTCAAACGGTAAAAGAGCGAGAAAGACTAATTCCTGCGTACGCCATTGTCGGTGGCGACTCTTACAATTTGCAATTGAATAAACTGGAGGTAACATCCTGCGAACTTTTTCTCACATCACCTTTAATCTGGGGGAGACCCCCGCAAACCCCCCTTTAGTATTTTTATCCAAATCCAAAGGTCCATTTTTGAAATAATTAAATTTTTCCCTTTTTTGACCCACTTTTCCATTGGTTCTAATAGAAACCATTGTTCATGCATAACTAACCTAAACATCAAAAAAAAAAAAAAAAAAAAAAAAAAAAAGTTCCTCTTGGGAATGTGAAAAGCAACATCTCTGCAAAATTTAGATGCACGTGGGTCAATAGCTCAAAAGTTATGCTGGGTTTCACGTTTCATGGATACAGACAGACAGACGCCACAGAAAGTTTGTGCATTTACACCTCCAAACATGGGCGGATCCAGCAATATAGGCGACCATGAATTCATCCCATTTGAGCGTATGAGAAAGAATCGATTTTTGAGGGGGCCGTGGCCCTTTTACAAATCGATAGTTTCTAATGCATTCAAATGGGAAAAATACACAGTTGCCAGATTGCTGAATCCGCCTTTGCCTCCAAACCACTTACTCGTAATATGGTTATGGTTAAATAACATTGAAACTTAATGGATGAATATTCTTTAGGATTGTATTAGACATGATAAGAGCCAATTATTTTGAAATAAGTCTGTTGCCAACTTTTGCTACACCGATTAAGAGAGTATTATCCAATGTAAAATAGCTTGAAACGTCCATTGGTGGCGCATCAGGAAGTCATAAAGTGCAATAATAAACTCACAAGAGGCGTTTAATGAAATCCAAGTCGGCGGATAAATATCGAGCAATTTTTATGCATGCATACCACGAACATCCAAGGATAGCCAACCTCACAATATCGATCACAACCAATCACAACGTAAACAAACGCATAACCTCTGTCCTTCAGTGGCGGCTCGTGCAATTTGGCAACCATGCTTTTTGCCATTTATACATATGGAGAAGTATCGATATCTTGGGGGTGCATTGCACCTCCTGAAGATCGATTGATTCACATAGGTTTTAATGGAGGGAAGACGTTGTTGCCACATTGCACGAGCCGCCACTACTGTCCTCTACCGCCAGTGAGGTTGTCAAAGTTGGCCATCCTTAGATGTTCGCGGTGCCTGCATACAGATTGCTCAATTTTTATCCGCCATCTTGGATTTCATTAAACGCCACTTGTAAGTTTATCATTGCATTTTATGACTTTCTGATGCCACCGATGGACTTTTCAGGCGATTTTACATCAGATCAAACACTCTTAATCGTTGTAGCAAAAGTTTGCAACAGACCCATTGCAATAATTTCTCTTTTTTTAACTTTTTTTGTAGTGAGATACTATAAAAAAAAAACGACAGAAGAAAACAGTAAAATGGTCGTATTATAATGTTACCTGTCGTAGTCGGGTTTGCAGAAGAGTTTATTGTCCTTGGAGTAGCAGGATCTGGAGAGAGGCGCGGAGCAGACGCTGCACGCGAGGCAACTTTCGTGCCAGTTGGCTTCACCGACTCTCATCAGAAATCGGTCGTGAATCTGCTGGCCGCAGCCCTCACACATCTCCCAGCATTTCTCGCTCTTTATCGCCTCTGAAACATATCGGGAAAACAAAAAACAGTAAACACGCATACACACACATTATCATACAGAATACACATTACAGACAGTCAACCAAATTAAGTTGAACAAAAGAAAGATTCACAGACACATGAAACGCTTACGAAATCAGACAGAGGCACTAAACGCGAAGTTAATCAACGTCACTGAACGGCACGAATACTCGGAACAGCGATTGAATTGTCGAGCGACACTTGATACATTGAGTGCGACTGATGTTTATACAGGGTGTAACAAAACTATATACATTAATTTTCAGGGCGTGTTTTAGAGGTCAAAATAAGACTTTTTTCCCCTGCAAACATGGGTCCGAAATTGTAGACTTTTCAAGTTACAGTGTTGCAAAGTTTCCGAAAAACAGATTGGAAAATTGTCATAACTCCCTCGTGAATTGTTCTTAATGCTCGTATAAATAGGTACAAGCAGAGCCATAAGTCCTGCGTCGGCGATTCGACGCAACCCGCCTTACATGTACAATTAGTGCTCTCTTAAGGGGTGTCTCCACCTGCGAATTTAAAAGCGCTAATAAACTGATTGGGCCAATGAGCTTCTTTCTGTGGCGGCTCGTGATATTTGGCAACCATGCAAGTTTTCCATTTAAACGTAGGTAAAATAATTGATTCTTGCGGAGGCTGGCAGCCTCCGGGAGAATCGATTGTTTTACATTGGTTAAATAGGAGGAGGACACGGTTGCCAAATTTCACGAGCCGCCACTGGCTTCTTTGTTGTCGATACATCAGACTCGACCTATCGACTTCAAGGCAGCTCATTGGCTCAATCAGTTTATTCGCGCTTTTAAATTCGCAGGTGGAGACACCTCTTTAAGACCGAGCGAGGTTCGGGCTACGTGGAGTGCGGGTTGCATCGAATCGTCGACGCAGGACTAATGGCTCTGCTTGTACTCCGATGAAATTTTAGGCGCTCTTGCCGATTTTGGCCATGAAAATGCTGAATGCAAAAATTTGAGGGGGGTTTTGGGGGTTTTCTTTGACTTTTCTCACTTTTTTTGGCCAAATTATGTGAAAACATGCTTTCGGATTCATTAAACCCTAAAACGATTAGCATGATTCAAGAGTTCATAAAAAAATATGCACTTTTGAGCCTTACAAGTTTTTCCTTTCCGCAAACCTTTTCCGAGAAAATCGTCCCTGAAGTTGCAGAGGTCGGCCTATAATCGCATTTTCTTTGATTTTGTCAATTATTGGCCGACCTCTGCAACTTCTGGGACGATTTTCTCGGAAATGGTTTGCGGAAAGGAAAAACTTGTAAGGATCAAAAATGCATATTTTAATCCACAACCTTGATTCGAACCTAAAAATAAGCATTTTAGAGTAAGTGGAGCCATTTTACACGAACTTTCAAACCATTTGAAATGTTGATCATTTTCTTGGGGCCAAAAACCGGCCTTATAGACACTCCTTCGACTGATTTTACCATAAAAAAAAAAAAAAAAAAAAAAAAAAAAAAAAAAAAAAAAAAAAAAAAAAAAAAAAAAAAAACCTATTTACAGTGATTGTCGTAGGAAATTTTACAGTAAAACCAATGAAACCACTTTCAAAATTCTACGTTGTGCATTAACAAAGATATACGCATTTCAAGTCGCCACGCCGCGTCATGTCATATCCGCGATCTCTTCCATTGAATCGCTCCACTGTGCGTCATTCAATGATATTCTTAGGTATAGCGTTAAAGACGGCTATTTGGCAACACTGTTCTTCCTCCATTTGAATCCAGGCACAATAATCGAATACCGGTTGTGAAGCGCTGCTTCACTATCAAATCGATTGTTTTACACAGAATCCAATGGAGGAATAACAGTGTTGCCAAACAGCGCGAGCCGCCACTGTGTAGCGTGCGGAATATTATGAAGACTCATTTTCCGTGAATACCTCTTTGGGGGGAGAGGGGGCTTTGCACAAAGCCATGTCCTTGAATTACAACAGCTCTCAGTCTCCTCTTTGGATTCAGTTTTATTTTGATATTATCATCCTTATCAAACGGCCGATTAGTAGGCTTCTGCAACCTGCGAGCTGCCGTCGATAAAAATTTTCATTTTGCTTCTGAAAATCCAAATTTCGATCCATCGCAAAACATTTCCAATTATATCTATCTTATGTTTGATCCTAGAATCAAAATTTAATTTATCCAAATACACGCAATGTTAGACCCTTGCAAGTTGCAAGTGGAACTACCCCATTAAGTTTCGATTGATCGCAGAGGTCTACCGATTCAGAGACAAGCAGAGACGGAGCACTAACTGGCTGCAGCAGAGGCACTCTGAATGGGGCGGTTGCAAGGGTCTGAAATGTTGTGTTTTTTACGAAGAAAATGAAACTCCCTGATGAGCTGACAACAAAGATGCCTTTGGTATCTAATTAAGTCCCCTTGTTCCGGAGATGAGATTTTGACCCAAAATACATTGTTTTAAATGGGAATTCCGCGTAGTGACGTCACTACGCACACGACGTTTTACAACTTTACACGAGTGTATCTCCAAAGCTGGGACACTTGGGAAAAAACCAAAGGCACCATTGTTCTCAGCTCATCAAGTACGATCATTTTCTTAGTAAAAAACAGAAAAATTTCAGACCCTTGCAACTACCCCATTCTCGCGGATTCATTAAAACAACAGTCAACGTCGCATGGTGTTGAACGGTGAAGCACCCTCCTCTTCACTTTCCGCCCATCCCCCCCGTGTTTTCCGAATGTCACCATTCAACACCATGCGACATCAAACGGTGTTGACTGTTGTTTTACATGTTACTTTGTTGAATCCCCGAAAATTCAGCGTGCCTCAAATTAGAGTCCCTATATGTAGAGAGTTAAGACAAGAGGGTAGTCAACTTCTGATTGGTCGATGAATTTTAGGCTCTACGGACGCCGCCATTGGATGCGATTTTGCACTTTTGTTTTGTTTACCAACGGTCTTTTACAGATAAAAGAGTTAATTTGCGATGAATCTGTTAATTTTAATCATAATGCACCACAAGAATGTTCATAAATCTCAAAAGAATCATTAAAAAGCGTTAATACATGTCGATCAACAAAAGCAGGGAAAGATTACATCGTTACAAGCTTAGCGGAACTGTAATCTTTGCAGTGGTGCAAAACACAACGACGGCCTCAGAATGTAAACAAATGTGCAAAATCGCATCCAATGGCGGCGCCCATGATTTCTCTTGTCTTAACTCTCTACATATAGGGACTCTACCTCAAATCATTCCCTATGTATTTTAGCGTAGTGCTCCGTCTCTATTTGTCTCTGTACCGATTAGAGTAGCGGTGTAACAAATTCCATCGTAAATCTGGCAGCGTCGCTCAACATTCACCATTCTTTTCACCCGCGACGACGCTCCACGGGTGGTGTATGGTGGATTGGTGGCGCGGTTCCTTTTTATCGTTTTTCATAACTCTCTCCGCGGCATGGCGAAGGGCGGTGAGGGGTGGGGGAGGAGGGAGGGTTAGCGCGTGGTCTCTTTTTCTTTTTTCTTTTTCTTTCTCTTTCCTTTTTATTTTTATTTATTTATATGCGGGCGAGGGGGCTGGACCATGGCGCGGCATGGAGACAGAGACAGGGCACTACTGAGAGAGGAGTAAGAAGTCTTAGGAGAAGTATCGAGGTATTGAGGGAAGGAAGACGGAGAGGCGAAAAGGCGCACAGTGGGATGATAAATAGAATTTTCCGGACATAATTTTACGAATAAAAAATTTGACATTGTTAACTACCAGCTATTACTGTTTAGAGGGATCACGCTGTGTTGAAAGTACCTCCGATAAAAAGGACAATATGGACTATTTGTTTCTGGTTTGTTTGCCTCATATTTCACTGAGAAAAATTTCTGATTGTTTGCATTAATGTTCCGATAGGATATTCCCGCGCTTTATTTCCCATACAGACAACCGGATTCCATAGAGACAATCGGAATTCGAGTAGAATCAAACGTCCAAACTGTTGAAACGATAGGTTTTATGATTGAAATAAGGGGAAAAACAACTACGGTTCTATTCTTGTAGTTTTAACAGCCACTTTTTTCTCAGTGTTCATAACATTAAAACAATTACAAACTAAATGGCCAAAAAACATCACAGACAAACTAAGGATTAAAATGGGAACTATACACCAACAATAAATTACACGTTATTTTTTGATTGTTGGTCTAGTTACCATTTTAATCCTTAGTTTGTCTGTGCTATTTTATAACCTTAAAGAAAAAATTGTCAGTAATGGAGCTGCTGCAAACTGTTGCTAACTGTTGCAACGAGCTATAGCGATAGGGAGAATTTGTGGGACGTGATATTGAATTTTCAAGGAGGTAGCCTTAATCTCTTATGGACATTTTTACACAGGCTCGGTTTGTTTGCATCACTTTTACGAACGTTTAAATTAAAAAAAGAAAAACAAATTGACGGATACATTTGAAAATGGTTATAAACGAAAGTGTAAGTGTTTAAGAGTGGCTACCTGGACACAGGATTCTAATACACTTATCCAGATGAGAAAACTTTGCTTGTTTCTGTCATGTGCCCGTTTTTTATCGTGCAAATCCTTCAAAACAAAAAAAAAAAAAAAGAAAGAAAGAAAACGAAAAAAAGAAAAAAAGTTGAATCAATCTCTACGTCTAGATAGCCACTCTCAAACATTTGCACTTTTGTTTAAATCCAATTTCAAATGGATTTTTCACAAACTTTTTTATTAAAAATACAAAGGTCAAGAAAGGGGCAAACAAACCGAGCCTCTGCACTGTGCAGCTGTGCATCAACATTAGCATCGAATCCATTCGATAGCAGGAAAATCCCAGGAAAAGTGAGTGGTTCTGCAGACATTTGCGCTACCAAAACAAACGTAAAGTTTGAAAATTTTCTCTCAAAAGTCTTTGAAAATTTTGTCAGTTCGCCTCACTTTTGAACGCTGACAGCGAATTTGGAGCGAATTTTCATTAATTCCCCCTGAATCTAGCTTTCCTCGAACATAATCTCAAATTCATCAAAACACTAAGTTTTTGGAAAAATTCACTTCTCAAGAGGAAAAGTGAATGGAAAATAGATTTTAGAGGGCGTACATAACGGCCTTCATAGCGCACGGTTGCAATTCCGCACTTTTACTGAAGCTTTTGAGACCTTTTATCTTTTTCAAGTCATATAGTAGCGCACAAAGTCTTTAGTAGGTAGCGCGAATGTCTGCAGAACGTAAAATCCCAGGAAAAAATCGAAACTTCGATCGATGCATCGAACATCACGCAGACCTCTTTTAAGAACCAAGAAAAACCGACAGCTTTATTTTGTCCAAAGTATCCCATTTTTTGATCCAATGTGCGTCGAAGACGGGCGGGGCGGGATCGCGAGAGTTTCTTCGTCTTCGCTCGCCATCGAGTCGAAATCGAGGCGGATTGGGGTTCGTGGAGGCTTCGGGGATGAGGGGGGTGAAGGGGGGGGGGGTTCCAGGGCGTGCTTAGCAACATTTTGTGGGAGGGGTTGATGAAGAGGAGCGATATATGAGAGAGAGGTGGATGATGGGGGGGGGAGATCGAGGGAGGGATGCAAGCACGTAAAAACGGGGTCTCGACTTGGGTCTTGGGTCTTGCCTCGGAGAAAGAAAAGAGAGTGAGAGAGTGGGAGACGCCGCGCAGCTCACTGGTCCAAAACATGCATTTTGTCGGACATGAAAAATGTTGGTTTTTTGCTTTAAAAACATTTTAGATGTGGGTCATTCTACAGTAAAGTGGGCATGATATGCAAAAAATTGAAATTTAAAAATCAGTGTCTGGTAGTCTTGTTTTGCATTAACCCTTTCCAGCAAGGTACATGGTACCATATGTACGAGGGGCGTTCAACTTATAAGTTTCCCTATTTTTTATCTCTGGCCTTGTTGGTGCTAGAAAAATTTCATTTATACGACTAAATCCGCCAAATCCTCGGCTTTTCAACGGTATTTTTGTTTTTGAAATTTGAGCAAGTTTTGTAGGAGAAAAAGCTATATTTCTACACCCGTGTCGAAAAAGTCCCCGCCAACTTCTGAGTTGGGAAGTAAAAACTAACTTTGACACTTGGAATGAAGAACGCAAAACTTTAAAATAAAAGATACATTTTATTTTTGAAGTATTCCATTTTTACGACTTTCTCACATAATTTCCTTCCAGATTGATACATTTTTCGCAGCGATGAATTAGCTTTTCAATACCTTGGGCGAAAAACTCTCAGTTCTAAGGACTTGAAAAAATTCATCCTTCAGGTGGTCATCTGACGGGAACTTGACGCCTCCAAGATTCTTCTTGATATGTGATTATAATGCATCTCATGATCATCTTAGATAAGATTTTACGACGAAAATTGGGCGCAGCAACAGGTATGGAGCGATAACGGCTCATTTTCGTCGCTAATCAGACGAATGCTGTTGTTCAAAACAGGCGAATACTTTTTGCTGGAAAAGTTGGCGGGGGACTTTTTCGACACGGGGGTAGAAATATAGCTTTTTCTCCTACAAAAATTGCTCAAATTTCAAAAAGAAAAATACCGTTGAAAAGCTAAGGATTTGGCGGATTTAACCGCATAAATGAAATTTTTCTAGCACTAACAGGGCCAGAGATAAAAAATAGGGAAACTTATAAGTTGAACGCCCCTCGTACTATTTTCTGTAACATTGGTTTCAATGGAATTTAAATTGTCATTTTGCAAAAACATGTGTGAACCATCAAAAGTCCTAGAAAATTATCCTCTTTTGAACGGTCTAAAAAAAAATCTCAATAAAAGTCAAATTCCAAAATGCGTGCTGGAAAGGGTTAAAATGCAACCATAGACGAAAATATTATCTAAATCTAATAAGGTCAAACGTGTTGATGTTACAGCAGGTTTCATGTGTATTTTCAATGACCAAATCACACGCGTCCCACCCGTTACAAACCCTAGCTGTCCCACCCGTTACGCTACTTTTTAACTTTTTTAGAGAAAAATAATTATGTAAATGAAAAAAAAACTTTGTCGGATCAAAGCTTATACCCTCACCTTTAACATATATTTTTTCTAAATTTTTATCTCTTCAAAACTCACCGAGTTTCAACTTTTTTTGAAGTGATTCAAAAACCTTGTCCATTTTCTGTCCCACCCGTTTCACCCTTCTTTTCCTCTTTTCTTAGCTTCGGATAGACTTTGTTTAAATTTTGAAAATCCTATCACTATCTAGAAGTTAAGACCTTTCTGTTGGCGGGATAGTTTTTTTCATTTAAATGATTAAAAAGTTGAAAGAATTACTTCAAAGTCGTCTGAATGTCCCACCCGTTACAGAATAAAGACCCATGTGTAATTTTCTTGAAAAAAATCATGTTGTTTGACTCATTTGTAAGCTCTGCAATGAATGATTTCGCACATTCTAAAGTTATCTTGCTATTTAATGTTCATAATTTTAATTTTTTTTGGTAAAATTATGTCCGAGTAATTCCATAATTCGAACCACCGTTCGCCGCGCTGCCGGGAGCATCGCGCGGCGTGCTATTTGCGCACATTGGATTGGACTCAACAAGCTATAGCGATAGAGAGGATTTGTGGGGCGAGATATTGAAATTTATTTATTTATTTATTTATTTTTATTTATTTTTTTATTTTGTAGATAGAGCCTATGCGGCTATGATACGTCAGCAGATACAAAATAGATGACTTATAAGCTGTGAGAAAAGTAAATGCATTAACAATTTCTAATGTAGGCAGAGCTGCCGTTTTGCGTATAATTAAAGACATTTTTCAATTCACCGATGATTCCACCGGTTGAGAAAAGATTACACAGGTCAGTTCAGTGAAATCACTACAATGCACGAAAAATGCTAGCAACTGTAATATTTTCTCACCCGGTGGAGTCGTCGATGACTTTAAAGAAACTTGCGCATATTTTAATTAATTAACGGAGATTTCACCGATTGAGAAAATATTACAGATCAGAGTGTTTTCGTGTATTTCAGTCATACACTGAACTGAACTGTGTAATCCTTTCTCAACCGTTGGAATCATTGGTGATTGCAAAAGTAGCATTAATTGTACGCAAAACGGCAGCTCTGAATGTAGGCATGTTTAAATGTATGGTTATTAGGCAGCTTCACGAAGTCAGCCATTATGGAAATCTCTCACGGGAAAAAAAACTACGGTGAAAATAACCATACGGATACCTGATTTTGGCACCTGCTAGATGCTATGGTAATGTTAACCAGAAGTATACTATGTTTTGACTAGGTACTAGGTGATGTTACCTAATTGCATGTCGAATTTACTCAAAGTATCGGTAAATGTACCATATTATTATATTATTAATGTATTATATTATTATTTACGTGTTTTCACTAATCTTTTTTTTTCCGTGCTTAAGGTCGTTTTTCACACAGGCTCGGTTTGTTTGCCTCACTTTTTTTAACATTTAAATTTTTAAAACGAAAATTGTGACAAATACGTATGTAATTGGTTATGCTCGAAAGTGCAAGTGTTTTAGAAATGACCACCTGGATACAGAAATTGATACAACTGTTTCTTCTAGAAGGATTTTCACGATAAAGAAACTGACACTAACTTGATGGAAACAAGCTAAATTTTCTCACCTGGATGGTTGTATTAAAATTCTGTGTCCACATATCCACTCTTAAACACCAAACACCTGCACTTTCGTTTAAAACCAATTTCCACTGATTTAAGGTTAAAAAAAAGAGTGAGACAAACACACCAGATTCAGATCGCCCGTGTTAATTTGCACACTTAGAGATAGGACTTATAACACGTATGGCATCCTCCATCGCTATAGCTCGTTGATTCAGCTATTGATTTTTCTGGAAGTATTGATTTTTCTGGAAGTATTGATTTTTCTGGAAGTATAAAGGTACTAATTTTTTTTACTTTAGAAAAGTGTTCGTATTCACCATATTATACACACGCATCAAAAGACGTGTTTAGTGATGAACACGATCAAAATGAGGCTCTTGCAAACTTTTGCTGTGAGGAAATGATTAGTCCAATCGGATGTAAAAATCAGCGAAAGTCACGAAAATCACACTGAAACAATCTAAAACTCAGTAATAAACTCACAAAACTGCTCTACGGGCAAGATCGTAATGGCGCTTCAACGCAGGTATCATGGGAGATTCCTGTCTAATTTGCCACTTTCTCTACGAAAACACAGAGATACGTCTCAAATTAGATAGGAATCTCCTATGATACCTGCGTTGAATCGCCATTATGCCCGCTTCTGAATGTGAATTTTGTGATTTTTCAGTGTACATATCGTCATTTTTACAGGTTTTTCTGCGAGAATCAACTCTTTAATCCCCTGCAGCAAAAAGCGATCAGCTTACCATCAGCTTGTCAGCTTACCAAGCCATAAGGAATTTATTCAATCGGCCTCTGAAGAAGCTGCGAACATTTTCCTTTGGCCTCTGTCGTAGCAAAAAAATATTTTTATGTGGATGATTTAATGACAGACTCGGATTCTTTGCCAGGAGGTCAATTACTGAGAGATCAATGTTGATTCAAAATGTGTGAGCGAGGTCATTTTCCTTCAATCAAATGGGCCTAAAATGAACCATCACTGACAAATGATTTGCCAGTTATCGCTCTCCCGAAAACAAGTCAGTGACTTTATCCCTCTCACCTGGCGATACGACGGAAAGACTGGGATTAGTTTAAGATCCATACCAGTGGCGGCTCGTGAAATTTGGCAACCGTGTCCTCCTCCTATTTAACCAATGTAAAACAATCGATTCTCCCGGAGGCTGCCAGCCTCCGCAAGAATCAATTATTTTACCTACGTTTAAATGGAAAACTTGCATGGTTGCCAATTATCACGAGCCGCCACAGATCCATACGATGATTATTTAAAAAAACAAAAAACAAAACAAAAAAAAGTTTATGTTGGACGATGAGTTCGACTGTATTCCGTTGTGCTCAAATGAAAAAATAATTTAGTCTATTGTCGATTATATTAACAAAGTTCTTTCTTTTATATTTTGTTGCAGGTGAGTACAAGCAAAATGCATTCAATTTGAGTCCACTGCCAGCGAGGTCACAAGTTGCATCTCTATGTATGTACTTTTAAAATTCTCTCATTTTGTATCAGAAAAAAAGTGCTAATTTTTTCAAAATTTCTACATTATTTGGAGCTTTCTTTCGCCTCTTATCGTACTATTGTCAAAATAATAGCCATGAAACCAATCTAAAGTCAACTAACGCGCTCTTCGCTTGAAACATTCTATCCACTGTCCAAATGTGACGGTGACGCGTGACGCTGCGCGCTGTGGCGATGAGATGCGGTGGAGCTTGGAAACGTCTGCCAAAAAACGAAGGAGTAGTGGGTTGACGAGGGTGAGAAGGGTGGAGAGAGAGAGAGAGAGAGAGAGAGAGAGAGAGAGAGAGAGAGAGAGAGAGAGAGAGAGAGAGAGAGAGAGAGAGAGAGAGAGAGGGGAGAGAGGAGAGAGAGAGAGGAGAGAGAGAGGAGAGAGAGAGAGAGAGAGAGAGAGAGGAGAGAGAGAGAGAGAAGAGAGAGAGAGAGAGAGAGAGAGAGAGAGAGAGAGAGAGAGAGAGAGAGAGAGAGAGAGAGAGAGAGAGAGAGAGAGAGAGAGAGAGAGAGAGAGAGAGAGAGAGAGAGAGAGAGAGAGAGAGAGGAGAGAAGAGGAGAGAAGAGAGAGAGAGAGGAGAGAGAGAGGAGAGAGAGGAGAGAGAGAGAGCGAGGAAGAGAGGAAGAGGGAGTGATAGGAATAGAGATAGAGGGGGGAAGAGAGAGAGAGAGGAGAGAGAGAGAGAGAGGAGAGGAAGAGGGAGAGAGAGGGGAAGGAGAGAGGAAGATGGGGAAATAGAGGGGGGAAGAGAGAGAGAGGGAGTGAGAGAGAGGGGAGAGGAAGATGGGGAAATAGAGGGGGGAAGAGAGAAAGAGAGAGGAAAGAGGAGAGAAGAGAGATACAAAGTGAGATGGAGTCATTTTTATGGGTCCTCATTTTATGTCCCTCCCCCTCCGACCTCTTTCGTAACCCTCTATATTCTTGTGTTTGTATGCTTGTACTCGAATGTGACCTCTGGCTCTATGGCGATGCTTGTTGTATCATCGTTGTGTCTTGTCACTTGTGTTGGAGAGAAGTCGTTGGAGTTAACCTCTGTCATGTCGCCTCTCTCGCAATGGCTGAATATTTGCGGAGCCGGTGGAAAAGCGGGGGTGTGAGGGAGCGGACGGGGGTATAGGTGGCCACCCGCAATCTACAGATAGTTTTAAGACTTTTAGTCCTTTTTTTGTACTGTGATATTCGGTCCGCGAAAATTCGTCCAATTCAATTTCTTCTTAGTAGAAAATTGGTCAAATTCCTCTTCCCTCACAATGGGATGGGGAAGCTGCAAGGGTCTGAAATTACGTGTTTTTGTGAAGAAAATGGTAGTACTTGATCAGCTGAGAACAATGGTGCCTTTGATTTTTTTTCCCATAGTGTCCCGGTTTTAGAAACACATACGTGTAAAGTTGTAAAAAATCGTGTGCGTAGTGACGTCATTACGCGGAATTCCCATTTAAAACAATGTATTTTGAGCCAAAAGCTCATCTCTGGAACAATGGGACATCATTAGAAACCAGAGGCATATTTCTTCTCAGCTCATCAAGTGCTTTCATTTTCTTTATAAAAAACACAACATTTCAGACTCTTGCAACTGCCCCATTAAGGATTTTTTAGGACGAAGTATACACCAAGGGTGCAAAATGTTCCAAAACTTCAAAAGTTTCAATATGACACATTGATTCTAAAATCTGAAGTAAAATTCGCCGAAAATGACGATTCGCACATCAAAAACTATCAATTTCCACTCATTAACTCAGGAAATTACTTCCATTTCAAACTACCCGCGTTGCAGTCTATTATCACCGACATACAACAACATATTGACGCGGAACCACCGCGGTTATGTAAACATCAACAAAACTCACAAACATTTGAATGTTTCGTTTAGATGCATACATAATTCTTGGAATAATTTGTATTCTTTGATAAAGCAGAAAAGATCGCCTGACAGCAAATGCTACGAATATTTCATGTAAATTGAAGGAAATTCAATCATTTTGTTGTTACGATGTTGTTTACAAAAATACGGTGGTTCGTCTATGCTGGAGTCAGCCGGTGCAAATAGTGTCTAGTGTAGCGCAGGCTGTTCGAAATTGAAGTCATTTCCTGAGTTAATATGTGGTTCTTGAATGTTTTCATGAGCACATTGTTATTTTCCCCGAATTTTACGTTAGAATCAATGTGTCATATTGCTGTCGCAAAAGTACGCTAGCATTTTGGGGGGATGCTGATTTAGCCATAAATAAGTAGACAAGTGTGCGAAAAGTTTAAAGGCTGATTTTTCATTATAAAAATGCGAAATTCAACATCTGTGAATGCTCATGAAACTGCGTCTTTAGCCGAGTCAGCATTTTCATACTATCAAATCAGCTTTCAGAAACTTGTCACACTCTTGAATTTTAAATCTTTTTTTTTTTTTTTTTTTTTTTTTTTTTTTTTTCAGTGTATACATACCCATTGAAACCTAGAAATGTCCCTGAAAAGTTTAAATTTCAGTGGAAGGTCGAAAACTATGATGATTTTTTGGCCATTTCACTAATTTTCGGCCAATTCCTTTCGATCTTACACCACACTGCGGCGGGCGGCCTAAAATCGGAATCGCGAAGAAACGAGACGGTGGAATGAACCGCGTTGCAGTGACAAGGGACGTGTTTTTCAGATAGGCTCTATTTCGATGAGTGGAAGGAGGGATATTATTGTGTCCGGAGGAATGGGGGGGGGGGGGGGTGTCAGCGGAAAAGCCGCCAGCGGGTGGCGTTTTTATGCGCCCACGTGATGCGATATTCCGAGCAGCGGGGACAGAACAGTCCCGCCAGGCCAAGCCAGGCCGCGCGTCCAGGTGTCGACTATGGCTTGCCGCACGGGGGCACGGTGGGAAGGGGAGGGATAGGATATTGGTCGTAAGGAAGAGAGAGAGAGAGAGAGAGAGAGAGAGAGGGAGAGAAGAAGAGGGAGGGAGAGAGAGAGAGAGAGAGAGAGAGAGAGAGAGAGAGAGAGAGAGAGAGAGAGAGTGATAGCGGGGGAGTGCATGAAATATTCGCCCCTCGACAAATTGAGGGGTTTTCGCGGGGAAATAAGAGTGAGAGAGTGTGAGCTAGAGAGAGAGGGGGGGGGGAGAACGACTGAAAAAAATTATGGCTCAGTTTTAGGGTCAATCCGCCGCCCGCGCGAGGCAACGTGTGGCGAGGCTAGGGTGCGAGAAGGAATGACGCTAGGTCTTTTCGGGGGATAATCGTTTCCTCCCCCCCCCCTCCTCCTTCCCCTATCCGCAAGTGCTACAGAAGATGCTGTGTAGTATAATATATATCGTCTGACGCGCGTCGATTGGTATAAGGATAAAGATAAGGGATGAGGGCCATAAGGGGTTGAAGCTTGAATGCCTGTAGTTCTGAAGTTCCTCCACTCTCTCTCTCTCTCTCTCTCTCTCTCTCTCTCTCTCTCTCTCTCTCTCTCTCTCTCTCTCTCACTCTCTCTCTCTCTCTCTCTCTCTCTCTCTCTCTCTCTCTCTCTCTCTCACTCTCTCTCTCTCTCGCGCTCAGCCGAGTCGTCTCCTCGTTACGAGGTGAATTCATAGACTCACTCTCATTTGGACGCACATGGTTGACGAGGATGGAAAGAGGGGCAAAAGTTTAGTATGTGCCACATCCTCCATCCTTTTTTAACGCGCGTGTATTAAATCGTCGACCATCTGACGTGTAGGCGTATGATTTTAGTGATGATAACTAACAACTTTATGGTAAAATATGTAATCTTTTGTTGATTTCTGACAATTTTTGCAGTGGAACCAACTTAAGCATCATATTAAAGCATTTTCTAGGACAAGGAGATCATCATGATCTCAGGAAAGTCGCATTAAATCCTTCGTTAAATAGCCAAAATTTTGTTACAAAACTGCGCTTATGGGTAATTAACATTTAAATCCGTGGGCCGTGAATCTGTTGGGAGCCACGGCTGCTCACACCACAGGCCGCAAAAGACGCCAAATACACTGACCCCCGGACGCAAATATCGATACGATAAATCGTTTCATCGACAATCGATCGATCGCTATCCGAAGACCTCTTCTGGTTCCGATCAAACTCTGATTCAATGTCTTTTCTCCATACGCGCATTTTTGGGAGGAAATTGAGGCTATTAAATCAAACAATTAATTCGACCTTTTCTGCGATTGTGAATACAAGGGGGGCTAAATGTGCCCGAACTAGCGATCCGGATCGCGTAAAAGTGCGAGGAAATTTCTAGGAAAGAAGAGGAAATTTGTCCATGTTATTATTTTTTTTGAATATTGGCAAGTAGATTTTCTCCGGGAAAAGAGCCTCAAAATTTCGAAAATATTGAGCATTTTCCAAAAATTCCGTGTTGAAATGTTGAAAAAAGAAACAAAAGTAATCACTTTCAAATTTTGGCGAGGAAATCCTCTAAAATCCTGTGAGGAAAGAAGTTATAGTAGAGAAAGTAAGTAACAGACCCACTGGCGCAACCAGGATATCTTCCATCTCTCTCATTTCCCATTTGAATGTATGAGTAGGAAAAGGACAGAAGGAGGGGGTTTTATCCCCTTGTCCATCCTTGTCTAACATACGTTTCTTAATGGAGAAAAGAGAGAGATGAAGAATCTCTCGGTGCGCTACTGAACAGACCCATTACTGATGTGTGAGTGAGGGGGGTGTGGTAGTGAGAGAGAGAGAGAGAGAGAGAGGGGGGGAGAGCGACAGTTTGTTTTTATGGAACTACGACCCGATGATAGTCCATCACAAATTGTGACTCACAACTCAGCTTAAACTAAAACAGTCTTTCCATCGGGGAAACAAAAAAAAGAGTGGAAAAAAAAGAGGATGGAAAATGGGGTTGGGGGAAGGAATCCCAGGGATGAGGGACGGCAAAGCGGGTGACAGGGAAAGCGGAAATACTCGAGAAAATGGAACAAGCGAAACCTTTCTCGCTGATAGCCGCCGAAGGGCTTCCATTTCCTGGGAGTGTCTGACGCCAGCCACCCGCATACCATACCCGGCATACCGAGAGAGAATGATAAGCAAATACCTTTTCGGAATCATCCAGAATTAAGGTGATTTCAAACATATTTCATGACGGTTTCATCCACTGGTTCGTTTCCTCGACGCAACTGCAAACGCCAAATTACCTGTAGGGTCTTTATTTTGTAACGGGTGGGACATTCAAACGACTTTGAAGTACTTTTTTCAACTCTTCAATCATTTAAATGAAAAAACTACCCCACCAACAGAAAGTTCTTAACTTCTAGATAGTGATAGGATTTTCAAAATTTAAAAAAAGTCTATCCAAAGCTGAGGAAAGAGCGAAATAAGGATGTAACGGTTGGGACAGAAAATGGACAAGCTTGTTGAATCATTTCAGAAAAAGTTGAAACTCTGTGAGTTTTGAAGAGATAAAAATTTGGAAAAAATAGATGTTAAAGGTGAGGGTATAAGCTTTGATCCTACATGCAGAAAGTTTTTTTCGTGTACTCAATTATTTTTTTCTAAAAAAATTAAAAAGTAGCGTAACGATGGGAAAGCTAGGTTTTATAACGGGTGCGACGCGTGTGATTTGGTCATTGAAAATACACATCAAACCTGCTGTAACATCAACACGTTTGACCTTATTAGATTTAGATAGTATTTTCGTCTCTGGTTGCATTTGAATGCAAAACAAGACTGCCAGGCACTAATTATAAATTATTTTTAAATTTCAATTTTTGCATATCATGTCCACTTTACTGTAGAATGACCCTGTACTACAATGGGAATTACGTGACAAACTTTTGCTGTGGGCAAAGAGTCGTCCAATCTGATGTTGAAACCAGAAAACATTACGAAATTTACACAAATAAAGTCTAAAATTCAGTAATACATATAAACTCACTTAACTGCTATAACGGCAAGTTCATATTGGCGGAGCGAGGTATCATGGAAGATTCCTGTCTAATTTGTCCCTTTCTCTACGGAAACACAGAGATGTGTCTCAAATTAGATAGGAATCTGCCGTGATACCTTCGTGTGTCCGCCATTAGGATGTTCTTCAGCGTTTAGTGCCGATTTCTGCCACCATAGAGCGCTACCGTTCGATTAATGTCAAATTATAGGCCGAAAGTAATTTATTTTTAAGAAAACGGAGTGTCAGTTTCTAAATAATCATCTGAAAAACGTCTCTGCATAATATCTCGTCAATAACTTCGAAAATAAGGCTAAAAGTACCAAAAAATGGGATATCGCAAATCGATTCTTGTATCGAAATGCGATATTCCATTTTTGGGTATACTTTCAGCCTTATTTTTGAAGTTATTGACGAGGTTTTTTGCAGAGACACTCTACAGATGATTATCTAGTATAACTGACACTCCGTTTTCTTAAAAATAAATTACTTTCGGCCTGTAATTCGACTTCAATCAACGGTAGCGCTCTGGTGACAGAAATCGACACTAAACGCTGAATAATCACTTTAAGAAACATATTAAACACATTTCATGGCGGCTTGATCCACTAATTCGTTTCCTCGACACAACTGCGAACGCGAGATTACCTACAGAGGGGCTCTTTCAAACTTTTGCTGTGAGCAAATGAATAATTCAATCTGATGTAAGAACCAGCAAAAATCATGAAAATCACGCTACTGAAGTCTAAAATCCAGTAATTAACTCACAAAACCGCTATAACGGCAAGTTTGTAATGGTGATTCAACGCACGTTTCTTGGAAATGGAACTGTTGGGAATGTTAAAAGCAACATCTCTGCAAAATTTGGATGCGTTTATGGATCATTGGTTCAAAAGTCATGTGGGGATACAGACAGACAGACGTCTACGCCATCGCAACACTTACTCAATTTCTAACTTTGGTAGAGTATGAGGAAGTTAACAGTTTACAGATCAAGCATACCTTCTGTTTTGTTTTGGGTTTTAATCAGAGAGTTTTTTTTTTAAGTAGATTCCATGAATCTACTTATTGCGGAGGGTGCGATGTTGGATTTTTCGGGAAATTTTATCAAATGAGCACGTTTCATGGTCCCCTGAGTGAGAAAATACCACTCGTTGAAAATTGTATTTATATATATATATATATATATATATATATATATATATATATATATATATATATATATATATATATATATATATATATATATATATATATATATATATATATATATATCTTTATATGTATGTTTCAGCCAGTTTTACCGTTTTTATGTCCCACGATCCTGTTCGTAATTGTTGGTTTTTATTTTTGAAATTTGTCTCAACTATTCGTTGGGTTTAATTCTTGGATGAGTTCGAAGATGGTGTAAATCTGACAGTTAGTTTTCGCGTTATGGGCCGTGTTTGAGTCGTAAAATGTGTTTTTGAGGTTTATTTTTAGGAGTGTTTGTTTTGAGTATTTTTTTGGGAAAATTTATGTTAGCCGTTTTGTTACGCAACTTTTTTACTCGAGTCATTTTTTCGTGTTTTGCGTTGTAAGAGAGTTATAGTGATGTGTTTTTCGGGTTTTTTGGCAGTGTTTTCATATGAAGAAATTGTTTTTTTGGTTCAAAAATTTTAGTATATATCGTGGAGGATATTTTTAGTTCATATGCTCCATTCCTTGAATTTTCCTTGTGTTTTACGTGTTTTACGAGCTATTTAGTTTCTTTTGGGATTTTACATGTGAAAGACAAGGATAAAGTATTGGTATAATTGCTCGTTCTTTGTTTTACACGCGCACTGTTGCTTAGGTACGTTATTTATTTATTTTCTTGTTTGATCAGCTGCTCTTATTCAGATTTATTTCTCATTATATCGTTACAAAGATTACACATTTTTCTATCTTGGTACTATAATCTTTTTCTTAGGTGCATTTTCATTTAAATGTTGAACAGCTGATAAAAAAAAAAAAAAAAAAATTGAATAATTCAAAGAAAATCATAACATAACCTATTTATTTTTTTTTATTTATTTTTTTTTTTTGCTTGTTTTATGGCTTATACTCAAAGACATTATAGAAGAAGACTGGCCCCTACTATCTCTTTGCACGGGGGAAAAGTGAAGCCGGTCTTGGCACGGGCTGATGGGCAGGGCACTTCCCCGCGCGGGGGTATGAACCAAATTAACATTAGCTCTTATGGAGCTTCGCTCTTGAAACCTATTTTAGTCAATTATTCTTGCGAATAACCGTGTCGAGTCTCACATATGTTGTACAGTATATTATATCATACATTTAAACCGAAAATTTGAATCAATTTAAAGCGTCTGTCCTTTAATAATCGAAGTTAACGATCGGTCGGTCATTGTTTACTTTAGCACCCATAACCTCTCTGCCGTACTTTCAATCGTAAATATCTAGTGGATAAATTGATCGAAACATTCGTTTAAGTTCGTCTATCTCAACTTTGGCATAAGCTGCAAATCATATCTGCGTACTTTTGAAAACTAACAGTAATTATCATTCTTTTGAAACAGTCTTATGTATCGGCTCCATAAGACGCAATGTTAATTTGGTTCATACCCCCGAGCGGGGAAAGCCCTGCCTATGACAGTAACCGGCTTCAAATCTCGCCGCTAGGGGCCAGTCTTCTTCTATAATGTCTTTGCTTATACTCCAGTCAAGGAGCCTACAGCCAACTATAGACTAATTTCAGTATGTGAATGTTTGTTTAATGTCAGAAGACAACAGGGGACTTGAAACATCCATGCTCAAAGCACTCAGATTTCCACTGTAATCTTTGCCGTGGACCCACTTTTAAGGAGACCGAGCGACAAGACGAGTGAAAAATATTTATTAAAATTTGTGAAAAACTTTTATAACCTAGCTTTTATTTCTCACTTCCATTGAAAAGATTACACAATTCTCTATTGGTAATATATTCTTTTTCACAATAGTATTTGGATTTTGAGCAGCTGATAAAATAAAAAAGAATTTAACGAAAATTATAACCTATATTTAAATTTGTAAAAAAATGATTTAACCAAGCATGGAATCTACTTCGTCTTACCGGCCTGCCGGGAGGCATTTTTTTTTTTTTATCAGGGTGTTTTGTACTTGCCCATGTTTGTGCGCGGTGGCAACTTTTTGTTTGGGGTCTCAACAGAACCCCGCAAACATGGTCCGTACGTTGACTGATGAGAAACTTCGTTGAAATTTTTGTCTAGTGGAACCGAAGCACCGAAATCGCATCAGTCAACGTATGGTCCATGTTAGATGGTGCTCCTTCATGCTCCCTCTAATGATTTCTGTTGAGTTCCAAAAAATAAGTCAGCCACCGCGCGCACAGCTAGTGCCTGGTCACTATTATATCTTGTCTTTGGTTTTAATGATAACTTGGTGATGACGTCATAATACGGTGACAGACAGGTGGAAATGTATTACAAAATAAATGTCCAAAGTACAGAGTGTTCAATAAGAAATGTCCATTGCAACAATGTCCACTATTAAGTGTCCAATTCACAATTTTGTTCATAGTAAATAAACGTGGAATGTAGGATCTGTCCATAAGGGATTTGTTTTAAGGGAATGACTGCCCCTTAGAATAATGCCCAATCGTAGGTTAAGTAAGTACGCAAAAAAAAAAACAAAACAAAAAAAAATTAAAAAAATAATTTGACCTCCAATTATAAATAAAGCATGAAATACGAAGTCAGTACATTCTCAGCTGTTTGAAACTGATGGTAATGTATATGATTTGCAACCAATTTTGACACTTGTTCAGGGCCAGATTCGTGCTTTTGTCTAAAGGCAGCTTTTGGAAAACGCTTGTTCACTCCTGCTTTCGATTTTTGTCATTGCGAATTTTTGCTGCATCTTTTGAGACATTAAACACCCTGAGGTTTTTAGATTCATGAACCAAATCTACTATTAGACATTCTTCTGTATGGACATTTATTTACCATGGACCAATTTTGCGTAGGACATTTTAGAGCCGACATTGTTGTGATGGGCATTTCTTATTATACCCATACTTTACGTTGGACATTTAACAAAGAACATTTCCACTGAGCACCCATATGACGATGAGCGTTGCTAACGAAGACAAACTGTCTCTCTTGCTCTCACGTAACCCCCATGTACATTGTACAGCCATCTCACTCTAATTCCAAAAATCATATTTAGAGACATCTTTTGGAAATTTTTTTTTTTGCAGAAATTAATTCCTCGAGGCATTTTAGTGCGATTTTGATAATAATATGTCGTAAAACAAGGCCCTGTATAAGAATTTCGTCGCACGAAAATTTAGCACGCTTCGCCACTGATTTGTAATAATTTTTTTACGTAAATCGCAGGTTACTTGAATACTAACTAAATTCCTCCCATAAAGTTTTATTAATTTTTTAATTGGAATATATTATTTAATAGACTGTAAATTAAATCAACTTAGTTATTGCATATTAAAATTACGGCTTTTTGAAACCGTCGTAAAATAATCGTTTCTTGGTAAGGCAATCTACCTTTCTACAATCGATAATGCACACAGGTTCAAATTGAGAAATTCCGATGTTGCCGAATTGCAACAATCATCACGCTATCGAATTGGTTGTTTCCATCAATACTCACACATCACAAAACATCTCGAGAAGTTTGATCCACCACTCACCACGATAAAGATTTCAACGTCCACGTTGTGGTTGGTTGGGGGGGGGGGGGGGGGGGGTTGATCCCCGCCCTGGTCCTGTCCCTTTTGTATATACACAACAGCTCCTCCGTGGTGAGTCGCACTTTGAACTCGAACTTGTTGACACAGACATAAAAGGGACGACACGGCTGCCTAGCGTGAAACCTCTTTACGACTCGAAAGACTGTAAATATCTCACAGTGCAGTGTTGCCGTTTATCTGCAGAAATAACCCAAATTTTCCATTTGATTTAATGTAAAATTTGGATAATTTTTGCCGCACTTTTGGCAACCCTGTCAAAGTGTCTCTCGCTAGTGTTGCCAAATGTGCGGTATGGGTGGATACAGGAATTGACTGTTTTAGTAGAGCGATTTATCGTATCGATTACCGCCCAAGGCCCCAGTGGTGGCTCGTGCCATCTTGCAGCTATGTCTTCGCTCCACTTGAATCTATGGTTAACAATCGATTGCTGGTGAAGCGCTGCTTCACTTTCGAATCGATTGTTTTACATACAATCAAATGGAGGCATGCATGACGTTGTTGCTGTATTGCACAAGCCACTACTGCGAGGCCCCAGTGGCGGCTCGTGCAATGTGGCAACAATGGACTCCCTCCATTTAAACCTATGTAAAATAATCGATTCTTTGGTGAGGCGCTGTGCCTCACCTAGAATCGATCTTTTAGCACAGATTTAAATGGCAAAATAGCACTGTTGCCAGATTGCACGAGCCGCTACTGCGAGGCCCTCTGGTTCCAAACAAACTCTGATTTAATGTATTTTCCTCATAAGCGAACTTTTGAATGGAAATTTAGGCTATAAAATCAAACAATTGATGGAGACTTTTTGCGATCATGCATTATACATTATAAAGTGGTTTTAAACGGAAGTGCCAGTGTTTTAGAATAGTTATCTGGACACAGAATTCGATAAAACAGTTTCTTCTGTGAGGATTTGTACGATAAAGAAACTGACACTTAACAGGAATACGCAAAATCGTCTCTTCTGGATAATTTTGTCGAATTCTGTGTCCAGATAGCCCCTCCGAAATGTTTGCTTTTTTGTTTGAAACCGATACCCATTGGATTAATTACAACTTTTGATTTCAGGTTTAAGGGGAGGTTGTAATCTCTATTTCCACCATGTTAATTTACCAAACTTTCGGTGTATCTTAAGACCATTTGCACCTAGAGAGCTCATTTTTTTCAAAATGTACATCTTGACAAGCTCTTTTTTTTTTTTTTTTTTCAATCTAAATTTCGAAAATAATTTTATTTTTTAAAAAAATCTCTTGGGATACGAGTTATTTTTTTGCATATTTTGTTTAAATTTCAATACTTCTCTACATAACCATGTAATAAAAGTCAGTTAACTTTGTTTGTCTATCGCAGACAAACATTTTTAAACAAAAATGAGCTCTCTAGGTGCAGAAGAACTTGAGTTATGTGCACCGAAAGTTAAAAATTACATGTTTTTAGGAGAACAGTTGAAAGTGGGAATTTTTTTAAAAAAGGAAACTACATCCAAAAATTTCCTTGCCCAAGAGTCTCCATATCCTATTATTATATTTGGAAAGGATCATTGAGATATGCTGAACATAATATAATAAAAAAAAAATTTAAAAAAAAGAATAAATTTTTTCTTGCTTACAACCTCCCCTTTAAAAAGTGAGGCAAACAAATTAGATTTTGAATACCCATGCTATCACACTTCGAGATAGGACTTATAACACGTATCGCCCTCTCTATCCCTATAGCTCGTTGTGACAGACATACCAGAATCTGATCGTCCCTGCTGCATCACTTTAGGATAGGACTTAGAAACATATACTAGTCCGTTTGTTTTTAGGTTAACCTCTTTGGCGGCACTGCCTCTCGCTTTCCCCCGGTTTGTTTCGACTTATCGAGGTTGGGGGTGGCCAATTGAACCAGCCCAACCTCCAGTCAGCGTGGAGCTGAAAAAGGGCCTCGGGCCCCACTTCTAACAGTTCTTATCTATAATACCTCGTAATACTTCGCTGGTTCCGTTTCGCATCGAGTGATTTATCAGCAGGGTTACTACCAACGAGCAATGTCAATAGAGGGGTCCATACATGTTATAAGTTCTATCTCAAAGCAAGAGGCAGCGTGGGCGATCTGATTCTGGTTTGTTTTGCCTCACATGTTTTAACCTTAAATTGAAAATTGTAACTAATCCAGTATAAAATGAAAAATTTAAAGCTGAAAGTACCAAAAAATGGAACATCGCAAATAGATTTCTGTATCGAAATGCGATATTTCATGTTTTGGTATACTTTCAGCCTTATTTTGGAAGTTATTGACGAGATATTTAGCAGAGACGTTCCTCAGATGATTACCTAGTAACTGACACTCCGTTTTCTTAATACACGGGTGGATTTTAAAGTAAGTTTACCTATTTTTTTTTCTCAGAAACTATCAATGCTAGTTTGAAACGTACGTACTCTCAGCTTTTTTACGAGCAACAGTTTTTCAAATTTGGATTACGCATTGCGGAGATATTGCGGATTTTCCACACCCGTCTCTCCTTCAAACGTGCCCACCTTTTTAGCCTCACAGAAAACATGAGTTTAATACGTTGAAAAAGTCAAATAGAGCTATTATTTTATTAAAACAAGTTATAACATTGTTGTGAGGCATCCCACCTCATTTTTTGACATAGTCACCCGTTAGATTTTAGAATTTTTTATATCGGTGCAAATAAATGTCTGTATACAGCCGTCGTGAAATTCTTTCCCCATACTCCTAAACCAGGTTTTGACGCAAGCCGTTAATCCAGTTTCTATTCATGATGATTGCACTTCCAGTACTGACCAAAATTTTGAAGATCGACACAAATTGGATCATTTTATCAGTAGAAGAGTAGTCTATTTAGTAAAAAACATGCATTCAGGTGTTATTGAGATGCCTGATCCGAAGATAAGCGCATCGCCTGCCGAAACTCGCAGTTTTCTATAGCGTGTGAAAAGGTGGGCACGTTTGAAGGAGAGGCGGGTGGGGAAAATCCACAATATCTCCACAACGCCTTGGCCAAATTTGAAAAACTGAAGCTCGTTAGAAAGCTGAAAGTACTTACGTACGTTTCAACGCTGGGTTTGTTTTTTTTCTAGCATTGATAGTTTCTGAGAAAAAAAATAGGTAAACTTACTTTAAAATCCACCCTCGTATACAGGGTGTTGAAAAACTGTTCCCGAATATTTCAGGGGCGGATTCTACGTATCAAAATAAGACCTTTTTTCCTATAAACATGTGTCCGAAAATGCCCCCCTTTTGAGCTACAGCCCCCCAAAGTTTTAAAAAAATTACGGTTTTTTTGGAATAGCGACCACTATTATGAACCAAATGTCTTAAAACTTGGTGTCATGAGGTAATTTCACGCGTAGAATCCATTAATGACCTCGAAAAATTCAGAAATTGAGTCTGACTGCACTTTTCACGCAATCTTGTATCTTTAACGGCACAAATTTTATGTTACGGATTAAAATTTTGAAGAATGATTACCAAAATCAGATGCGGAAAACCCTTAGAAAGATTTTTGGTCCTCTTTGTCTCTTTCGATACGACGCGTTTTAAGCGAGATAATCGCTGCACAGTGTGGAAAAGTCAGCGCTTTTACCATGAAAAACAGCAGTGAGTATGCAACCCGCCTCTCCGCTGCTTCTACGGGCCGGCCGCTATGGTAAAAGCGCTGACTTTTCCACACTGTGCAGCGATTATCTCGCTTAAAACGCGTCGTATCGAAAGAAACAAAGAGGACCAAAAATCTTTCTAAGGGTTTTCCGCATCTGATTTTGGTAATTATTCTTCAAAATTTTAATCCGTAACATAAAATTCGTGCCGTTAAAGGTACAAGATTGCATGAAAAGTACAGTTAGACTCAATTTCCGAATTTTTCGAGGTCATTAATGGATTCTACGCGTGAAATTACCTCATGACACCAAGTTTTAAGACATTTGGTTCATAATAGTGGTCGCTATTCCAAAAAAACCGTAATTTTTTTAAAACTTTGGGGGGCTGTAGCTCAAAAGGGGGGCCATTTTCGGACACATGTTTATAGGTAAAAAAGGTCTTATTTTGATACGTAGAATCCGCTTCTGAAATGTTCGGGAACAGTTTTTCAACACCCTGTATAATATTACTTTCGGCCTGTAATTTGACATTAATCGAACAATGGCGCTCTGGTGGTAGAAATCGGCACTAAAAGCTGAAGAATCACCGTAAGAATAAACAAATATGAGTGAAAGAAACCAGAATCAGATGGCTCGTGCTGCCTCATTCTAGGATAGAACTTAATACATGTATCAGCCTCTCTATTGCGCTTTACCTCCTTTGACATTTATCGTTCTTCCCGCCTGGACTCCTCATCTGAGGTTTATTTGACGCTATTTGAGTATCCGTCAACCATAAATTAGCAGCGTGTTGTTTCATACGCAACTTCCTGTGCTCTCGAACGCGCCCAAATTACCTGACCCGCGGGGTGTCCCCGGAGCCCCATTCCTTGATCCCTCGTGCTCTTGAACATACATCTTAGGTCAGACGGCGCACTTTGGTCTGAGATGGAAACAAAAGTGGCCAAAAATCAGTGGCAAAAAAATTTCCTGAAAAAGTCGTTTTCGACCTTTTAGCCTCAATTTAATGCTTTTCAATAACATTTCTAGGTTTAAATTATTTGTTTAATGTGATTCTATATGGCAAACTCCCGGAAATTTTAATCCGATAGATGGCGTTACTCCTCGCTGGCTCCGACAATAACCGTTTTTTGACGGTTTTCGGCTGTTTTCGCTGAACAGACGAATTAGAGACGAAAAATCGGATTGTTACCACCTACGTAATTTTTGCTTGATTTTTTAAGGTAAAGACAGGCCAAATTGGTTCAGAAATAAAGACATCTTTATGCGAAGAAAAAATCAAGTGTAATTTGGAGTTGTATCAGCAAAGATTACAGGTGAAACCGAAACCTGTAATCTTTGCTGATAAAACTCCAAATTACACTTGATTTTTTCTCTGCATAGTTACGCCTTTATTTCTGAACTAATTTGGCCTGTATTTAGCTTAAAAAATCAAGCAAAAACTCCGCAGGTGCTAACAATCCGATTTTTCGTCTCTAATTCGTCTGTTCAGCGAAAACAGCCGAAAACCGTCAAAAAACGGTTATTTTCGGAGCCAGCGACAATTATCGCCATCTTTCGGATTAAAATTTCCGAGAGTTTGCCATGGAATCACCTCAAAGTGTTTTTACTTTCTCACTACTAACAAAAATAGATAAATTGATCAAGTATTGCGATGGCGCCGATATTTTCAAGTTATTTTGTTTCGATACTTGGCCCGCTGCGATTAAGTCAATCATGATGATTATAAAATAATTGGCTCTCATCATGCTTAATACTATCCTAAAGAATATCCATCCATCCTATTTCAATATTATGTAAACATTTGTGGATTGGAGGAGTAAATGCACAAACTTTCTCTGGCATCTGTCATGCCTGTATGTAGCCAGATATAAAATGTGAAGCCCAGCACAACATTTTAGCTATTGATCCATAATCCATATGCATCCAAATTTTGCAGATATGTGTCTTTAAAGATACCCCAGAGGCAAGGCTATAGATTAAAAGAGGTATGCTCATCTGACTTTTCTCCGCAGTTCAAAATTACTGCAGGCAAGATGGCCAACAAAATCAGAAATCGTATCTATACGAATTATGGTTGTCTTCTGCTTTCCTATACGGAGGGCAGCCCAATGTTTTCTGCAAAGAGTATACGTTTTCTGCTTTTGTCGGCCATCTTGCCTGCAGTAATTTTGAAATGCATGCGCCCCACTGAATCTGTGGCGCGAAGTCTGATGAGCTTAAAAGCAAATTTCATTTCGTGACCAGAGTCACGTTTTACCTGACCAGGTTTCAGAAATCGGTAGGTGACCAAAATTTTATTATTCCGGTCACTTGAAAGTGGGCGGAGCCAAGCAACGTACGGTCATGTACGGTACCGTATCAAAAGGTGACCGGGAATCGCTTGGTTCCGAATTTCGAGACCTACCTCCCGAGGTCGGTTACGTGAAACGTGACCGGATGAGAAGGTGACCGGAGGGCTTATTTGAATTTTGAATCGCCTTGTCTGTGATTGGCTCCCGTAAGTGACCGTGGTTTCGAAACTCTGGTCACGAAATAAAATGTGCTTTATACCTCTTTAATGTATAACCTTGCTCCAGAGGGACTTTTTTGTTTTTTGTTTCGTTTTTTTTTTTTTAAATTTTAATTTTTAGGTTAGTTATGGATGAAAAATGGTTTCCAATAAAATCAATGGGAAAATAGGTCAAAAAAAAAAAGGAAAAATTTACATATTTCATAAATGGATCTTTGAATCTGGTTAAAAATATCAAAGGGGATCCGGGGGTCTCTCCCAAAATATTGAAGGGGGGGTCAGGGGGTCTCCCCCAGATTAAATTTAATGTGAGAAAGTTTCAGTATAGGGTATTCCCTACAGTTTATTTTGTGATTGAAATTGCTGTTAAAAGTTTTTAAATGATAAATTATTGACGAGGAATGTTTTCTCTGATTATTGGCCACGTTTTGACAATACCAGACCACAGTGCGGTGGTTTCTCCGAGTTCGGGCAAAAGCCAAAGGGCGATGTATAATGAAGAGGGATAACGCGTGCGCGCGAAGAACGGGACTCGGACGGTGGCCCCGATGAGCCCGGTGCGTGCGGTTTCGGTGTCATACTGTCATCGAAATGTCATCGGAACCGAGAGCGATCTTATGCCCCCGGGGGCGGAGGGCTGCTGCGAGGCCAATCACTTCGTTGACAGACTTAATCGCTCCCAGAATGCTCCAGCACCTTCCTCTTCCCCGAAACTGCCCCCACCAACATCACTGAAATCATCGATGGTTCTTTTTCTGAAATGTGTGTGTATTTACATCTGCGCTGCACTATGGTTTGCTGAGATCGAAAAACATTGCGGCTAAAAATATGTGATGCAGTAGCGCACCGAGAGTTTCTTCATCTCTCTCTTTTCTCCATTAAGAAACGTATGTTAGACAAGGATGGACAAAGGGATAAAACCCCCTCCTTCTGTCCTTTTCCTACTCATGCATTCAAATGGGAAATGAGAGAGGTGGAAGAGATCCTGGTTGCGCCAGTGATGTGATGGAAAGCCATCGAAAGTCCTATCCCGTGACCCCCATGTATACTCAATACTCATCGTTTTCTAGTTTCGCAATGGGTCTGTTGCATACTTTTGCTACAACAATATAAAACCTTGATTCTTATGTATAATCGGCGAAAATAATGATGCGCACATTAAAAACGTTCAAAATCCACTCATTAATTTAGGAAATCACTTCAATTTCAAACAGCCCGCTCTCCACTAGACACTATTTGCACCGGAATACTACTACATAGACGGAACCACCGTGCATGAGTAAACAACATCGTAACTACAAAATGATGGAATTCCCTTCTAAATACATGAACTATTCGCTGCATTTGCTGTCTTTTCTTTTCGGTTTATCAAAGATTACAAAATAATATAGGAAATGTACGCATCTAAACGAAACATTCCAATGTTTGTACGTTCTGTTCATGTTTACAAAAACGAGATGGTTCCGTTTATGTAGTTATAAGTCGGAGATATAGTGTCTAGTGTAGCGCGGGTTGTTTAAAATGGAAGGTATTTTCTGAGTTAATGAGTGGATTTTGAAAGTTTTTAACGTGCGAATCGTTATTTTCGTCGAATTTTACTTTAGAAACATTGAGTTATGTTGATGTAGCAAAAGTACGTAACAGACCCATTCGTATACAGGGCCTTGTTTAAGGACATATTACTATCAAAATCGCATTAAAATGCCTCGAGGAATTCCGATCTGCCAAAAAAAATAATCACAAAAGATGTCTGTT
Organism: Trialeurodes vaporariorum; assembly: GCA_011764245.1. Lineage (NCBI taxonomy): Eukaryota > Metazoa > Arthropoda > Insecta > Hemiptera > Aleyrodidae > Trialeurodes > Trialeurodes vaporariorum. The sequence continues at coordinate 11,104,853 of VMOF01000013.1, forward strand.
TGTACGATTTTTGAAATTAAAGTAACATTGTACATGGGGGTTACGTGAGACCAAGAGAGACAGTTTTTCTTTGTTTGGAAGGCTCATCACCGGATCATGTCATCACCAAGTTATCACTAAAACCGTCTATATACGCATCAATTTACGTTAGAAATCCGCAACTATATGTAGATGGTTCCCGGACGCTTGCCTTACAACTTTTTATCTAAAACCAGATTACCTCCTTTTTTTTTTACCCAATGAAAGTTGGCCTACCAATTTTCACCTAAAACACATTTTACCTCAAAAACCTTTTACCTAAAATCTTTAAGGCAAAATGCCTCAATATAAGTAAAAATTGTAAAAAAGTAAACAAAAAACCAAAATAAACTTTCAAAACCATGAAAACCTTAAAAAAAGAAACCGAAACCATGACTTAAAATGAGTTTGTTAATAACAGAGCAATGGGTCTGTTGCAAACTTTTGCCACAGCGCTATAGAGTGTTCAATCTCATGTAAAATCGCGTGAAAAGTCCAATGGTGGCATCAGAAAGTCATAAAATGCAATTATTAACTCACGAGAGACGTTTAATGAAATCCAAGATGGCGGTGAAATATTGAGCAACCTGTATGCATGCACCATGAACATCCAAGGATAGCCAACCTCACAATATCGATCACACCCAATCACAACGTAAATAAACACATAACCTCTGAGGCTGTGAGGTTGTCAACGTTGGCACTCCTTGGATTTTAAAGGTGCATGCAAACAGATTGCTCGATATTTTACCGCCATCTTGGATTTCATTAAACGTCTCTTGTGAGTTTATTATCGCATTTCATGACTTTCTGATGCCACCAATGGACTTTTCAGGCAATTTTACATACGATGAAACACTCTTTATCGTTGTAGCGAAAGTTTGCAACAGACCCATTAGTAATTTTGACATGCATAAAATTCCGCGGGAAAAATTTTCATTTCCTTATAGGTTAGATATAAAGATTATTTACAGTTTCTTTCCTCTCTCTAGCAAAAGAAAAAACTCTACGGTGCTTATAAATAATCTTGGGCAATAAAGGGTTATTCCAACCTCAAGTACATCGATACTTTCATGTGGGTTCAAATGGAGGGAAATGATAATTCGATTTTTCACGAGCCCCCTCTGCTTCATACCCACTGTACGCAGCTTCTTTCGCTCCTCCCCTTTCAACGCGTTCCGCCTCCCACTTTTTTTTGATTATTTTTAATCTTTTACTTCAGCGATTCCAATTTTTTGTCATCTTTCGACTTCATATACTCCCGTCTCCCCCTTTTGTGTTTCGTGTTTTGAGTTTCGCGTTACGATTCGCATTTTCGCGGAGAAGAAACTTCAAGAGAAAATGAGAGAACGCATGTTCCCGTCACGTGTGTTATGGAGGAGTGGGGTGGGTTAGGTGGAGGCGTAAAAAATTGACTCGGAGTCGTATCGCCTGGTTTGAAGGGGGGGGGGGGGGGGAGGTTTCAGAAAATGCAAGAAAATGAGGTTCATGTACGCGTGTCAAAACGAATTGAAATGAAATACGCTCCCAAAGGTGGATTGAAGAATGTGTCCTTCTTACAAGTGGTTCAGGTTTATTTATACATATTGACTGCAAAAGTAATGCAGAAAAATGTCCCGTTCTCTGAAGTCCTCCTTTTCAACTCTGAGAGAATTTTTTTTCTAATCCAAGGTGTATATTTCGTTTGTGTTGAGGGTAGATGGAGCAGCTGAAAATACATGTAAAATTGACCCACCTCAGGTCCCTTTTGGTCAGCAATGGTTGGATATATTTTCCTAAAAAATTTTATGCATACTTTTATGTATGTCTTGAAGCTTTGGAACTAGAATGATGTAGATCCATGCATTTGAAATAAAGTTTTCAGAAAGCTGAACTTTGGTTAAAAAAAGCTATTTATTTTTCTCAGTGGACATCAGTTATTCAAAAACACAGTTTTAAATGTACATAAAAGCTTTCAGTTCCATTTGTAGTCCTTAAAATTCTGAGCATTATAATAAAAAAAAAAAAAATCAGGAAGCTAGCTCTTTTAGATCCTGAGATAACGGGTCAGATAGATAAAAAAACTAAACTTTCGGGAAACCTGCGTTTTCTCTCAATTTGACTAATTACATCCTGAATCAGAACTTTTAAAAAAAATATGAAAAATATGATTGGAGAAAACAGTATATTCTGTACTGTATCGGTTTACTCAGCAGAATATCCCCTATAAAATTAGATAATGAAAAAAAAATGTGAAATTTTTGACCAAAACTGTTCCATCTTCCCGTAAAGAAACTGCACAGTGAAATATTGACTATGGGGGAAATTCCTTTAACCTTAGGAAAATGTCTGCCGCTATCAAAAAAAGATTCCTTGTTGTGATTGATGATTCTCCTTCATCCGACAGAACTTTACTCCGCGCAAGGAGAACTGTCACAAGTAAATGTATTTCCTTGTTATTAAAGAAGTGATTTCTCTCATGCAGTGAAATAATGGCTATTTATTTAATTTTTATTTTATTTATTTATTTATATAATGGCTATGTACAGCGGCAGCTTTGTGAAAGTTTGATTCCTATGTAACATCACTTGAAAATAACGCCGAGAACATAAGACAGCTTCAAAATCATCTCACTTACTCAATAAATGCTTTTATCAAAATTCCAAGATGGCGCACGGAAAAAATAGTTGGTAAGCTCTACCATCATGATGACTGATTTATGCACCTGCCAAAAAGATGGTATACTTGACCATATATCGGGTTGAATGAATCACTGGCGGATCCAGGAACCCACCATTCTCTCTCTCTTGCCCCATTAGAATGCATGTGTTTTACAGGGGAAAAAAAAGAAGAAAAATATGTTAATTTTACAGCGTAGGGTGTTAAAAAACTGTGTAGCTGATTAGTACGTTAGGATCAGCAGATCTGAGCTGTAAAGTTAACCGTCAGAGGAGTTAATCTGACAAAAACCGGTGCTAATTGAACCGCTCAGGCCTGTTAATCGAACATACTATAACATGCTACATACTTTTTCAACACCCCAGGCTTTAAAATCAACATTTTTTTTCCCCCTGCGTAGAGAAGGACAGATCAGATGCAGTCAGGTGATTTTTGCCCCCTCTTCCATCCTTTTCTAACACATGCGTTCTAATGGGAAAGAGAGAGAGAAGGGCAATTTCTTGGATCTGCTAGTGCGGAATGACCTAGACACTTGTTTTTTTCGACCCAATATCTGGTAAAGTATCCCATATTTTTGGCAGGTGCAGAAATCAGTCATCATGCTGGTAAATCTTACCAACTATTTTTTTCCGTCCGGTCAAAAGAGTTGTCCACCGTGGGGAAGTCCCATCCTATAAAGCGAAACTCTCTTTGCTGTGAAAAGTGACGGCGAAAGCTACAATCAGATGGGACTCCCGCATCATTAATTGTCAGTGGCGTAGCGTGCAATAATCAACAAGATATTTAAGATTAAACAATGCATTTGGAGGTTGGAATCACCCGAATGTTATTTATTGTTGTTGCGGAATTTGCGGGTATTTCAAGCGATTCTAACCTGCCAATGCAACGTTTAATCTGTATTATCTCTCATTATCGATTTCGGCAGTTTTAATCAAGGAACCAGGCTCAAGTTAGCATTTTCAAGGACGTAGAATTCAAAATTGCAAAAAGGTCGCATCTATTACTTGAGTTTATAGTCAAAATTTCCGTTCAAAAATCCGCTTATGGGGAAATTACATTGAACCAGAGTTTGTTTGGAACCAGGCGGCAATCGAAACGATTTATCGTTCTGCTAAAACAGTCTATACCTTCACTATCGATTGTGCCTTCGCCACATTTCCACCTCGTAACCAGAATTTATATCGTTTTGTTCCTCTGTGCGAACCAACGCGGAGAAATGGAGCGAAGCTCTCTTGGCACATTATTGGTTCCTCTTTTCCTCATGTTTTTTTTCTTCTTTCTCCCTCTTCCCCCTCCCACTCTCCCTTCATTCCCTTTTCTCGCTCTCTTTTTGCTTTATTTAAGCAAGCTTGATGCTTGACGCAATGAAAAATCCACCGTTTCTCATTCCCGAAGTATCTATTTTTTTTTCACATCCAAAGGGGAGGCTGGTTCGAGACGAATCTGGAATCGTTCCCCCATTCCATTGCGCGTCGTTCCTTCGTTCCTCTGTTCCTCCGTTCCCTTTCCATCACTCTTGTTCCTTTGCAAGTTCCCGTCCGCGAAAGTTTCCTCATTCCGAAGGGGAATCGCGATGCATTCTTTTTTTTTTTTTTTTTTTTTTTTTTTTCTTTCAAATATATTTGTACTCCCCCCCCCCCCCCCCCCCCACACCAATACCAAAGTACGCAGTTGTTCACAGAAGTTCTCTGAGAATTTTCGTCGAAGAATCGCAAAGTCAGCGTCTACCCTCCCTCGGCTTCACTAGATCTCGTATTTCCAAACAATCACTTTTTATTCTCTCCCTCTTCATTTTTAATTTCAAGGACCAACAATTTTAGAAGTAAGCATCCAAAACGACTTAATGTGTCCGAGACATTCACCATCCATCAGTGTTAATTTCCTCATTTTTAGTGTTTCAGAATAATTTTCAGCCTTCAATGGGTCTGTTGCATACTTTTGCTACAACAAAATAGAACCTTGATTGATATGTAAAATTTGGCGAAAATAACGATGCGCACATTAAAAACGTTCAAAATCCATTTATTAACTCAGGAAATCACTTCAATTTCAAACAGCCCGCGTTACACTAGACACTATTTGCACCGGTATACTACTATGCATAGACGGAACCACCGTGCTTAAGTAAACAACATCGTAACTACAAAATGATGGAATTTCTTTTTAATAGTGAAATATAAGCAGCATTTGCTGTCTGGTCTTTTCGGTTTATCAAAGATTACAAAATAATATAAGAAATGTACGCATCTAAACGAAACATTCCAATGCTGGCAATGTTTGTAAGTTCTGTTGATGTTTACATAAACGAGATGGTTCCATCTATGTAGTTATAAGTCGGTGATATAGTGTCTAGTGCAGCGCGGGTTGTTTGAAATGGAAGGTATTTTCTGAGATAATGAGTGGATTTTGAAAGTTTTTAATGTGCGCATCGTTATTTTCGCCGAATTTTACGATAAAAACAATGAGTTACATTGATGTAGCAAAAGTTTGCAACAGACCCATTACATTTTATAATCGCTAACTTATGTAATTTGAGACGTTAATTTCAAAAATGCTATCAGTTTTCTTTAAATTGGCCTAGCTTTTACGTAAATTCGAAATTACGTCTTCTTAGCAAAAAATTCGGAATTCCGGAAAAAGTATGAGTTTTGAGTAAAAACTACGGCCGAATTTGAAATCAGCGTGTCAAATAACGTGGGAAACTCCGCGAAAGGGGTAATAAGGAAGAGACATCTTATGATGAGAAAACCTGGTTTTACGTTCATAACAGTCAAACACACTATGTCGTTAAGGCGTACACAGAAAAAAATGGTCGTGCTCCAGACACGAACTTTCCGTGTTCTAGACACGAACGTACACACCAGTACGGGAACGAGTTCTGAGCGCAATCTTTTTAGGTTGAGTTTGCGTCTGAAACGCATCCCGTCGTGTCCAGAACCTGAAAAGTTTGTGCTCTGAGCACGTTCCGTACTGGTGTGTATATAGATCGTGTCTGGAACACGTGCTTTTTTTTCTGTGTAAAAATCCAGTTTTAGCAGAGACACATTGACGCAAGAGATTTCCGGATAAAAAAATACGAAGAACAGTCCGTAAGCCTTCGCGAGAAAATGACATGAGTCTACTGATGAGGTAGGTATAACAATGATAGTGAGGCAATACGTGTTATAAATCCTATCCCAAAGTGTGACATGAAAGATCTGATTCTGGTTTGTTTGGTTTGGGCGATTCTAACCTCCAAATGCATCGTTTAATCTGAAATGTCTTGTTGATTTCGGCAGTTTTAGTCAAGGAACCAGGCATTAATAAGCGTTTTTAAGGACGTAGAATCGGGCTGTTGCACACTTTTGCGATAAGCGATTTAACAGTCGATTCTGGTGTAAAAACTTCGACGAATAACAATGGCAGCACAAAAAACTTCCGAAATCAACCCTTAAACTCAATAAACGCTTTTATTTAAGAAGGCGTAGTGGTATTGGGAGATTCCTATTTCAATTTCGTCACTCTTTCTATGCTGACAAAGGATGATTCACAGAGTAATTAGTCATCAGAGTGAAGATCCACATTCGATGAATGGTACCGCAACACCTAGTGACACCTGTGTCAAATGAAAGTCGTCTCTTATTGGTCACTTCTTGATGGAGTTACAGTATTGCTAGATGGAAATCTCCCATTGTTACTACTCTCAGCCACCATTACGCCCGCGCAAATAAAAGCGTTAACCGAGTTTAGGAGTGGATTTCGGACGTTTTTTGTGGCGCCATCGTTATTATATTTTTGGAGGTCTTTACACCAGAATCGACTATTAAATCGCTCATAGCAAAAGTGTGCAACAGCCCCATTCATAATAGCAAAGAGGTCGCATTACTTGTTTGATTTGATTGCCTAAATTCCCGTTCAAAAAGTTTGCTTTTGGGGAAAATACATTGAATCAGAGTTTGTTCGGAACCGGAGGTCTTCGGACGGCAATCGATACGATGTATCGCTGTACTAATACAGTCTATAGCTCCAGCTCTATTTGAAGAGTTCTCTCGTAAAAAAAAAAAAAAAACTTTTGCTCAATTTGAGGTTCTTGTTTGAACTCATTAAAGGTCATGTCGACAGTTGAATTTCCCGTGATCTCTCCAAATCGCGCGTAGATATATGTATACTTTCGGGGAAAAAGATATATGGCCAAGGTTTGCAATACGCAACTCACAGTATACCATTCAACACATGTATCAGGTGTGTGTTGAGCATTGCGTATCCTGACCAGGCATTTTTGTCCCCGCCGCTAGTACTTACGTGTTTTCTGAAATAAAGGGCATACATCGAAAGTCCCAACAAAATCCCAAATGTTCCACGACAGAATTGATTACAGCCGCACTTCGGAACCTATACCTCTACCGCATAAACAGGCTAGGCTCATACTTTTTTTTATCGAGGGCAAAACTTTTTACCCCCCCCCCCCCCCCCCCCCCTCCCCACATCCTTCCCTGCATTCAATCCCTTCCCTGTGCTCTCACATATATGGGTTTAAGTGTATAACATAAACTCTGACACACACAGATGCAAAACACGGCAGTTTGAAAAGCGATCCCCGACCCTATACATCCAACCGCAAAACGAGGGATCAATTTATCCGTAATCGGGGATGTGGGGGCTCGCCTGCACTCTTGGCGTAACGCAACCGGATACACATACCCATGCTCTTGCTTGGATGTTTGAGTGGTTGCATATCTAACGCCCCCTTGAGTTTTGTGTTTTATCGGCTTGTCTCCTTGTCTTTTTTTTTTTTTTTTTTTTTTTTTTTTTTTTTTTTTTTTTTTTTTTTTTTTTTGGTTTATGCCACACAATTGGTATCGGGAATCGAGCTCTTGTATTTGCTGTGGCTTCGTGCACGGCCGCGGCGCACAGTACGTATGAGTGTTCAAGATAGAGTCCGACTCCGTGTTCGTCAGCTACTATCAGCATAGTGTAGAATGATGTTAAATAAAGTTTAAATTCAGCGGCGTGCCGAGTGAGGGGCATGTGGATTGTGGGTATTCTTGCCCCGGACGGCACTTAGACCATATGGACCCTAGCTTGCAAGTGTTGGAGAATTATGTCCGAGAGTCGATTCCTATGTAATTTGGGTCGCTGAATCCGAATCTGAACTTTGCGTACGAATGAAAGGGGCGGGATTGCCGCCATTTTCCAAAATCGCGAGTTTTGGCTTATTTTGCATACAACTCGAGCGTCATTGCTTAAATGCCAAAAAATACTTTAGTATAAAATTTACAACGAATAAGTCTCTTTGTCAGACCATTATTTCTAATAGACCAAAACTTAATGCGCTACGAAGCCACGAGAAATGGTGACATTAGTCCGTTGCAGCGCATAACCACCGTGGGCCGCCTTTCGCCGCGGCCGAGGCCGCTTCACTGGCAATTAATGGCTATACAGGGTGTTTCTGAAACTTATGTCATCCTTTCTACCACGTATTTTTGAGGTCAAAATAAGACTTTTTTTTCCTATAAACATGTGTCCGAAAATGCCCCCCTTTTGAGCTACAGCCCCCAAAGTTTTAAAAAATTGTTGGTTTTTTTGGAATATCGACCAGATTTATGAACCGAATGTCATGAAAATTGGTGTTTCGAGGTACTTTTACGTGTAGAATCCATTAATGACCTCGAGAAATTTAGAAATGAGGTCTGACTGTACTTTTCAGGCAATTTTATACCTTAAACGACACTAATTTTATGTTACGGAATGGAAATTTGAAAAATAAATAATGAAATCAGATGGAAAAAACTCTTAGAAAGTTATTTGGTCCTCTTTGTTTTTGTCGATACGACGCGTATTAAGCGAGATAATCGCTTCACAAGGTGGAAAAGTCAGCGCTTTTATCACGAGGAGTTGCAGGAAGTATGCAACCCGCCACTCCGCTGCTTCTTCGGGTCGCCCGCTACAGTAAAAGCGCTGACTTTTCCACCTTGTGCAGCGATTATCTCGCTTAATACGCGTCGTATCGACAAAAACAAAGAGGACCAAATATCTTTCTAAGAGTTTTTTCCATTTTATTTCATTATTTATTTTTCAAATTTCCATTCCGTAACATAAAATTTGTGTCGTTTAAGGTATAAAATTGCCTGAAAAGTACAGTCAGACCTCATTTCTAAATTTCTCGAAGTCATTAATGGATTCTACACGTAAAAGTACCTCGAAACACCAATTTTCATGACATTCGGTTCATAAATCTGGTCGATATTCCAAAAAAACCAACAATTGTTTAAAACTTTGGGGGGCTGTAGCTCAAAAGGGGGGCATTTTCGGACACATGTTTATAGGAAAAAAAGTCTTATTTTGACCTCAAAAATACGTGGTAGAAAGGATGACATAAGTTTTATAAACACCCTGTATAATGGACAAAAACGTGATGTCACCAAAACCCAGATTGTGGCCCCTCTATCGATTCAGCTCGGCAAATGGAGTAGATCACTCTCAAGGGTTTTTGTATCTTTTGTAACTGTGGCCCTTTCACTCTTATCATGGCAACTCATTATGAACATGATATGGACAAAAAGGTGATGTCACCAAAACCCAGCTTGTGACCCCTCTATCGATTCAGTTTGGCAAATGGAGTCGATCACTCTCAAGAGTTTTTATATCATTTGAAACTGGGGCCGCTTAACTGGCAACTTACGGCTATGCACACGCTCATCAGTCAACAGTAGGCAATAGTTGGCTGTTGGTCCGATGAGTTCCGACCAATATTGAGCCAGAAAAGTGGACACCTATCGCAAGCTTTGTGCTGGGTCTATATTTGTCTCTGTCTTCTCCACGCTTTTTCACGCATCATCACGCTTTGTCACGCTTAGTAACACTTCTCCACGCAGAAGCTTTGACACAGCTTTCACTACACGAAGGTTCTCCGCTCATCTCGAATGCTTGACTGACAAAACTTTTGCCTTTGATAGTACATTTATTTTATTTTCGATATACATTGAATATTCAAAATGTACTTACATGAATGTATCTACGTGTTTAATGCCATCACCCCTAACAGTTGTTTTTTGTCTTTGTTTCAGGTGAGTGTCCTTGTCTAAAATTCCATTCGGATTTATCTGTGTTTGATCCCCCAAAGGTAGTTAACCACTTCTTTAATTTTAATGGATTTCTGGTACCGTATTACCAAAATACCGGTATTTGCACACGCTGTTCTACTGTGTTCTTCCAGGTTGTGTCTAAAACTTTTACCTGTGTCCACAAATTTCTGAAGATTTTCTGCACCCCTGCTACATAGGTAAGTACCATCGGAGATTACTCAAATCTCTAATTAGATAGGAATCTCCCATGGTATACCTATGCTGCTCCGCCATTACGCCTTAAACTCTGAAGTCATTTTGTGAGTCTTCAATAGGCTGTTTTAGTAGTGCGATATATTGTATCGATTGCAGTTCGAAGGCCTTTGGTTCAATGTAATTTTCCCATAAGCGAACTTTTGAACGGAAATTTTGACTTTTAAATCAAACCATATAAAATTTTTGGGAAAATACATTCTAGGTCCGCGAAAATGCTCAATTATGGCTGGCTTCCTCACTAAAACTGCCGAAATCAATAAGATATTACAGATTAAACGTTGCTCATAGTTTAGAACCGCCTGAAATCCCGCCAATGGGGCTCTCGAAAACTTTTTCTACGGGTGATTGAAGAGTTAATTCATGCACAAAAACCTAGAAAAATGCGACGATGAATACATTAAAAAATCACGAAATTCACTCTCCGAATCGGGCTAAATGGCGGAGAGACGCACGTATCATGGGAGATTCCTATCTAATTTGAGACCTATCTTTGTGTTTCCGTAGAGAAAGTGACATAATAGTCAGGTATCTCCCATGATACCTGCTTTGAACCGCCATTACAAACTTGCCATTTTAGCATTTATGTGTGCTTATTTCTAAAGTTTAGAATTTCGTAGTGTGATACTCGTGATTTTCGCTGGTTTTTACATTAGATTGGATTATTTATTTGCTCACAGCAAAAGTTTGCAAGAGCCCCATTCCACAACAACAACAACGACGACCAACGACGATTAACGACGACGACCAACAACTAACAACCACCAACAACTAACAACCAACGACAACAACCAACAAACAACCAGAGACAATATGTACAATAGAGACCACGTACTAGCCTAGCGCGCGGTGATGGCTGACTTTTTTTTCGGAGGTCAGCAGAAATTAACAAAGGGAGCATGAAGCTGCACCATTCAACATGAACCATACGTTGACTGATGCAATTTCGGTGCTTCGGATTCACTAGGCAAAAATCTCAACGACGTTTCTCATCAGTCAACGTATGGTCCATGTTTTTCGGTGTTCTGTTGAGACCCCGAAAAAATAAAGTTGCCACCGCGCGCCAACGTGGGCAAGATAGGTAGTGCGTGGTTTCTATTATACAACAAACAACAACAATTGGGTGATTTCAACTTCCAAATGCATCGTTTAATTATCTGTATTTTTGATGTGAGAAAGTGTTCGTAAGATGTTCCCTACAGTTTATTTTTTATTTTTTTAATTTTGTGACTCATAGCATTCACCACTCATCAATTTCAACTCCGCGGTGTGCAGCTCCGGGAGCGTCTCTTTCCACTCTGAGCTCTCAACAACTCGACGCAGACAACGATATACATGCATGATTCATGTTATTCCGAACCTATCTGCGGAAATTCGGAAACGTCACTCAAGTTGTTTCCGACATCGAGAGTCGAGAGCTGCGGTTGTTTTTTAACCAGCGTTTATATTTGTATCAGCAGCCTCGAAATTGTGATCCACCGATACATTATACGTCATACGATCGGCATAGTTTCTGCGGTTCACTGAAATAGACCGTTTTATTGTGACATCACAAACGAAATTAGATCCAATCAAAATTTTGTAACCAACGATATATCAATAGATAGGATTCTTGGAACGTGCTTTTGAGGTTAAGGAGGCATTGAGGCAGCCATGGTGGAGATCTGTTTTAGGGTCATTATTTTGTAACGGGTGGGACATTCAAACGACTTACAGTAATTTTCTTCAACTTTTAATCATTTGAATGAAAAAACTATCCCACCAACAGAAAGGTCTTAACTTCTAGATGGTGATAGGATTTTCAAAATTTAAAAAAATATAAGTCTATATCCAAAGCTGAGAAAAGAGCAAAGTAACGGGTGGGACAGAAAATGGACAAGGTTTTTGAATCACCTCAGAAAAAGTTGAAACTCTGTGAGTTTTGGAGAGATACAAATTTTGAAAAAATATATGTTAAAGGTGAGGGTATGAGCTTTGATCCTACATAAAGTTTTTTCATTTACTAAATTATTTTTCTCTAAAAATAATTAAAAATAGCGTAATGGGTGGGACAGCTAGGTTTTGTAACGGGTGGGACGCGTGTGATTTCGTTTTTGAAAATACACATGAAACCTGCTGTAACATCAACACGTTTGACCTTATTAGATTTAGATAATATTTTCGTCTCTGGTTGTATTTTATTGCAAAACAAGATTGCCAGGCACTAATTTTTAAATTTCAATTTTTGCATATCATGTCCACTTTACTGTAGAATGACCCTTTATTTAGACTTATTCAAACTTCGCCTTGGTTTTGCTTGCTTCATTTTTTTTTAACCTTTAAATTTTAAATAAAAAAATGAGACAAATGCATTTGCAATCGGTTTTAAAAGACAGTGCAAAGTGAGAGATGATCTAATGACTGGTGGTGATTAACCACGAGCTGCCAACGACTCCGGCCGCGCGACCCGCGCGTGCTTCCGTGCCTCAGCGTGTCGTGTTCTTATTCCAGTGTTGCCAGATCGAGGGTAAAAAGCCGTATCGTCCCCACTTAAATCAATGTAAAACGTGCGGCTTTTTCACCCCGATCTGGCAACACTGTCTTATTCGAGTTTGTGTTGTAGTCAGGAAAGTGCAGGCAAAAGCAACACACACAAAACCAAACACGAAATCACGCGTGCTCGTCTTTACTATCTTCTCACGCAATCAAACATTCGAATGCATAGCTACGTGCCATACATGTTTTAAGAGTCCTATCTTAAAGTGTGACAGCATGAGCGATCTAAATTTAGTTTCTTTGCCTCACTTTTTTTAAACATTAAATCAAAAATTGTAATTAATCTCGTGAAAATTGGTTTTAAACTAAAGTGCAAGTGTTTATGGCTATTTGGACACAGAATTCCAATACAACTATCCGCGGGTGAGACAATTTTGCTTGTTTCTGTCATTTGTCAATTTCTTTATCGTGTAAAGCCTTCCAAAAGAAACAGTTGTATTGATTTCTGTGTCCCGATAGCCATTCTAAAATACTTGCACTTTTGTTTATAATCAATTTCAAATGTGTTTGTCACAAATTTTTTTTTTTTTTTTAAAAAAATTTAAAAATTAAAAATTTTGAGGCAAACAAACTGAGCCTGTGGAGATCTCGATCATGGCTGCCTCCGTGCTGCTTCAACACAAAGTTGCCAGATGGATGGTAAAAAGCCGTTTCGTCCCCATTTAAATCAATGTACAACGCACGGCTTTTTCACCCCAATCTGACAACACTGCTTCAAGATAACGTCCCACAAATCCTCTCTATCGCTATAGCTCCTTGACGTAACGCTAAGTCACAATTTTAGCTATACACACTGCTACGCTAAAGTGGCAGCTGGTGCAATTCGGCAACAATGTTTTCCCTCCATTTGAATCTGTTTGTAAAAATCGAATGCTGGTAAACGCTGCTTCACTGTCGAATCGATTGTTTTGCATTGACTCAAATTGAGGAAAAACATTGCTGCCTAATCGCACGAGCAGCCACTTCTGCAATCAATTAATCAAGGCTGCTATAAGGCTGGTTTTCGGAGCTATAAAATGGAAAGTTCGTAATTCACCAATGTGGCTCTTGCGAACTTTTGCTGTGAGCAAATGCATAGTCAATTCTGATGTAAAAACCAGCAAAAATCACGAAAATCACATTGAGAAAGTTTAAAATTCAGCAATAAACCTACATAACTACACAAATTGCAAGATCGTAATGGTGGTTCGACGCAGGTATCATGGGAGATTTCCAATGTTATAGATTAAAGAGGTATGCTCATCTGACTTGGCGCCACAAATTTTAGTGGCGCGCAGTTCAAAATCACTGCAGGCAAGATGGCTGACAAAAGCAGAAAACACTTGGTTGTTTTCTGCTTTCCTGCAGAGGGCAGCCTAATGGCTTCTGCTTTCCTGCAGAGGGCAGCCTAATGTTTTCTGTAAAGAGTATACGTTTTCTGCTTTTGTCGGCCATCTTGCCTGCAGTTATTTTGAACTGCGCGCCACTGCTTTTGTAGCGCGAAGTCAGATGAGCATACCTCTTTAATCTATAACCTTGGGAGATTCCTATCTAATATGCCACTTTCTCTTTGGAAACATAGAGGTATGTCTCAATTTAGATAGGAATCTCCCATGATACCTGCGTCTCTCCGCCACTAAGCCCGATTTGGAGAGTGAATTTCGTGATTTTTTAGTTTACTCATCGTCATTTTTACAGGTTTTTATGCAATAATCAACTCTTCAATCCCGTGTAGCAAAAGTTCGCAAGAGCCCCATTGCGATCATTCCATCAGTTGAGAAGAAAAGATTACACAGTCCAGTTCAGCAGTGTGATTATGATGCTCGAAACAATTTAAAACAGTAAATCTTTTCGGCCATCGATAGAAACAACGTTGACTTTAAAATTCATTCACGTAATGGTCCCTGGGATGTAAAATCTTAATAACATATTCCTATGAAATCTAATAAAAAAAAAACAAACAAACAAAAAAAAAAAACAAACAAACAAACAAAATTGACATGCACTTAAAGTTATGTGAGAATTTTTTTGATTCACGTATATAATTAGGTCTAACTAAAACTGCTTTTTCATAATTCAGTACTGGAAGTGTTAAAAATGAGAACTCACGGATTTTTTTACCTGGGCCGGCAATACACGGATGCAGTGAATCGACCATGCTTTGCACCATGATTGATCAAATGCATAGATAGACTAACTGACGAGAGAAAAAAGATTGATTGTTAATTGATCGATTGAATCGATCGGTTGATCAGTCCACGATCCTATTTAAGCTCATTTTAGCTCATTCTCTCTGGTAATTTTCTCCGTCCCATCGATCATTGATCAATTCGGGTCAAGGTCTCTCTGCGTCCCTCCGATCATATTCACGCGTCAAATTCTCATCTTCCAACGGATTCACCTGAAACAGACACCAGAAAAAGTAAACAAAAGTCAGACGCAGTTTTCACCCTTTCATGCACGCATTTTGGGTTTTGAGTTTTTTTGAGATTTATTTAGACCGTTGAAAGAGGACACTTTTTTAAGAACTTTGATTGGTCACACAACTTTTTGAAAAATGTCCATTTAAATTCCATTGAATCACATGTTACATTAAATGGTACACATGTGTACCACTATCCAAGAAAGGGTTAAATAAACTGTAGGGAATCCCCTACGAACACTTTCTCACATCAAATTTAATCGGGGGGAAACCCCCATACCCCCGTTTGATATTGAGGGGAAAACCACCAGACCCCCCCCCCCTTTGATATTTTTATCCAAATCCAAAGATCCATGTTTTGAATATTTAAATTTTTCCTTTTTTTTGACCCATTTTCCCAAATGAAAACCAACCTAAAAATTAAAATGTATAAAAAAAAAAAAAACAAAACAAAACAAAAATGCCTCCTAAGATACCTCTTTCTCATCCCCACCGGGAGATTTTCAAGTAGGCCTCTTTGACGAAATAACTGTCCGCGAAAGCACCAAACATCTGTGTTTTTTTAAACTAAATTTCAATGTATTTCAATGAATTTTCTTGTTACTTACTTTTTTAGTGTGTAAATCTATAGTATTTAAGACGCTGATTTCAAAAATGATATCATTCTCTACTTAACTCGTCCCGATTTTACGCATATTCTACTTTTAAAAAATGTTCGTGTTAAAGTTTAAATTGTGGAAAATCTAGAATATTTCGATCAAAACTAAGGCCAAAATCGAACTCGGCAGGTCAATTTTCATATTGTTTCCGCGATTTCAGGTCCAATTAAAAGAAAATAGCCCATGCATGTGTCTAGGGCCCCTTGTTTTGTATTCATTGGGGGCGGACACCTATGTCGTTAAAGCGTATAAATCGAGATTTTCCATGTATTTTGACCCGCTGCACTCTGGTCTGAAAGCGAAATAAAGTGGCCAAAAATCAGAGAATAAAATCAATCAAAATTCATCACTTTTGAACTTTTATGCTTCATTTAAAACTTTCCAGTAGCATTTCTGGGTTCAAATTACTTGTTTAAAGGGTTCTTATTAGAACTGGTTTTGAAAATGGGGCTATTGCACACTTTTGGTATAAGCGATTTAATAGTCGATTAAGGCGTAAAAACCTCAAAAAATAACGATGGCGGCACTAAAAACTTCCAAAATCCACTCCTAAACTCAATAAACGCAGTTATTTGCGGGAGCTTAATGGTGGCCGAAGGCACTAACAATGGGAGATTCCCATCTAACAATTCTGAAACTCCATCAAGAAGTGACCAATAAGAGACTACTTTCATTTGACACCGGTGTCAAAACGGTGTTTGACGGTGTTTGACGCGGTGGTGTTGCGGTACCATTCATCGGATGTGGATCATCACTCTGGTGACTAATTGCTCTGTGAATCATCCTTGTCAGCATAGAAAGAGTGACGAAATTAAGATAGGAATCTCCCATTGTTAGTGCCTTCGGCCACCATTACGCTCGCGCAAATAACTGTGTTTATTGAGTTTAGGAGTGGATTTTGGAAGTTTTTAGTGCCGCCATCGTTATTTTTTGAGGTTTTTACGCCATAATCGACTATTAAATCGCTTATAGCAAAAGTGTGCAATAGCCCCATTTGTAAATCACATATTGATGAAAAATTTACTTGCTGATTTTTGGCCACTCTCCGTCAATCTCAGACCACAGTGCGCTGATTTCAAATTTGGCCTAAGTTTTTACTCAAAACTCATACTTTTTCCAGAATTTCGAATTTACGTAAAATCTAGGCCAGTTTAATGAAAACTGATAGCATTTTTGAAATCAGAGTCTCAAAATACACAAGGGAGAGATGTTGAAGTGAAATTGGCGTAGAATTATTCTAAAACACAAAAAAATCGTAAAATTAACACTGATGGACGGTGAATGTCGCGGACATATTATGTCGTTTTTGATGCTTACTTCCTCGGGGGAATGTAAATAGCAACATTACTGCAAAATTTGGATGCATATGGATCAAAAGTTCATAAGTTATGCTGGGTTTCACGTTTTATGGCTACAGACAGACAGACGGACAGACACACAGACAGACGCCAAAGAAAGTTTGTGTATTTATTCCTCCAAGCCTCATGGTTAAGTATTAATATATTGAAACTTGAGGGATGAATATTCTTTAGGGTAGTATTAAGCATGCTGAGAGCCAAACTTTTTCTGTAATTATCATGATTTACTTATACTCTGTTCAAGATAAGAAGGCGGGTGAGAATTCAGGTAGTAATGCACTATTTAGCAACAGTGCAGCTATACCGGCTACTCCAACCCTTCGCAGTGGCCCTTGTTCTTCCGACTTCTCTCTTGGCACGGAGGATTTCCGAGAACCGACAGACTCAACAATTTACACACGCCCAGTAAAAATTGCGAACGGTCAAAAATACGAAAAAACGGACGAAATTTTCGCCCTAAAGGGCCAAAATTCGGCAAATATAGTCGACTTCGAATATTGATGACTCTCATATATTCGATATTAGACGAAATATTCTGAATTTAATTCCAACTGAAAAATTCGAATTTCTGAGAGTCATCAATATTCGAAGTCGACTATTTTTGCCGAGTTTTGGGTCTTTAGGGCGAAAATTTCGTCCGTTTTTTCGTATTTTTGACCGTTCGCAATTTTTACTGGACGTGTGTAAATTGTTGAGTCTGTCGGTTCTCGGAAATCCTCCGTGCCAAGAGAGAAGTCGTAAGAACAACGGCCACTGCGAAGGGTTGGAGTAGCCGGTATAGCCGCACTGTTGCTAAATAGTGCATTACTACCTGAATTCTCACCCGCCTTCTTATCTTGAACAGAGTATAGTCGTGGTGGGCCACGTATCGAAACAAAATACCTTGAAAATCTCTGCGCCGTTGCAATACTTTCTGTATTTCTAACTTTGTTAGAGTGAGAAAGTAAAAATGAAGAGTGAGAAAGTAAAAATGACGAATTTAACCTCATGTAAATCAATGTGATTTACGTTTCATGGAAAATTGGAGCAGAGTTTATGGAACTTGTTTATCAAGGAAGAGATCTCATGCGGCTATTACCGAGGTATCTTCACAATGGGGCAGTTGCGAGGGTCTGAAATGTTGTGTTTTTTATAGAGAAAATGAAAGTCTCGCTGTACGGAGGTGTCGGAGATAGCCACGATGGAAATTTCTTATCCGGACATTTTCATATGGGCTCGGTTGGTTCGTTTGCCTACTTTTATTTAACCTTCAAATCATTTTGGAAAAAGTTGTGACAGATCCATTTGAAATTGGTTTTACTCGAACGTGGAAGTGTTTTAGATCAGTCATTCATACCCATCAGAAATCGATATGATCGTTTTTTTTTGGAAGGATTTGCATGATGACGAAACTGACACATGACAGAAACAAGTAAACATTTTTTACCTGAAAAGATTGATTGAAAGTCTGTGTTCAGATAGCCACTTTAAAACACTTGCATGCAAATTCATGTAAAACCAAAAACTCGGATGAAAAACTCGTGTGAAAAACTCACAAAACTTCGCTGTGTCGGCCGTTAAAAGCTTTTAAAAAAGACACGTTTGCTCGCGAGTCTGTTTTTTAATTTAAACATAGATAGGCGGTGCCCCGGAAGAGCAGAGGGGACTTTTTGAGACCCCTGACCCTTGTCAACGATTAAAAGTCCACCTAAAAGACAGGTCTATTCGTAAGTCTGTTTTCCCATTTAAAATAACATTGGCGGTGCCCCGGAAGAACAGAGGGGACGTCTTGAGACCCCTGACCCTTGTCAGCGATTAAAAGTCCACCTAAAAGACAGGTCTATTCGTAAGTCTGTTTTCCCATTTAAAATAACATTGGCGGTGCCCCGGAAGAACAGAGGGGACGTCTTGAGACCCCTGACCCTTGTCAGCGATTAAAAGTCCACCTAAAAGACAGGTCTGCTCGGTAGTTTGTTTTCCCATTCTAAATTACATTTGCGGTGCCCCGGAAGAGCAGAGGGGACGTTTTGAGAGCCTTGGGCCTTGTCAGCGATTAAAAGCCCACCAAAAGGACAGGTCTGCTCGTAAGTCTATTTTCCCACTCAAAATTACATTGGCGGTGCCCCGGAAGAGCAGAGGGGACGTTTTGAGAGCCTTGGGCCTTGTTAGCGATTAAATGTCCACCAAAAAGACAGGTCTGCTCGTAAGTCTATTTTCCCACTCAAAATTACATTGGCGGTGCCCCGGAAGAGCAGAGGGGACGTTTTGAGAGCCCTGCGCCTTGTCAGCGATTGATAGCCCACCAAAAAGACAGGTGTGATCGTAAGTCTGTTTTCCCATTTAAAATTACATTGGTGGTGCCCCGAAAGAGCAGAGGGGACGTTTCGAGAGCCCTGTGTCTTGTCAGCGATTGATAGCCCACCAAAAAGACAGGTGTGCTCGTAAGTCTGTTTTCCCATTTAAAATTACATTGGAGGTGCCCCGGAAGAGCAGAGGGGACGTTTCGAGAGCCCTGGGTCGTGTCAGCGATTGATAGCCCACCAAAAAGACAGGTGTGCTCGTAAGTCTGTTTTCCCATTTAAAATTACATTGGAGGTGCCCCGGAAGAGCAGAGGGGACGTTTCGAGAGCCCTAGGTCGTGTCAGCGATTGATAGCCCACCAAAAAGACAGGTGTGCTCGTAAGTCTGTTTTCCCATTTAAAATTACATTGGTGGTGCCCCGGAAGAGTAGAGGGGACGTTTTGAGAGCCCTGGGTCTTGTCAGCGATTGATAGCCCACGAAAAAGACAGGTGTGCTCGTAAGTCTGTTTTCCCATTTAAAATTACATTGGCGGTGCCCCGGAAGAGCAGAGGGGACCTTTTAAGAGCCTTGAGCCTTGGTAGCGATTAAAAGTCCACCAGAAAGACAGGTCTGTTCGTAAGTCTGTTTTCTCACTCAAAATTACATTGGCGGTGCCCCGGAAGAGCAGAGGGGACGTTTTGAGAGCCCTGCGCCTTGTCGGCGATTGATAGCCCTCCAAAAAGACCGGTGTGCTCGTAATTCTGTTTTCCCATTTGAAATTACATTGGTGGTGCCCCGGAAGAGCAGAGGGGACGTTTCGAGAGCCCTGGGTCTTGTCAGCGATTGATAGCCCACCAAAAAGACAGGTGTGCTCGTAAGTCTGTTTTCCCATTTAAAATTACATTGGAGGTGCCCCGAAAGAGCAGAGGGGACGTTTTGAGAGCCCTGCGCACACTGGGCCAGTTGCGAAAATTAGCATTTCAAAAGTCCATTTGGCAACCATGCACAATGGACATTTCATCACTGAAATCGTGTCCTCTGATACCTATCGACACAGAATATATCTGCTTTGAAGTCATGAATGGACAAAAATGCGGTCTTATCGGGGACGAAAGGCCGGGTTACCGGGAATGCAATGCACCCGATATGCTGCTCTGTCAACAATGTTCGATGTTTACTGTGCTTTTTCAACAGTTTCTCACTGCCGAAAGTTCTTCGTGGGTCATCATATGGATCAGCATAACCAAGGTGAGTGTTTTCGTCGCTGCATTTTTTTATAACTCAATTTTAACTATTTTTTTAGGCCATTTTATACAGGGTGTTTTTTAAGCTGTTTTTTTGTAAATTTGGAATTTTCTCGAGAGCCGGAAAAAAAAAGTCAACTTAAGTCACTCTAAAAATTGAAAAAATCCATTCCTCATACCCTCAAGATTACTGTGTAAAAAAAGAAAATGGGACAATCCGGGACAATTTGTGTTATGATTTTTTTACGAAGGTGATGTCTCGAGGATCTCGTCAAAAACTAGCTGCAGTTTCAACAGTTTAGAGGGAGCTACCCTATGACGGTTCATTTTAGGCCCTTTCTTCCCTTCAAATCCCATTGACATGTTGGTGGTTGGAAAATACACCGAAAGCTAAGGACTTTTCCGTAAACCGGAAGTCGATATCGTTTTTCATATTCGATATATCGCAAGTGAAAGTTCGATACCATCTCATTTTCAAAAAATCGTAGCTCCCTTAAAAATGACTCAATTTCAAAAAACTATGTGTCAAAAAAGTTCAAGAAAACAAACTCTTTCAAGAAAAAAATACATCAGTCCCCAAAAGTTGGTCTAAAATTAGTTTGAGAGCCTACCAAATGTTTTCGATATTTTAAAAACTGTTGAGTCACTAGTTTTGACTGGACACAAAGCCTCAATTTATTTATGCAAACTTTAATTTCAAATACCACAAATAATAGCGTAAATTCACAGTCGGCTTCTGTGGTGTAGTGGTCTAGGCAACTTTCTGCCAACCCAGAAGTCCCAGGTTCAAGTCCCGGAGGTGCAGGCACGTTTTTGCACAGACTCTTGTCGGCATCGCGGTGATTAGATGATCATATCGACCTTCTCATACACTATGGGGGCTTTCAGAGCCAAACATGGTGAGGGGGAGGGGTATGTGAATATCTCTCAACGTAGATGTATGTAGTCGATGCGACGATGGAGACGATACGATATAGCGGGAATCGATTAATCCCATTGGTTTGAATGGCTTTACGTGACAATTTAAACCAATAGGATTAATCGATTCCCGTCATCTCCTTTCATCTCGTCCAAAAGAGCGGAATCAGCCTGCAGGCCAAGATAAGCAATACACAATGCATACTTAAATAGCATACCATATAACACACGTATACAGTGTGATGCGTGTTGCATAGTTTGTCCAGAGGTATCTTTGTCCTCGCAAGTTCAGTCGGAGATCAAATATTTATTAATTACTATTATTAATAGTATTATTATTATTAATAATATTAGTATAAACATTTTTCCTCCCATTTTTTTTCAATCTGTTAGTTTGTAAAAGTTTGAAATGGTTGCATAGAGTATAACTTTACACTGTCATTTTTTCTTTTCAGATGATCTCGATTTCTCACCAGCAACTTTTTGACCATTTAAAAAAAAAGGGAATATCCTGCAGCCTAGAGCTGATGCCAGCAAGTTAGCTTTGGTTGAGCACATTATTAAGGAGGCGAATGGAGGTGGTCTTTACCCGGACAAATTTAAAGACATAGTTTGTCAAAAAATTGATAATTTCACAGTTGCGTTAAGTAGATATATGAAAAAAAGTTCAAATCGTGAGCGTTGCTTTTGCAAAAAGTACAGCAAATTGCTTAGTGAACAAATCACATTCACAGCTCCTGAACAATGTGCATTGCCTTCAGGCTCTTGTAACACACCAAAAAGTAAAGGTCGACCTAAAAAAACGTTTACAGAAGGTAGCCCTACTTCAAAATACAGGAAGGTACAAGATATCATATCGAATTACTCCAGTTCAGAAGTGATTTATGCTGCACAAATATGCTTACACAAGTCAGGTCGTAGAAACATTTCTCGTCAGCTACAAGCTACAGCTGCAAAAAAAATCTACTCAGCTAATGGAATGAAAATAAATTCTAGGAAAGTATACAAATCATACACACCTGAGGAGGCCCTTGATTTGATTATTAGAATGAAACTGTCGAAACAAGACTATCAGATTTTGAGGAACGGGGCTGTAGAGAAAGGTGCAAATTTATATCCCTCATACAATCGAGTTTTTGAAATCAAAAAAACATGTTACCCACCGGAAAATAGTATAAGTATTTCTGATAAAACAGCAGAGGTTAAGCTGCAAAATTTACTGGATCACACGACAACGCGAATTGCAGAAACACAAAAAGACGTGATTACGCAGCACATCGACCTTTTTGATCCTGATTCTTTGAAGTTAACATGCAAATGGGGTATTGATGGCAGCTCGGACCAGTCCAATTATAAACTAGGATATTCATCTAATTCAGAGAGTTTTAGTGATTCATCTGTATTTATTTCCTCGTTGGTTCCCTTACAGCTCTCTGCAGAGTCTCTCAAAGATCCAAACGCCCGGTTGATACTATGGCAGAATCCTCGGCCGTCAAGCACGCGCTTTTGTTGCCCTATCAAATTCTCTTTTGACAAAGAAACCGCTGAACTGACTCGAGAGGAAGTTAAAAACATCGAAACTCAAGTTGCAAAACTTACTCCCACACCACTCCCTTTTGAGAGCAAAACTTTAAATGTACATTTTGAGATGCTTTTAACGATGATTGACGGCAAGGTGTGTAGCAACATATCTGAGACATCAAGCCAAAATTGCGTAATATGTGGCGCGACTCCTAAAAACATGAATAGTATCGATTTCTCAGAAAATAACATCAACGTGGAAAATTTTAAGTTTGGAATTTCAATCCTCCATGCTTGGATTAGGTTTCTAGATCTCATTGTGCACATTTCCTACCGCTTAACCGTCAAAAAATGGAGAATCGCTAATCCTGATGAAAAAATTGAGGTCGCGAACAGGAAGAAACAAATTCAAGCTGATTTTAAGGATAAAATGGGTTTATTAATAGATCAACCTAAACAAGGAAGCGGAAATTCCACCGACGGAAATGCTGCGCGGAAGGTGTTCCTCGACCTGAAACTGGCATCGGAGATTACTGGAGTTGATCGGGAACTAATCCAACGCTTTTCAGTGATTCTTCGAACTATATCCTGCGGTTTCGAAATCGATAATGAAAAGTTCAACACCTACACCAAAGACACAGTAAAGCTTTATTTGAAATTGTACAACTGGTACTATTTGCCTGCAAGTGTACACAAAATATTGATGCATGGAGCTGAAATTATAAAATCTTTTTTGCTCCCTATCAGGCAGTTGTCAGAAGAGGCCATGGAGGCTCGAAACAAACATTTTCGATATTTCAGGGAACACAATACTCGGAAAATGTCGAGGGTCCAGAACAATGAGGATTTACTCAAAATTTTGCTAATCTCATCAGATCCAGTCATCTCGAATAAAATACCATCGACAAAGAAGAAAAGCGACTCGATCCCTGAAGAAGTTCTAGCCTTGCTTTCAGAGCCTAAACAACGTGAATGAATATTTATATTTTAAATTAAAGCAAATGATGGTCATCAAAGTAAAAAGATTTTGATTTTTTTCCTTCTTGCTTTTCGAAGTTCCTATTTTATTTTCATAAAGAAATTGTATACCCTTTTCACATTTTTTTGTAAATAACAAATAGTGCCTTTACTTGCTGTGATCTTTAAACTACCAAAAAGTCTGACTTATGTTTGTTAAGTTTTCATAATTTGTATAAGATACATTTCTTTCCTAATTTTTTTTTTTTTTTTTTTTTTTTTTTTTTTTTTTTTTTTTTTTAAAAAAAAATCTTCTAAGTTGCATTGAGTTCTCTTTAATCATTCATAATATCTCATCAAAAATATTCTCGTTCGAGGTTCTTAGCTAAATTATCACAAAAAATTGATTACTTTAACTATTGTGCGCCAAAAACGCATTAAATATTGGTGCTAGGCTATTTTAAACCTGAAATTCGGAAAGAGCACCGAAAAGTACATAGGAATCCATGTTTTTGTCGAAAAATGTTCAGTCGTTGCCGAGCTATCATTTTTGAAATGCTAGGTTTTTGATCTGGCCCACAGTGCTGCGCCTTTTCAGCGATTAAAAGCCCACCAAAATGACAGGCCTGCTTCTAAGTCTGTTTCCCCATTAAAAATTACATTGGTGGTGCCCTGGAAGAGCAAGAGAGTCTAGGTCACCCCCCACATCCTCAGTCACCTTCCCCAATTTTAGGGGGTTCCCCGAAATGCATCTTGCCAGAGGTGTAGTAGCTAACGGCGTTGGTAGAAGACTGGACCCTGATGCTATCTGGGTCATTCCATTTTAAATCAACCAGAGCCTGTGCTGCCTAGTCATGGATTTTGGAAATATTTTGTGGGGTGATTGTAACTACTTTTAGTAACTCAAAACGTATTTTTTCATATTTTTTTAGCTTACGGCCCCTGAGATATAGGCAACCGGAAATTCAAAAATTGCGATTTTAGGCTTATCTTTGAACGCGTGCCACAGCCTTAATTCTCAACGGAAAGATACGGTTGAGGTCTCATTTTGATGCATTTTGTGTCCTCTTTTCATTGCGTTAGGTCGTTTTTCATTAATTGAAGGTTTAGCAGGTTGCATACCTATTTGAACTTTGGTGACCCTATTGCAATTTTTCCGATCTTTGATAATTTTTTTTAATAGGACAGCGTTGGTAGAAAAAATTCATACTTTCCAAGCTTTAAGTACACTACTAAGAGTACCTGCTCAAAAAAAAATGGGACCTCCTGAGCAATTTTTTCTAGTTGAAAAAATTGCTTAAAGTCGGCTGAAATTAAGAAAGACCCTACTTTGAGGTTAAAAAAGTCGATGTGGGGATTCATGAAAAAATCTTAAAAAATAACTAAAATCACCGCTTTTATGTCTACTTTCAATATCTGAAGTCGAAAGTTTGTGTATTTGATCGCTACAGTCGATTTTTTTTTTTTTTTTTCAAAATTGGTAAAAATACAATTTGCTCGAACACACGCGATTGAAGCGAATAGAAGAGCCAACTCTTTGAGGTTTAAAAATCTCGCTAAATCTCTAAAATGATCGCTTTTAAGTCCTTTTTGAACGCCTGAAGTCGAACATTTGATTACTGAAGCGCTTCAGTTGAAAAACAAGTTCGTAAAATCGGTAAAAACACAATTAGCACGGCCACAATCTGAGCTCAGTTCAGGGCATAGGGGCGTCGCGTGAAATTTTACCGATTTTACAAGCTTGTATTTCAACTGAAGCGCTTCAGTAATCGAATGTTCGACTTCAGGCGTTGAAAAAGGACTTAAAAGCGACCATTTTAGAGATTTAGCGAGATTTTTAAACCTCAAAGAGTTGGCTCTTCTATTCGCTTCAATCGCGTGTGTTCGAGCAAATTGTATTTTTACCAATTTTGAAAAAAAAAAATTCGACTGTAGCGATCAAATACACAAACTTTCGACTTCAGATATTGAAAGTAGACATAGAAGCGGTGATTTTAGTTATTTTTTAAGATTTTTTCATGAATCCCCACATCGACTTTTTTAACCTCAAAGTTGGGTCTTTCTTAATTTCAGCCGACTTTAAGCAATTTTTTCAACTAGAAAAAATTGCTCAGGAGGTCCCATTTTTTTTGAGCAGGTACTCTTAGTAGTGTACTTAAAGCTTGGAAAGTATGAATTTTTTCTACCAACGCTGTCCTATTAAAAAAAATTATCAAAGATCGGAAAAATTGCAATAGGGTCACCAAAGTTCAAATAGGTATGCAACCTGCTAAACCTTCAATTAATGAAAAACGACCTAACGCAATGAAAAGAGGACACAAAATGCATCAAAATGAGACCTCAACCGTATCTTCCCGTTGAGAATTAAGGCTGTGGCACGCGTTCAAAGATAAGCCTAAAATCGCAATTTTTGAATTTCCGGTTGCCTATATCTCAGGGGCCGTAAGCTAAAAAAATAAGAAAAAATACGTTTTGAGCTACTAAAAGTAGTTACAATCACCCCACAAAATATTACCAAAATCCATGACTAGGCAGCAACATATTTCATTAATTTTGGTTGATTTAAAATGGAATGACCCATCTGCTATCTCACAGCGCGGGGAAAAAGTGAAGCCGATTGTGGAACGGGCTGATGGACTGAGCTTCCCCGCTCGGGGGTATGGACCAAATTAACATTAGCTCTTTTGGAGCTTCTCCCTTCACGCCCATTTTAGTCATATTTTTTCGCGGAAAACAGTGTCGAGTCCTACGTATGGTGTGTAAAATAGCTTATGATACATTTTAACCGAAAATCGGTGTCAATTTAAGGCGTCGGCTCTTAAAAAAATGGAGCTAACGATCGGTCGTCGGTTATTTTTTACTTTAGCACCCATAACCTCTCTGCAGCACTTTCAATCACACATATTTAGCGAATAAATTGACCTAAACCTTCGTTTAAGTTCGTTAATTTCATCTTTAACATCAGTTGCATATCATATTTAAGTAATTTTGTAAACTAAAAATAATGAGTATTCTTTTGAATCAGATATGCACTGTCTCGGATTTATGAGCCGCAGTGTTAATTTGGTTCACAATTGGATTCGCGCGCGAAAAAAAAAGATAGGACATGATCCGCGAAATTTTCAATCGGAAATGCCATTAGAATAAAAGTGAGGCTGGAAACTTATGATTTCTTTCCAGAATTTACAGAAATAAAGGAGTTTCAACACCAATCACACACGTCCGCCATGTTGGGAAATAGGACCACAGCGTTGCCTATTGCTGCCGTTTAATTCCAAACTCGCTTCCATTGGCTCTTATGGGAGTTTCCGTTCTGATTGTATTATTCTGTGGTATAATCTAATATCACTTGAAAACACGCTTTATATAGTTGTAGTAATTTTGTCCTCTACTAAAAATCAGCGTTCAATTTTGAATTTCATTAAATTCTCGACGACCGTGGCGCGTGGCAACCCTGGTTGTACCATTAATTTATCGTGGCGCAGTTGACTTCGACTTTGGTTGCCAAGGAAACGCGTGGATAACCTATATGGAATGAACGGGGAGTTGTGAAAGGCGCGGGGAGTGGTTGGGGGGGGGGTCGGGGGGGGAATGAGCGGTTTATGAGGAAAATTTTACGGCGATACTGCAAGCGCCGTAGGGCTGGTGGGATGAGTGAGGAGTAGCGGGGGGGGGGTGGGGGAGGTTAAAAGGAGGCGAGCTTTCAGCTTTGAGCTTTAAGTTCACCCGACTTGAGAAATTAAGCTCCTTCACGTGCAACCCCCTCCTGCCTATCTACTCCCAACCCGGTCCAGCCCGACTCACAGTGTATCAATACCACAGAATAATACAATCAGAACGGAAACTCACGGAAAAAAAAAGATTAGTGAAAATAACTATACGGATACCTGATTTTGGCACCTGCTAGATGTTATGGTAAACTTGACCAGAAGTATGGTACATTTACCGATACTTTGAGTAAATTCGACATGCAATCAGGTAACGTCACCTAGTACTTAGTCAAAACATAGTATACTTCTGGTTAACATTACCATAACATCTAGCAGGTGCCAAAATCAGGTATCCGTATGGTTATTTTCACCGTAGTTTTTTTTCCGTGCTCTTGTCGGATTTTGAAGAAAATTCATTCCGCGTCCGCCATGTTGGAATATAGGATGTTTACATTTGCATTCGCGCGCGAAAAAAAAAAAAAATATATTGGACATGATCCGCGAAATTTTCACTCTGAAATGCCAGTAGAATAAAAGTGAGGCCGAAACTAAGATTTCTTTCCAGAATTTACAGAAATAAATGTCAAATGAGTTTCAACACAAGTCAACCAAATCTGCCATGTTTGGATATAGGACCACTGCTTTGCCTATTGGTGCCGTTAAATTCCAAACTTGCTTCCATTGTCTCTTATGGGAGTTTCCGTTCTGATTGTATCAATACCATGCATGTTGTTGTATGTCGGTGATAATAGTGTCTAAGGTAGAGCGGGTTGTTTGAAATGGAAGTGATTTCCTGAATTTATGAGTAGACTTTGAAAGTATTTAATGTGCGCATCCATATTTTCCACGAATTTTATGTTAGGATCAACGTCTCATAATAATTATTGATGTAGCAAAAGTAGGCAGCAGACACCCATTCTCTGTGTCTCTCTCTTTGTCACTCTCTTTTCTCCATTGAAACCCTCCGTATGTTAGACAAGGATAGACAGAGGCTTATAACCAATGAGCTATGGGCAATAGTACGCGTACCGAACAGTCAAACTGAAAACCTATTGACTGTTTCAGTACGGTTTGTGAACGGAAATTCGATTGGGGAATCGGGAAATTAATGCGGCCTTCTTGCAATAATCATTGCGATAAAATTGTGTTTATTCGAGTGCGATTGCGATGGAGTGTTTTAGTACAGCGATATTTATCGTAGCAATTGCCGTTCAAGGACCTCCTGGTTCGAATCCAGCTATGATTCGTAATTTCCCCACAATCGCAGTTAGTTGTGGACGGAAATGTCGGAAATTGAATTAAAAAATTAATGCGACATTTTTGCGATTATGAATTTTGTATGCTCGAAAATGGGGGCTCTTGCAAACTTTTGCTCTGAGCAAATGAATCCAAATGATGTCCTATCTGATAAAAAAAAAAAAACCACCGAAAATCACACTAAGTAAGTCTAAAAATCAGTATAATGAATGAACTCAGAATCCAGCTTTGACGGCAAAATCGTTGCGGTGGAGCTAGTATCATGGGAGATTCTCGTCTATTCTGCAACATTCTCTGCGGAAACTCTCAGATGTGTCTCAATAATTTAGATATAGGAATCTCCTATGATTCGTGCGTCTCTTCGGCACTAAGCCCGATTCTGAGAGTGAATTTCGTGATTTTTTTAGTGTACTCATCATCATTTTTACAAGTTTTTATGCAAGAATCAACGCTTCCATCCCCTACAGCAAAAGTTTGCAAGAGCCCTATCATGCCTGATTGCCTGGTTTAACGGCTGAAAGCTTTTCATTTGAGGTTTAAAAAAAAAAAAAAAATGAGGAAAACAAACCAGAATCAGATCTTCCATGCTGTCACAATTTGTGATAGGACTTGCAACATATTTTGGTCCCTCTGTTAGTATATATAGCTCGTTGGATTGCTATTTAATTCAGATTGCAATCTGTCGACGACATAATATGCACCACATACATATTATGTGTGTATTATGTTTGTATGCATACAATGTATATCCGAGCGCAAGAATGATTAAGAATAATACAAGAGCTCTTGGTTCCTACTCTCAACAGCGAAAAGGCGGAGCAATGCTGTTTGGTTGGTCCGTTGTCACTGTGGAAGAGGGCGGGGTGGGTGCGAGGGGGAATGGGGGGGGGGAATATTAAAGGGGGAGGGGAGTCAGGAAAATCAAAAGTTTATTCCCGAACTCGCGGTGAACTTTTAACTTTTGATCGTCGCCAGCGTCGTTGATGTCGTCGCGTGTGGAGAAGGGAAAAGGAGTCTTCAAGAGGCGGAAACAACTTTTGACTTTTCGAGCTTTGAAAGTTCCCGAGTCTTGCGGTTGAGATGTATGAGGTGGCCGCACCGTTGGCCTCTTTTGAAAGCTTTTCTTGGATATGAAGATCGGAATAAACTGTAGGGAACAGCCTAACGAACACATTCTCACGTAAAATTCATTATTAAAACAATGGGTCTGTTGCGTACTTTCGCTACATCAATATAACTCATTGTTTCTAACGTAAAATTCGGCGAAAAGAACGATGCGCACATTAAAAACTTTCAAAATCCGCTCATTAATTCAGAAAATACCTTCCATTTCAAACAAACCGCGCTACACTAGACACTATAACTACACACGACTTATAACTACATAGATGGAACCATCTCGTTTATGCAAAGATGAAAAGAACTTACAAACATTAGAATGTATCGTTTAGATGCGTACATTTCTTATATTATTTTGTAATCTTTGATAAACCGAAAAGACCAGATAGCAAACGAAACTTATCTTCATGTATTAAAAAAGAAATTCCATCATTTTGTAGTTACGATGTTGTTTACTTATGCACGGTGGTTACGTCTATGTAGTAGTATACCGGTGCAAATAGTGTCTAGTGTAGCGCGCGCTGTTTGAAATTGAAGTGATTTTCTGAGTTAATGAGTGGATTTTGAACGTTTTTAATGTGCGCATCGTTCTTTTCGCCGAATTGTACGTAAGAATCAAGGTTCTATATTGTTGCAGCAAACGTATACAACAGACCCATTACAAACTAAATGGCTAAAAAAACATCACAGACAAACTAAGGATTAAAATGGGAACTAGACCAACAACAAATAAAAACTTCCGAGACGTTTCGGTGCACTCACAGCACCATTATCAATCGGAAAATTATAAAAATCAAATCAAATCAAAGTACTCCAGAGCGAACAATATTAAAAAATTACAAACTAAATGGCTAATTTTTTTTACTTTATTTTTATAATTTTCCGATTTTTTTGGTCTGGTTCCCATTTTATCCTTTGGTTGTCTGTGATACAATTTAATCTGGGGGAGACCCCCAGACCTCCCTTTGACGTTCTGGGGGAGTCCCCCGGACCCCAGTTTGATACTTTCATCCCGATCCAAAGATTTTTTTTTGGAATTTGTAATTTTTCCTTTTTTTGACCCATTTCCCCATTGATTTTAATGAGAGCCATTTTCCATTGATAACTAACCTAAAAATTAATGTTTAGGGGGGGGGGGGGAACAACAAAAAAAAAGTCCCTCTCGGCAATGTTGATAGTAACCAACGAGCTATAACTTTAGAGTGGCAGCGGATTGGTCCACCTTGTGCCACACAGGGTAGAAGGAATCCCGGGAAAAAGCGGAATTTGGACGGCAGATTCCAAGGTTTGAGGTTAAATTTTGTAGGTCGTTTCCGGCGATGCCCGAGTTTGTTTACAAAACGAGTGGAAACGGCCTATAAAATTCAATCTCAAAATCGATTTTTACGGCAAGATGGCGGTGCCCTAGGTGACAACAGTGAACCAGCGAAACGTTCCTTGATTTTCCACTCTAAAGTTATAGCTCTTTGATACGTAGCAACATCTCTGCAAAATTTTGATGCATTTGGATCAATGGTTCAAAAGTTATGATAGTATGTTTCACAGACACATGGACTGCACCACAGAAGTATACGTATTTACTCCTCCCTACCGCATATGGTTAAGAAATATTGAAAAGTCATGGATGGATGTTCTTTAAGATAGTATTATACTCTGTTCACGATAAGAAGGCGGGTGAGAATTCAGGTAGTAATGCACTATTTAGCAACAGTGTGGCTATGCTGGTTACTCCAACCCTTTGCAGTGTCCGTTGTTCTCCCGATCTCTCTCTTGGCACGGAGGATTTCCAAGAACCGACAGACTCAACAATTTACACACGTTCAGTAAAAATTGCGAACGGTCAAAAATACGGAAAAACGGACGAAATTTTCACCCTAAAGGACCAAAACTCGGCAAAAATAGTCGACTTCGAATATTGATGACTCTCAGAAATTCGTATTTTTCAGTCGGAATTAAATTCAGAATATTTCGTCTAATATCGAATACATGAGAGTCATCAATATTCAAAGTCGACTATTTTTGCCGAGTTTTGGCCCTTTAGGGCGAAAATTTCGTCTGTTTTTTCGTATTTTTGACCGTTCGCAATTTTTACTGGACGTGTGTAAATTGTTGAGTCTGTCGGTTCTCGGAAATTCTCCATGCCAAGAGAGAAGTCGGAAGAACAACGGCCACTGCGAGGGGTTGGAGTAGCCGGTATAGCCGCACTGTTGCTAAATAGTGCATTACTACCTGAATTCTCACCCGCCTTCTTATCCTGAACAGAGTATAGGCATGATGAGAGCCAATGGAGCTGTTGCAAACTTTTGCTACAGGCTTATTAATAGTTGAGTAAGGGGTAATACCCAGTAAAAATAACAATTAGCGCACTAAAAAATCACGAAATCCATTCCTAAACTCACAAAATGCTTTTAAACGCGAGACCGTAATGGCGGCCGGGGCCGCGGTTTTCATCGGGGCTCCCTATCTTCAATCAGCGCTATCTACACGAGGTGTTCTCGCAACACCACACAAGAAGAAGAAGAAGCACACAATTGCCATAAGAAACCCGCGGCCTTGGCCGCCATTACGGTCTCGCATTTAAAAGCATTTTGTGAGTTTAGGAGTGGATTTCGTGATTTTTTAGTGCGCTTATAGTTATTTTTACTGGGTATTACCCCGTCATCATCTATTAATAAGCCTGTAGCAAAAGTTTGCAACAGCTCCATTATGTTGTAATTATCATGATTTACCTAGTCGTAGTGGGCGAAGTATCAAAACAGAGTACCTTGAAAATACCTGCGCCATCGCAATTCTTTATCAATTTATTCAAGTTCCTTAGAGTGAGAAAGTAAAAATCTGAGCTTGCCGTTTTGTCAATGGCGCAACCAGGATCTCATCCATCTCCCTCATTTTCCATTTGAATGTTTAAGTAGGAAAAGGACAGAAAGAGGGGGTTTTATTTCGTTGTTCATCCTTGTCTAACATACGTTTTTTAATGGAGAAAAGAAAGAGATGAAGAAACTCTCGGTGCGCTACTGCCTGTAGTCGAGGTATTAGCGGGTCATACATGTTATAAGTCCTATATCTCAAAGTGTGACAGCCTGGGCGATCTGATTCTGGTTTGTTTGCTTCATTTTTTTTTAACCTTGAACCAAAAATTGTAATTAATCCAGTAGAAATTGGTTTTAAACGAAAGTGCAAGTGTTTTAGAGTGGCTATATCTGCAGGACTCAGAATTCTAAGACAACTATCCTAGTGAGATAACTTGCTTGTTCAAAAGCGTTTTCTGGCGAATTGAACCAATGAATGAACTGTTTCAGCGTCGGTTTATTGAACTCTATGTACCGAAACTAAAGCAGCTAATTATCTCCAGCGGTTTGAAGACGCTCTTAGAAAAGTAGGTCGGGGCCAATGAAGAAGCTATAGTTTTGTCCGGGATTGGGGGGGGGGGGTGGCTTTTCTACGGGTGCTTTTTTGGGGTCGAAGTTAGAGAGTCCTAATATTGGTTTCCAACCCCCCCCCCCCTCCCCAATCGATTCCTCTCGATTAAGGGCTTCCTTCATACGGAGAAACATTTATATTTGGGGCTAACAGAATTACTTCTACGTAATAGTTAAATGTTCATTCGCGTATCCTTAACTAGATTTCTGGTAATATTCAAAATACATTTTTCGTTGAAACTAGCAATATCTTCACAGCAGATGCCAGAATTTACATTTAATTATTACGTAGAAGTATAATAATTCTGGTAGCCCCTAATATAATTTTCTCTCCGTGTAGACTGATTCCTGGATGTACGCTTCTTGTCATCGTGTTGTCTATTCTAGGTGTTCGAAGGCGTAGTGTGCAATTTGACAACGGTGCATTACGCCCATTTAAACTCTTGAAAAAGATCAAATTAGATGGTTACGATCTCACATCTCCCGACAGCAATGAGACCGATGGTTACAAAACGTTTAAAATGCTGTTACAAAGTTCGTTTTGAAAAGTTGTCATTCCAATATTTTGAAATTATTTAATTGCCTCACAGATAGAGCTCGTTTCAGAAGTGTAGGCGGACCTAAACCATAATCTTTGGCGGATTTTCAAATTTAATTCCTTTTAAATAAAACCGAACTTGTCTCTGTGACTTTGTTCTTTTGCGTTTAAAGTGTTCCTCGTTGAAAAGTGAACACTCAATTTCATTTTCAATAATTTCCATCGAGTAATATCAGAAATAATGTTGAAAAATTCCAAAGATTATCGGTCTAGGTCCGCCTACACTTCTGAAACTACCTCTACGTTTGCAGAATGTTTTAGAATCGTTTGATTTTCCCCCGTTAGTTTGGTTCCAAAGTGGATCTCCGAAATATTCGAAATCACACAGATCTATGCGTTTTTAACATGCAAGTTTCTGTAATGTTTCCCCTATTATTTTTTGTAATTTTTTTTATTTTTTATTTTTTTTTTTTTAAACAAGTAAAACAAAAAAAAACTTCTTACGAGCATTAAAAAAAAATAAATAATAGAAACAATTTATCTCAGTACCAACTATCGCAGAAATAGTACGTTTTCAAACTGTTCGATAATGGTTTTCTGGTGAGTACTACGAATTGGATTATTAATACTTACAAGATGCTCTGTAAAATATTTTTAAAACCCTATAGAAATCGTACTTCAAACAACAATGAACTATAGAATATAAAAGTAAATGATCGGAAACTAAGTAAAAATAATGCAGAGAGTTTTAATATAAAATACGCCTATTATAATTATCAACAAAATTTTTATTTGCTTGGACAACCTATTATAATTGGAAATTAAATGTACCTTTTATATTAATAACATTAAAGAATATTGAAACCAACCCAAGATTTAATTATATTCACCAACAAGCAATAATGGACGTATTTTTTTTTCTCTCTCTTTTCTTCGAAAAAAATTGAACGTTTGTTTTTGAAATCCGTTTACCAGAACAAAGAAAACACTATCGAAAAATTAAGTGGCTGAAAGTTTGCTTTATAACAGGAACTTTGATTTGGTATTTTTCAAAGTTTCGAAATAACATCAAGTGGATACAAATGCAACACTCCTCCGCGTACACCTAGCAAAGTTTAAGCGTGCTACTTGGTAACTAAGCAGTTTGTCCACTGATAGATAGTTCGATATTTTCCATGGGTTTGAATGGAACAAAATAATGCAACGTTTCCACACCGCAGGCTTCGATTGATTGTTTCATCATCATTCATCAACCATTCACATTCAATAATCAATCAAAAAACGTGTGTTCTTGTCAAGCTGTACACGAGATTTTTAATTATTGGAAGTTAAATTTAAAAACAGCTTCTTTAAACCGCTGGAGCTAATGGACTGCTCTAGTTTCGGTGCATCGAGTTCGATTAATCGACGCTGAAACAGTCCATTTGTTCAATTCAACTAAAAACTCTTTTAAAAAACGAAGTTGCGATTCTGCTCTTTCAAAGAGAAAATTAAAATTTTAAGATCTGCTCCAAACACATTTTTTAGCCAATGTATACTTATCAACAAACAAAACAAACAAAAGAAGAAACAGAAGGTTTATCTTCGAATTAGGCCTGCCTGTGCGATGTTCAGTACATCGATTAAAGTTTCAATGTTTTTCTGCTCTTTATTGATCGATATTTCGACTATAAACAGACCCAAAGTGTCATTTTTTCTCTCAAACCACCTCAAAAGCATAGAAGAGGATGATGATCTTCAGTGCTTTCTTATTTTTGACTTGTTTAAATTCGTTTTGATGCATCGATAAAATTTCGATGTATTTTGGACATTGAACTTCGATGTCCAAATTTGGACAACGCAATCACAGTCCTGCTTCAAATTAAAGTATACACTTAAAATACCCACACTGTTAAAAATGGGCTAAAAAAAACGTTTAAATCGGAGCAAACGTAAAAGTGAGGAAACATTTTTCTCCCATTTATCGTAAATATAGGGTGTACCGGGAGTAGTGGCGGCTCGTGAAATGCGACACATCGATGTCTACTCCATTTAAAACTATAGAAAAGTATCGATTTCTCGGGGGTCCGATTGCACCCCCTGACGATCGATACTTTTCTATATTTTTAAATGGAGTAGAAATCGTGTATCGCATTTCACGAGCCGCCACTGACCGGGAGTAAAGAGTGGAAACTCCTATCGAGGAGGGTGTTACGCCTCCTTGGTGGATTATCACAATTTTTCAACTACGGCAGTGTGCAAATTATGACTATCTCTTTCCTCCTTTACGCACTAATACCTACTGTCTACTAAATATCTTACTCCGAAATCTATTTACCTACCGGCAAAAAGCATGGCATGGCTTTAATGTAACCGGAACCGGATTGAACATTTTTAACAGTGCAAGTGCAAAATGGTTCTGTTGGGGTTTTTTTTTTTTTTTTTTTTTTTTTTTTTTATAGCAATTCAACATTAATTCTAACGTAAAATTCGGCGCACATTAAAAACATTCAAAATTTTTTTCAACTTCAATTTCAAATTTTCAATTTCAGTTATTATCAAAAAATTTACAAAAGAAATGGGGGAAAAAAAAAAAAAAAAAAAAAAAAAAAAAAAAAAAAAAAAAAACATTGTGCACCACCCAAAAGCGTAGCTTGAGTGGGTGGGACAAAATAAACAAACAAACATACAAAATAACGAAAATGAAAAACTATAGTAATAATTTAAGTTCAAAACGAAAAACAATACAAAAAAAAAAAAAAAAAAACATTGTGCACCACCCAAAAGCGTAGCTTGAGTGGGTGGGACAAAATAAACAAACAAACATACAAAATAACGAAAATGAAAAACTATAGTAATAATTTAAGTTCAAAACGAAAAACAATACAAAAAAAAAAAAAAACAAAAAAAACAAAAAAAAAAATCGAAACAAAAAGCAATACAAAAACAGAAAACAATTATTTACACCGCGACTATTATTATCACCGATTATTATCACCGACGTAAGACTACATAGGCGGATCCACCGCGTTTATGTGAACATCAACCAGTGTTGCCAGATGGAGGGTAAAAAGCCGTATCGTCCCCATTTGAATCAATGTAAAACATACGGCTTAATCACCCCCAATCTGGCAACACTGACATCAACAGAACTTACAATCACTTGTTTGTTTTTATTTTCCGTTCAGATGCATACAATTATTCTTGTATCATTTTGTATTCTTACTAAAGCAGAAAAGACCAGACAGCAAATGCGCAGCCATATTTCATGTATTTCGAAGTCAATTCCATTTTTTTGTAGTATTTACGATGTTGTTTACATATACCCAAGCTTTTGACGTTCGCTCAGTTAATTAAATTTAACAACTTAAATCACCCAAGATACACCTAAAAAAAATACGGGCATCTGGAATTGCACGGAAAAAAATAGTTGGTACGATTTACCATCATGATGACTGATTTTTACACCTGCCAAAAAGATGGTAATTTTTATCAGATATTGGATCGAAAAGAACAAGTGTCGAGTCCATTCAACCCGATATATGGTCAAGTTTACCATCTTTTTGGCAGGTGCGTAAGTCATCGCGCATGATAGTAAATCTTACCAACTATACACGAAAAAAAAAAGATTCGTGAAGATACCCATACGGATACCTGATTTTGGCACCTGCTAGATGTTATGGTAAACTTGACCAGAAGTATGGTACATTTACCGATACTTTGAGTAAACCGACATGCAATCAGGTAACATCACCTAGTACCTAGTCAAAACATAGTATACTTCTGGTTAACATTACCATAACATCTAGCAGGTGCCAAAATCAGGTATTCGTATGGTTATTCTCACCGTAGTTTTTTTTCCGTGTATTTTTTCCGTGTGTGAACCCATTTCTTTTTGCCCCAAATGGGTTGTTTGAGTTGAGTTTTTTTATATTTTATGTTCATTTTTTATTTATTTTTTTTTATACACGGTGATTCCGTCTATGTAATGGTATGCCGTTAATAATAGTGTCTAGTGTAGCGCGGGTAGTGTAAACTTGAAGTGATTGAGTGGTTTTTGAACATGTTTAAAACGCGCATCGTTTTTTTTTTGCCGAATTTTACGTCCGAATCAATGTGTCATATTGCTGTAGCAAAAGTACGCAACAGACCCATTGGGGCTTTTTCAGAAATCACAAGTTAACAACTTCGAAAAAAGGTATTCCATCCAATGTTTACAAACTTACCTCAAGAAATTGAGTGACGGTTCTCCGAGAATCACTAATATAAACCGATAATGGGACCGTCCGCACTTATCCGCACTTACACATTCCCTGAAACGCTCACCACATTAATCGTTGAACTGCGATTCCGTAACTTATTACTGCGATTCCGTAACTTATTACTGCGATTCCGTAAAACTATAAATCATTATTTAGCGTGAAAAAACTAAAATTAAAGAATCAATAATAAAAAACTTATAATTTTGACCGAGTCTCTTCAGAATACGTTTCTATCGTTTTCTAGAGTAACAAGATGTTTAGATGCGAATTTTATTACCAATTCCGAGATAGATCTGGCTGAAAGAGCGCCTTTAATCGCTCTACGATGCACCAATCACAAATTTTACTATGTTCGACGAAGAATTCTGAAGAAACAACAAAACTTAGAAACTTGGGGGGGAAAAAATGATTAGAAACTGAACATTTTGTAATTCGTTATCGGTAATTTTGTTTTTTTTTGTTGTTTTTTTTTTTTTTAAATTTTTAACCAAGTAAGGGAAGTTCGAACAAATATTATTCAATATTGCTTCCAAAAATTTCGAATAAAAAGGCAACAAACATAACGCAAGTTTCGGTGAAAGCGGAATAATAGTATACTATGGGGTTTATCAATTCTTCAAGGATAACACCAGTGATAAGAAACGAAACCGGTTTCGTTAAGCTAGGCACATTCCACAATCGAATTTAACTTATCACAGGTTTTTTTATTTTTTTATTTTCATCAGCTGATCCGGTCGAAGAAACATAACAACTGGAAAATGGTTCTTTTCTTTTCGATGTCACACTTATCGGTCTCATCCGACACACCAGATTTGATAAGATATTTGGTCGGTTTTCAATTTATCCACTGGTTCTGATCCAGATTTACATTAAAGAGAACGGTTCTCACTATACGTTACCACGCACAAACAAATGGAAGATTTCTCTCCACTTTACTACGTACAAACGACTCGACTTATCACGGTGCTATTACTT